>CM071936.1:69562652-70162652 GCA_016081115.2 Rehmannia glutinosa
AGGTCACTTTTCTCAAAACTTGTGATTCGGTGTGGCGAACAAACTTAATTTTAGCAGAGACAACGGGACAACATTAACAGGTTGGAAATAGTTCACATGATAGATATGGAGCTTCTTAAGCTACAATTCAAAAAGGACATGCATCATATGGAGAACTCTCAGCGAGCTAAGATGCTAGATATGAAGGCAGAGCTGCACACACATTGTACAGAGCAAAGGACAACAGACTCCATTACACATAAGAAATTCGACTCCCTTTTATAGTCGGCTCCAAATCTCTCTCTTGCTAAAGGTGATGATCTCCAAAAGGGGAAGGTAATAAAGGGGGAAGATACAACTGAGAAGACCCCCATGAAAATCATTTTCAAAACTCCCATTGGCTCATCCACCAGTTCTCAATCTCAGTTGCCACAAGATATCAGCTAACAAAAAAGCTAAGCTCGCCTTCAAGAAACATCAAGCTGAAATAGAAGAACATGAAAGAAGGCAACATGGCAAAATTTAAAATTTAGCAGCCAAGTTTAGTGGTCCGCCAACAGGAAACTCCAGGAATCAACTGAAGAATCTAATCCCTAGCTGAGTTAGTGAAAAGATCGACTGAAGAGTTTGACACTCTTCGATTTGAAGGTTATTTTGAGGGGATGGACCTGAAAAGTGCATAGGATTTCTATTAGGAAAAGGGAGTTAAAGTTGTTGATCTAGCCAAGAAGCAACATACTTAATCTTCAAAGAGTTAGCAGACTTCAAGGGCCCAACCCAATCAAACTCCCAGAGGAGTTGATCTAGCAGAGGAATGGGAAGAGACTCTAGGTCAGTGGGGGAGAGGCGAAGCTCTCCACCTAGAAGACTTAAATAGGTTATGTATATTGATCCTCTGAAAAGGACCTCGATTATTGGATGGGCTTCAGAGAACTTGAGAACGGAGAAGCTGCTCTGCGTGTAGATGATCTCCAACAAAGAACTGAAGAAGAAAATGCAAGGCAATAGAGATAGTACAATGAACAATTGAGAAGATATTATGAAAGGCGAAAGAGGAAGGAAGATGAGGCGAAAAGAAGAAAGGATGATGATGATCGCCGAAGGCAAGAAAAGGATGAAGAAAGAAGCAGGAAGCAACAAAAGCGATGAAATAGTTGTGAAATTTTGTTGTATTTTTACATTCTTGTAAATATGTAAAAGATACTGTAGGTAAATGTAAAGTGCAGAATGATGTGTTCAATAAAATGATATATTCATTCAATCATTCTTTTATTAAGCACTTTTTATGTTGTAATTTTATTTTAAGTTTTGGCATCATCAAAAGGAGGGAAATTGTTGGGAAATTTATTCGTATAAATTTGGATGATGCATGTAAAACTTAGATTAGAAAGTTGGCACCCAATTTTCTATTGTATTTCAACTATGTAATAGATGAGCTGAGTAAGGAAGCATCCAAGTTCAAGATCATAGAAGTTAACTGAAGCACGCAGTGAAGAATCAGTTGTGTTGCAGCTGAGTATCGAAAAAGAGATTCAGTCAAGTATGAAAAGTTATGTCTGTTAGTAGAATAACAGTTAAGTCATTCTTAGACGCATGTAGAAGACTTAATAAAGGGGTAAAGCAGCAAAAGGACTCGAAGAAAGCTGAAGAAGTCCGTTGGAATGAAAAGTCAAGAACTTACCCAAAATGGTAAGGGGGCTGACCTCCAACCTTAATACTGTCTTGCTGAAAGAGTGCAAGTAGCTGGGAACCAATGAGACATTTGCAGAAACCTGTAGAGTTTTAGGCAACCTTCAGAACATTAAATTAAGGTTAGACCAACATCATTTGCTGCACAACAAGACAAGCCAATAATCAAGAAGTGAATGAATAATGTCTATCTCTTCAACGAACACTTTTTAAAACTGTCACTATAAAAGGCTGAGGAACATCTGAGAGAGTACACGAATGATAGAAGTGAGAATTTGAGCAAAGCAAAGAAAGCAAAAACACTCTCCAACTATTTATTCAAATTCCTCAAGCTTACATTCGAAGTGTATCTATCCAACACACAGTGAAGGAACAAAAGCTTCAACCAGTTGAAAAGAAAAAGTTGTTTTAAATAGGGGTCTGCACAACTACGAAGTGAAGGAAGTGCAGTGAGGTTCAAGTTAGAACCTGCTTTGAATCTATTGGAAGGCTACGGGATCAATTCCAAGGGTTTGAAGGAGCTGAAGTAGTGAGACAGCCGTCTTGCGAAGAAGTTGAGTCCCAGGAGTAGAGCTAGCTGTGTGATCAAGGGCTACTTGGAATGTTGTATCCATATTGTAACAGTTGTTACATTAGTGGATTACCTCCAGGATTTGGAGAAGAGTGGAGTAGGAAATACCCCATTCTCGAACCACTATAAAATTGCCTTGAGTCTTTTTATTTTCAGCACTTTAAATTTTGCATATTTTATTCTGCTGATATATATTTGCTTAACTCAACTGATTATAACTTGGTCAAAACAAGTGTTGTAAAACCATTTCACAAAACGGGTGTAAGACTTTCGCTGTAAAAACCAAGTAAGCTGATTTAAAAGAGCTCACTTCACTCAGCTGAGTTACTCTATCCATCGCTCAGTCGAGTCTGTTAAGTGATTAACTCTCCTATTGAGGTTGAACTAAGTTGTCTTAAAGGACTAAACGACTACTTGTGTAAAAACTGTGATTTTAAGATCAAAATCAAAAAATTGATTAAGCCTATTCAATCCCCCTTCTAGACTTAACACTAACACCCCTTGGGACCTACAAGCTGCAATGAAGATTTTGAGATATCTGAAAGGAAGTCAAGAAGAATGAGGTTATTTTGGAAAAAGTTATAAAGTGCTTACGTTGCCTCCGAAGAAGTACTTTTTTAACGTCATTAACTTGAAAATATCAGCTAAGAAAATCATGGTGGATCATTGAGTAACTTCTCCCTCACCGCCTTAAACTTATCATCTTGGTTAATCGCCCTCAAAAAACCACACCGTTCTCCTATCCTAAAAACATTTTTCACACCAAAATCAGCATAGTTAATAATAAAATTATCATACAGGACACAACCAGGACAATGAGCTATATCAAAAATTGAAAACTTCATAGTTTTGCCAAAGACATTCATACTTAGTTTTCTATTTTTGACATTAATCATAGTGTTGGTGGTAACCATGAACGATCTACCCAATAAAACAACATGATCCTTAATTTTACCTTTAACCTCTCTTATAACCAAGATAACAAAATTTACGGGAATTACCAAACCACCGATTTCGACCAAAACATCTTCAACAATGCTTTTAGGCTTCCTAAGGATCCTATCAGCAAGTTGCAAGCAAAACCTAGTAGACTCCAATAGAGCTGTCAAAATGGGCCAGGCCCGTCGGGTTAGCCCACCCGCCCCGCCTAAGGTTGGGGGTGGGTTAAGTATTTAGTAGCTTTGCCAAGGGGCGGGCCTAAAGCGGGTTACCCGCCGCGGGCGCATGGGATTAGCGGGTTAGTGGTGGGCCGATGGGGTAGCCCTTGAGTAAATTAATTGATATTTTATATTTTTATCTCTTATAAAAGTGTATACAATATTTTTATAAAATATGTACTTGTTATCCATTACTATATTTAATTCATTAAAATTAATAATAAAAATAAAAATATTTTTTTCATTTTTTTATTATTTTTTATTTTTGGCGTCTTGCCCTCCCAACCCGCAACCCAAGGCTGGTTGGGTTGGGCTGAGGTTTTCTCGGCCCGCCACCTTGGCGGGCCAGCCCGCCCGCCGCCCCGCCAAGTGTCGAGTTTTGGCGGGCCGCGAGGCCCCCCGCCAAACCCGTTTCGGTGACTCTAGACTCCAATTCCCTTAAATCTAATTGTTTAAATATGGAATAAGGCATAATAGTAATGCCAGCTTCGAGATCAAGCATACCTTCGGCTTTCTTACCATTTCAAAAAATAATATTAGTGGTGAAACTAACTGGATCTTGTTGTTTTGGGAGTGGACTGTGGAATAAGAGGTTTGTAGGGATTATCAGGTTTGTATAAGGACGATCCCTTACTTGCCTCCTCATTCGCGCTTTCCTCACTTGCATCATCATTCTTTACAACTTGAACATCAACTATAGGGTCATATGAAACACTAGCATATGGAAATTCTTAGAAATTTATTTGTATAAATTTTTATGATGCTTAGAAATCTATGTATTAGAAAGTTAGCACCCTAAAGTACGGTAAATTCTATATTTTAATAAATAGGATATTAGCTGCTCAAAATCAGCTAAGTCAAAGTTCAAAAGAATCTCAGAAGACAAGACATGCTGACCAAGTTCATAAGATATCTAGTTGAGTCACTCAGAGATCAGAGGACTTTCAGCGGAGTAGTAATATTATAATAAGACTATCAGCCAAGTGAAAGAAGTACAGAAAACCTTAGAAGATTGTCAATTAACTAAAGATGCAGAAGTTTGTCAGCTGAATCAGAAAATAGAATACTACCAGATGAGTAGAAGTCAAAAGACTTGACATCAGAAGTCTATCAAGATAAGTCAAGAAAGGGGTAAAGTAAATGCAACACAAAAGTCAACTGGCTTATATCTGTTAACTAAATAAGTTACACTGAGTTCAAAGATGATTTTCATGGAAAAAATCAAAAGCATCATGTTTGGCCTAAAAAGTGCTGAACATTTAACGAAAACAACTTTTCATCCGAGCTGCTCTATCAACAACTCTGTTAATAATTTTGTTGAGTGGTTAACTCTCTTGATGAGTTTCAACTTATCTGTCATTCAAGACTTAAGTGTTTTCACTCTGATTTGAAAATTCATTTTAAATTTTCAAAAATTGTAAAGTCTGTTCAACCCCCCATCTAGACTATAACTTGACACATTTGGGACCTACAAGTAGTATTAGAGCGGTTGGTTCAGAGAACCTTCCGCAATGGATACTGAACTAGATCACGTGGTTTTCAAAAACCTTCAACACAATTATTTTCAAAGTCTTACAAAGTTATTTTAAAATGGAAGGCATCTAGCTTGTATTATTATGTTTACCATCGAGGAATTTGATGATTTGAAACTTTGTGCAGTCGCATCTATATACTCTACATGAAGAAATGTGGTTCGTTAGTGAAGATGGCCCTATCAAAACCAAGAATATCAATGCAGCTATTGTTGTAGGTGGAATGGTTGTGTTGCAGGGGAAGCTGTTGTTGCTATAGCTAAGATAGATAAACCAAGAAATGAACGTTGTTCAGAAGACAGAAAAAGGAATGATTTGGAAAATGTGGCCATGGACATTTTGTATAAAAGATCAAACAAAGCCATGTTAATTAAAGTAAAATCATACAGGACTGCCAAGGAAATATGGGACAAGCTCACACTGATCTATGAAGGAACTGGGCAGATAAAATGGAACAAGCTCACTGTGGTTGTTCAAAATTTTTAGAACTTCAAAAAGATGACGTGATTTACTGGATCAGCTGGATGCTAGATTTACAAAAGTGACAAATGAGCTGTCAGCACTTGGAAAAGAGTATACATAAAAGAAAATGTATATGAAAATACTCAGAGCATTACCATCATAGTGGGAGATGAAAGTTATAGAAATGAGGCATTCGATGGACCTCAATAAGATGTCTAACCATGAGCTATTCTCACATTTGAAGGCATATGAATTCGAACTCAAGAAGAAAGATATGGATGACATTGTTGCTCCCAAGACAGTTGCATAAGTTACATGTGAGCTATAATCATTAGAATTCAAAGACATAGTTGAGAAGGAGGAACTTGCTCTCATGATCAGAAGATTCAACAAGTTCTTCAAAAAGAATTACAAAAAGAATAAGGGAGAGTCTTCCAGAAGACACTTTGGAGAAAGACCTCAAAAGCAAGCTGAGGATATTTGTTAGAACTACAGACAACCTGTGAATTTTTCAATTGACTGTACACACCCAATAGTAAACATATAGAAATGAAGAAGAAATGAAAGTGTTCAGAGAAAGAAGAAAATAGAAAAGAAAGGAAATGCTTGCTAAAACATAAAACTCAAAGAAAAAGAAAGCAGATGAGTTAGGCAGTAGTGAAGATGATGACTCATCTGACATATGAGAAGAGGTACTTATCTATTTGATAAAGAAAATGAGGTAACTCCTAACTCATCTGATTTTGAATGTGATGATAATGATAAAGACACAAACACATCCACACCCACAATCATTATGATTCATTGGGTAAGATGATGAAAGACTTTGAGCACATAAAGTCCTCCAACACACTTCTTATGGAGGAGAACAACCTACTTCAATGTAAGAACTCACAGCTGACTAAAGAATTAAGTGTTGTAAGTCACATAGCTGATGAGGACAAAAAGCTAAAGGTTGAAAACGAGCTAATAAAAGTTGAATGGTCTGTCAAAAAGACAAGAGAGTTGGAATTAGAAAATACCATTGCATCACTTAGCAAGTTATCCAAAACAAAAATTTCATTGCACCACGTAGCAAGTCATCAAAACATTGAGAGAAGCGAGAAACCTAAGATACCTAATAGGGGATAAAATATGACTTGACTTTAATTCTTTTGTAAATGTACAAACTCAAGAGTAATCTTAGAGAAAGGCTCATAGAGAAATGAGAGAAGCAATAAACCCAAGACACCTACCACACATCACCAAAATTCGACATTCTTGTCTAGGATTAAAGGCAAAAGCAAGAAAACAGTTGAGTCTACTAATAAGACCGCTAAAATCAAGTTCAAAAAAGTCAACCAGCAAACTCCAATTAGGATACACACTGTAACGAACAAAAACAGTACAAAAAACCCCAGAGCTATCCAAGAAAGAAAATCAATGATATGAATTATAGAAAATACCCAACGCATGCTGATTGGAATCCACCAATGAAATATCAGCAAAATCCAAGAGAAAATAGGCCACAAAGACAGAAGCCCAAGAATCATTTCATGGCATTCCCAAGATATGAACAATAGTACACATGTGCACCTAGACACACAACACACATACACAATGCACAATTTCATCAAACGAATGTCAACACTCACATGCACCAAAACTCATACAGATAAAAGAGACAGTTGTATGATAAGATATCTTAAGAAATTTGCAAACATTCACTATGATTCTAGTACAGGTAGGTGGAAACCACTTATAGTCAAATCATTTGGCAATAGGTTGGTTGGAACACACTGCAGTGCTAACCCATTAGGACCCACAAAGATACGGTTACTGAAAGCTTAATATTTTTGATGCAGGTTCACATAATAGCTGAGTGCCAAGGAACCTGATACATGGATAATGATTGTTCTAGTCACATGACAAAGTTATATTTGGAGGGAATGCAGGTCCATGAGAAATATCTAAGGCATTGGGCCAATCAAGAAAAATGGTCTGGAACTTAAGGATGTTACATATGTAGAAGGGTTAAACTTCAATTTGGTATATATCAGTCAACTCTGTGACAAAGGGTACAATATTGGTTTCAATATGGGAAAATATCAAATCAAGGACACATCAATCAATGAAGTAGTTCGATTCGACATAAAGAAAAAGAACATGTATGTGGTAGATTAGTCAATTGCCACTCCATGTACCTTCCTGCTAGCAAAGAGCATAGTTGAAACGAGTTGGTTGTGGCACAAGGAGCTGAGTGATCTAAATTTCATAACCATCAATAAGCTTGCAAGACGTCATCTTGTTGAAGGACTCCCAGATTCAGTTTACAAAAAGGAAAGCGTATGTGATGCATGCCAAAAAGGAAAGCAAATCAAATCCTCGTTAAAAGAAAAGACAAGTCTTTCATCTACAAGGATTTTGCATATATTGCACATGGATTATTTTGGTCCAGTTGAGCCAGCAAGTATAAATGGAAATAAGTACACTCTAGTAGTTGTATATTACTACTCATGATACACATGGACAATATTTATGTGTAAAAAAAGGAAACCTTACAGTAGTTACCCCTGCTCAAGAAAAAAGTCCAGAATGATAATAGTCAGTCAATTATCAATACGGATCAAATAGAGGAATAAAATTTGTCAATGGGATAATTGCTCATTATTGAAATGAGAATGGAATTTCTCATGAATTATCAGCTGCAAGAACTCTACAACATAATGGAGTAGCTGAAAGAAGGAACGTAACTCTCAAGGAAGCAGCAAGGACCATGTTAGCTGAAGCTGGTCTACATAAGAGATTTTGGGCTGAAGCCATCAATACAACTTGCTACACCCAAAATAGGTGCATTATCAACAGACAACTGTCCAAGACCCCCTCTAAAATTTGGACAAGTAGAATGCCAAAAGTTAGATATTTCTACATATTTAGAAGCAAATGTTTTGTCAATCAACACTTAAAGTTTTTAGAGAGTTATAATGAATATTTGGATAGCAAATAAAGCAACAAAATATAAAGTTGTAGAAATGTAAATGCAAGAATGTAAAGACACAATATTTATAGTGGTGCAAGGATGGGATAATTCCTCTACTTCAGTCTTCTCCTAATCCAGGAGGAATCCACTAAGTAACAAGTGACTTTTTACAAAGTAATACAACTCTAGTGGCCTTGATCACATAGCCAGTTATAACACACACTTAAATCTTCACTAGACAGCTGCATTTACTTCAACTCTCTAGACTAGCAGGATTTGTTCAAGAAGCCCTCCTACAAATCAGATTCTTGGTTTGTCAGGAATCACACTACACTCTTTAAATCCAAGGCAGTGTAAACCCCAGTTTTGTTTTCACAAATTTCTTGTTGAACTGAATGATAGCTTCAATCTTTCACTAAAAGTGTAAGATGAAGTGTTCTTGATGAAGCTTGAGGATTGCAGATAAGCTCGAGAGAGGTTTTTGAATCTTCTGGTTCTTGCTTGTTCTTAGATGTCTCTTGTGTCTTGTTTTCTCTCTTAAAAATCCTCAACTTTTATAGTGAGGATTTGAATTTTTGTCCGATTGAAAAGATAGGCAAATTCAAATCCACGATTGGACATTTGGCATGTCCTTTCTTACAGCTAGATGTTAGACATTTCCTTGTATTCTTATGCCTTCTCCAGCTTTCTAAAAATATAAGTCTAGAGGTGCATCCAAATAGGTTGAACCTCATTGCTTTCATAAATGCCTTGCATATTTATGGTCAAACGTCGTACTTCATTGATTTCGAAGTATATCTTCCTTGGACGCAGTGCAACGGAAATCTTGATTGACTTTGGTCCTTCAAGTGCTTTACCCTTTGATGACGATACTTGAGTCTTTTGTGTATGTCTTCATTTGTACTATGATGTCGAGTATTTTGCTTTGACTTGGCTGGCATACTCTTTTGAGAGTCTTCTGCTTTGCTACTCAAGTGAGAGTCAGTTAATTTTCGCCATTCAACTGCGAATCTTTTGATAATTTCTTCAGCAAGTCTTCTGCAATTCAGCTTAGCTATTTTTGAGTCAGTCCAAGCCATATCTATTACATATGCAGAAAATTCATTGAAATGGGGTACCGATTTTCTAATACATAGTTTTTAAGCATCATCAAAATCTATACAATAAATTTTCTAACAATTTCCTCATTTTTGATTATGCTAAAACTATTACAACATTTGTGCACTGAAAATAAATAATTGAAAATGAAAGAATTTGTTTTATTGAAACAAATTTTCAAGCACTTACACAATTGAATGTAAAATTACAACATGTACAATCTCCAGCTTCTCCTATCCTCTATCTCCTCTGCTTCGTACTCTTATTTATTCTTCTCTTTCAAGCCCAAACCAATAAGTAATTGTTCTATTGATGGGCTCATCTTGAAGGACACTTCCTCTTAATCCTCTTCATGGGGGAGATCCTCTTCTTGGTTGCATTTGAGATCTTCCTCTCCCCTGGAAGATTCACTTCTTCCTCTACCTCTTGCTTCATTAGTGCCTCTTCCCCTACCACTAATGTGACTGCCACCTCGGACTTGGCTGCCACCACTTTGTTATTTGCTGTTAGAGGTACTTTGTTGCCCTTTACTCGGTTGTTCCTTAGGCAACTATATACTCTCCAAGCCTTTATCCCAGTACTTCTTCCAGGCTTGTTCAAGAGTCATACCCTTATAGAACCCTTCTAATATAGTATCAAACTTTTCATTAGTTCTGTCCTTGAGGATTAAGCCTACTGGTGGACCACCAATCCTCTGCCTTAACATGTTAATTCTATCTTCTTATCTTTTGCCAATGGCAACTTTCACTTCCTTGGATCTCTTCATAGCATCTTCAACTATTTTTTCAACAATGAGATTATGAGATACTTGAGGTATCAGCAGAGTGCCAGATGTTGAGGGACCAATATTTTATTTCCCCTTTTGGCATCAACAACAGAGGGAGCTTGAATCGTCTGAAGGATGAAGTCTAATTTCATCTGAGTCATGGACTCGGATTTAGAGTGACTAGAGCTGAGTGCAATCAGTTGATTCTGCATAGAGGAGAAATGTTTATTCCTTGAAGCTTCCAAGTATTCAAATTTCTTCTCAATCTTTGTCTCCAATAGATTCATGTCACTCTGGCGGCTTTGATTCATCATATCAAAATTATCCTTTTAGTGATTCTGAAATGATATATGATCATAACCCTAGATAAGAAATTTGTTGTACGGCCTTTAATAGTTTCCCTTATGTTAGAAGACCCTTCATCTAAGTATCCAATCCTTTATTTTCAGCATAATCCCACGCTCATCTCTGATAATATTCTCATCATAATTATCGATTCGCAAGCAGACCAGTGAACCTATGTTCCACTGCTTCCATTCCCCAAACATGTGCCTGGAAGCTTTCCTTAGTTCATCGGCCAACTGGTTGTTATTCCCAAGAGTAAAATCACACTCACGGGGTTGGCCTTGGGGATAAAGGGGAACCAATATTGTTTCGGTGGATTCAATAGGTTCTTGACAACCATACAATCACTAGATCAAGACAAGCTTGCAGACGGTTATTCATCCAGAATTTCATCAGGAAAATCACATTCTTCTTCATCGGAATCGTCGTTAGGAGTTGAGAAAGGTCCAACTCCATCTCTTATGGAATTCCTTGCCTCTTCTCCCTAATGTGCAGCTTTTTATGCCTCAGTTGGGTTAGCTTCATTGGCACGAGCAGCTGCGTTAGCCTGCTCAACTGGTTGTGCCTCAGCTGTGTTAACAGCTTCACTGGCATCAGCAGATTCTACATCATTTTGTCCTTGTGCATCAGTTGTCTCAACAACATCACTTGTAGAAGATTTTGTAGGTTGAGGAGGAGGGTCAACTAGCACAAAAGAAAATTATGCAAAGTTAAACCTTATTGCTTGATCTCTTTATTTTGGGTTAGACTCAACTATTTCATCGATATCCATCTCGACAGTTGTAGGTCCCAAAGGGATGATAAAGTAAAGTCTAGAAGAAGGGGGTTGAATAGACTTTCTAGCTTTTTGATTTAGTCATTTTAAAGTCAGAGTTTGATCACAAGTCAGTTGGGCCCTTGGTGGACATCTTAGTTCACTTACAGAGCAGAGTTAGCCACTCAACAGACTCGATGAGCTATTGATAAGATAACTCAGTTGATTCAAATAACTCTTTAAAATATTCAGTGGACTTGATTTTTACAGCGAAAGACTTTCACCCCTGTTTGAAATATGTTTTTCAACATTTGTTTTAAGTTTAGTTATTATCAGTTGACTTAGCAAATTAAATAAACATTAGTATAGATATGCAAGAATAAAAGTGTGCTGAATGTAAATGACACTAGCAATTTTATAGTGGTTCGAGGATGGGTAATTCCTCTAATCAACTCTTTTCCAACCCCTGGAGGAATCCACTAATGTAACGGTGACTTTGTTAGAAAATGGTGTTAGTCCAAGCTAGGCCTTGATCACACAACTGGCTTTGCTTCTGGGACTCAACTTCTTCACAAAATAACTGTCTTGCAACTTAAGCTCCTTCAAACTCTTGGATTTGCTCACATAGCCCTCCAACGAGTCCAAAGCTTCTAGTTCGAACTGGAACCTCACTACACCTCCTTCAACCTTGGAGTGTAGACCCCTTGTTCTTTTAAACAAGTTTTCTTCTTCAACAGCTTGAAGTTGTCTTTCCTTCACTGAGTGTGTTGGATCGATTTTCTCCTTGTTTAGGCTTGAGGATTTGAATAGAATGCTTGAAAGATATTTGCTCTTGCTTTGCAGGTTAGTGACTATTGCTTTGCTTTCATTGGAAACCTTCTCCCTGATGCATCCTCAGCCTTTTATAGTGCTTGTTTGAAAAATATATCCATTGAAAAGATATTTGTATTTTTCAAAATACACTTTGAGGTTGTTGACTTGTCTTGCAGTTTTGATGTGGAATGATCCTCGAATTTAATGCTCTATAGCCTTTTCTTAAACTATGGCGGTTTTCAGGGACATCGTATTAGTTCCTTGTTTTTTGCACTCTTTCAGCAAAACAACTTTAAGGATGGAAGTCTGACACATACCTTCTTTCAGTAAACAATTGACTTTGCTTCACAACGGATCTCTTCAGCTTTCTTTGATCCTTTCTACTGCAACACCCCTTTGATAATCAACTCCACTTATCTTGGAGTGACTCAGCTGTCAGTCTACTGACTGAGACAACTTTTCTGTCACTTGACTGAGACTTCACTGCACTTCACTCAGCTTGGTCTTCTCTTCGATCTTCAGTCGAGTCCTGCATTCTTCAACTTGGTTGCTTCCATTCAGCTTATAGAACCCTATCTATTATAAGTTGATTTACAGTAGAATTGGGGTGCCAACTTCCTAATAAGTTTACATGGTATCATCAAAATCCATTACATAAATTTCCCAACAATTTCTCCCTTTTTGATGATGCCAAAACCTAAATAAAAATAGCAAAGTAAATAGTGCATAACAAAGAATGAATGTATGAATAAGTCTTTTTATTGAACATATTACAAAGCTTTACAATGTACAATGGAATATACAGAGTAATTACAATATTTTTGTGTTTTTACAACAATGTAAAAATACAACCTGAAAGTATCTGTAGCGGTCTTCAATGCCTCTGCTGCTTCCTTCTTCTCTCAGCTTCATCTTCTGCTCTTCTTCTATCTTCATCAGCTCTCTTCCTTTTCTTTCTTCTTCTTCCTTCTTCTTCTTCTCATAGGCTCGTTTCGCAGCTGGGTCTTCTCTCATATGCCTTTCTTCCCATTCACGATCCAACCTTTTATTTTCTTGCCATCTCTTCATTCCTCCTGGTCACACGTATTCTCAAGTTCATTGATCCGCCTTGATAAAGAACATCTTTCTTTAGAGGATTAATGTATCCAACATCTATAAGCCTTGCTGGTGGAGTGCCTCTGCCTCTTCCACTACTTCTTCCTCTTCCTCTGCCAGAGTTAGCTCCTCCTCTGGGAGTGTACTGTATAGGTTGAGCCCTTGAAGTCTATTGATTTCTTCCATGAGTTTGTTGCTTCTCGATTAATTGACATAGTTCCAAACCTTTCTTCCCAGTACAAATCCCAGACCTGCTTCAGAGACATTCCTTTAAAAATCCTTCAAATTTGAGCGTCTGGAATTCCTCTAACGATCTTGGCTCAGATCCTGCAACATGAGTAGGAGCAAGTTCTTGAGGGAGCTTTACTGCTGAAAAATATTTAAGTAACCCTGTTGGGGGACCGTCGAACTTGGATTTCAATCCTTCTATTTGACCATGCAGTCTTTCATCGACTTTAGCGAAATCGGCTTTCTTTTGTTGATAAGCCATGCGGCGGTGGGAATGGAGAGAGCTTGTGGATGAGCCATTTTGGGGTTTTGCAAGCACGATCTTCAAGGGGTATTCTTAAAGGATCATTCCCCCTTAATTCCACTTATTTCCCCATTACTATCTTCCCCTTTTTTGGCATCATCACCAATGAGAGATTTCTGAGAAGAGTTGGACAGAATAAGATTCAATTTCTCGTGCATTCTTTGAGTGAGATGTTTTGTGTTTTGATCGTAGAGCCTTCATTTCTGCGACCATGATCTTCATTTTTGTGTTCATGACCATCATCTCCGTGCGTAGATTGGCTTCAATCTTAAGAAGGTCTTGTTTGTGTTGAGCCCTCAACAACTCCATATCCATTTTTTGTGCCTGGTCTATCCTGAAAATGTGATCCATCTGCCTCTGCTGAAACTTTGCATTTTCAGCACTCCAAATCACCAAATTTGCAAATAAGGATTTGAAGTAGCTGATGTGTTCCCTCCTAGTGCTTTCATCTGAGTTGTCCATTCCCAGATTCTTAGAACTATACCTCGAATATCTCTAGATATCATGGCATCATGATTGTACAGCCATTGATTTTTTGTGGCAAAACCTCTTTCCATATTTTCAATTTCTGAGCAAATAGCCTCGAAGGCTTTTTGGAAGTCTATTGCGTCAGGTGACTGCTCTTCTGGCCACACTGTGTCAAAATCGAAACCAAACGGACGTACTCTCAATTCATCTGGAGCCTCATAGTCTTCAGGGTGGATCTCGACTACACCCTCTCCAGCAGTTCGGTTTCGAGAGATACCTCAGCTACGAATGGAAAGTAGTCTGAGAATAAGTCATCTGGAACAAGAGTAATTTCTCCCCCTCCTTCTTTGGGAGCCTTTCCTTTATTATGTAGACTGGCTTCAGCTCTATGTGCCTCAGCTATTTCAGCGTCATCGACAGTCGCAACTATCTTAGCCTATGGAGCTGACTAATCCTCAATTGTCTTAACAGCTTCATTAGTCTAATTTGGTGCTTCCTTTTGAGTTTCTGTTGCCTCAGCTGCCTCACCAGCATCGCGGGCTGCTGATGGCACCATTGGGGGTGGGCCATCAACCAATACAAATTTAGCGAAGCCAGCTTTCTCTCTTTCCTTTCTCATTTTTGCTATAACATCCTCGATTTCTGGGTCCTCGGCTGGTTTTTGTTTGGGGGACAACTCAGCTTCATCATTTGTGTCAAGAAATTCCACAGATACATTTTCTTGAGAGTCATGCAGTGCACTGATTTCTTCTTCTTTAGCCGACTTTGTTTGAGGAACTAGCATTTTTCCCATCTCTATAATAGCTTTACCCAAGGAAGTATCAACCTCATTTGGGCCTTCAGTATCCTTTACAATAGTCTCAACTGCTGTAAGGCCTTCAACATTACCTTTTGTAGTCTCAGTTACATTAGGGTGTTGGACATTCCTGTCTGCAGATAAAGCTGCAGTAGGGGTCTTCAACAGTGGCATCCTTCGAGTCTCAACCTCTTGGATTGCGCTTTCAGGACCAACAATCTTAACTGCCATGGTCTCTTGTCCATCTTTTGCCTCAAGCAGTGAAGAACTTCATTGGCCTTGATGCGGTTTGGAATTCGATTAAAGTCTTCTTAACCGTCTGAGCCTCGTCAATCCCATTCTGATGTTCTGGTTCAACATCCTCATTGCCTCCTAATTTCAAATTTGTGAGGTCTCCCACAACCTCCACCAACCCGGCTGTGGTGCATGCAGTTTTCCCCTCAGCTGGCGCACCAGCTGAATCATCAACAGTGGGGTCACTGGACACGAGAGACTCGACTGTTTTTCCCTCTGATTGATAAGCCGATTGGGCAGGTGTCTCAACACCTTTCGCAGGGATTGGCTCAGCTAACTTTCCCTCAACTTCTCCTTTCTTAGCTTCATCGCCAAAATCTCTGGTGGGTCCTTCGGAGTGCACTGGTGAGGTTGAGGCATCAATGGTCCTCACCATTACAAGGATATCAGGGCTAGGAGAGATTTGCATTGATGATGACTCTCCAGGGCCGCAATGTTTGATCATGCAGCTCCTTGGACTCTCGTAAGGCTTGCTTTAGCTCAACCTTCTCAACTTGTCCAGCAATGTCGATTGATTGATTGGATGATATCTGAAAATACACAATGCTAAAAAATTCTCTCCTATTTCTTCAATGTCACTGTCACTTCTGCCGCTCGTGCTTTGCAAGCAACTTTTAGGAATATTAGTGAAGGGACAAGAATAAGGTTTCTTGGACTCCTCAATCGCCTTGGCCTTCTCAATTGCCTTCATCTTCTCCTCATCCTTCTTTTGATAAAGGATGGATGTGCATAAATCTGTATCCAAAGCAGACCGGATGGCAATGTTTCCTAAAAAGCATAGGAGTTCTACCTCCTCCTCAATGAACTCTGGGATTTGGAATTGAGACATGGATGTACTTAGCTTCCAGGCTCTCCAGATTTGTAGCCTCTCCTAGACGTCGGGGTAAGAAGGAGATAATACTTGAAGATCATCATCATCTTTATCATCCTACTCGCAAAAGCTCTTGACTGACCTTGCCTTCCTCATCAACCATGGCATTGTGCGGGGATTATACCGATACCTCTCCTTGCCTATTGTCAGTTGTGTCAGGTTCTGATTCCTCAGTTGTTTCCCTAACAGTTGTTTCGTGATGTGGCTGAGCAGCATCGATCACATCACCACCTTCTTTTCGACTATGTTGTTCATCAACAACAACTTCTTCCTGAACTTCTGCAACTATTCCAGCTCAGCTAGCTCGGCAGCTAAGTTAGACTATTTTATCAGTCTTCTTCTGGTCTTGCTTTTTAGAGGAACTTCAACAACCTCATCTTCTTCCTCGAGCAATGGTAGCAGACTCTACAATTTTCAACTTCTTTGTTACAGTTGGCTTCCACGGCGCATCTGTTCTTTTCTTCCTCACAACGGGTGAGGGAGCTGGGGCAGGGCCTTGTTGGCTGCGGGGGCAGATGCTTCCTTGGCTGCGGGGGTAGGTGCAGGGTTGGGGGATGGGGCCTTAGACAAAGTGGTTGTGTCTACGGGGACATTCTCAGCTGATTCCCCCTCGCTTGTAGCAGATCTCTTCTTGTGTGCCTGTCTTTGGGCACTAGAACAATTCACCTTAAACATCTTCTTGTTTGCATGAAAGGTCTTCCCATTGCAGAGATGGACACCTTTCTTCTCCATTAAGTGGCCTAATATCAGGCCATAACCTAAAGAACTTCTAAACTTACCATCTTATCCGGCAGTCATGTTTATCACATTCTAGCACAACTTGCCAAAGATGAACTCTGCCCAGTTAACTTTCTTCTCCTTAATGATTCTTTGCCATGACAATTAACTTAGTCGAGAGACCGATTGAATGACCCAAACTTCATATCCACACATTTAGCTACCACATCCATTGACTTGTGGTAGTCTTCTTTGATCGCCTTCTTCAGGGTAGTGTAATTTGGCTTTAAAACAGCCTCAGGTTTGGCTATGTCCTTCAGGGAAGTAGCCAAATCTACCTCCTTCTCAGTTATATCCTTCAGCCCACTCGAAGGGAGATAACAATGTTCAGCAAAGTCAGCAGCTTTCAACTTGAACGACTTGTGGTTAACTAATGACCAAATCTCACCATCATGAACTTCAGCATTCACGTAATACAGTACAACCTCTTCTAGGTATGTGTGAGAGAAATCCATGGTAAGAAATTTCTTGAGGCCTGCCTTCTCCAGTTTTGTCACAATCTTCTTGGCTAACTCCTTGTCAACGCCCTATTCAACAAGACGTCAAAATCCACAGTAGCGTTGGCCTGGATCTTCTCTGCGAGCTTTAGCATAGTCGTACGTAGGTGCCATTTTTCAGTCTTGAACTTTGAAGAATGAACGATGATAATAACTAGGGTTTGAGCTTTGTTTTGCATAGAGAAAATCTTAAGTATCCTTCGAGTGCAAGAGTTGTAAGTGTGAGGAGAGAGAAAAATTGAATTTCTCTATATATGGGACATGAAAGGACAGTTTCTAGAATTCATAAAGGTAAAAACTGATTAACAGTTGTGATCACGTTTTGAACCCTGCATTAATTTCCCCGCATTAAATGCATCAGCATTTATATCCAATCATGGGTAAATTAGCACATGCCTTTTACTCACATCATAATTATCATGACGTCAAGCTTAAAAACATTCTAGCTCGCAGAAAACGACTGTGTTTTGTCACTTAACTCATAAATGACTCAGCTATCTTCATTTATGACTTGACTCTCTTGAGTGAAAAACCACTCGACTATGTAGCTAACTCGATACAGCTGACTAGCCATCTATGTTGTTTCACTTGACTATTAAGTGAAACTCTTCTGAATTTCATTTCTCCCTTATTTAACCCTACTGATTGAGTCTTCTGATCTTCCTAACTCAACTCAATCAATCCAAGCTCGTTCTTAAGCTCTTTAAACATTGATTCACATAATGGCTTTGTGAATATATCAGCTAACTACTTATCACTTGATATGTATTCCAATGTGATGTCTTTCTTTTCAACATGATCTCTTATAAAATGATATTTGACATCAATGTGCTTGGTTCTTGGGTTCAATATTGGATTCTGAGTGATTGCAATGACACTTGTGTATCACACATATTTGGAATTTCTCTTTCTTCTATATAATAATCTCTCAGTTGTTGTCTAATCCATAACACTTGGGCACAACAGCTGCCTGCAGGAATGTACTCTACTTTAGCTGTGGATGTGGCTATTGAATTTTGTTTCTTACTGAACCAAGAAACCAACCTATTTCCAAGCATTTGATAGGTACCTGGTGTACTTTTCCTGTCTACTCTATATCCAGCATAGTCTGAGTCTAAGTAGCCAACTAACTTGAATCCTCCTTCCTTTGGATACCATAAGCAATACTTCCTAGCATTCCTTCAAATGCCTTAGGATTCACTTGGCTGCAGTCATGTGACTTTGCTTTGGAGCAGATTGAAATCTAACACATACACCTAAAACAAAGGTGATGCCTGGCCTACTTGCTGTTAAATAGAGCAAAGATCCAATGAGAGCTCTATATCTTGTTTTTATGGAATCTTCACAAATGACTTCTCTTCCATACCAAATTTCTTCATTAAATCTCTGGTATATTTAGTTTGACTTATGAAGGTTATGTCCTTCATTTTCTTGACTTGAAGAGTTAGAAAGAATGCCAGCTCTCCCATCATGCTCATCTCAAATTTCCCTTGCATGAGATTTGAGAATTTGTCACACAACTCTTTGTTTGTGGATCCAAAGATGATGTCATCCACATATATTTGAACAAGCAGTATAATCTCTCCATCTTAAATTCTAAAGAGTGTCCTATCAACTTTGCCTTTGGTGAATCCATTGTCAATGAGAAACTGGGATAATGTGTCATACCAGGTTCTTGGTGCTTGTTTCAAACCTTATAAAGCCTTCTTGAGCTTGTAGACTTTATCTCCAATAGTTTTCTGCTCAAAACTTGAAGGTTGTTCCACATAGACTTCTTCTTCCAAAAGTCCATTCAGAAATGCACTCTTCACATCTATTTGATAGAAAATGAAGTTTTTTTGTGCAGCATAAGCAAGAAACATCATAATTGCTTCCAATCTTGCAACAGGTGCAAAGGTTTTATCAAAATCTATACCTTTTTCTTGGCAATACCCTTTGGCTACCAATCTTGCTTTGTTTCTCAAAACAGATGCCTCTTCATGCATCTTGTTTCTAAATACCCATTTAGTACCAATAACATTTTGGTGGGTAGGCCTTTGAACTAATTTCCAAACTTTATTTCTCTCAAACTGATTCAGCTGCTCCTGCATGGATAGAATCCAATGTGTGTCATCCAATGCTTATGACACATATTTAGGCTCAATCTCGAAAGTGAAACAAGTGAACATGGTTTCATGTTGAGTTTCGGATCTGGTTCTTACTCCTTCTCTAACATCTCCAATGATAAGCTCTAGAGGATGGTCTCGCATCCATCTCACATCTAGTTGGAGTAAGTCTGCTGGAATCAGTCTTCTTGCAGCTAAGTTGTCTTGAATAACTTCTTCATCATTCTGCAGCAAATCTTATAGATGTCTTTGAGATTTAGCTATCTCATCTTCATCTGGGTTTAGTCTTCTGATATCTGCCTCAATATAGGTACTCTTCTAAAAAGTTGGTTGATTCATCATGTCAGCTAACTCATCAATGTCTTCTCCATTGACATTAGGTTCATCAAATACCATAGGGATACACTCTTCTGTAACCATAGTCCTCTTGTTCAGCACTCTGAAAGCTTTACTCTCAGCTGAGTATTCCAAAAGGATACCTTCATCAGCTTTAGCATCAAAAGCTTTCAAGTTGTCCTTGCCATTATTGTGAATGAAGCATTTACATCCAAAGATATGAAAATATCCAACATTTGGACAGCTGACCATTGATCATACACCTATTTTGAGTGTATCAGGTAGTATTAATGGCTTCAGCCCAAAATCTCTTAGGCCATCCAGCTTCAGCTAACATGGTTCTTGCAGCTTTCTTGAGAGTTATGTTCCTTCTTTCAACTGCTCCATTTTGCTGTGGAGTTCTTGCAGCTGACAACTCATGAGCAATACCATTTTCTATGCAGTACTGAGTTATGATCCCATTGACAAACTCAGTTCCTCTATCACGCCTTATCTTGATAATGGTTTGAGTCTTCTCATTTTGAACTCTCCTCATCAGCTGAGAAAGTTTCTGCAAAGTTTCCTTTTTTTTACACATAAAAATGGTCCATGTGTATCTTGAATAATCATCTGCCACCACTAAGGTATATTTTTTTCCACTGATGATGGTTGGTTCAACAGGACCAAATAAATCCATATGTAATAAGTGAAGTATCCTGGTTGAAGAACGACTTGGCTTGTCTTTGAATGAATACTTGATTTGCTTTCCCATCTGGCATGCATCACATATGCTTTCCTTCTTGTATATTGAGTCTGGCAATCCTTCCTCAAGATGAATCCTTGCAAGCTTGTTGATTATCTTGAAATTCAGGTGACTCGGCTTTTTATGCCACAACCAACTTGATTCAGCTGTACTTTTGGCTAACAAACAAGTGCATGGTGTATCAGTTGACCAATCCACTACATACAAGTTTTTATGTCTTGATCTTGATATCACAACTTCATTAGATTCAACATCCTTGATTTGGCAAACTCCTAGAGTTGGTTGATCCTCAGCAGATTGAAATTTAGCCCTTCAACGTAGGCTACATCTGTGATTTCCAGTCCATTTTGCCTTATGGAACATGTGCCTTTGATCTCCTTGAGCTTCATTTCCTCCAAATATGACTTTTGCTCCTCTTAATTCCTTGAAATTTAAAAGATTCTTCTTGTTGCCTATCACATATTTGGAACAACCAATCCATGTACCAGGTTCCTTGGTGTTAGGAATTTTATTGAGTAGATTTTGATGATACCATGTAAAACTTAAACTAGGAAGTTGGCACCCCATTTTCCTTGTAATTTGTATTGTAATAGATAAGGCTAAAAGAGCCGAGTCAAGTCAGCTATGCCAAGGATTACAAGAAGTCAACTGCAGACTATGTGAAGGCTCTGCTGTGTGTCAGCTGAGTAATGCCATGAAGAAAGTCAAGGACTCAACTAAAGAAGAGTCAGCTGGGGAACATCTGTAAGAAGTGTCAGTCAAGTCAACCCAAGAACCCAAGTCTCAAGTTGAAGTGATAGTTGAGTTATCCAATGACTGGAGCTGACTCAAGTCACCTGGGGTAAAGGCAGCAGTTTAGTTAAGACAACTAACTTAGATCCGTTGATTAAAGTCAAGAATATTACTCAATATAGTAATATGTCAAAGCTGTCAGGTCTAAAGTATTAGTCCCAGAATTGTGCAAAAGGAATGAACCAATGGGAAACACGCACTTGGTCGGCACCGCAATCTTTGCGAAGACATTTAATACGAGGAAAGGTCAACATCAAGTACTGCAGACCAAGACAAGACAAGCCAACAAACACAAAGTGACATTTGAAATAAACCTATCTCTTCAAAGGGCAAAATTTCAAAATGTGCACTATAAAAGGCTGAGGAAGTTATTGAGACGAGGTTACCTGAAACCTAAACCACGAACAAGCAAGCAATATTCAAGCATTTAACCAGCAATATTCTCATAAACATTCAAGCAATTCCTCAAGCCTGAAACTAGAAGGAAATCGATCCAACACAAGTTGTGAAGGAAAGACAACTTCAAATCTGTTGAAGAGGACACTTTTGAAGAAAGCAAAGGGGTCTATTCTCCAAGTCAAGATTGCAGAAAAGTTCCAGGTTGAACCATTATCAAGTTTGTTGGAGGGCTTCGTGATTAAATCCAAGAACTTGAGAAGTGAGTGAAGTAGCAAGCTAGCTGCCTTGTGAAGAAGCGAGTCGCAAAGAGAAGCCATTTGTGTGATCAAGCGTCGCTCCTTTGTTCACCGCTTTGTAAATTGATCTGTAACATAGTGGATTCCTCCAGGAGTTGGAGAAGAGGGGATTAGAAGAATTATACCATCTTCGAACCTCTATAAAAATATTTGTGTCATTTACTTTTAGCAAACTTACTTTCCTGCACATTTACTTTATATATGCTATCAAGTATTATATTTGCTATTCAACTGATAATTAACCAAGTGATAAAATTCAAGTGTTTAAAACAAGCTAAAATCTAATCAAAGGGTGTTAAGTCTTCCGCTTTTAAAAACCAATCAACCAAGTTAAGTATTAGGCTTGAGCAGCAGAGTTATACTATCAACATCTCTATCGCGTCTGTTGAGTGGGTAACCTAGCTAAAAAGCCAACTTAGCTATCCATCAAGGACACAGTTGTTTGAGTCAACTCTGTTGAGTTATTTTAAAAGGACTAAATCAAAAATTTGGTAATGTTTATTCAACCCCCTTCTAAACCTTACTTTACACCCCTTGGGACCTACAAGTGGTATCAGAGCGGTTGGTTCATTGAGCCTTTGACACTGGTTACTGAACTAGATCTCTATCTTTTCAAAAAGTTTTTTAAACACTTGTGTTTCAAAGTCTTTCACTTTTTAAGCAAAGTTATTACCATGGAAGCAAATCTAACACGCATTCCTATGTTCTCTGTTGAAGAATTTGATGACTGGAAAATTCGTATGCAGGCTCATCTATCTACATTACATGATGAATTGTGGCTTGTGATAGATGATGGGCCATTGCAAATACTCAAAGTGAACATGGATGTAATAAGAGCAGCTGCAAATGAAGGAGAAGAAGCTGTTGCTGAAGCAAGACCATCCATGGTTGAAAAACCAAGGACTGAGCGGACTAATGAGGATAGAAAGAGATACAACCTGGACAATGTGGCCAAAGACATACACTACAAGACATTGGACAAAGCAATGTTCAATAAAGTCAAATCTTGCAAATCTACAAAAGAAATCTGGAACAAGCTGACTTTAATTTGTGAAGGATTAGAACAAATTAAAGAAAATAAATTGTCCGTTACTGTTCAAAAATTTGAAAATTTCAAAATGCTTGCAGGTGAATCCTTGGATCACTTGGATGCCAGATACACTGAGATCACAAATGAGCTTTCAGCTCTTGGGAAAGAATATACACAAAAGAAAATGTGTATGAAGATCTTAAGAAGCCTCCCAGCTGAATGGGAAATAAAGGTTATGGCCCTAAGACATTCAATGGACCTCTCAAGAACATCTAACCACGAGTTATTCTCAGACCTCAAAGCCTATGAGTTTGAGCTGAGAAGAAAAGAGCAAGAGGAGACAGATGTGCCTAAGACAGCTGCATTAATGGCTAGTGATGGAAAGAGAGCTGAGCCAAAGGAAGCCATAGACCAGGAGGAGATTGCCCTGATGGTCAAAAGATTTAACAAGTTCTTTAATAAGAACTATAAGAGAAACAAGGATGAAACCTCTAGAAGACATTCAACACCTTCCAAGTCAAGGTAGATAGGCCTCCCAAGAGAGCTGAGCATCAAAGGGTTGAATATCAGAGAGCTGATAATCCAAGAGCAGATAGAGCTAATCAAAGAGCTGAGAACCTGAGTTGGAACTGCAGACAACCAAGGCACTTTGCAGTTGACTGTTCCTATCCACCAGTCAACAAATATAGGAATGGGGAAGAAAGAAAAGTCTTCAGGGAAAGAAGACAGGAAAAGAAGAAAGCCATGTTAGCTGCTGAGACTGCTGAGACAGTCAAGTCCAAAGAAGCAGCAGACTCGGAAAGTAGTGAAGCAGACTACTCAAGTGATTCTGAGGAAGAGGTTATGATTTGCCTTATGGCTAAGGAATAAGATCAACCAGATCAAGAAGATGAGGTACACTCTAACTCATCTCATTTAGATACAAGTGATTGTGATTGTGATACACACATTTCATCACCCACTAATCTTTATGATTCATTAGGCAAAATGATGAAAGATTTTGAACATATAAAATCCTCACACACTATTCTAAATGAGAAAAACAGCCAGCTTAAAAGCCAAAACTCACAGCTGACTAAAGAACTGAGTACTCTGAGTCATATAGCTGATGAGAACACTAAGTTGAAGGCTGAAAATGCAAAGATCACATCAGAGTTAGTTGTTATAGAAAAGAGGGAAAAAGATCTCAAAAATGTGATTGCCTCATTTACAAAGCCATCCAAATCATTGGATGATTTGATTATGAGTCAAAAAGAATGTGGAGATAAGACAGGCATATGATTTAATTCCTTTGTGCATAGTCAAACTCCCAGAGTGATTTTGGAAAAAGGATCTTCAAGTAATGAAGCATCTCGAAAACCCAAAACATCAAATGCTGCATCCATATTCACTCCAAAGCAAAATCACAAACAAACTAGCCTTGGATACAAAGGAAAATGAAAACAACCAGTTGAGTATGTTGAGAGGACAGCTGAGAAGAAATCCAACAGAGTTCCTCAACACACTCCAAACAGAAGATACTCTGTGAAAAGCAAACAGAGCTACCAAAAACCCCAGAAATTTCATCAAAGAAATACATATGATGGGAATGGTAGAAATTATACAAACTATGTTGATTGGAATAATGTGAAACATCATCAAAGACCTATGGAATATAAGCCAAAATGGCAAAGACCTAAACCTCATCAAAGGTCATTCCAAAGGCAGAAGAGCTATTATCAACACACATACGCACCTAAGAACTACACTCATAAATACCACAACTACCCCGAGAAAGCAGTTGCTAAAACATAAACGCAGGCATACAGACAAAAGAGACAGCTGTATAAACCTAAAACCCCCAAGCAATTTGCTAATGTTCACTATGATTATGGCACTGATAGATGGCAACCCCTTAGAGTCAAGTCTTTTGGCTATAGGTTGGTTGGATCATCTTATAGCACCAACCCCTCAGGACCCAGGCAAGTATGGGTACATAAAAACTGATTTCCTTGATTGTAGGTTCAAGGAACAGCTGAGTGCCAAGGAACCTGGTACATGGATAGTGGCTGTTCTAGACATATGACAGGAAACAGGAAAAACCTGTCAAGATTCAAGGAGATTAGAGGTGCAAAAGTCATATTTGGAGAAAATGAAGCTCCAGGGAAATCAAAGGCACATGATCTATCAAGAAAAATGGATTGGAAATCATAGATGTTGCTTATGTTGAAGGCCTCAACTTCAACCTGTTAAGCATCAGCCAACTCTGTGATAAAGGCTACAATGTTGGATTCAACATGGGAGTGTGCCAAATCAAAGATGCTGAATCAAATGAAATAGTGTTGCAAGGATCAAGACAAAAGAATATGTATGTGGTAGATTGGTCTACTGCTACACCAAGCACTTGTCTGTTAGCAAAGAGCACAACTGAATCAAGTTGGCTATGGCACAAGAAGCTGATCATCTGAATTTCAAGACAATCAACAAGCTTGCAAGGAGTCATTCTGTACAAGGATTGCCAGACTCAGTGTACAAGAAAGAAAGTGTATGTGATGCATGCCAGATGGGAAAGCAAATAAAGTCTTCATTCAAGGATAAGCCAAGTCCTTCTTCAACAAGGATATTACATCTTTTGCATATGGATGTATTTGGTCCAGTTGAGCCAGCCAGCATAAGTGGAAAGAAATACACCTTAGTGGTGGTGGATGATTATTCAAGATATACATGGACAATCTTTATGTGTAAAAAGAAGAAAACTTTGAAGAAGTTACCCTGAGATGATGAAAAGAGTTAAAAATGAAAAGAGTCAAACCATTATAAAAATAAGATCTGATGAAGGAACTGAGTTTGTCAGTGGAATAATAACTCAGAATTGTGTTGAAAATGGAATTGCTCATGATTTGTCAGCTGCAAGAACTCCACAGCAGAATGGAGTAACTGAAAGAAGGGATATAACTCTCAAGGAAGCTGCAAGGACCATGTTAGCTGAAGCTGGATTGCCTAAGAGATTTTGGGCTGAAGCTATTAACACAACATGCTATACTCAAAATAGATGAATGATCAACAGGCAATTGACCAAGACTCCCTACGAGATTTGGACAGGGAGAAAGCCAAATGCTGGATATTTCAGGATATTTGGATGTAAATGCTTTATCCATAATAATGGCAAAGATAATTTGAAGACTTTAGATGCTAAAGCTGATGAAGGTATCTTTTTGGGATACTCAGCTGAGAATAAAGCCTATAGAGTGCTGAACAAGAGGACTATGGTTATAGAAGAGTCTATCCATTTGGTTTTTCATGAACCTAATATGAGTGGAGAAGACATTAAAGAGTTAGCTGATAAGCAGAATCAACCAACTATGCAGAAGAGTCCTTAGGTTGAAGCTGAAGTAAGAGAACTCAATCCAGATGAAGATGAAATAGCTGAATCTCAAAGACAGCTGGAATGTCTACAGCTGAATGAAAATGAAAGAGTTGTTCAAGACAACTTAGCTGCAAGACTGCTGAATCTAGTAGACTTACTCCAACCTGATGTGAGATGGCTGAGAGACCATCCACCAGAGTTAGTCATTGGAGATGTTAGAGATGGCATAAGAACCAGATCCAGAGCACAGCATGAAGCTATGTTCACTTATTTTATTTTCCAGATAGAGCCTAAAGATGTGTCTCAAGCATTGGATGACACACAATGGATTCAAGCCATGCAAGAAGAGCTGAATTAGTTTGAAAGGAACAAAGTATGGGAATTAGTGCAAAGGCCAACCCATAAAAATGTTATTGGCACAAAATGGGTTTTCAGAAACAAGATGAATGAGGAAGGATCTGTTGTAAGAAACAAAGCAAGATTGGTAGCCAAAGGGTATTGTCAAGAAGAGGGTATAGATTTTGATGAAACATTTGCTCCTGTTGCAAGATTGGAAACAATAAGGATGTTTCTTGCTTATGCTGCACATAAGAACTTCATTGTGTATCAAATGGATGTGAAGAATGCATTTCTAAATTGACTGTTAGAGGAAGAAGTCTATGTTGAACAACCTCCAGGTTTTGAGCAGAAAACTATTGGGGATAAGGTCTACAAGTTCAAGAAAACATTATATGGATTGAAACAAGCACCAAGAGCCTAGTGTGATACATTGTCTCAATTCCTAACTGACAATGGATTCACCAAAGGGCAAAGTTGATAGATTACTCTTCATAATTCAAGATGGAGAGAGTATACTGCTTGTTCAAATATATGTGGACGATATCAGTTTTGGTTCCACAAATAAAGAACTGTGTGACAAGTTCTCAAACCTCATGCAAGGTAAACTTGAGATGAGCATGATGGGAGAGCTGACTTTCTTCCTAGGACTACAAGTCAACCAAATGAAGGATGGAACCTTCATAAGTCAAACAAAATATACCAGAGATTTGATGAAGAAATTTGGTATGGAAGAGAAGTCTTCTGTGAAAATTCCAATGAATACTTCAGTCAAGATGGACATGGATGCAGATGGCAAAGCTGTTGATCAAACCAGATATAGAGCACTCATTGGATCTCTGCTCTATCTAACGCAGCAACAGGCCAGACATCACCTTTGCAGTAGGTGTATGTGCAAGATATCAATCTGCACCAAATGAGAGC
This sequence comes from Rehmannia glutinosa, assembly GCA_016081115.2. NCBI lineage: Eukaryota > Viridiplantae > Streptophyta > Magnoliopsida > Lamiales > Orobanchaceae > Rehmannia > Rehmannia glutinosa. Next base: position 69,590,414 of record CM071936.1, read on the forward strand.
CACATAACTGCAACTAAGAGAATCCTAAGATATTTAAAGGGATGCAATGATGTTGGCTTATGGTATCCAAAGAAATGTGGATTCAAGTTGATTGGTTACTCAGATTCAGACTATGTTGGATGTAGAGTTGACAGAAAGAGTACCTTAGGTACATGTCAAATGCTCGGAAATAGATTGGTTTTTTTGTTTAGTAAGAAACAAAATTCAACTGCCACATCCACAGCTGAATCAGTACATAGTTGCGGGCAGCTGTTGTGCCCAAGTCTTATGGATGAGACAGCAGCTGAGAGATTATGATATTGAAGAAAGAGATATTCCAATTATGTGTGATAACACTAGTGCTATTGCAATCACTCAGAATCCTATGTTGCATTTAAGAACAAAACACATTGATGTCAGATATCATTTTATAAGAGATCATGTTGAAAAGAAAGACATTAGCCTAGAATACATCTCAACTGATAAACAATTAGTTGATATATTCACAAAGCCTCTATGTGAATCAAGGTTTGAAGAGCTCAAGAATACTCAGAAGACTCAATCAGCAGAGATAAAAGATGAGAAAATGGAAGTAGAGAATGTTTCACATTTTACCAAGTGAAAGTGAAACATTTTTATCGGGAAGTCAGTTGTATCGAGTTAGCTGACAGTTGAGTTACTTCATAAGAGAGAGAAACAGAGTTAAGTCAAATGGAAATAAGTTGAATCATTTATGAGCTAAGTGACAAAAACGCAGTCGTTTTTAACTGAGCGGTAATGTTTTTAAGGATGACATCAGCGTAATAATGATGGTCACAGTAAAAGATGCACAGTAAACCATATAATTGAATATAAATGCTGCTGCATTTAATGCGGGGAATTAAATGCGGTTTTGAAGCTCCAATCTCAGCCATTGATTTTGATCAAAATTTCAAAAAGTAAAAACTGTCCTTTCACGTCCCTTATATATGAAACTTTGTCTTTCTCTCTCCTCACGCGAACTATTCATCTTCAAGCAAATAAGTGCATTTTCTCTGAAACTTTGTGCGAATCTTGTTCTTTCAGGCAAGTGTTCTCGTATTTTAATCAGTAAAAATCTCTAAAAATGGCTCCAAAACTTGATTATGTGAAGCTCTCAAAGCAAATCCACACTAGTTCTTTAGTGGATTTTTAAGGAATGATCAAGTAGGATATCGATGAGACCCTAGTAAAGAAAATAGCTGAGAAGTTGGAGAAGTCCGGCTTAAAGGACTTTTTGATGATGGAGTTCATTCATACGTACCTTGAAGAGGTCGCTATGTTTTACGTGAACGCTGAAGTGTAGGACGATGAAATCAAGTCTTCCATCCACAACAAGGTCATTAAACCCAATGCCAAAGACCTTGCTGAGCACTGTTGTTGCCCGCGGAGGGTTTGAAGGACATCACTGAGCAGGATGTCGACTTAGCTGTGGCTTGGAAAGAAGTTTCTGAGCCCGAGTGTGCTGCGAAAGTAGTCTACACAGCCAAGAAGGATTTCTTGAAGGACGACTATCACAAGCTGATGGATATCATCTCGACATGTGTTGACATGAAATTTGGAAGCTTCAATCAGTTGTCCAAAACTAAGCTGATCGTGATGGCTGCGATCATGCAAGAAAAGAAAGTAAACTGGGCTGAGTTTGTTTACAACATACTCTGCCAAAATGTGTTGAACAGGACCTACAAGGAGGATGGGTCCTTTGGATGCTCATTGGGCTATGGCCTGGTTATTGGCAATCTTATGGAGGTGAAGGGAATTGCAATACGCCATGGCAAGTCCTTCCACATCAATAAGAAGATGTTCAGAGGAAACCTCTCAGCAGCCCAGAAGAGAGCTCATGCTAGAAAGGCTGATACCAGTGAGGGGGAATCAGCTGATCCGGAAGACACATCTGAGACCCCTCCACCAAAGAAGAAAGTTGCGGTATCCAAGCCTACTCCTACCCCCGCAACCAAGTCAAAGAAAGCACCTGCTCCCGCAGCCAAGTCCAAATCTCCTTCCAACGCAGCCGAGTCACCTGCCCATGCATCCGAGAGTCCTGCCCCTGCAGCCAAGATAGAGGAGGAACACCACATTCCCTCTCCTATCGTAAAGAAGAAATGCACTGCCAAAGTAAGGAAGGCAGCTTCAAAAGCCATTACATTTGAGGAACCTGAGAACATTGAACCAGAGGTTTCCCTGCTCCCATCCAGGAAGAGACGGCTGTCCAGGCGATCTGAGCTTGAAAAGACAGCTAAATCTGGTACTCAGTCGGAGAACAAAACTAAAACTGTTGATGATCAAGAAGAGCAGTCTCCGGAAGTTGTTGATGTATCGAAGCAGTCTGCTAATAATGATCAGTAAAGATCCTCCAAAGACCCAATTGTGATGAAAACAACTGACGAAAGTGAAGTAGCCGAGATAACTGAGCTTGAAATTGAAAGAGTTATCTCCACTCCTATAAGTGATGTTGCTGCATTTAAGGAAGAGCAAGGTCTCTTAGCTCCCATTCCGGAAAATGGAGATGAAGTTGATGATGATGATGATGATGATGATGTGATTATGTACTCTCCAGTTTACCCTGACATTCAAAGGCACTTAAGGGAATGGAGGGCATGGAAGCTGGATCACTCAAGGATGCAATTCACTCGCCCTGAGTTCATCGAGGAAGAAGAAGAGCTTCTCCAATTCCTTGGTGTTGTTCAATCCGCCCTGAATGAAGCCAACTGTCTGGACATTCTCCGCATTCTTAAGAAGGAGGAGAATGAGAGAGCTGCCGAGCAAGCCCGAGCCTTGGAGAAATCTAAGATGTGCGCATTTACAGGCTCTCTAGAGCATTCTCCCAGAGTTCACAAACAGTGATGAAGACATAGATCCTGCTGCTGTAGCAAAGTCGTTAGAACTGCAGCAAGCTATGAAGGAATCCAGAGCCATGCACGAACTAAGCTTATTAGAAGGTCTAGGAGAGTCCTCCCAAACTCTTCTGCAGACTGATACCTTCGGAGTGGCACATCAAATTGCCACAACTATAGTTGTCACCACATCCCCAGTGCATTCGACTGATGGCTCCCATGGCAATGGCAATGAAGCTGGGACTTTGTGCCCCCAAGCTAAGCCTACCCCTAAAGAAGGTGTTAACACACCTGCCCCTGTGGCTGTACACTCAAAGGGAAAAGTTGCGTCTCTGGAGCAGAATGACCCCACTCTCATTTACTCAGCTGGTGTGTCAGCTAAGGGGGAAACTCTCTCCACCACAGCTAGGATGGAGGAAGCTGTGGGAGATAAACCAATGCAGTTAGGAGGCGAAGCTGAGAAAGGACTAATAGAAGAGCAGAGTGACATTAACGACGCTCAAATAGATAAGTCTATTTCAGCTGAAATGTCAGCTGCGTTGAAGGCCAATGAAACTGCTACCACAGCTGAGGCAAAGGATGGTGAAGCCTCGGGAGTTAACACTCTGGGCTCTGAAAGTGCAATCCAAGGGGTTGAGACTCCTCTGGATGCCAATGTCCAAGACCCTAAGACAACTGAGTCTGTCAAAGGGAGTATAGAAGACCCGAAGAAAGTCAAGACTGTCGAAGGGATTTGCAGAAGGCCCTACAGCAGTGGAGACTGCTGGGGGATATTGAAGGCCAACAGGAGGTTCAGACTTCCCTTGGTAAAGATGATAGAATTGAGAACATTCCTCAAATTGAAGGTGCTGCTGCAGAAGAAGTTATTGGTGCCCTTCAAGACTCCCAAGAAAACATTGATACATCATTTTTGGGATCGGAGGATGAAGCTGAGTCCATTCAACATGATAATCCTATGATGGACACAACTGAGGATGTTCACAAATCTCAGAGCCAAGTCAGTGAGAAGATGGCTCCTATGAGATTCAAGTTTGATGATGAGCCAACTCCACCGGTCTCATCATCCTCCGATGCAACTGATGATAAAGTTGAGGACAAGATTACTCAATTGGAAAAACCCACTGAGACCGAGGAAGTTGTTAAGACAACTGAGGTTCAGTCAGCTGGGCAACACATCTCAACTACCCCAGCTAGAATCAAGTCATCTGCGCACGCTCCCACAGCTGTGACCCCTGCCAATGAAGCTGCCGCGGCCAAGGCACAACGAACTGACTCATCGCAACCACCGGAACAACAATATATTTCATATGTACATGATGATGCATTTCAAGACATGTTCCCCTTCTCTAAGGATCTGCCTGAGTTGGAAGAAGAGACAGCTGTTGAAGAAAGGAGATACATCGTAAGGGAAGATCCAGTTATTCCCACTGACACGATTGTTCCAGCAGACTTCAATTTTGATGAAGAATGGCCAGCAGCTGAGTCTAACACACAAGTTGAGTTTTGTGACATCTTCAAGAAAATCTGCAAAGAGATTTAGAAGATGGAACATCATCAGGCCTCTCTGGACATGCGTCTAGACAATCGAGATGCCACTCTCACAGTTGATCTAAGAGGCATAGTGGTGAGACTAAGGGAATGGACTCAATAGCAGACTGCAATGAGAATCGAGCAAGTCCGATATTTCAAAGCTTTGTATGGAAGGATGCTTGTATGGAGTGCTGATAACTCCATGTACAGGAAGAGGATGAAGGAGATTAACCAGTCTCACAAAACGGACATGGAGATGTTGCAACATTTCCACAAGAATAAAATTGGCAGACTCGAGAACAACATGAATGAGAAATTCAGTCTTCTAATGGCTGAAATGAAGATCGTATCAGCCGAGTCCAAGGCCACACACTCAAAATTTTGCACAACGTATGATGGAGCAGACTCCAAGCACAACTCATCTATCAGCCGACTGGACTTTATCCTCGGAGGTTTGTTCCCTGGGATACCTCTCTCCTTTGGTGATGATGCCAAAAAGGGGGAAGAGGAGTCCCTCAAGGGATTGAAGGAAGAAAAATTGAAGCAAGGAGGTGACATGGCTAAGGGGGAAGGAAGTTCAAAAGACTTAAAGCTGATGTTTGCTGAAACCCCTCAGCTAAGTGATATCACTACCTCTATTCTCAGCAAACTCCCTGTGACCTTACCTATCGAGAAAGTTGCAGTGTCCATGAAAGACAAGAAAGGTCATTGAAGCTGGATTTGAGGAGTTAGCTGAAAAGCAAGATGCTCGCGTTCAGGAGATCATGAAACAATATGGTGGTCTTCTAGCCGAAAAGGACCAGGATGCAATACCTGATGATAGATCTGATCCTAGATCAATTGAGGAGTTTAAAACTCTTGAATCAGAATGATACTTCCAAGGAATGGCTCTGTCTCAAGTCTGGGACTTGTATTGGGAGAAATGTTTAGCCTTATGTAAAGAAGCGATAGCGCGCGAGACTTCCAGCGATCACTCGGCCGAAAGCGTAAGACTCAAGACAAAGACACTCCCGAGGAGGTGGAAGAGCTGAGTCAGGAAGGGGAAGAAGTGGTGGTGGAAGAGGCTCCCAACCTCGACCAAAACCAAAAGATGTATCGTTCGTAGATCCTGAAAAGAAAGGTATTATCTACTGGGCTGGATATGATTACCTTGCCAACCGAAAGGTTGAAAGAAAGAACGCTGAAGCTGCAAGAAGGCAAGAAGAAGAGAATCTAAGGCAAACAAGAGAATGGCTCGAGAGGAAGCAAAGGGATGACCCTGCTGCCAAACAGGCCTATGAAAAGAAGAAGAAAGAAGAAGAAGAAAGAAAGAGGAAAAGAGATGATCCAGATAGAAGAAGAGCTGATGAAGAAAGAGGAAGGAAGCAGCAAAGGCGTTGAAATGTTCCGCAAACCCCTTCGTGTATTTTTGTTGTAAATACATCTATGTAAGTCTTCTGTAATAAGCTTAGTGAATTTCCCTGTAATTTTCACTCTTTATGTATCTTAGCTTAGATATACTATGTTTTGACATGTATACATTTATATTGCTCTGATACCGAATGTAAACAGCTGTGTAAAGGACAAGAATTCTATGATCAATAAAATGATCCATTTTAAGCATACATTCTTTGTTACTGCATTGTCTTTATGTATCTTTGCTGTTTTCTTTCTTTAAATATTTTTAAGTTTTGGCATCATCAAAAATGAGGGAAATTGTTAGGAAATTTATTGAGTAGATTTTGATGATACCATGTAAAACTTAAACTAGGAAGTTGGCACCCCAGTTTCCTTGTAATTTGTATTGTAATAGATATGACTGAAAGAGCTGAGTCAAGTCAAGTCAGCTATGCCAAGGATTACAAGAAGTCAACTGCAGACTATGTGAAGACTCTGATGTGTGTCAGCTGAGTAATGCCATGAAGGAAGTCAAGGACTCGACTGAAGAAGAGTCAGTTGGGGAACAGCTGTAAGAAGTGTCAGTCAAGTCAACCCAAGAAGCCAAGTCTCAAGTTGAAGTAATAGTTGAGTTATCCAATGACTGAAGCTGACTCAAGTCACCAGGGTAAAAGCGCAAAGATCTAGTCAAGACAACTGACTTAGATCCGTTGATTAAAGTCAAGAATATTACTCAATATAGTAATATGTCAAAGCTGTCAGGTCTAAAGTATTAGTCCCAGAATTGTGCAAAAGGAATGAACCAATGGGAAACATTGCACCTTGTGTCAGGCACCTGCAATGCTGCGAAGACATTTAATATGAGGAAAGGTCAACATCAAGTACTGCAGACCAAGACAAGACAAGCCAACGAACACAAAGTGACATTTGAAATTAGCCTATCTCTTCAACGGGGAAAATTTCAAAATGTGCACTATAAAAGGCTGAGGAAGTTATTGAGAACAGGTTACCTGAAACCTGAAACCTAAACCACGAACAAGCAAGCAATATTTAAGCATTTAACCTGCAATATTCTCATAAACATTCAAGTAATTCCTCAAGTCTGAAACTCGAAGGAAATCGATCCAACACAAGTTGTGAAGGAAAGACAACTTCAAATCTGTTGAAGAGGAAACTTTTGAAGAAAACAAAGGGGTCTACTCTCCAAGTCAGGATTGTAGAAAGGTTCCAGGTCGAACCATTATCAAGTTTGTTGGAGAAGCAAGGCAACTACCCTGTGAAGAAGCTGAGTCGCAAGAGAAGCCAACTATGTGATCAAGGCTGTCTCCAGACTGTTCACCGCTTTGTAAATTGATTTGTTACATAGTGGATTCCTCCAGGAGTTGGAGAAGAGAGGATGAGAAAAATTACCCCATCTTCGAACCTCTATAAAAATATTTGTGTTATTTACTTTCAGCAAACTTACTTTCCTGCACATTTACTTTATATCTACTGTCAAGTATTATATTTGCTATTCAACTGATAATTAACCAAGTTCTAAAAATCATGTGTTTAAAACAAGCTAAAATCTAATCAAATGGTGTCAAGTCTTCCGCTGTTTAAAATCAATCAGACAAGTTAAGTATTAAGCTAGCAAGCCGAGTTATACTATCAACAGCTCTATCAAGTCTGTTGAGTGGGTAACTTTTGAAAAGCCAACTTAGCTATCCATCAAGGAGTTTTCTTTGTTTGAGTCAACTCTGTTGAATTATTTTAAAAGGACTAAATCGAAAATTTGGTAAGGTTTATTCAACCCTCCCTTCTAAACCTTACTTTACACCCCTTGGGACCTACACTTGGCACTCACCTATTACTTGAACCTGCATCAAGGAAATCAGTTTTTAGGTACCCAAACATGTCTAGGTCCTGAGGGGTTAGCACTATAAGGTGATCCAACCAACTTATAACCAAATGGTCTGACTCTAAGAGGTTGCCACCAATCAGTTCCATAGTCATAATAGATATTTGCAAATTGCTTGGGAGCTTTAGGCTTATACAGCTGTCTCTTTTACCTATATGCCTGTGGGTGTACTTGTGCTTTTGCTTTCTTAGGAACATAGTGAAACATGTGTGCATTTTGGGCATAGTGCTTGGGTGCATATATGTGCTGATAATGGTTCATTTTCCTTGGGAATCACCTATTTTGAGTTTGAGGTCTTTGCCACTTGGGCTTATATCCCTTAGAACTTGGTTGATGTCTCATTTGATTGTTCCAAACAGCTTGGCTAGGATAATTTCCACCATTCCCATCGTATGGCTTTCTCTGCTGACACCTCTGGGGCTTTTGGTAGTTTTATTTTGATTTCACAAAATATTTTCTGTTTGGAGACTGCTGATGGACTTTTTTAAATTTAGTTTCAACTGTCGTTTTAGCATACTCTGCTGGCTTTTTGCCCTTGCCTTTATATCCTAGGCCAGCATGGTTGTGATTGTGTTTGTGAGTGGGTGTAGGTGCAATACATGGCGCCTTGGATTTTTGGACTCCCCCATTACTTCAGGATCCTTTTCCCATAACTACTCTTAGAGTTTGAACATGCGTAAAGAATTGAATCATATGCCTGTTTTATCTCCATTTTCTTTTTCTATCATTATCAATTCTATGTCTTGGTAAATGATGCAATCAGATTTTTAAATCTTTTCCCTCTTTTATGTCTCAGCTAAGTCTGCTTTGGTCTTAGCTATCTCATCTTTCAGCTCAGTGTTCTCAGCAGCTATGTGACTTAGAGTACTCAGCTCCTTAGTCAGCTATGAGTTTTCGCTTTTGAGCTAGATATTTTCCTCATTTAAGAGTGTGTGAGAGGTTTTTACATGCTCAAAATCTTTCATCATTTTTCCTAATGAATCATAAAGATCAGTGGGTGATGAAATGTTTGTGTCACTATCACTATCATCGGAATTAGAACGAGATGAGTTAGAGTGTACCTCATCTTCCTGTTCTTTTGCCATGATGCATATCAAGGGTTCTTCTTACGAATCGAGGACTAATCAGCCTCACAACTATCTGACTCAGCTGGTTCTTTGCTCTTAGTTGTGTCAGCTTCAGCATCTAACATGGCTTTCTTCTTTTCTTGTCTTCTTTCCCTGAAGACTCTTATTTCCTCCTCATTTATGTATTTGTTGACTGGTGGATTGGGACAGCCAACAGCAAAATGTCCTAGCGATCTGCGAGTTCAAAGATTTGGTTTTGACTTTTTCGGAAGTCAGCTCTGTCAGCTCTCTGATTTTTAGCTCTCTAATATTCAGTCCTCTGATGTTCAGCTCTCTTAGATGTTTTGTCTTCCCTTTGTTTGGAAGGTGTTGAGTGTCTCTTGGATGATTCACCCTTGTTTCTTTTGTAGTTCTTATTGAAGAACTTGTTGAATCTCTTTACCATAAGGTCAATTTCCTCCGAGTCAATGGCTTCCATGGATTCAGCTCTTTTAGATTCTCCAGCCATGAGTGCAACTGTCTTGGGTACAACTGTCTCTTCCTTCTCTTTCCTTCTGAGCTCGAATTCATAAGCCTTCAAATCTAAGAATAGCTCATGGTTGGATGTTCTTGTTAAGTCCATTGAATGTCCCAAGGCCATCACCTTCATTTCCCACTCAGCTGGGAGCGTCCTCAATATTTTCATACACATTTCCTTATGTGTGTATTATTTGCCTAGAGCTGAGAGCTCATTAGTTATCTCTGTGAATCTAGCATTCAGCTGATCCAGACATTCACCTGCAAGCATTTTGAATATTTCAAATTTTTGTACAGTAACAGTTAATTTATTTTCTTTGATTTGATTCGATCATTCACAAATTAAAGTAAAGTTTTCCAAAATTTCTTTAGTCGTTCTACAAGATTTCACTTTGTTAAACATGGGTTTATCGAGGGTTTTATACAAAATGTCCTTGGAAACATCAAGTTGTCTCTTTTTCTGTCCTCGTTCGTCCACAACCATTGAGGCTTCTTGACCATGGCTAGTCTTGGTGCAGCAGGTACAACTGGGACAGCAGCAGCACGTGCAACACATGCACCAGGAGCTGCAACAGCCTCCCCCTCAGCTGCGGGTGCAGCAGCAGCAGCCTCAGTAGCAGGAGCCCTAATAGTTGTGTTCACTTTCATTATTGGTAGTGGCCCATCCTCAATGATGAACCACATCTCATCATGTAAGGCTAAAAGATGTGCCTGCATGCGTATTTTCCAATCATCAAATTCCTCCACAGTGAGCATAGGAATGCGAGTTAGATTTGCTTTCATGATAATAACTTGTTTTTTAAGAAAAGCTTTAAAGCAATAGGTGTTGTATCCTTTGAAAAAGAATGAGATCTAGTTCAGTAACCAGTGCGGACGACTCAATGAACCAACTGCTCGGATACCACTTGTAGGTCCCAAGGGGTGATAAAGTAAAGTCTAGAAGGGGGGGTTGAATAGACTTTACCAAATTTTCAATTTGTCGTTTTAAAGTCAGAGTTTGATCACAAGTCAGTTGGGTCCTTGGTGGACAACTTAGTTTATTTACACAACAGAGTTAGCCATTCAATAGACTCGACTGAGCTGTTGATAAGATAAGTCAGCGGATATAGTTAACTCTTTAAATATTCAGCAGACTTGGTTTTTACAGCGGAAGACTTTCACCCTTATTTGAAATATGTTTTTCAACACTTGTTTTAAGCTTAGTTATTATCAGTTGACTTAGTAAGTTAAACAAACATCAGTATAGATATGCAAGAATAAAAGTGTGCTTAATGCAAATGACACAAGTAATTTTATAGTGGTTCGAGGATGGGGTAATTCTTCTGATCCACTCTTCTCCAACCCCTGGAGGAATCCACTAATGTAACGGTGACTTTGTTACAAAATGGTGACAGTCCAAGTTAGGCCTTGATCATACAGCTGACTTTGCTTCTGGGACTCAGCTTTTTCACAAAACCGTTGTCTTGTCTTGCTCCTTCAAACTCTTGGATTTGTTCACATAGCCCTCCAATGAGTCCAAAGCTTCAGGTTTCGAACCGGAACCTCACTACACCTCCTTCAACCTTGGAGTCTAGACCCTTTTTTGTTTAAAATAAGTTTTCCTCTTCAACAGTTTGAAGTCGTCTTTCCTTCACTGAGTGTGTTGGATCGATTTCCTTCGAGTTTAGGCTTGAGGATTTGAATAGAATGCTTGAGAGATATTTGCTCTTGCTTTGCAGATTAATGACTATTGCTTTGCTTGCATTCATAACGTTCTCTCTGATGCATCCTCAGCCTTTTATTGCTTGTTTGAAAAATATATCCGTTGAAGAGATGATGTATTTTTCAAACTACACTTTGAGGTCGTCGGCTTGTCTTGGCTTGCAGCTTTGATGTAGATTGATCCTTGAATTTAATGTTCTGCAACCTTTCCATAAACTCTGCAGGTTTTCAGGGACATCATATTGGTTCCTTACTTTTTGCACTCTTTCAGCAAAATAGCTTTAAGGATGACAGTCTGACACATATCTACATTCAGCAAACAATTGACTTTGCTTGACAACAAATATCTTCAACTTTCTTTGATCATTTCTGCTGCATAACCCCTTTGACAGTCAACTCCAATTATCTTGGAGTGACTCAGCTATCAGTCTGCTTACTGAGACAACTTTTCTATCACTTGACTGAGACTTCACTGCACTTCACTCAACTGCCACTCAATTGGGTCTTCTCTTCGATCTTCAGTCGAGTCCTGCATTCTTCAACTTTGCTACTTCCACTTAGCTTATAGAACCCTATCTATTACAAGTTAATTTACAGTAGAATTAGGGTGCCAACTTCATAATTTACGTTTTACATGGTATCATCAAAATCTATTACATAAATTTCCTAACAACAATCATGTCTCTAGCAGCCATTTTACTTTCAGTAGTCTCTGATCCTTCACTATTCAGATCAGCTGGATTCTGAACATTTTCATTTTTGAGTCAGTTGTTTCTTCAACTTACATTGGATCAACTCTTGGCTCGACTATCTCTGTATCCCATATTCTATAATTCTTCCACTATATCTTCTTCCACAGCAGTCTCAACTGCTGGGAATTCTTCATTTTCAACTTCTCTCACAAGAGTCTCAACTGATGGAGCATCCACATACATCCATTCTCCTTCAACAACAATTTCCTTACCTACTTCCTTTTCAGCAGTCTCAATTGGTTGTTGATAGGATTTTGCTCAGCTTCCCCCATCTCAGTTGTCTCAGCAGCTGGTTCAACATTAACATCAGTAGGGTCAGGTGTTAGTGGCAATTCAGTTGTTTCATCAACTGCAGCTGTTTCTGTCTCTGTTGTCTCAACAACATTTTTTCTGTTGGCTCTATAGTGGTCTTAGACTCAACTATGGTCGAAACTGCTTCTTTCACCAGAGGATTTGAGGAAAGTATGCTCTCCCCCATATTAGCACGATATTCCTTGTCATCATCCCTTATGTCCACCACACTAACATCCATAACAGCAGCATCGCGTTCATTGGCCTCAACAAAATTTCTACCGATATGAGTTTCCATTTCCTTTTCCACAGTCTCAACCATAGTTTCACCTCGAGTTTGAACATTTTTAGGTGAAGGGGAGTGAGCATGTGATGAAAGACCAGAGGTTTCTCTCATCACATCCCCAATAATTTGAGTAGGGGATGAAGATTCTCCTTGCCCAATCTGTTGTTGTTGTTCAGCCATCTCTTTTGACTCTTTATGGCCACGGCAACTCAACAACCTATATTTCTTCAAGTTATTCCTCACCAACTTTAGACAACTGGTCAACAGTTGTTTTGAACATACAACTACGTGACCCAATGTAGCCTTTCCTTTCTCCTACGCCATCTCATTTTCTTCCCTTTTTCTTTTATATAGAACTCAACACACTTACTCATGATCTAGCGCTTAGGAAGTGGAGCAATCATTTAGGAAATTGAGGACCCACTCCTCATTCTCTATCATTTCAGGAAGTGTGAATTGGATTCTACTCTTACTCAACTTCCACATGGCCCAATCAGATATCCTTTTTCATCTCCTCCAGATATAGAAGGGAGTGAACTTCTTCGAACTCTGAGTTAGATGTCAAATAATAAACATTTTGCACAACTAGGACTTAGCCTCCTTCGGACCTAGCATCACTAGCGGACTAAAGAATAGCCGACAAATCGTTATTTCAACATTCACAAAGAATTTGCCTCCACCTTTGGCTTGGAAGCTGATTCTTGCAATATGCGGGTAACCAATACAGAAGGCCTATCCTCAACTGCCTTCAATCTAACTTCCAATGATGTTCGGAGTCAGCTGCCATAGCTGACTCATCTAGCTCATCATGCAGTCGACTCTTGGGTTGAGTACTCTGCTTCTTCGGGGCAACTGGACTTCAAGGTGCAAGTGTCCTTCTCTACTTCAGATCTGGGCAACTGGCTCATTTTCAGTTGTTTCCCTCTCAGAAGTGCCATTCTTCTTGGCATGGGCCTTCTTCTCAACAGCTGACAGATTGCCTCGAAACATATCTTTAATTCACGTGAAAATATTTCCCCTTCCTCGGAGAAAACCCTTCTTATGAAGAAGGTAACCAAAAACCAATCCATACCCAAAGTGGTCTTGAACTTTCCATCCACCACTTTGCAATTTTGAACATTCGGAGTCAACTTATCGAATATGAACTCAACCCATATAACTCCACCTCTTCCAATATGGCTGACATTACCACAAGTTTGTCTATAAACAGCTGATTGTATATTGCTAACATTACCACAAGTTTGGTTGTAGCCAGCTGATTGTACGAGCCAAACTTAATGTCCACGCACTTGGACACTATATCCATGAATTTGTTGTACTCCTCTTTCACCACAACCTTTTTTACAGATGTTTTATAATTCCCAGCCTCCTCATCCACTCCAATATCCTTCCAAGTCTTTTCTAGATCAAACTCATGGTCCTTTCAGCTCACATAGACTAGAGTTGGGCAATTTCAATAGCTCACTTACATCTTCAGTTGTTATCATCACCTCCTTTCCATTCACAAAAGAATGGATCCCATCGTCTTGTGCAATTGTGTTAACATAGAACATCGTCGCCTCCTTCTGATACATTTGTGGCATCTGAAGGGTAAGAAACTCAAGCAGCTTCGTCTTCTCGAGACATGTGATGATCTTATGTGCCCTGGTTTGGTACTTAGAGTGTTTGACCAAACCCTTCACGTCAATTAGTGCACCAGAGTACACTTTCTCAGCTAACTTGGTGAAGTCAAGAGCGGGAGCAGCGGATTTCTTAGGTGCCATTGCAGATATGAATGAATGAGAGAGATCAAAATAGGGTTTTCTACAGAAATATTTTTGGGAATTTTGAGAGTGTTTTCTGAGAGCGTGAGGAGAGAGAATGGTGATGAAGGGTTTATATGGGAGGTGATATGATGTGATCAAAATTGTTGAATTTGAAATTTGATCAATGGTTGTGATGTAATCTGAGGAGCCATTTTATCATAGAATTAAATGCTTAGAAAAATTTATGGCCAATTATGAGTCTCCTCATGCTATAAACGTGGAGTTTTATTCTCGGATGACTCTGCTACATTTAATGATGTCGATATCGTTCAAAAACAAACACCATCGCTTAATTAATACGACGTCATTTTGTCCCATGGCCAATAAATATGCCTGTTGATTGTCTCTTGGTTGTTGTTGACATTTCTGATAATCTGTCAGCTGGTATCATTCAGTTGTCCAAATGATTCCACTATGTTGAATGTACGATTATGCTTATTAACTCTGCTAAAAGAGTAAAACTCTCCTGAAAATGCATTTCTTTCCCTTTTTCACTCTTTTGATTGACTTTGCTGATCGAATGAACTTGGTTACTTAGCTCAATTAAACCAAGTTCATTCTTTAACTTTTCAAACCTTAATTCACATAGGGGCTTTGTGAATATATGAGCTAACTACTTTTCAGTTGACATATATTCCAATATGATGTGTTTCTTTTCGACATGATCTCTAATAAAGTGATATGTGACATCAATATGCTTGATTCTGAAATACAATACAGGATTTTGAGTGATTGCTATTGCACTTGTGTTATCACACATGATTGGGATTTCTTTTTCCTAATCGTCATAATCCCTTAGTTGTTGTCTCATCCATTAAACTTGTGCACGAGGCTGAAGATATGTCATCTGCCTCTTCTGTTGATGTAGCTATTGAATTTTGTTTCTTGGTGAACCAAGAAACCAACTTATTTCCAAGTAGCTGAAATATACCAGATGTACTTTTCTTGTCAACTCTACATCCAACATAGTCTGAATCTGAGTAGACCATAAGCTTGAAACCTCCTTCCTTAGGATACCACAATCCAACTTCTTGGCTCCCTTCAGATATCTCAAAATCTCCTTGGTTGCAATCATGTGACTTTCTTTATGTGCAAACTGAAATCTTGCACAGATACCTACTGTAAAGGTGATATTTGGTCTATTAGCTGTCAAATAGAGAAATGATCAAATAAGTGCCCTATACCTTGTTTGATTTAATGATTTTCCTTGAGCATCAAGTTCAATCTTTATGGAAGTGCTCATAGGTATTTTGACAAATGACTTCACTTCCATGCCAAACCTCTTCATTAGATCTGTTGTGTACTTAGTTTGACTTATAAAGGTTCCATCCTTCAATTGCTTCACTTGAAGTCCAAGGTAGAAAGTTAATTCTCCTATCATACCCATCTCAAAATTTTCTTGCATAAGCTTTGAGAATTTGTCACAGAGTTCCTTGTTTGTGCATCCAAATATAATATCATCCACATATATCCACATAAGCAAGATGTTTTCTCCATCTTGGATTCTGAATAAGGTTTCGTCAACTTTTCCTTTTGTGAAGCCGTTGTCTATGCGAAATTGAGGCAATATATCATACCATGCTCTGGGATCCTGCTTTAGTCCATAAGGTTCCTTCTTCAGCTTATACATTTTATTTCCAATAGTCTTCTTCACAAATTCTGGAGGTTGCTCAACATATACTTCTTTCTCCAATAATTAGTTTAGGAATGCACTCTTCATATACATTTGATGTACTGTGAAATTCTTGTGTGTAGCAGAAGCTAGAAACATCCTCTTTGCCTCAAGTCTTGCAACTAAAGCAAATATTTCATCAAAATCTATACATTCTTCTTGAAAATAACCTTTGGCTGCCAATCTTGCTTTGTTTTTTACAACAATACCATTTTCAATCATCTTGTTTCTGATTACCCACTTTGTTCCAATGACATTGTGGTGAGTAAGTCGTTGAATTAATTCCCATACTTTGTTCCCTTCAATCCGGTTTAACTCTTCTTGCATGGCTAGGACTAGTGTGTGTCTTCCAAAGTTTCTGACATATCTTTTGGTTCAATTTGAGAAATGAATCAAGCAAACATAGCTTCATGTTGATTCTTGATCTTGTTCTTACTCATTCTCTTACATTGTGGTGGATTGTCTCTCAGCCATCTCACGTTAGGTTGGAGTAAGTCTGCTGGATTAATTTGGTTACCAGCTAAGTAATCTTAAACAACATCTTCTTGATCATATCTATTCAACTATAATTTCTGTAGCTCTCTCTGAGATTCAGCTAACTCATCCTCATTTAGGTCGAGTCTACAGGGAGTTGTCTCAGTGTTAGGATTCTTCTTAATAGTTGGTTGATTAATCTTTTCAGCTAACTCATCAATATCTTCTACACTGTCATTGGGTTCATCAAATACAACATGAATTTACTCATATGTGACCATAATCCTTTTATTTACCACTCTATAAGCGTTACTTTCAGATAAACAACCAAGAAAATTTCCCTCATCTACTTTAGCATCAAATGCTTTCAAATTATCCACGCCATTATTATGAATAAAAATCACTTGCTTCAAAGATGTGGAAGTATCCAATATTTGGCTTTCTTCCTTTCTAAATTTCATAGGGGGTCTTGGACAATTGTCTATTGATCATGCATCAGTTTTGAGTATAGCAAGATGTGTTGATGGCTTGACCCAAAATCTTTTAGCTTGACTTGACTAACATTATCCTTGCAACTTCCTTAAGTGCTATGTTCCTTCTTTCAACTACTCCATTCTGATGTGGAGTCCTTACAACTGATAACTCATGAGCAATTGTATTTCTAAACAATACTGAGCTATAATCCCATTGACAAACTTAGTACATCTATATGATCTTATCTTAATAATGGATTGACTCTTCTCATTTGGAAATTTCTTCATCAACTGAGGTAGCTTTTGCAGGGCTTCCTTCTTTTTACACATACAAATGGTCCATGTGTATCTTGAATTAATCATCCATAACCACTAAGGTATATTTCTTTCCACTTATGCTTGCTGACTCAACAGGACTAAATAATTCCATATGCAGAATATATAGAATCCTTGTTGATGAAGGAGTTATATTTTCCTTGAATGATGATTTGATATGTTTTCCTTTCTGACAATCATCACAAATACTTTTCTTTTTGTACACAGAATCTTGTAATCATTCAACCAGATGACTTCTTGCAAGCTTATTCATTGTTTTGAAGTTCAGATGACTTAGCTTCTTATGCCACAAGCAACTTGCTTTAGTTATGCTCTTGGCTAGAAAACATGTGCTTGCAGTGGCAGTTGACCAGTCTACCACATATATATTCTTCTTTCTAATCCCTGGCAGCATAATTTTGTTGGATTCTGCATCCTTGATTTGACATATCCCCAAACCAACATTGTCGCATTTGTCATAAAGTTGATTGATGCTTAGCAGATTGAAGTTTAAGCCTTGAACATAGGCATCCTTGATTTCCAAGCCTCTTTTCTTGATCGATCCAGTACCTTTGATTTCCCCTGGAGCTTCATTTCCTAAAAATATAACTTTTGTTTCTTTTTTTTCCTTGAAATTTATTAGACTGCTTTTATTTCCAGACATGTGTCTGGCTTGTCTGGAACAGCCACTATCCGTGTATCGGGTTCCTTGGAACTTAGTTGCTTCATGAACATATGAGTTCCAAGGAACCTGCAATCAAGGAAATCAAACTTTAGGTCCCCATACCTGTGTGGGTCCTGAGGGATTAGCACTATATGGTGATCCAACAAACTTATAGCCAAATGATCTAACTCTAAGGGGTTGTCACCTTTCAGTTTCGTAATAATAATGAATTTTGGCAAACTATTTGGGTGTTTTTACTTAGAGCTATCAAAATCACCAGGCTAGTTCACCAGGCTTTTTAAAAAAATAGGTTGGGCTGGGCCGCTGATTTTGGAGCCCAGTCCGGCCCAGTCAATGGAAAATGCACTAAAAGTACCAGGCTGACCGGGCCGGCCTAATTTTTTGGGCCTGTTGGGTTTGGGTTTTGAGGCACAACTTTTTTAGGCTTGGAGAATTACAACCCAACCCGGTAAAAATATTAGGCTGGTCGGGTCAGCCCGTCGGGCTGAGCCGGAATTGACAGCTCTATTTTTGCTGCATACAACTGTCTCTTTTGTCTGTATGTCTGTGTATGCATTTGAAAATTTGCATTCTTGTTATGATTTTCAAAATATTGTGCTTTGTGTGCATAATGTCTAGGTGCATGAGTGTGCTGATATGTATGCCTAGGGAATGTCTAAATTGATCTTTAGGCCTTTGCCATTGTGGTTTGTTTCCCTTAGGAACCTGCTGATATTTCATAAGTGGATTCCAATCAGCTTGAGTTGGGTACTTTCTACGATTCCCATCAATTGTTCTCTTTTTGAATGTTTTTGGCTTTTGGTAGTTCTATTTTGACTCAACAGAATATTTCCTATTTGTAGTTTGTTGATGGACTCTTCTGAATTTAGTTTCAGCAGTCCTGTCAGTTAACTCAGCTGGATTCTTTCCTTTACCTTTATAACAAAGTCCAGCATGTGTGTGCATTTGATGGTGATGTGTTGGACCAATATATGGTGTCTAAGATTTATTGCTACCCCCATTACTTGAGGAGCCTTTTTCTAAGACCACTCTTGGAGTTTGTGCACTTACAAATGAGTTAAAGCCTACTCCAGCTTTATCTCCAATTTCTTTTCATATCATCATCAATTCATCCAATATTTTAGATGATTTACTAAGTGACACAATGACATTTTTAAGTTCTTGTTCTCTTTTTTCTTTAATAGTATACTTTGCTTTGACTTTTTCAATCATAGCCATTAATCTTTTGTTCTTATCAGCTATGTGACTTAAAGCACTCAACTCTTCAGTCAGCTGTGAGTTTTTGCATTTGAGTTGGCTATTCTCCTCATTTATAAGCATGTGAGAGGATTTTATGTGCTCAAAGTGTTTCGTCATTTTTCCTAATGAATCATAACGATATATGGGTGATGATGTGTGTGTGTGTCATGATCACTACCATCAAAATTAGAATCAGGTGAGTTAAGGATTACCTCATCTTCTCGTTCTTTGGCCATGAGACAATTGAGTGTTTCTTTCTCAATATCAAATGAGTTGTAGGTCCCAAGGGGTGTAAATGTTAAGTCTAGAAGGGGGTGTTGAATAGACTTAATCAATTTTTCGATTCTGATCTTAAATTAGATTTTTTACACAAGTAAACAGCTTAGTCCTTAAGATAGCTAAGTTCAACCTCAACAGGAGAGTTAACCAGTCAACAGACTCGATTGAACTTTTGATAGAGTAACTCAGTTGAGTGAAGTGAGCTCTTTTAAAATATACAACTTACTTTATTTTTACAGCGGAAGACTTGCACCCTTTTTGTAAAATGGTTTTACAGCACTTGTTTATAGCCTAAGTTATTATCAGTTGAGTTAAGCAAATATAAGTCAGCAGAATAAAATATGCAGAATTAAAGTGCTAAAAATGAAAAGACACAAGGTAATGTTATAGTGGTTCGAGAATGGGGTAATTCCTCTCTTCTTCAACTCCTGGAGGTAATCCTCTAATGCAACAACTATTGCAAAATGGATACAACTGTCCAAGTAGGCCTTGATCACACAACTGTCTCTACTCCTGAGACTCAGCTTCTTCGTAAGATGGATGTCTCACTACTTCAGCTCCTTCAAAACCTTCGGACTTGATCACGTAACCCTCCTATTGATTCAAAGTAGGTTCTAACTTGAACCTCACTGCACTTGCTTCACTTTGTGGATGTGCAGACCCCTTTATTCTTGAAAACAAATTTTCGTCTTCAACTAGTTGAAGCTTTTCTTCCTTCACTGTGTGTTGGATAGATTCAGTTAGCTATAGGCTTTGAGGATTAGAATTAATAGCTTGAGAGTGTTTTTGCTAGCTTGCTCAGATTGCTTGAATGCACTTGGTGTCTTAGGTTGGTATGCTCTCACAAATATTCCTCGGCTATTTATAGTGACAGTTTGAAAAAGTCTCCATTGAAGAGATAGACATTTTTCAAAGTTCACTTCTTGATCGTTGGTTTGTCTTGTTGTGCAGCATTTTATGTTGACTCTTCCTTAATTTAATGTTCTGCAGGCTGCCTAAAACTCTACCGGTTTTCTGCGAACATCTCATTGGTTCTTAGCTTCTTGCACTCTTTCAGTAATACAACTTTAAGGTTGCATGTCTGTCCCCTTACATTTTGGGTAAGTTTTACTTTTCATTCCAACGGATGTCTTGCTTTCTTCGAGTCCTTAGGCTGCTTTACACCTTTACTAAATCTTCTCCATGCATCTGGGAATGACTCAGCTGTTAGTCTACTGACAGACACAACTTTTTTTACTTGACTTAGTCTCTTCTACGATGCTCAGCTTCAACTCAGCTGATTGTTCACTGCATCCTTCAGTCAACTTCTGCAATCTTCAACTTGGCTGCTAGTTTACTCAACTTATATTTCCTATCTATTACATAGTTGAATTACAACAGAAAATGGAGTGCCAACTTTCTAATCTAAGTTTTACATACATCGTCAAAATTTGTACAAATAAATTTCCCAACAATTTTTCCATTTTTGATGATGCCAAAACTTAAAATAAAAATACAACATAAAAGTGCTTAAAAAAGAATGATTGTATGAATGTATCATTTTATTGAACACATCATGCTGCGGTTTACATGTACTTACAGTATCTTTTGTGTATGAATGTCTTCAACGCCTCTGTTGCTTCCTTTTTCTTTCCTCATCATCAGCTTCTTTCCTCCTTCTCTCCTCAGCTTCCTTCATCTTCTTTCTTTTATAATCTCTCCTCAAACTCTCGTTGTATTCTCTCATTTGCCTTTCATTTTCTTCTTCAGTTCTTCGCGAAGATCATCTACATGCAGAGCAACTTGTCTGTTCTCAAGTTCTCTAAAGCCCATCCAATATTCGAGGTCCTTTTTTAGAGGATCTATATACATAACATTCTTATCTCTTCTAGGTGGAGAGCTTCTGCCTCTCCCAGCAGACCTAGAGTCTCTTCCTCTTCCTTTGGCTGGATCAGCTCCTCTAGGAGTTTGATTGGGCTGAGCCCTTGATGTCTGTTGACTCTTTGAAGATTGAGTTTACGGCTTCTTGGCTAGATCAACAACTTTATGTCCTTTTTCCAAGTAAAAATCCCATGCACTTCAGGTCCATCCCTTCAAAATAACCTTCAGATCGAAGAGTGTCAAACTCTTCAGTCAATGTTTCCACTAACTCAGCTAGCGGAGTGGATTCTTCAGTTGTTTCCTGGAGCTTTCCTGCTGGCGGACCACCAAACTTGGCCTTTAGATTTTCAACTCTACTGTGCTGTCTTCGTTCAGGATCTTCTATCTCAACTTGATTTTCTTGCATGCAAGCTCAGTTTTCTCTTCAGCTGACAATTCTTGTGGCAACTGAGAGTGGAGAGAACTGGTGGATGAGCTTATTGGTGTTTTGAAAATGATTTTCATGGGGTTCTTCTTAGCCGTATCTTCCCCTTATTACCTTCCTCCTTTTCGGCATCATCATCTTTGACAAGAGAGAGATGTGGAGTTGACTGGAGAAGGGAGTCGAGTTTTTTGTGAGTAATGGAGTTTGTTATTCTTTGCTCAATGCGGATTGCATGTAGCTCTGTCTTCATATCTAGCATCTCAGCTTGCATAGAGTTCTCCATATGCTACATGTCCTTTTTGAATTGCAGCTTAAGCAGCTCCATATCGGTCATGTGGTTTCTCTCCATCCTGTCAAAGTTGTCCCATTGTCTCTGCTGAAGATCCAAAGTTTTGAGAAGAGTGATCTGAAGTAGCCAACTTGCTCCATTCGAAGAGCTTTTCGCTGTGTAGTCCATTCCCTGATCCGTAACATAACTCCTCGAATATCTCCAGGAATCATTGAATCATGATTGTATATCCTTGGTTGAGAGCAGCAAATCCACGTTCCATAGCTTCTATTTCTTCGCACATAGCTCGGAAGGCTTTTCTGAAGTCTTCTGCCTCAGGAGATAAAGCCTCAGGAAGGAGGGATTTGAAATCATGACCAGGGCCGTGCCTAAAATATTTTTAGCCCGAATCGGAATTTAAAATGGGCCCTTTTTGAAAAAATTAAGGACAACATAAAATAATATAAAAAAATATATTTCGTACAATGTACAATATTACTTAAAATAATATGACAACCATGTTCAAAATAAATATTTAAATATAACTCGCCTCATAGTTTTGGCGACAAAAGTATAATCAAGTATCTATAATTAAGCTGCTCAATTATTCTTTTCTGAATTGATAATAGCTAACTCATTCCATCTTTCTTGTGACATGGTTGATCTGAGAAAATTTTTAAAGGATAATTATATAACTCCCCCGAGGTTTTGGCTAATTATAAGAAAAAATCTAGAGATTTTTGAAAATTACAAATTGGATTTCTATAGAAGAACGAACTCGATCGATTATAAAGAGAAAATAGTTAACTCTAAAAAAATCTCAAAAATTTGAAAGTTTGAATGTTTTTTTACATCTATCATATATATATATATATATGCATACATATAAAACATTAAAATTTTTGGGCCCCTAAATTTTGTCACTTTTCTTGGGCCTGAGTCCTTTGACTCACTAGCCTCAAGGACGGCACAGGCATGATCATGACCAAATGGGACTATTCTAATGTCGTCTGGAGCCTGGAATTCAGCTGGACTAACATCTACATGATAGCGTGCAGCTTCCTCTGCAGTTTCAGCTTCCAAAAGGACTTCATCGACAAATGGGAACTCCAATTCATACAGGCCAATAGGTGTTGAGAAAGGTCCCACTCCTCCTTCAGAAGCACTTCTCTCATTACCCTGGCTAGCAGCTCTTTTTGCCTCAGCTGTTTGAGCTTAATCAGCAATCACAGTTGTGGAAGCCTGCTAAGCTGACTAAGCCTCGGGTCTTTGGCGTCATTGGCACCGAGTGTTAGCATCTTTGAGGTATATGTGCCTCGAGTTTTCTTAGCAACATCACGGGCAGGTAATGGAACCATTGGGGGTGGTCCATCAACTAAAATAAATCTTTAAGAGGCTTTCAAACGGGCCTCCTTCATATGGGCTTCTAATTACCTGTCCTCTAGATCGGATTCAGCTGGGTTGTCAGAGTCTGTGAAATACAGGATTTCATCACCCGAGTCATATAGATCATCAATTTTTTCAAGATCAGTTGACTTAGGTTCGGGCAATTTGGGAAGAGCCTCAAGTACAGCCACATTTCCCCTGGAAGTCCCAACCTCGAAAGGGTCTTAAGTTACCTTGGCAGCAGTTTCAACCACTGCAAAGCCTTCAGCTTTCCCTGCTGTAGACTCAGTTGCAGTTGGGTCTTCAATGTTGGCATTATTCGAGGTCTCAACCTCTAGGATTGCACTTTCAAGACCAGCAGTCTCAACTGCCATGGTCCTTCTTAGTCCATCTTGTGCCTCAATTACATTTGTAACTTCCTTGTCCTACAATGCAGCTGGCTCCTCAGCTGAGACAGTTTTAACCGCCAAAGCGTCGTTGGTTCCAGCTTGCTCTTTTTCATCACTCTTACCATCACCTCCTAACTTCAAAGTTTATTTGTCTTCTGCAGCCACCTCCGACCTGGCTGCAGTGTGATCAACTTCCCTCTTAGCTGGTTCACCATCTGATTTATGGGCAACGGGGTCAGCTGTCACCAGAGACTTGGTTTCTTCCTTTGAGTGATCAGCCAATTAGGAAGTTATCTCAACAACTTCAATAAGGCATGGCTCTGTTGGGTTGCCCTCTTCTACTCTTTTCCCAATATCATCGCCAACCTCCCTATATTGTCTCTCCGAGTGAGCTGGTGAGGCGGTTGCATCAATGTTCCTCATAACGTCAATTATTATAGGTGTTGGAGAGATATAAATAGATGATTCTCCAACACCCCCTGAGCATAGATCGCTCATGCAACTCATGGGACTCTTGCAGTGTTTGCTTCAGCTGAGCCTTTTCCACAGGATTAGCTCCTTCAATAGTTTCGACTTCACTATTGATGCTCACCGCTCACCGGTGACTTTTCTTTCTCCAGGACATTGGCCTTTTAAGCATCCTTTTTCTCATATAGAATGGCAGTGCAGAGGTTGCATCAAGACCGAAAAGGATAGTAATATTGTCCAAAAACCAATGAGATATTCCTCTTCATCGATCATGTCCGGACTTTGAAATTGAACTCGGTTCGCACTCAGCTTCCATAGCCTCCATGCGTGTAGCCTTTGTTCAATCACTAGGTATGCAAGGAATTATGTATCAACCATTTTGTCCCTTCATTTGCTTTAGTGATAGCTTCCTTTGTCCCTTCATTTGCTTTAGTATCAAAAAGTTTTCCCTGAGGATCAACATCTGAGCTATTTTGAGCTTCTTCAAACTCGTTTGTTTACCCAATGTGGGGGAAATTTGGCTTGATGAATTATCTTGAGTTTCTTCAGTAGTGCTTTGTTCACCCATTTTTGTCCATTTGATATCCTTGGAATCAGTCTTTTTACCTTCCTTGGATATTGGACTTAGGGTGGCTCCAGCTATACACATTGTACTGTCTCGATAGCCTCTGATGCAGTAAACATATTCACAAGCAGTCTCTTGGAGCACCTCTTTAAGGGGGCTTCTACCTCCTCCCTATCGATTCTCTAGGCATGACTCGAATGGTGGACTCTGTGAATGGATTCATTTGTAGGCTCTTGATAGCCTCGGCAATCGGCTCATCTTCATCTCTCGACTAGCAATGGCCTGAGTCTTATGCTTCTTAGCAGTTGCCTTAAGAGGAGCAGTTGTCCTTATCTTCTTCGTCACTTTTGGAGCAACGACAGCAGGTTCCGGAGAGGGAACTAGAGTAGAGGCAGTTGTGTCCTCTGGGACATGTTCAACTGATTCCACCTCAGAAGTAGCAATCTTCTTTGCATATGCCCTCTTCTGAGTAGCTGACAGGTTGGCCTTGAACATTCTATAAATTCGCATGGAAGGGCTTTCCCCTGCGAAGAGGTACACCCTTATTCTCTATCAAATAGCCTAGAACCAGACCATATCCCACGGAATGCACAATCTCCCCTTCCACCAGCTTCACGTTTTGGATGTTCTGGCACAGCTTTTCAAAGATGAACTCGCTCCAGTTCACCTCCACATCCTCAATGATGGCAGCCATAACAATCAGCTTTGTTTGAGATAGTTGATGGTATGACCCAAACTTCAAGTCGATGCATTTGGCCACCCTGTCCATCAGCTTATGATATTCTTCTTTGATGGACTTCTTGGTATCAGAGTAGTTAACTTTGCGAGTTAACTCTGTTTTTGAAATCTCCTTTGAGGCCTTCACCAAATCAAATTTTTTTCCAGTCAGTTTATTGAGTCCGCTGGATGGAAGGTGCAGACATTTAGCCAAGTCAGCCGCAGCCAACTTAATCTCCTTCCCATTCACATGGGAGATAATACAGTCATCGTGAATAACAGCGTTCACGTAGAACTTAGCAGCCTCTTCTTGGAAGGTTTGAGTCATTTCCAGAGAGAGAAATCTCTTCAACCCATATTTTGCCAAATGCCTAGCGATCTTCTCAGCCAATACCTTGTCCTTCGACTGCTTGAAAAGACCTTAAAAATCCACGAGCACACCTATGTGGATCTTCTCAGTGAGTTTAGCAAAATCATGAGTTGCTTGTTTGGGAGCCATTTCGAGATTTTTCAGAGAGTTTTTGCGAAGAACTATGGTTTGGTTGTAGAAAGAATTTTTGGAAATTTTAAATGATTAGAGAGTGAAAGTGAGGAGAGAAAATGGATTTTACATATATATGTGACTTGAAAGTACGGTTTTGGAATCTCAAAGATTTGAAAGTTGATCAACGGCTGAGATCAAAACTTTCAAAAGGCACTAATTACTTGCATTTAGTGCGGCAATATTTATATCCAATCATAAGTTAAACCACGACTTTTATCGATAGCATTTAATGATGTCGATATCAAGTGGAAAACATTCCCGCTTAATTGCAAACGACCTTGTTTTGTCACTTAGTACATAAATGAGTCGCTTTTCTTCATTTATGACTTCACTCGCTTCTCTCTTTTTTCGATTCGATGAATGAGATCACTAACTAACTTGATTATGTTGAACAACTATAAAAGTTGTTTGTTTCACTTACCGATGAGTGAAACTCTTATGATATGCAATTATTCCATCTTTTACTTATTTGAAACAATCTTCTGAGCTTTTTTAACATAGCTCAATCAATCCAATCTCATTCTTTAGTTCTTCAAATATTAATTGCTTTGTGAATATATCAGCTAACTACTTCTTAGTTGATATGTATTCCAATGTGATGTCTTTCTTTTCAACATGATCTCTTATGAAAGGATGCCTCGACATCAATGTGCTTCATTCTTGAGTGCACATCGATTTCGAGTAATTGAAATGGCACTTGTGTCATAACAAATAATTGGAATTTCTTTTTCTTCTATGTCATTATCCACGCTTGTTGCCTCATTCATAAAACTTGGGCACAACAGTTGCCTGCAGCGATATACTCTACTTCTGCTATGGATGTAGCTATTGAGTTTTGTTTCTTGTTGAACCAAGAAAACTTGATCGCAAGGAGACCGGACATCACCTACGCCAGAGATTTCATCGCTCCCAAAGAAACCAATCTATTTCCAAGCATTTGACAAAGATGCAGGATGTACTTTTTCTATCAACTCTACATCTAGCAAAGTCTAAGTCCGAGTATCCAATCAGCTTGAATCCACCTTCTTTTGGATACCATAAGCCAACCTTTTCGCTTCCTTTCAAAAATCTCAGGATTCTCTTAGTTGCATTCGTATGACTTTCTTTGGGAGCAGATGAAATCTACAAAGCGTAGGTGATGTCCGGTCTCCTTCTTGATCAAGTAGAGCAATGATCCAATAAGTTCTCTATATCTTGTTTGGTCAATCGATTTTGCTTCTCGTGCATCCATATCCATCTTTACAAAAGTATTCATGGGAATCTTCACTAATGACTTCTCTTCCATACCAAATTTATTAATTAAATCTCTGGTATATTTGGTTTGACTTGTGAAGGTTCCATCCTTCATTTGCTTGACTTCAAGACCTAGGAAGAAAGTTAGTTCTTCCATCATGCTCATCTCAAACTTCCCTTTCATAAGGTTTGAGAATTTATCACACAGCTCTTTGTTTGGGGATTTAAAGATGATGTCATCCACATAAATTTGAACAAGCAGTATACTCTCTCCATCTTGAATTATGGAGAGTGTTCTCATTAACTTTGCCTTTGGTGAATTCATTTTCTATAAGAAACTGAGACGATGTATCATACCATGCTCTTGGTGCTTGCTTCAAACCATACAATGCTTTCTTGAGCTTGTAGACTTTGTCTCCAATAGTTTTCTACTCAAAACTTGGAGGTTTTTCCACAGAGACTTCTTCTTCCAAAAGTCCATTCAAAAATGCACTCTTCAAATCCATTCTGTAGACTGTGGAGTTCTTTTGTGTTGCATAACCTAGAAACATCCTTATTGCTTCCAATCTAGCAACAGGAGCAAAGGTTTCATGAATATCTATTCCTTCTTCTTGACAATACCCTTTGGCTGCCAATCTTGCTTTGTTTCACACAACAGATCCTTCCTCATTCGCCTTCGTCTTTTCGAATACCCACTTTGTACCAATAACATTTTGGTGGGTAGGCCTTTGAACCAATTACCAAACTTTATTCCTTTCAAACAGATTCAGCTCTTAAGGCATAGCTAGAATCCAATGAGTGTCATCCAATGTTGGAGACACATCATTTGGCTAAATTTAAGAAATGAAACAAGTAAACGTGGCTTCATTTTGAGTCTCGAATCTGGTTCTTATTTTGAACTCTATTCATAAGTTGCGGAAGCTTATCTTGATAATGGTCTCATTTTGAACTCTATTCATAAGTTGTGGAAGCTTCTGCAAGGTTTCCTTCTTTTTACACATAAAGATGGTCCATGCGTCTTGAATAATCATCCACCACCATTAAGGTGTGATTCGTTCCACTTATACTTGCTGGTTCAACAGGACCAAATAAATCCATGTGCAATAAATGCATGATCCTTGTTGAAGAAGGACTTGGCTTATCCTTGAATGAAGATTTGATTTGCTTTCCCTTCTGGCATGCATCACAAATGCTCTTTTTCTTGTACACTGAGTCTGGCAATCCTTCAACTAGATAACTCTTTACAAGCTTGTTGATTATCTTGAAATTCAGGTGACTCAGCTTCTTGTGCCACAACCAGCTTGACTCAATTGTGTTTTTTGCTAACAGGCATGTACTTGGTGTAGCAGTAGACCAGTCCACTACATACATATTTTTCTTTCTTTTTCTAGATAGCACAACTTCACTTGATTCAGAATCTTTTATTTGACATACTCATATGTTGAATCCTACATTGTAGCCTTTATCACAAAGTTGGCTGATACTCAGCAGATTGAAATTCAGCCCTTCAACATAAGCTACATCTCTGATTTCAAACCCATTCTTCTTTATGGATCCAATGTCTTTGATTTCTCCCGAGCTTCATTCCTCCAAATATGACTTTTGCTCCTCTTGACTCCTTGAAGTTGGATAAATTCTTCTTATTCGGTCGTATGTGTCCGGAACAACCACTATCCATGTACCAGGTTCTTGGCACTCGGTTATTCCCGAACATGCAATCAAGGAAATTAAGTTTTAGGTACCCAAACCTGGCTGGGTCCTAAGTGGTTAGCACTATACGATGATCCAACCAACCTATAGCCAAATGATCTGACTCTAAGAGGTTACCACCTATTAGTTCCATAATCATAATGAATTTTATCAAACTACTTAGGAGCTTTAGGAACATACATCCGTCTCTTTTTTCTCGTATCCTGTGTATGTGCTTGTGCATTTTCTTTCTTTGGATAATATGGAGACTTGTGTGCATTATAGGCATTGTGTTTGGGTTCATAAGTGTGCTGATACTGATTTCTTTGCCTTGGGAATGACCTATATTGAGTCTGAGGCCTTTGCCACTTGGGCTTGTATCCCATAGGACTTGGTGATATTTCATTTGATGGTTCAATCAAATTGTGTGGGGTAATTTCTACCATTCCCTTCATATGGTTTCTTTTGTGGAAACCTTTGGGGCCTTTGGTAGTTCTCGCTTTGATTTCACATAATACTTTATGTTTGAGTCTCATTGTTGGACTCTTTAATTTTGTTTCGGATGTCCTTTCAACAAACTTAGCTAGCTTCTTACCCTTCCCTTTATAGCCTAGCAAGTATGTGAGTGCTCGTGATTTTGTGTGGGTGCAACATATGGTGCTTTTGGATTTTGGATTCCCCCATTGCTTGAGGATCTTTTTTCCATTACCACTCTGGGAGTTTGAGCATTGACAAATGAATTAAATCCTAATTCTGCTTTATCTCCAATTTCTTTCTGTATTATCATCAATTCATCCAATGTTTTGGATGACTTGCTGAGTGATGCAATCACATTTATTAATTCTATTTCACTTTTTTCACTTTCAGCTAAGTGTGTTTTGACCTTAGTCATCTCAACCTTCAGCACATTATTCTCATCAGCTATGTGACTAAGAGTATCTAGCTCTTCAGTTAGCTATGAGTTTTGGCTTTTAAGTAGGCTATTTTCCTCATTCAAAAGTGTGTGTGAGGATTTCATGTGCTCAAAGTCTTTCATCATTTTTCCTAATGAATCATAAAGATTTGTGGGTGATGAAGTATGTGTGTCACTATCACTATCATCGTAAACGAGAACTATATGGGTTAGGATTTACCTTATCTTCTTGCTCCTTAGCTATGAGACATATCAATGCCTCTTCTTACGGTCGAGGAGTAATATGCTTCACTCGTTGTCCTATTCAGCAGATCTCATTGCACTTGGTTGTGTCGCCTTGATAGGCACCATGGCTTTCTTTCTTTCCTATCTTTCTTTCCCTAAAGACTTTCATATCCTCTTCATTTCTATATTTGTTGACCAATGGATAAGGGTAGTCAACTGCAAAGTGTCATGTCTGTCTGCAATTCCAAAGACAGGTTTTTAGCTTTGAGTAATCACTCTTTGATTTTCATCTCTCTTGTGGGATATTTCTTCCTTGCATTTGGAAGGTGATGAGTGTCTTCGGAGGATTCACCTTTGGTTCTTTTATAGTTCTTATTGAAGAACTTGTTCTATCTTTTAACTATCGGGGTTATTTCCTCTTTGTCTATGATGTCCTTTGATTGTGTGTTTTTTTATTCTCCGGTGTGACAGAGCTTGTCTTGGGCACAACTATCTCATCTTGCTCCTTTTCTTTCTTCCGAGCTCGAACTCATATAAGCCTTTAAATCTAATAACATATCATGGTTGGAAATCCTTTTTAAGTCCATAGAATGTCTAAGGGCCATCACCTTCATTTCCCATTCAATTTGGGAGTGACCTTAGAATTTTCATACACATTTCCTTTTGTTTATATTCTTTTCCTGAGCTAAAAGCTCATTTGTAATATCAAGTGAATCGACATCCAACTCGATCCAATGTTTCCCCGCAAGCATTTTGAAGTTCTCAAACTTCAGACAAAGAATAAATAATTTGTTTTCTTTAATCGCTTCCGAGTCTTCACAGATTACAATCAACTTTTCCCATATCTCACGAGCGAGTTCTACAAGATTTAACTTTATTAAATATTGCTTTGTCAAGAGTTTTATATAAAATATCCTTGGCCACATTGTCCAAGTTATATCTTTTTCGATCCTCGTTAGACCATTCGCTTTGTAGGTTTTTCAACATAGAAGGCCTTTTAGCAAGATCTCAAAGATCGCTCACAAATGTGTTCACTTTTATGATCCGTGTGGGTCCATCTTCTATGACGAACCACATTTCTTCATGTCTTGAGAGATGTGCCTCGTATATAAATTTTCAAATCATCAAACTCTTCCACAAAGCGGACATGGGAATGCGAGATAAATTTACTTCATGATAATAACTTTCTTTTGAAAGAAAATTTGAAAACATTCAAATGTTGATCTTTGAAAAATTGAGATCTAGTTCAAGAACTAAAGGTGTGGAAGGTTTCGAACCAACCGCTCTAATACCACTTGTAGGTCCCGAGGGGTGTGAGTGTTATGTCTAGAAGAGAGGGAGGGGTTGAATATGCTTAACCAATCTTTCGATTTTGATCTTAAATCCGAGTTTTTACACAAGTAAACAACTAAGTCCTTAAAGACAGCTAAGTTCAACCTCAATACGAGAGTTAACCACTCAATAAACTCGACTGAGTTGTTGATAGAGTAACTCAGCTAAGTGAAGTGAGCTATTTTAAAAACTACAAACTTACTTGATTTTTGGTGGAAGACTTACACCCTTCTTGTAAAATGGTTTTACAACAATTGTTTTAGCTTAAGTCATTGTCGGTTGAGTTAAGCAAATATAACTTAGCGAGAATAAAATATGCGAATTAAAGTCTTTAAAAATAAAAAGACACAAGGCAATTTTATAGTGGTTCGATGATGGAGTAATTCCTCTACTCCACTCTTCTCCAACTCCCCGGAGGTAATCCACTAATGCAACAATCGCTACAAAATAGATACAATGTGACCCAAGTAGGCTTTGATCACACAGTGGCTCTACTCCTAGGACTCGGTTTCTTCGTAAGACGATTGTCTCACTACTTCAGCTTATTCAAACCCTTCGGACTTGATCACCTAGCCCTCCGATGGATTCAAAGTAGGTTCTAACATGAATCTCACTGCACTTCCTTCACTTCGTGGATGTGCAGACCACCCTTTTGTTCTTGAAAACAAATTTTCCTTTTCAATTAGTTGAAGCTTTTCTTCTTTCACTATGTGTGTTGGATAGATTCACTTAGAATGTAGGCTTTGAGGATTAGAATGAATAGCTTGTGAGTGTTTTTGCTTGCTTACTGAGATTGATTGAATGCACTTGGTGTCTTAGGTTGGTATCCTCTCACAAATATTCCTCAGCCTTTTATAGTGATAGTTTGAAAAAGTGTCCGTTGAAGAGATAGACATTTTTCAAACTTCACTTCTTGATTGTTGGCTTGTTTTGTTGTGGAGCATTTGATGTTGACCCTTCCTTAATTTAATGTTCTGCAGGTTGCCTGAAACTCTGCTGGTTTTCTGTGAACATCTCATTGGTTCTCAGCTTCTTGCACTCTTTTAGCAAAACAGCTTTAAGGTTGCTGGTTTGTCCCTTTACCATTTTGGGTAAGTTCTTGACTTTTCATTCCAATGGACTTCTTCAGCTTTCTTCAAGTCCTTAGGCTGCTTTACCTCTTTATTGAGTCTTCTCCATACATTTGGGAATGACTCAGCTGTTAGTTTGCTCACAGACACAGCTTTTTTACTTGACTAAGTCTCTTCTACGATACTCAGCTTCAACTCACTTGATTCTTCACTGCATCCTTCAGTCAACTTCTGCAATCTTCAACTTGGTTGCTTCTTTACTCAGCTTATATTTCCTATCTCTTACATAGTTGAATTACAAAAGAAAACGGGGTGCCAACTTTCTAATCTAAGTTTTACTTGCATCATCAAAATCTATACAAATAAATTTTCCAACATGAGTAGTCAACTTCACTATTGTCTGATTCTTTTTCTTTCTTTTCCTTGGCCATTTTCGTTTCCGCCAATATGGCTTTCTTTTCTTACTTTTCTTTCTTTCTCTCAAGATCTTTTTCTTTTCATCATTCTTGTACTTGTTCATGGTGGATAGGGCAGCCAATCGCAAAATGACTCACTTTATTTGAAACTCTAGCACAAGTACTCTTATACCTTATTAGCTTTCTTGGGTGCTATTTCTTCTTTTCCTTTTGAGGGAGTAAAATGCCTTCTTGCGGACTCTCCTTTGTTCCTCCGATAGTTTTCTTGAAAATTTTGTTGAACCTTTTAACCATCAAGGCAATTTCTTCCTTGTCAATAACATCCTTTAAGTCTGATGTCTTAGACTCACCTGCTATCAAGGCAACAGTCTTGGGAATGTTAGCCTCATCCGCCTTTTTCATTTTGAGATTGAATTCAAATGCCTTCAGATTTGAGAAAAGCTCATGGTTTGACATTTCGTGAGGTCCATTGAATGACTCATTGCCATCACTTTCATCTCCCACTCAATTTGGTGGGGCTCTAAGAATTTTCATACAAGTTTCCTTATGTGTATATTCCTTTCCAAGAGCGGGCAACTCATTTGTTATCTTTGTGAACCTTGCATCTAGTTGGTCCAACGATTCTCCAGCCATCATCTTGAAGTTCTCAAACTTCTACATTTCTAATGTAAGCTTATTCTCTTTAATATGTTTCGTTCCTTTGTAGATTAAAGTCAGCTTATCTCATGTTTCATTTGTTGTTCTGCATGATTTAACCTTGTTGAACATGGCTTCGTACACGGTTTTATATAAAATATCATTTGTGACATTGTTCAGGTTATGTCTCTTTCTATTCTCATTGGCCCATTCATTTCTTGGTTTCTCAATCTCAATCGCATCAACAAACTTCATCTCCTAAATTTCCATCGCTTTGAATGCCTATATTCACTTTCATGATTTTAATGGGTCCATCTCCAATGACAAATCACAATTCATCATGTAGTGCAGAGAGATGTGCCTGCATACGTATTTTCTAATCATCAAATTCTTCAAAGAAAATATAGGAATGCGAGTTAGATTTGTTTCCATTTTAATAACTTTGTAAAAACTTTAAAAAGCTAACTGTGTTGAAGTATTCTCTAATCATCAAATTCTTCAAAGAAAATATAGAAATGCTAGTTAGATTTGCTTCCATTTTAATAACTTTGTAAAAACTTTGAAAAGCTAACTATGTTGAAGGTTTTGAAAAAGAAGATCTAATTCAGTAATCATTGCGGAAGGTTCTTTAAACCAACCGCTCTGATACAACTTGTAGGTCCCACGGGCTGTCAGGTAAAGTCTAGAAGGGGAGATCAATAGCCTTTACAATTTTTTGATTTTACAACTAAACCCTTAAAAGCAATGTTGATATTCAGCAGGGGAGTTAACCACTCAACAGTTCTCTTGAAAGAGTTATTGATAAGTAACTCAGCTGAAGAATGATAACTGCTTATCAAATCAGTTTTCTTTTATATCAGTGGAAGAGTTACACCCTTGTGAGTTTTATCAATCAACACTTAGAGTGTTTAGAGAGTTATAATGAAGATTTGGGTAGCAACTAAAACAACATAATATAAAGTTGCAGAAATGTAAATGCAAGAATGTAAAGACACAATATTTATAGTAGTTCGAGGATGGGGTAATTCCTCTACTCCATTCTTCTCCTACTCCAAGAGGAATCCATTAAGTAACAAGTGACTTTTGTTACCAAGTAATACAACTCTAATAGCCTTGATAACATAGCCAACTACAACACGGACTCAGCACTTCACTAAACAGCTGCCTAGTTACTTCAGGTCTCCGAACTTGCACGATTTGTTCACGAAGCCCTCCCACAGATCAAATCTTTGTTCACTACACTCCTTCAATCGAAGGTAGTGTAGACCACAGTTTTGTTTTCACAAATTCCCACTTCCACTAAATGGCAGCTTTAATCTTTCACTGAAAACGTATGATGAGGTGTTATTGGTGAAGCTTGAAGATTGCAGATAAGCTCGAGAGAGATTTTTGAATTTTCTATTTCTTGCTTGTTCACAAATGTCTCTTGTGTCTTGTTTTCTCTCTTAAAAATCATCAGCTTTTATAGTGAGGATTTGAAATTTTTTATTGAAGATATAGAAAAATTCAAATCCCATCATTGGATAGTTGGAATCTCCTTTCGTGACGCTTTGATGTTGATCTTTCCTTGTATTCTTATACATTCTGCATCTTTCTTAAAAGGGCAGTCTGCAGGTGCATTCTAATAGGTTGAACCTCCTTGCCTTATAAACGTCTAGCACATCTATGGTCAAACATCATTCTTCATTGATTTCGAAGTATATTTTCCTTGGACATAGTGCAATGGAAATCTTTAGTTGACTTTTGTCCTTCAGCTGCTTTATCCCTTGATGATTGATACTTGAGTCTTCTGAGTAAGTCTTATGTTGTTCTCTATTATAAGTCTTTTGCTTTGACTTGGCTCGCATACTCTGCTGAGAGTCTTTCTTTTTGCTACGCAATGCATTTTCTCCATTCAAAGAGCCCGAATCTTCGATACTTTCTTGACAAGTCTTCCGCAATTTACTTGGGCTGTTTTTCAGTTAGCCTAATCCATATCTATTAAAAATGCAAAAATTACATTGAAATGGGGTGCCAACTTTCTAATACATAATCCTCTAAGCATCATCAAAATCTATACAATAAATTTCCTAACAGTTCAGAAGACATTGATGAATGAGCTGAGAAGCATAATCAGCCAGTAGTTCAGAATAGTCAGTACATTGAGAAAATTCCCAGAAGACTCAATGTGGAAGAAGATGTGTCAGTTGATCATCTCAAAGAAATTAATGAGACATAGTTGGACAAAGTTGATCAGAGAAATGGTAATCAAGAGAACTTGGTTGAAAAGCAAGTAAACCCAACCGAGTTACTCTAACCTGATGTGAGATGGTGAGAGGCCATCCACATGACCTCATTATTGGAAATGTTAGAAATGGACTAAGAACTAGATCAAGAGCTTAACATGAAGCATGTTTACATGTTTTATCTCTCAGATAGAACTAAAACACGTGTCAGATGCTCTTGAAGACACACATGGGATCCTAACTATGTGAGAAGAGTTGAATCAATTTAAGAGAGATAAAGTATAGGAGTTAGTTCAAAGACCAATGCATCAACATATTATTAGAACTAGATGGGTTTTCAGGAATAAGATGAATGAAGAAGGCATAGTGGTTAGGAACAAGGCAAGATTGGTAGACAAATGGTATTATCAAGAGGAATATACAGATTTTGATGAAACATTTGTACATGTTGCCAGATTAGAATCAATAAGAATGTTTCTAGTTTATGTTGCACACAAGAACTTCAGAGTCTATCAAATGGATGTGAAAAGTGTATTTCTAAATGGTTTGTTGGAGGAAGAAGTGTATATCGACCAACCTCCAGGCGCCTAGAGCTTGGTATAATGCACTATCTCAATTTCTCACGGATAATACATTCACAAAAGGAAAGGTTGACAGAACCTTATTTAGAATCCAAGATGGAGAAAGCAACTTGCTTGTGCAAATTTATGTGGATGACATTATTTTTTACAAATTAAGAACTATCTGATAAATTCTAAATTCTCATGCAAGGAAAATTTGAGATGAGTATGATGATAGAGTTAACATTCTTCCTATGTCTTCAAGTTTACCAAATGAAGGAAGATGTCCTTATTACCCAAACCAAGTACACCATATATTTGATGAAGAAATTTGGGATGAAAGAGAATTCATGTGCGAAATCCTCATGAACACCTCCATAAAAATGGATTTGGAAAA
Organism: Rehmannia glutinosa; assembly: GCA_016081115.2. Classification (NCBI taxonomy): domain Eukaryota; kingdom Viridiplantae; phylum Streptophyta; class Magnoliopsida; order Lamiales; family Orobanchaceae; genus Rehmannia; species Rehmannia glutinosa. The sequence goes on from CM071936.1 coordinate 69,626,924, forward strand.
TGAAGTAAAGTCTGTAGATCAAACAAGATACAAAACTCTTATTGGATCACTGTTTTACTTAATCGCAAGGCACCAGACATCACTTTTGAAGTAGATATATGTGATAGATTTCAATTTGCACCAAAAGAGAGTCACTTGATATCTGAAAGGTAACCAAGAAGTAGGAGTATGGTATCCTAAGGAATGAGGCTTTGATCTTATTGGTTACTCAGACTCGGATTTTATTTGATGTAGATTTGATAGAAAAAGTACTTCAGGTACATGTCAACTGCTTGGTAGCAGATTAGTTTTGGTTCAGCAAGAAACAAAATTCAATAGCTACTTCTACAGCTGAGGCAAAAGTCATAGTTGTTGGAAGTTATTGTGCACATCTTATGGATGAGACAATGGCTGGGGGATTATGATATTAAAGAAAAGGAAATCCCAATTATGTATGACAACACAAGTGCAATAGACATAACTCAAAATCCAACGATGCACTCAAGAACCCAACACATTGATGTTAGATATTACTTTATCAGAGATCATGTAGAAAAGAATGTTATCAAGTTGGAATATATTACAACTAAAAAGCAATTAGTTGATATATTCACAAAACCCCTATGTGAATCAAGGTTTGAAGAACTGAAGAATGAGTTTTGGTTGATATAGTTGAGTTGAGTCAACAAGAAGAATGGTACAATTAAGAATAGAAGTTAAGAAAGTAAATTCAGAAGAGTCTCTCACTGATAGTAGAGTAAAATTGGTAGAGTTAATCGGTCAAAAGAGTTAAAGTCATCTGAAGAGAAGAGTTGAATTTTGGTTGACTGAATACAGAAGTGTCTCATCAGCTGAGAAGCATGCGAGCTGATAAATTAAATGGCTTCAAGTTAATACGACGTAACATTTAATTGAGCGGGAATATTTTAGTTCATTCGTTAGCAACATTTAATGATCCATAGTCAATCGTAATCAAAGCTACGAATGAACTGTAGTTGGAATCATATCATTGGACATAAATGCTACGAGTCATTTAATGCTTCAAAAGGCAGACTTCAAGATCAAATCTGAACCATCGATCAAAATTGAAAATGCGCTACTTTTGATCATATATCTTCACCTTCTATGTAAGATGTTCACTACCACTTTCTCTCTCTTTACACGCACAAATACTCAGACATATATTAAGAAGAAATTCTCTCGCAAACTTCAATTTATCTCAAAACCCTAGTTCGTAAATGGCGACAAAGAAGTCATTAGCTCCATCAGTTCTCAAGCTTTGATTTCAAAAAATAGTCGACAAAATCTACTTGCGGTACAACCATAAATGCTTAAGGGTTGGTTAAGCATTCTATAAACAAAGAATGTGCTCAAAATATTAAAAATGGATTGAGAAGGCTAAGTTGTTGAAATCTCTCACCTTGGAGATGCCCCATTCGTATATGGAGGAGGTTGATCTATTATGTGTTAACGTGCATGATAATGGCATCCATTCATCTATGAATGGAAAGGTTGTGTTAATCACAGCAGAAGACTTAACTGAACTAATGAGTTTTTCGAATCCAGGGCTGACAGAGCTGGAGGATTATGAATTCAACATGCATAAGATATGGGAGGACATAGTTGTCAAGGAGGAGAAGAACAACTATAACCCATGTGGGGTTAAGGTTGTAATTAAAGAAAAATATCATAAGCTCATGGACATAGTGTCCAGATGCATAGATATCAAGTTCGGATCATATGACAAGCTATACAATGTAAAGATGCTTTTGATTGTTGCTATTATGGAAGAGCTAGAAGTTAAGCGCATGAGTTCATATATGACAAAACTCTATCAAAATGTGCTAATTGCAAGGTGGAAAGCATGAAGTTTGAGAGTAAGTTGGGATATGGCCTAGTAATAGGCTATTCGTTATAGAAAATGGAATTCCTTTAAAGAAAGGGAAACTTTTCAAGTAAACAAGAAATTGTTTAGGGCAAACATGTCACCGCCTTAAGAAACCACATGCCAAAAAGAATGGAGACGTTGCGAGAAGAAGAGAATGTTGAATCGGTGCCATTTGAGTCTCCGCTCCGATTATAAAGAATAAGAAGACAATCGCTTCCCTTCAAAAAGCGTTATTGCTATAAAAAATGTAAGACTCTACCCAAGAGGCAACTAAGGGATGAACAAAAAGATTTCGCAATGGTAGCAGACATGGAGACAATCGACATGTCTCCAATTAACAATGAACCGGATCTAAAGCGATTTGAGAATAGACCTTACTTGGGATTGCAAGAACATCCCCACCTCATACACACCATGATGAGGAGATCGCCATTGGTGTGGCAATGGATGAAAAGAAAATGGTTCGAACATAGAGGACATGATGATGGACAGACTGCTAGGGATAAAGAGCAGTTGGTGGGACCAATAGTGTCATAAGATGATGTAGGTCCCAAGGGGGTGATAAAGTAAAGTCTAGAGGGGGGTTGGATAGACTTTACCAACTTTTTAATTTAGTCCTTAAAGAGTCAGAGTTTTAACCACAAGTCGGTTGGGTCCTTGGTGGACAACTTAGTATAATTGCACAGCAGAGTTAGCCACTAAACAGACTTGACTGGGCTGTTGATAAGATAACTCAGTTCATTCAGTTAACTCTTTAAATATTTAGTAGACTTGGTTTTTACAGTGGAAGACTTGCACCCTTGTTCGAAATATGTTTTTCAACACTTGTTTTAAGCTTAGTTAACAGTTGACTTAGCAAATTAAACAAACAGCAATATAGATATGCAAGAATATAAGTGTGCTGAATGTAAATGACATAAGCAATTTTATAGTTATTTGAGAATGGGGTAATTCCTCTAATCCACTCTTCTCCAACCCCTGGAGGAATCCACTAATGTAACTGTAACTTTGTTACAAAATGGTGACAGTCCAAGCTAGGTCTTGATCACATAGCTAGCTTTGCTTATGGGACTCAGCTTCTTCACAAAACAGTACTTCAGCTCCTTCAAACTCTAGGATTTGTTCAGACAACCCTCCTATGAGTCCACATCTAGAGGCTTGTCGTAAAGCAAGAAAACTCATTTTTTTGTCTTTCTCTCACCACCCCTTGGTCGCCAATCTTGTCATTTCCTATGACAAAGTAGTATGGTATGGAATTTCCCCTATCTCACCTTTTAGGGGCTACAAAAAAACGATAAGCTTTGCAAAGAAACAAATATCCATAGGAAGTACGAATGAAAAAGTTATCAACTTTTCAAAAAAAGTTCTATCAAAAGCCACGCGAATCAACACTTTAGCTTCTGGTTCGAACTGAAACCTCACTACACCTTCTTCAACCTTGGAGTGTAGACCACTTGTTCTTTTAAATAAGTTTTCCTCTTCAATAGTTTGAAGTCGTCTTTCCTTCATTGAGTGTGTTGGATTGATTTCCTTCAAGTATATGATTGAGGATTTGAATAGAATGCTTGAGAGTGTTATACTTTGATTTTTTGATTTCTCTTGTGTGTTTCAGATTGCATAAGTATTTTCTCTCTTGTATTTCTCAACCTTTTTGTAGTGCCTGTTTGAAAAATATATTGGTTGAAGAGATAGATGTATTTTTCAAACTACACTTTGAGGTCGTTGGCTTGTCTTGTCTTGCAGCTTTGATGTAGGTTGATCCTTGAATTTAATGCTCTGCAGCCTTTCCTTAAACTCTGTAGGTTTTCAGGGACATCCTATTGGTTCCTTGCTTTTTGCACTCTTTCAAAAAACAACTTTAAGGATGGCAGTCTGACACATACCTACTTTCAGCAAACAATTGACTTTGCCTTGACAACGGATCTCTTCAGTTTTCTTTGATCATTTCTGCTGCATAACCCATTTGACTGTCAACTCCACTTATCTTGGAGTGACTCAAATTGTCGATATCTTCGAGATGACTTTTTTCGTCACTTCACCGAGACTACATCGCACTTCACCGAGCTACCACTCACCGGGTCTTCTTCGATCTTGACCCACTCATGTATTCTTCAACTTGGCTACTTCCATTCAACTTATAGATCCCTATCTATTACAATTTGATTTATAGTAGAATTGGGGTGCCAACTTCCTAATCTAAGTTTTACATGGTATCATTAAAAATCTATTACATAAATTTCCCAACAATTTTCCCCTTATTGATGATGTCAAAACTTAAATAAAAATAGCAAAGTAAATAGTGCATAACAAAGAATGAATGTATGAATATGTCATTTTATTGAACATATAATTCTTGCACTTTGCAAAGCCTTACTACAATGAAATACACAGAGTGCTTATAATTTTTATGTGTATTTACAAGAAAGTAAAAATACAACGGGAAGGTGTCTCGCAGCAGCCTTCTTCATCGCCTTTGTTGCTTCCTTCTTCTCTCGAGATTCATATTGACTCTTCTTCTTCTATCTTCATCAACTCTCCTCCTTTTTCTTCTCTCTTCTTCTTCCTTTTTCCTTTTTCATAGGCTCATTTCGCAGGGTCTTCTTCTTCTTTGTCTTTATTCCTATTCACAATCCAAATTTTTTATTTTCTTCTTCTTACGTCTTGGCCCTTTCTTCATTCATTCTCGTCACATCTCTATTCTCAAGTTTGTTTAGTCATGTCCAAGATCACAAGTCTTTGTTGGGGATTAATATATGTGACATTTTCGTGCCTTGTTGGTGGAGTGCCTCTGCCTCTTCCACTAATTCTTCCCCTTCCTTCTTCAGTCGGCTCCTTCTCTCGGGATTGTATTCAGACTGAGTTGAGCCCTTCAAGTCGATGTCGCTTCCCCGAAGTCCCGCCGCTTTCTACCGACTAACATAGTTCTAAACTTTTTTCCAAAGATACAAATCCATGCTCGCTTTAGAGAGTCATTCCTTTGAAAAATCCTTCAAATTTGAGCATCCTGAATTCCTCTAGCGATCTTGGCTCAAATCCCTGCATCGAGAGTAGGAGCAAGTTCTTGAGGGAGCTTTATTGCTGGAAAGTATTTAAGTAACCCTGTTGGGGGACCATCAAACTTGGTTTTCAATCCTTCTATTCCACCATGCTACCTTTGATCAACCTCAAAGAAATTCAACTTCAATGGCTTCTCTGGTTTTCTTGAAGGCTAAGTCAGCTTTTTCTTCAGCGAATATGCCCTGCAGCAGCTGGGAATAGAGAGAGGTGGTGGATGAGCCAAGTTAGGGTTTTTCAAGCACAATCATCAAAGGGGTCTTCTTAAGGGATCCTTCCCCCTTAATTCCACTTCCTTCCCCTTTACTATCTTTCCCTTTTTTGGCATCATCACGAAGGAGAGATTTCTAAGAAGATGTAGACATAATAAGATCTAGATTTTCGTGAGTTGCGGAGTGAGTTGTTATGTGTTCCGATCGTAGAGCCTTCATTTCTGCACTCGTGGTCTTCATTTCAGCATTCATAATCATCATCTCTGAGTGCAGATTAGCTTCAGTCTTCTGAAGGTCTTGCTTATGTTGAGCTTTTAGCAACTCCATATCAATCTTGTGCGCCTGGTCTATTCTAAAAATGTGATCCCTCTGCCACTGCTGAAACTTTCCAATTCAGCACTCCAAATTACCAACTTGGCAAACACAGATTTGAAGGAGTTGACTTGTTCCCTCCTTAGTGCTTTCGTTTGAGTTGTCCATTCCTTGATCCTGAGAATCGTTCCGCGAATATCTCCAGACATCATTGCATCGTGATTGTCCAGCCGTTGGTTTAGGGTAGCAAAACCACTTTCCATGTTTTCAATCTCCGAACAGATAGCCTTGAATGCTTTTTGAAGTCTCATTATGCCGGTGATCGCTCTTCTTCGCCACACTGCATCAAAAGCAAATCCAATCAGCACTACTCTCATGTCATCTGGAGCCTCGTAGTCTTCAGGGTGGGTCTCGACTGAGTACTTAGCACTTTTTTCAGCAGATTAAGTTTCAAGAGGTACCTCGCCTATTTAATGGAAAGTAGTCCGAGAATAAGTCATCTAGACAACAGAACTTCTCCCACTCCTCCCGGGAGCCTTTCCTTTACCCTTGAGAACGGCTTCACTCTATGTGTCTCATTGTTTCGAGCGTCATTATCGACACTATCTTCAGAAACTGTGTTAGCTGACGGACTGTTGGTCCTCAGATGTCTTAACAGCTTTATTGGTCTCAGTGGTGCTTCCTTTTGAGTTACCGGTGCCTCAGCTGCCTCAGCAGCATCATGGGCTGGTGATGGCACCATTGGGGGTGGGCCATCAACCAATACAAATTTAGCTAACGCAACTTCCTCACGTGCCTTTCTCATCTATGTTGCAGCTTCTCAATTGCTAGGTCCTCGATTGATTTTTCTTTGAGGGCGGGCTCAGCTTCGTCATCTGTGGTCAAGGAATTCCATAGAGATATTTTCTTGAGTTATGCAAACGCTCTAATTTCTTCCATTTCGTGTGACTCGGTTGAGGAGTTTTCTTTTTCTTCGCCAGCTTTTACCAAGGAAGTCTCAACCTCCTTTGGGCCTTCATTACCCTGACAATGTTAATCTCAACCAATGTAAGGCCTTCTACATTCCCTTTTGCAGACTCATCTGCATTAGGGTCTTGGACATTCCCTTATGCAGATGAAGCTTCATTGGGGTCTTCAGCAGTGGCATCCTTCGAGGTCTCAACCTCTTAGATTACGCTTTCCAGACCAAAAAGCACTTTTAATCGCCATGGCCTCATGTCTTTCCTTTGCCTTTGCATTAGCGACTTCATTGGACTTTCGGGGCCATAGCTTGGAATTTTAGCCGATCTGATCTTAACCATCTCGAGCCTCATTAATCCCACTCTTGTTGTACGATTTGAGTCTCCCCATCGCCTCCTAACTTCAAATTTGAGAAGTCTCCCACAACCTCCTCCAACCCGGTTGTGGTGTGTGCGATTTCCCCTGGTGGTGCACCAGCTAATTCATGGAAAATAGGGTCACCGGACACAAGAGACTTGGTTTTTGTTCCTTTGAGTGTTCGGCCGAATAGGTAGTTGTCTTAACAACTATCTTCGGGGTTGGCTCACTAAGTTGCTTCTATACTTCTCCTTTCTTAGCTTCATCACCAATTTCCCTGGTAGGTCCTTCGTGGTACGCTGTTGAGGTTGATCCATCAATGGTCCTCACAATTTCCAAGATGTCATGATTAGGATATATTTGCATAGATGAAGACTCTCCAAAGCCCCTTCGCTATTTGATCATGCAACTCCTTGGAATCTCTTAAGGCTTGCTTGGCTCACTTTCTCCACTAGATCAAGATCCTCCGCCTCTTCTACATCATCACTACTGCTAGTGGGGTCGAAGGCACTTTCAGGAGCTTCTGTGAAAGTGCAAATGTGAGGCTTTTGGACTCCTCAACCGCCTTGGCTTTCTCTATGGCCTTAAATTTTTCATCCTCCTTTCACAAAAAGAATATTGGTGCGATTGTCTTCGGCCGGTGCGGTGCGAACACCAATATTTCCCAAAACTCTAGGAAGTATTCTTCTTCCTCAATAAACTCGTGGCTTTGGAATTGAGACTGCCAAACTCGCCTTCCAAGCTCTCCAAATACGTAGCCTCTCTTGGATGTCAAGGTAAGCAGGATATAGCATTATTAGATCATCATCGTCATCCTCCGCTACAAAGGCTTTTTCAAAGCCCTTTGCCTTCCACGGCCTACTATGGCATCCATCGAGGGGATTTGACAACTAAATCTTCATTTCTTCCTCGCTTATGTCCGGTTCGATTCTCGCTTGTTTCCTTAATAGCTATCTCATTGGATGTGGCTAAGCAAAGAAACAGATTGATTCTCGCCGTTGATCATCACATCACCATCTTTTGACTCTCGCTATTCACCAATAGCAACTTCTTCCTCAATCGCCAGAATTATGCCGACTGGATTGGCTTAGCAACTAAGTCGATGTTTCACCGATCTTCTTCTCGATCTTTCTTTTCGAGGAACTTCAACAGCCTTCCTATTTTTCCTCAAAGAATGGCAATGACTCGCCATTTTAAAGCGTTTTCTTTCCCGCACCGCTTCCGGGCGCAACTATTCTTTTTTCTCATAACCGATGAGGAGGAGCAAGGCAGTGCTTTCTTCTTGTAGGCTTAGGGAAGGGGGCCTTGGCGAAACAGCTTGTGTCCATGGGGACATTGTCGTTGATTCCCCTTGCTAGTTGCGGACTTCTTTGCATGTGCCTATCTCTCGGGCACCGTAAAGATTTGCTCAACATCTTTTTATTAGCATGGAAGGGTTTCCCATTTTAAAGAGGAACACTCTTCTTCTCCATCAAGTGGCCTAAGATCAGGCCATAACCAAGCGAGCTTCCAAACATGCCATCTTCACCAATGGTCATATGCATCACATTTTAGCACAACTTGCCGAACACGAACTTTGCCCATTTGACTTGCTTATCCTCCATAATCGCCGCCATGATAATCACTTGTCTCGAGATATTTGATTGAATGACCCAAACTTCATATCTACACATTTTGCCACCACATCCATCAATTTGTGGTAGTCCTCCTTAATCAGCTTCTTCAAAGCTGAGAAATTTTGCTTTCCAGCAGCCTCAGGCTTGGCAATCTCCTTCCAAGCCGTATAGAGGTTGACGCGTCCTTCACGATTATCTCCTTCAGCCCACCGGTCGAGATATCGATTCGGCTAAGTCAGCAGCAGTTAGCTTGAATTACTTGTTGTTGACCGATGAGCGGATCTCATCATAGTGAACCTGAGCATTCACATAGTACATAGCGATCTCCTCGAGGTAAGTGTGAGAAAACTCCATGGATAAAAATTTCTTGAGACAAACCTTTCATGTTTTTCAGCGATCTTCTTGGCCAACACCTTGTCTACGCCCTGCTTGACAAGGCCTTCAAAGTCCACAGTTGCACCGGTGTGGATCTTCTCAGTGAGCTTAGCATAGTCATATGATCGTTCCATTTCTGTGTTGAACTTGAGATTTGAACAAATTGAAAACTAGGGTTTGAACATTGTTTTGCAAAGAGAATAAGCTTGGGAATTCTTCGAGAGCAAGAGTGTAAGTATGAGGAGAGAGAAAATTGAATTTCTCATTATATGGGACATGAAAGGACAGTTTTTTAGAATTCAAAAAGATAAAAACTAATCAACGGTTGAGATCACATTTTGAAAATCGCATTAATTTCCCGAATTAAATGCGCAAAAGATTTATATCCAATCATGGGTAAACTAGCACAGCGTTTTACTAACATCACTTATTACGCCGACGTCAAACCTAAAAACATTCCCGCCGTTAAAAACGATTGTGTTTTGTCACTTAGCTCATAAATGACTCAATTATCTTCATTTATGACTTGACTCGCTTCTCTCTTGATGAATAACCACTTGGCTATGCAACTAACTCGTCAAACCGACTAGCCCTTCTTAGTATTTCACTTGGTCGTTAAGTGAAACTCTTTTAAACTCCATTTCTCTCTTCTTTAAACCTTTCTTGAATGAGTCTTCGAGCTTCCTAACTCAGCTTAATCAATCCAAGCTATTCTTAAGCACTCTTCAAATCTTCATTCACATAAAGTGCTTTGTGAATATATCGCCTAACTACTTATAGTTGATATTTATTCCAATGTGATGTCTTTCTTTTCAACATGATCTCTAATAAAATGATATCCGACATCAATGTGCATGGTTCTTGAGTGCAATCGATTTTATGTAATTGCAATAGCACTTCGAGTTATCACACATAATTGGAATTTCTCTTTCTTATATATCATAATCTCTCGATTTGTTGCCTCATCCAAAAGACTTGGGCAACAAATATTGCGCAAAGAATGTACTCTATTTGATTGTGGATGTAGCTATTGAATTTTGCTTCTTGTTGAACCAAGAAACCAACATATTTCAAGCATTTGACAGTGGTGGCCGATGTACTTTTCCTGTCAACCCTACATCGGGCATTGCCTCGAGTCCGAGTAGCCGACTAACTTGAATCTTCCTTCCTTTGGATACCATAAGCCAACTTCCTAGCATCCCTTCAAATACCTTAGGATTCTCTTGGTCATAGATCATGTGACTTTCTCCGGAGCAGCATTGAAATCTAGCACATACACCTACATCAATGGTGATGTCCGCCAACTTGATGTTAAATAGAGCAAAGGCCCAATGAGAGATATATATCTTGTTTGATCAACAGCTTTGCTTCCGCATCCATATCCATCTTGATCAAGTATTCATGGGAATCTTCACTCGATGTCTTCTCTTCTATACCAAATCTCTTCATTAAATCTCTCGTATATTTGGTTTGACTTATGAAGGTTCCATCCTTCGCTTTTGACTTGAAGACCTAGGAAGAAAGTCACTCTCCCATCATGCTCATCTCAAATTTCCTTGCATGAGATTTGAGAATTTGTCACACAACTCTTTGTTTATGGATCCAAAAATAATGTCATCCACATATATTTGAACAAGCAAAGATACTCTCTCCATCTTGAATTCTCAAGAGTGTCCTATCAACCTTGCCTTTGGTGAATCCATTGTCAATAAAAAACGGGACAATGTGTCATACCAGGCTCTTGGTGCTTGTTTCAAACCATACAATGCCTTCTGAGCTTGTAAACTTTATCTCCAATAGTTTTTTGCTTAAAACCGGAGGTTGTTCCACATAAACTTCTTCTTCCAAAAGTCTATTCAAAAATGCACTCTTCACATCCATTTGATAGACAATGAAGTTCTTGTGTGCAACATAAGCAAGAAACATCCTAATTGCTTCCAATCCATACCTTTTCTTGGCAATACCATTTGGCTATCAATCTTACTTTGTTTCTTACTACAGATCCTCTTCATTCATCTTGTTTCTAAATACCCATTTAGTACCAATGACATTTTTGGTGGGCATGCCTTTGAACTAATTCCCAAACTTTGTTTACTCACATTGATTCAGCTCCTCCCGCATAGCTAGAATCCAATGTGTGTCATTCAATGCTTGTGACACATCTTTAGGCTCAACTGGGAAATGAAACAAGTGAACATAGCTTCATGTTGAGTTATGGATCTGGTTGTTACTCCTTCTCTCACATCTCTATGGATAAGCTCTAGAGGATGGTCTCTCCCATCTCACATTTGAACAACTTCTTCATTATTGGGTTGTGAATCTTCCAACTGTATCTTTGAGATTGACTATCCCATATTCATCATTGTTGAGTCTTCTTATATCCGCTCAACATAGAGACTCTTCCTCAACAATTGGTTGATTCATCTTGTCGCCTAACTCATCAATGTCTTCTCCATTAACACCAGGTTCATCAAAAACAACATGGATAGACTCTTGTGAACATAGTCCTCTTGTTCAAAGACTCAAAGCTTTACTCTCAAATCGAGTATCCCAAAAAGATACCTTCATCGCCTTTACCATCAAAAGCTTTCAAGTTGTCTTGACATTGTTGTGAATGAAGCACTTACATCCAAAGATATGAAAATATCCAACATTTGGCTTCATCCCCCGCCCCAATTTCATAAGGGGTTTTGGATATTTTTATTGATCGTACTATTATGAGTGTAGCAGCAAAAAGATTGATGGCTTCACCAAAATATCTTAAGTAATCCACCTTCGCACTAACATGGTCCTGTAGCTTCCTTGAGGGTTTTGTTCTTCTTTCACCTACTCAATTGTTGTGGAGTCCTTGCGGTGACAACTCATGAGCAATATTATTTTCTATGCAATCTTGTGTTATAATCCCATTGACAAACTCGGTTCCTCTATCATACCTTATCATGATAATGGTTTGACTCTTCTCATTTTGAACTCTTCTCATCACCGAGAAAGCTTCGCAAAGTTTTCTTCTTTTTACACATAAAAATTGCCCATATGTATCTTGAATAATCGTCTACCACCACTAAGGTGTATTTTTTCCACTAATGCTTTTTGGTTCAACAGACCAAATAAATCCATATGCAATAAGTGCAATATATCTTTGGTTGAAGAAGGACTTGGCTTGTCCTTGAATGAAGACTTGATTTGCTTTCCCATCCGCATGCATCACGGATGCTTTTTCTTCAGATATCTTGAGTTTGGCAATCCTTCCACAAGATGACTCCTTGCAAGCTTATTTATAGTCTTGAAATTTAGGTGACTCGGGCCTTTTCTTGTGCCACAACCAACTTGATTCGGTTGTACTTTTTTAACAGTAGGCATGTGTTAGGTGTAGCAATTAACCAATCCACTACATACATGTTTTTCTATCTTGAACCTGATAGCACAACTTCATTAGATTCAGCATCCTTGATCTGGCAAACTCCCATGTTGAATCCTACATTGTAGCCCTTATCACAGAGTTGGCTGATGCTCAGCAGATTGAAATTCAGCCCTTCAACATAGCCTACATTTGTGATTTCTAGTCCATTTTTCCTTATGGATCATGTGCCTTTGATCTCCCCTGGAGCTTCATTTCCTCCAAATATGACTTTGGCTCCTTTTGCTTCCTTGAAGTTTGATAAATTCTTTTTATTCCCTGTCATATGTCTAGAACAGTCACTATCCATGTACCAGGTTCCTTGGCACTCAGTTGTTCCTTGAACCTGCATCAAGGAAATCAGTTTTTAGGTACCCAAACTTGTCTGGGTCCTGAGGGGTTAGCACTATAAGGTGATCCAACCAAAATATAGCCAAATGGTCTGACTCTAAGAGGTTGTCACCTATCAGTTCCATAATCATAATGAATATTAGCAAATTGCTTGGGAGCATTAGGCTCATATAGCTGTCTCTTTTGTCGTATGCCTGTGTGTGAGCTTGTGCATTTCCTTTCTTAGGATAGTAATGAAACTTTTGTGCATATTGGGCATTGTGCTTGGGTGCATATGTGTGATGATAATGGTTCGTTTGCCTTGGGAATGACCTGTTTTGAGTTTGAGGTCTTTGCCACTGGGTTTGTATCCCCAGGACTTGGTCGATATCTCATTAGATTGTTCCAATCAGCTTGGCTAGGATAGTTTCTACCATTCCCATCATACGGTTTTTTCTGCTGAAACCTCTGGGGCTTTTGGTGGTTCTGATTTGATTTCACAGAATATTTTCTGTTTGGAGTCTGTTGGACTCTTCAAAATTTAGTTTCCGTTGTCTTTTCAAAGATACTGCTAGCTTTTTGCCCTTGTATTTATATCATAGGCCAAAGCATGGTTGGGATTGTGTTTGTGAGTGGGTGTGGGTGCAACATATGGTGCTTTGGATTTTTGGACTCCTCATTACTTGAGGATCCTTTTTCCATAACCACTCTTGAGTTTGAGCATGCAAAGGAATTGAATCATATGCATGTTTTATCTCCACATTCCTCAGTATCATTATCACGTTCATCCAATGATTTAGATGCCTTGGTAAATGATGCAATCACATTTTTTATATCTTTTTCCTCTTTTCTATTTCAAATAAGTCCGCTTTGATCTTAGCTATTTGACCTTCACTCAAGTATTCTCAAAGCAGCCTATGTGACTAGAGTACTCGACTCTTTAGTCATTTTGTGAGTTTTGGCTTTTTAGTTGTTGTTTTCCTCATTTAAAAGTGTATGTGAGGTTTTTACGTGCTTTAAATTTTTCACCATTTTTCCTAATGAATCATAAAGATCAATGGATGCTCACTATCACTATCATCAGAATTTGAATGAGATGAGTTAGAATGTACCTCATTTTCCTGTTCTTTTACCATGAGGCATATCAAAGTCTCTTCTTCTGTGTTTGAGGAGTAATCAACCTCACTAGTGTCTGACTCCACTGGTTCTTTGCATTTGGTTGTGTCAGCTTCAGCAGCTAACATGGCATTTTTCTTTTCTTGTCTCATTTCCTTGGAGACTTTCTTTCCTCCTCATTTCTATATTTGTTGACTGGTGGATAGGAGCAGTCAACTGCAAAATGTCATAGTTGTCTGCACTTCCAGCATAGGTTCTCAGCTTTCTGAAAGTCATCTCTATCAGCTATTTGATATTCAGTCCTTTGATGGTCAACTCTCTCAAGTGGTCTGTCTTACCTTGCTTTGGAAGGTGCTGAGTGTCTTCGGGATGATTCACCCTTGTTCCTTTTATAATTATTATTGAAGAACTTGTTGAATCTCTTCACCATAAGGGAAATCTTCTCCTGGTCAATGGTTTCCTTGGATTCAGCTCTTTTAGATTCTCCAGCCATGAGTGCAGCTATCTTGGGTACAGCTGTCTCTTCTTGCTCTTTTCTTCTGAACTCGAATTCACAAACCTTCAAATATGAGAATAGCTCAGGGTTGGATGTTCTTGTTAAGTCCATTGAATCTCTCAAGGCCATCACCTTTATTTCCCACTCAGTTGGGAGCGACCTTGGGATTTTCATACACATTTCCTTCTGTGTGTATTATTTGCCTAAAGCTGAGAGCTCATTGGCTATCTCTATGAATCGGGCATCCATTGATCCAGGACGTTCACCGCAAGTATTTTGAAATTTCAAATGTCTCAGACAAAGAACAAGTTAATTTGTTTTCTTTGATTTTATCCGATCCTTCACAAATTAAAGTAAGTTTTTCCCAAATTTCTTTAGCCGTTCTACAAGATTTCACTTTGTTGTACATGGTTTTATCAAGGGTTTTATACAAAATGTCCTTGGCAGCATTATCCAAGTTGTATCTTTTCGCCCTCGTTCGTCCACTCGCATCGAGGCTTCTTGACCATGGTTGGCCTTGGTGCAAAGCAGTACATCATCTTCTTCCTTCGCAGAGCAACACCTCTTACAACTATATTAACTTTCAATATTTGTAGTGGCCCATCTTCAATAATGAACCACATCTCATCATGTAGAGCTGAAAAGATGTGCCTACATGCGTATTTTCCAATCATCAAATTCTTCGACAGTAAACATATGAATGCGAGTTAGATTTGCTTCCATGATAATAAATTCTTTTCCAAGAAAAAACTTTAAAACATCAAGTGTTGTATCCTTTTAAAAAAGAATGAGACATAGTTCAGTAACCAGTGCGGAAGGCTCAATGAACCAACCGCTCTGATACCACTTGTAGGTCCAGGGGGTGATAAAGTAAAGTCCAGAAGGGGGGATTGAATAAACTTTACCAACTTTTCGATTTAGTCCTTTTAAAGTCAGAGTTTTAACCACAAGTCAATTGGGTCCTTGGTGGACAACTTAGTTTACTTGCAAAGCAGAGTTAGCCACTCAACAGACTTGATTGAGTTGTTGATAATATAACTCAGTTGATTCAGTTAACTCTGTAAATATTCAGTACACTTGGTTTTTACATCAGAAGACTTTCACCCTTGTTTGAAATATGTTTTTCAACACTTGTTTTAAGCTTAGTTATTATCAATTGACTTAGTAAATTAAAAACAATAGCAATATAGATATGCAAGAATATAAGTGTGTTGAATGTAAATGACACAAAGCAATTTTATAGTGGTTCGAGGATGGGGTAATTCCTCTAATCCACTCTTCTCCAACCCATGGAGGAATCCACTAATGTAACTATAACTTTGTTACAAAATGGTGACGACCAAGCTGGCCTTGATCACACAACCGCTTTGCTTTAGGACTCAGCCTTCTTCACAAAACATCGATCTTGATACTTCACTCCTTCAAACTCTTGGATTTGTTCACACGGTCCTCCAATGAGTCCAAAGATTCTAGTTTGAACTAGAACCTCACTACACCTCCTTAAATCTTAGAGTGTAGACCCCTTGTTCTTTTAAACAAGTTTTCCTCTTCAATAGTTTGAAGTCGTCTTTCCTTCACTGAGTGTGTTGAATTGATTTCCTTCGAAGAATGCTTGAGAGTGTTATGCTTTGATTGTTTGATTTCTCTGGTGTGTCTCAGATTGCATAAGTTTTTTGTCTCTTGTATTCCTCGGCCTTTTTATAGTGCCTGCTTTGAAAAAATATCCGTTGAAGAGATAGATGTATTTTTCAAACTACACTTTCGTGTCGTTGGCTTGTCTTGTCTTGCAGCTTTGATGTGGATTGATCCTTCAATTTAATGCTCTGCAGCCTTTCCTTAAACTCTGCAGATTTTCAAGGACATCCTATTAGTTCCTTACTTTTTGCACTCTTTCACCAAAACAGGTTTTAAGGACGGCAGTCTGACACATACCTACTTTCAGCAAACAATTGACTTTGCCTTGACACGGATCTCTTCACTTTCTTTGATCCGCTTCTCGCCGCATAATCCTTTGACAATCAACTCCACTTATCTTGGAGTGACTCGGCTGTCAGTCTGCTGACTGAGATAGCTTTTCTGTCACTTGACTGAGACTACACTGCACTTCACTCAGCTGCCACATGGTTGGGTCTTCTCTTCGATCTTCAGTCAACTCATGTATTCTTCAACTTGGTTGCTTCCATTCAGCTTATAGATCCATATCTATTACGAGTTGATTACAGTAGAATTGGGGTGCCAACTTCCTAATCTAAGTTTTACATGGTATCATCAAAATCTTTTACACAAATTTCCCAACAGATGAAGAGTATCTTATGTTTCAAGAATAGATAAAAAGGATATCATAATGGAAACTGTAGAAGTTGAGTAGGAGCTGAGCTAAATTTCATATGCCTGAGATGTTGAATGAAAAAGATTGGGTTTTTGAATTTCTTAACCCACCATCTATGCTAGATGCTCTAAGTCATCAATTTGTCTCATATGCTCTATATCAAAATAGACAAAAGGAAAAGAGCTTGCTAAGGGAAAGGGCAAGGAGCTAGCTAACACCCCTTATGAATGCTTTCTAGGTGCAGCTAACCACTCCTCAGAAGAATAATTGGAAAGAATAGAAGAAGAGCAGATGTTAGCAGCTCTGAGGGAGTCAAGAGAAGAAGCTAAAAGGAGAAACCTTAATGGGCCAGGGGAACCATCATCCCCTACCCAAATTATTGGAGATATGGTGAGAGAAACTACACAGCTCTCATCTCCAGTTGATTCCATCCCTTCTCAAGTTGAAAGATATGTTGAAGATCTTTGCGGTTGAGACTATGGATGGAGAGTTGGAAACTCAAACTGGTAGAGATTTGGCTAAGTCCACCGAAGCAAGAGGTTTGAAAATGTTCCTATTGTGAACATTGAAGAAGATGAAGAAGATGAAAATATTGAAGGAGGAGACAACTCATCTGTCTCAATCCTAAAGTAGAAGATGTTCACTACGGTTGATGCGGTGAATCTTGAACATACCGAGACAGAAGATCCCATTCTGTAGATACGAAGTTGAATTGCCAACGGTGACTCGAGAGATAGTACATAAGTGTCTCGAATCAACCAATAGTTGAGAAGAATGCGTAAGTATTGAATTGGCCAGCGGTGACTGACTTTAACTAATTTGACATATAGGATACTAGATAGAACAGTCGAGTCGACAACTCATCCATAACATGAAGAGTAGAATTATACATATGAGACAGTTATAACTGAAAAGGCTATAATTGAATTAGAAGAGACAGAGACAACTAAAATCCATAGGGAGGATAATGTGTTGGACAGAGCTGCAATGGAAATAGAAGAGTTGGGTGATATATCAGTTGAACCTACTACAAAATATTTGCAAGTTGAGCAGACTGAATTAGCTAAAAGAATATCGATGAATCTAACACAACTGACAGGGAACCAGATGGGTCTAGGA
This sequence comes from Rehmannia glutinosa, assembly GCA_016081115.2. Taxonomy (NCBI): domain Eukaryota; kingdom Viridiplantae; phylum Streptophyta; class Magnoliopsida; order Lamiales; family Orobanchaceae; genus Rehmannia; species Rehmannia glutinosa. The sequence continues at coordinate 69,644,464 of CM071936.1, forward strand.
CAGCTAAAAATGTTCATGTAGAAGAGAACACAACTGAGGAAGTGAATGATGAAGAAAACCCAGTTGAATTGGTTCAAGAAAAAGTAAACACAACTATTGAAGGAGTAGAAGAACCTAGCTTTGCCCAGTATGGATTTGTGCTCATTGGAACTCCAATCAGATTTATTGTTTCAAAAACAGATGAAGTTGTTAATACAACTAATGCTGAAGACACTCAAAATGTCCAAGAACAAGTGAACTCATCACGCTAATGAAGCTTAACACGGCTAAAGGCACGCTTAATTAAGCTGAGGCTACCACAACTGCCAATGTCGATGAAGTTACTAACACAACTGAGGTATAATCATCTGAGCAGTCTAACATAGCTACTAGTGTCGATGGAGCTTAATCAGCTGAGGCACCAAGATTAAGTACTTAAGGGGAAATATTCCAAAACCTTATAGAAGTTGGGAATGACTCCATTGCTATCCCCATATGGAACAAGGTGAATGTTCATCACATCCCAACATTTGAGAAATTCCGGATGAGACAAAAGAGCTAAGAGTTCAAATAACTCAAGTGGCTACATGTTTTCTGGATGAATCTGAATCAGATAAAGAAGATAGGAACAGGGTAAGAGGAACGGTGATCTACAATCCTCATGGTCAAGCTCCTGAGTATGAATTCGGTCATGGAGATAAAAGTAGGGTGGCAAATGAGATTCGAAGAACCTTTCTATACATGTTCATGGAGATGGACCACCTGGAAAGAGGATTCACATCTCTTTCTCATTTTGTCGACAATAAATGAGTTGTCATTCATAAAGATGTAAATGATTGTTTAATAAGGGTAAATGAATATGTCTTGAGGGCCATTGAGCTCCTAAATCAATAAAGAAAAGAATTAGAGAAATTGAATAACAAATTGGTCCTCTGGGAGCTTATCATGCTGCATTTCAAACACGTTATAGAGACAATTTTACAAGGATGAAAAACAACAGAGAAATAGATTTGAAGCGGCTAAAAATTCAATTTGATAAAAACTTTGTACATATGGAGGCTGAATTCAATCTTAAGTTGGAAGGTATTCATAAACATCTAACTGAACTATGTGTTAACCATTTAGCTGCATATTCCATGATAAATATAAAGTTGGACTTTTTGATCCAAAACTTCCAAGCCTCTCTTGATGCTGCCTAAAAGGGGGAAGGTACATCCTCAACATCTATTTATGTATGTCTCAAAAGGTGTCAAGGTAAAGTCTAGAAGGGGGGTTGAATAGACTTTACAATTTTTTTATTTTTCAAATTAGAGTTTTAAGAAAATAGTTAAGTCCTTGCTGACAGTTAAGTCGATATTCAGCATGAGAGTTAACCACTCAGTACATAACTTGATAGAACTGTTGATAGAGTAACACAACAAAAACAACTTTAGAAAATCGAGTTCTTTTTTTATAACAGCGGAAGTCTTACACCCTTTAGATTTTTAGCAATCAATCCTCAATGTTTTTAGAGAGTTATTTAAGCAAGTTAACTGCAATATAAATTATAGGAATATAAGTGTTGAAATGTAAATGACACAAATATTTAGAGTGGTTCAAGGGTAGTGTAATTCCTCTAATCCACTCTTCTCCTACTCAAGTGAAAATACAAAGTTACAAATAGTCTGAGCATCTTTGTTCACACAACCCACTACCTATACTCAGCTCTTCACTAGACTCCTTCTAGTTACTCCACCCACTTAGATGAAATACTTGTTCACACATCCCTCTTGAAATCTCTAGTCTTCTGGTTCGATGAGAACTTTACTACACCACTTCACTTCAAGGCGATGTAGACCCTGAGTTTGTTTTCACAAAGTTTTCCTCTTCGATTGATAACACCATTAATCTTCACAAAGTGTGTAGGATAAGGTGTCTTGAATAAAGCTTGAGGATTTCAGATTAAGCTTGAGAGATAATGGTTTTTGCTTTGCAGATTTTGCTTGCTTGAATTTCTTGCTCTCTTTCTTATGTCGTATTTCTCTCTGAATTTTTCCCCAGCTTTTATAGTGTAGATTTTGAATTTTGTGCGTTGAAGAGATAGACAAATTCAAATCCCACTATTGGACAGTTGGCATGTCCTTTATTTACAGCTTTGATGTTGACCCTTCCTTGTATTATTTTGGCTTCTGCAAAAATTCTGAAACTGGCAGTCCACATGTGTACTTCTATTGGTTAGGATTTCTTTACCTACATAAATGTGCTAACATCATTATGGTCAAACATTGTACTTTGACATCTTTAATGAAAATATTCCTTGGTCTAGTGCAATGGAGTTTATCTAGTTGACTTAAGTCTTCAGCTTCTTTAACCCACTTGACTGATCCTTGAATCTTCTGAGTTAAGATTCTTCTGAAAAGTCTTTTGGCTCAACTCTATTGTTAGTTTTCTACTTTGACTTGGTTGGCTTTACTATGTTGAGAGTCTTCTGAACATGGTGCTCAGCTAAGAGTCTGCTAAATCTTCACTACTAAGCTACGAGTCTTCTGAAATGTCTTTAGCAAGTCTTCTAAACACTGTACTTAGTTGTATTAAGTTAGCTTTCGACCCTATCTATTACATAAGAAATTACAATAGAAATTTGGGATGCCAACTTTCTAATACATAGTTTTCTAAGCATCATCAGAATCTATATAATAAATTTCCTAACAGTTGTCGTACCAACTACACCTGCACCCGCAACTATTAACACTTCAAGACCTCAATTTGTATTAGAGACTACTCGAGCTGAGATGGCTAAGTAGGAAAAGTCTTAATGAGCTAGGATTGAAAGCTTAAGGCATAAGTATAGTGGACTGCCTGTAAGCTCAGTTGTTCAAGACAAAAGCAAGGAGGAATTTGAAACTCTTCTATCTGACGGTCTTTACGAGAATTTAACAAGAGAAGTAACTTGGAATACTGTGAACAAGGTATGCAAGGTATTCGACGGCCTAAATAACATCAAAGTTCCGGTCATAGAAACACAACTGATGGAGGTGGTCAAGGTGGTAGTGGTGGCCAAAATAGAGAGAATGCTAGGGATGTTCCAACAGGGAGAAGTAACCCGAGGACTTCGAGAGGCAGAGGCAACATGTAGAAGTTCTTATGCATTCCAAGTCCTCTAAGAAGATCTGCTAGATATCGGATAGGGGTGAAGATCATTTAGTCTTGTTAAGAGATGATGTTGGTGATCAACAAAAAATGAGAACCATGCCTAGAAGATAGGGGTAGTAAATGCTTTGTTTTTGTGCATTTTTTATGTATTCACATTCCTTGTAATGTAATTTGTGAAAATGTACTCTAGTGCACAAATGTTGTAAATAGTTTTGGCATCACATTCCGTGTAATGTAATCTATGAAAATGTACTATAGTGCACAATTGTTGTAAATAGTTTTGGCATCATCAAAAAGGAAAACATTGTTAGGAAATTTATTTGTATAGATTTTGATGATACTTAGAAAACTATGTATTAGAAAGTTGGCACCCCAAAATACTTTAAATTCTATTTTTGTAATATATAGGATATTAACTACTCAAAATCGATTAAGGCAAAGTTCAAAAGAGTCTCAAGACATCTTCAAGAAGAAGTTGAAGATATCCAGTTGAGTCACTCGGAGATCAGAAGACTTTCAACTGAGTAGTAATATTATCATAAGACTATCAACCAAGTGAAAGAAAATCAAGACTCTCGGAAAAGTAAAATAAAATCGGAGTTCACTCAACATACGTAAAATCACACCAAAGAAAACATAAGACTACCATATGAGTAGAAGTCACAAAACTTGACATCGAAGTCTATCAAGATCGGTCAAGTAAGGGGTAAAGTAGGTGCACAACAACTCAAGTCAACGGGCTTATATCTTCTTGCCTTTGAGTTTAAGGGGGTTTTCGTTGGATGAATCAAAGGCATCATGTTTGATCTAAAAAGTATTGAACATTTAATGAAGACCAAAGGGATGTAACCAATTAGAAGTCCCTGCAAGTCCGCCAATCTTAGAAATCGCAATTTTCAAACAAACACCATAATATGTCAACATCAAACCGCACAAAAGGATATGTCAATTGTCAATGGTGTGATTTGAATTTGTCTATCCTTCAATGGACAAAATTCAAATCAAAGCTATAAAAGCGAGGAATTTTATAGAGAGAAACACGAGACACAAGAGATATACAAGAACAACAAGAAATCGAGCAAGCAATATTCTCTTGAACAAAAGTTTAAATCCTCAAGCTTCATCAAGACACCCGAATCTAACATATAATGTGAAAGATAAAGATTGTTAAATCGGTTGAAGAGGAACAAGATTTGAAAAACAAAATAGGTTCACATCTCCTTGAAGTGAAAGACTTGTGGTTAGGTTACGTGATGAACCAGGATCGAGCCGCAAGAGGGTTGGGTGATCAAATCCCGCATTTCTGTTGTGAAGTAAGTAACTAGAGAGCTATGCGAACAAATGTAGTGAAGGGTTGTAATCTAGACAATGGGTTCTTTGTGAACAATCTTTGAGAAGATTGTTTATACTTTATATCTAAAGTTACATGATACTTAGTGTATTTCTCATGTAAATTATCTTACATAAAATGAAAATTCCTTTTACATCTTATACCTCACAATACAATTAATTAACTCCAACCACAACTTTTAACAATAATAAAATAAAAATATCTTTGATTTATTATATTTAATGTTTATCAATATAAAAATAAATATTGGCCAAAACCGGACAAAGTAATAGGATAAATAAAGATAAATGTTAGGATGAGGCCTATATGTCTTATTTTAATTAGACCCTTGAACCACTATAAAATTTCGTGTCTCATTTACTTTCTGCATTTTATATTTTTATAAATTAGTACTTGATATTCTTCTTGCTAAATAAATCAAGTAAACCTCATTGTGTTGATTATTAAAACTTAAAGGTGCAAGTCTTCCGTTGTACTTAACTAAAAATATTATAAAAGTTACAACTTTTCAAATTTGTGAAGTTACTCTATCAACACTTTGTCAAGAGTTCTGCAGAGTGGTTAACTCTTCAGCTGAGTTTCAACTTAACGGTCATTCAGGACTTAACTGTTTTTACTCTGATTGAAAACTTAGTTGAAATTTTCAAAAATTCTAAAATCTATTCAACCCCCCCTTCTAGACTTTACCTTGGCATCTTTGGGACCTACGAAACTCAATTTTATTATCATAAATTTAACACCTTTGGAGAATAGTAATGGCTTGTGCTTGTGCGATTGACTAGACGATACTTCTTTTTCAAGACATGTAGAGTTATTTTACCAACTTAAGTAGCAAATTGGCCGACTTGAGCCTCACCCGCTTAACATATGCCCTAAGGAATCAAATCGCCTATTATTATCCTCTTTATTTATTGACTAACTTGAATAAAAGAATTCAATCTCTCTTCTAATGTAGGTCGTGGTGGTTGTTGGGGCTTCTCAATTTGAGGAGTAGAATTTGCCCGGCCGAGGTGGGGTGATTCCACCAACCAGGATTATATGTTTACGAAAAAAGGGTCATTTCTTGGTGTTGTTGGAACTCTTGAATATCATTGACTTGTGGTTGTCCTCCAACCTATTGCTCAAGAAAGATATTACATTGCCACCACACACATAACCACCGTAAATCCCACAACACTCAGGGGATGGGGCATTTGGAGATCTATGAACTGCAAGTAATTGAACCTACTTAGTGAATTCCGCTAAATGTTTGGTGATCTCATAGGAAAAAGTCACCTCATTCGTTGTAGCTCGTCTACCCCTTGTGCTCTTTTGCTGTGAATTATTGCCCATCAAATATGTCTTGCATCGTGTGTACACCCATATCACCTCCGGCTGCATTGTAAACCATGTATTGTATGTGTCAACCCATCATAGAAAAATTGATTCAATAACTCCAAAGAATAATGATTGTGCGGGTATTGAATCAATAAACACTTAAAGTGATCCCAAGCCTCGTGAAAGGGTTTACCATCTGAATGGCTAAAAGTAGAGTCCGTAGCCCACAGGTTTGCAGTCGTCTGCTCAGAATAATATTTTCCCATCAATTTTTGTAGATCGCCTCCCAATTAATTAGAGAATTAGAAGCAACGACATAAGCCACAACTCAAGCTCGATCTTTCAGTGTCCAAAAGAAACATCTCATCTACAATTGTCTTCATTCAACTCTTGTAGAGGAAAGATTTGAATGACTGCATAAAACTCACTGATGAAGTTTGACATGTTACATTTATCTCCAGTCATATGCCTAGAATAACCACTATCCATGTACCAGGTTCTTTGGTATTCAACTGTCGTTGGAACCTACAACAAAGAAATCAACTTATAGCCAACAAGTCTAACTCTAAGAGGCTGTCACCTTTCAGTTCCATACTCATAAGGAATATTTGCAAAATGCTTAGGCGCATTAGCAACATAAAGTCGTCTCTTTTGTCTATTTGTGTGAGTGTGTATGTGAGCATTTGCATTTTTGTTATGGTGCTAGAAATGTTGTTCCTTGTGTTCATTGTATCTAGGTGCATGAGTGTGCCGATATGCATTCCTAGGGAATAACCCGAATTGGTCTTTAGGCCTTTGCCATTGTGGCCTGTTTCCCTTAGGAATCTGCTGATATTTCATGGGTGGATTTCAATAAGCTTGTGTGGGGTACCTTCTACCATTCCCTTTATTTTTTTTCTTTCTTAGAAAGTTCTGGGGTTTTTGGTAGTTCTATTTGATTTTCACAAAATACTTCCTGTTTTGAGTCTGTTGGTTGATTTTTTTACCAACAGACTCCAAACATACCCCTTGCGCTCTTTTGTTGTACAATTGTTTTCATTCAACCTTTGTAGAGGAAAGGTTTAAATGACAGTATAAAACTCATGGATGAAGTTGAGGAGATCTTTGTTTGGCATCCCATCAAAAGATGAAATCGATTGAAGTGGATTGTTTTAAGCTCATAATATTGGGTTCCTCCCCAATTGGATACATGAAGTTGTCGTCCCAATGATTGGTCTAAAAAAGTCTCTCATAGATCATTGTGGTTGATCTTGATTATTCTCCATTCTTGGTGCTCGTTGTTCGGTTCTTCCTTTAGAACTTGTTCTTGAAACTCTTCACTGCTTTCGCTACTTTGGAAAGAATCATCGAGTTCATCCTTGGGCATTTCGTAACCCAATGGATGTCGCCCACGTAAGGCACGAGTTCTCTTTCGAGATTCATGCGTCTTACAAAACTAAACACCAGAAAAAATATATCAAACACACGTGTGGAACAAAAAGTAAAATTAAAAAACAAAAACAACTAAAAAAAAGAAACCATAACCTAGAAACACATAAAATAAACAAAATAGTTATTATGCCTAAAATCCTACGACACCAAAATTTTATGTAACCGCTAAACACCTAAATTAATCTAGCAAGGCATGTAAGAGTACGAGATCAATTGTAGGGTGACAAGTTAACCACAAGTCATCTCTCAATGAAGACTTCGACGAAAAATATTATTATGTGTCACAATTAACTGAAATAAAATCCTAAACACTCTAATCAGATTTGGGATTTTAGTTATCTAAAGAAAACAAATAAAAGACCAATTAAAACTCAACACAAATAAACACGGTGAAAAGTATGGAGAAAATGTCTAGGATTTCAGAACCATCTCCTCAAACTCAAAAGCAGAATACCAATCAATTGACCATGCGATTACACAATTAAGAAAATATACATAAACTAGGTCTAGATCGATAACTCTTGTATTCATAGATTAAGTTTAGATAGATCTAATTTACCCGATTAATTAACCAAGTTAAATTATACATTGTTGATTCATATCTAACCTTCTAATTGAATTTAGCCTGGTTATGATATCATCTCTCGATCTCAATTATTCCTCAAGACAATCAAAAGTTTGTCAAACTATCAATTATAAATCAAATTTATTCCATCAGGCAAGACATAATCAATCAATTAATATTGATGCTTGTTCGTTTGAATCAATTCATCATAATCCTAGAACAAAGAATTTAGTTCATGCTTGGGATGGAATCATCAATTCAATTAAAAGGTAGAAAACAATTATAGACATCATCATGCAATAATAATAACCACCAAGTAATCGAAATAAGATAAGTAAAACGAAGAAATATTACGCTTTGATTAAATCGTCGCTTGATTAAGCAACAAAATAACTCAGTGGAAAACCAAGTAATCCCAATGTCGAATGAGAATGAAAATAACAAAAATTAGGGTTTAGATATGCTAGAAAGTAAAAGTGTACGAAAATATGGATCCCACAAGTCAAATTTATAAGCCTAGAATACTATATAAGGTTGGAGAATCCAAAAAGGAAAGAAAAATCACGAAACTTGCACAAAAAGACATCTCGTGCGACCGCGCACCTCAAAATAGGTCGAAACCCACGTGCCCACGTGCTCCTCGCATGACCGTGCAACAACACGCTAAGGCTGACGAACGTGGTCGCGCGTGTGACTACAAAAACTCACTTCTGGAATCGCGTGATATCTATTGACCACGCGACCTCAAAATGTCAGGATTTGCCCTAGGTGTCTCTTATTAATTGTAGGTCTATCTCTTATCTTACTATAGCCTCTTGAATGACCTCAATATCAATTTTTTAGAGTGAGTTATGGTTAAAATACTAAGATATGTCATTTCCAAAATCTCATCGCATTATTTCTACTTGCACATAATTTTGACCCCTCAAAATGCTTAATTTGCATTTTGTAGAAGTAGACATTGTAGAACTTTCTCTTAGATTTCCAATGGCATAAGAATCAGGTCAATTGGACTTCACATAGAAAAGTTATTGTAGGTCCCAAGGGGTGTGAGTGTAAGGTTTAGAAGGGGGGGTTGAATAAACCTTACCAACTTTTCGATTTAGTCCTTTTAAAACGTTCAGAGTTAATAATTCACAGCTGAGTCCTTGATGGACAACTAAGTTAGTTAATCAGCAGAGTTAGTCACTCATGCACTGACGAGCCGTTGATAGAATAACTCGATTGTTTTGACTAAGCACTTAACTCGACTGTGATATGTTTACAGCGGAAGAATTAACACCCTTGAATTTGGTTAAGTTTGTTTTAATACTTGGTTTTAGCACTTTGTTGATTATCAATTGGATAGTAAATTTATCAACAGATATTATAGTAATGTGCAGAAATTAAAGTGCTGAAATGTAAATGACACAATAAATTTTTATAGAGGTTCGAAGATGGGGTAATTCTTCTAATCCTCTCTTCTCCAACTCCTGGAGGAATCCACTAAGTATTGATCAAGATATACAAAGTGGTAATCAGTCCAGATCAGTCTTGATCACACGGTGACTTGATCCTTTGGGACTCGATCGGAGATGCCTTGGTCACACAGTGGCTTCTCGACGACTCGAACTTCTTCACAGGGCGCATTTTGCCTTGCTATTACAACTCACTTGCTCAAGCTTCTTGGATTTGATCACGAAGCCCTCCAAAAACTTGAGACTGGTTCGACCTTGAACCTTTCTACAATCCTTCGTGGAATGTAGACCCCTTGATTCTTCAAATGTTTCCTCTTCAACTGATTGAAGTCGTCTTTCCTTCACAGGTGATTGTTGGATTGATTTCCTTCGTAGTGTAGGCTTGAGGATTGAACTTGAATGACTTGAGAATATTTTTGGTTACAGATATTGCTTTTCTTGCTCGTATTTGTTTTCTAATTGTCAAGGTAACCAACATTCTCTCAAATAGATTCCTCAGCCTTTTATAGTGTTCTTTTGAAAATTTTGCCCGTTGAAGAGATAGGCTAATTTTCAAAAGACACTTGTGGTCGTTGGCTTGTCTTGTTGCAGTCCTTGGAATTGACATTTCCTCGTATGAATGATTCTTGACTTTTGAGTTCGATGACGCAGTGCGAGTGCTTCCCATTGGTTTATTCCTTTTGCACGCTTCTGGGATTGAGCACTTTAAGAAAGGCAGTATGGAAGTATTACTTGTTTAAGTAATTCTCTTGACTTCTGTGCAACGGATCTCTTTCAGTTGCCTCGACTTGACTACATTTCCTTGACTTCCCCAGGTGACTTCGAGTTAGCTTCCAATCATTGGATGACTCATCTGTCACTTCAACTTGAGACTTGGCTATCTTGAGTTGACTTGACTGATACTTTACTCAGCTGCATCTCAGTTGCACCTTCAGTCGAGTTCCTGTCTTCTCTTCTTTGCCACACTCAGCTGCCTCACAGCGGAGTCTTCCTTCTAGTCTCCAGTTGACTTCTTGCATATCTTGACATAGCTGACTTAACTCAGCTCGACCAGTCATATCTATTACAATGCAATTTACAACAAAAATGGGGTGCCAACTTTTTATTCTAAGTTTTACATGGCATTCATCAAAATCTAAAAATGATTTCCCAACAGTTATGTCCAAAATACAAAAACTGTCGTGCTGCTCAAAATGGCTTTTTGATGTTTCTTCCCCCAAAATTTGTTTAATCCACCAATACCTAGAAAATCAACAAAATAACATAATATGATACTAAAACATGCAACATGCAACATGCCAAAAAAAATATATATATATATATATATATATATACAAAAATCATCACATAAAACACACCAAAAACATGCAAAACCGATATCATGATCAAGTAATGTCTTGATTGAGTACATAATATGAATTTGTACTTGAAACTTCAACAATTTAGTAACTTTTCGAATCCTAGTCACTTGCCTTTTTTAAGGCAAAAACTTGTGTAAGACGGTTGCACGGTACGATGGGTGATACTTTAGTGTAAAAAATGATGCTTTTAGTGTAAAAAGCAATACATTGTCCGAATACACTACTTCTAGTATAAAAAGTGATACATTGTCCGTATTCAGAAAAAATATCACTTTTTACTTAAAATTGATACAACTCAAAAGCAAACATATACGATGGAAAAATTTATGCATAACTTAGACACTCAACAACAATAACCTTTGACAATATATGACAAGTCAAAACAAAACTTTAGTATCCACCAAACATTATACGACTACTTCGATTAACAACTTCAAATATCTTCAAATGAGTAATCAAAGTAAAAACATATTTTCATAAGCATACTTGGATGTTTTGTGTATCATTTAAGTTGTAACAATGCTATTTACATATGTAGTTAAAGATAGATTTTGTCTTGGGTGTAAGGCACCCAAGTAGCATTAAACACAATTGTGCTAATCTTCGAGCAAAAAACCTTTTTGCTATTGGTGTCTAACAAATATGGCCACAAGTTTTTTAAGTGTTACATTCACAAGCTTCAGGAAGTGTGAGAGTTAAACACTAAGGCGGCTGGTTCACTGGTTAAATTGTACATGAACTTCGTCCATCCTCTTTGTCCTTCCTCTCACTAATGTGCAATCCTTTCACTCCCTCTCAATGTGGTTGAAGGAGCAAAATATTACTTAGTATCGAAAGAATGAAAATTAATTACAATTAAACCTCTATAAAGTTAATAACCTTGAAATTGACAAAATCTATTAATTTAGTGAGATATTAAATAATCGATAACAAAAAATTCTAATATAGGGATACATGTAGAGAAGTTTTTTCTGCTTGTGGATACGTGTCATGCTCATCTAAAAGCTATTGAAGGATTGTAAAATGTAGAATTATTTTTCTTACCACCAAACAACTCATCAAAAGATTCAACCTTGTAATGCATGTAATATATAACTGAAGAGATATTGAAATTGCATAATTGTTGACCGACGAGCAGATAATCGAGAGCAACATGTGAATTATGAAGTTGAAGATAAAAATTCTACTCATTTTTCAAAAGAAAACTTAACAACAATGACATTGAATAATTTTTATTGGCTTACGAGAAAATCACAAGAAAAGTCCTTACTATAGCAAAATCAGTGATGAGATTTAAGGTGACATTAATTTCAGCAATAAACAAATAACAACTGAGTCATTTTTTATGAAGTCTTTCATAGATTAATCATAAATATATTATATATTAAGGAATTATTAATTCTTATATCGCATTTGAGCTGTCAAAACTAGCCCAAATCGATGGGCCTACTCAATCAGCGCGGTTATACAGACAGGTTGGGATGCATTTATAGAAGCTTGAAAGGAACTGGGCCGTCCCGGTCGGCTCGACTGGCCCGACACATTTTACATGTATTTTTAGCGTATGGGCTAGGTCGGGCTCCTAAAATAGCACCCGAACCGATTTTCTCCTTGGCCCCGTGGGCCAGCACTAGCGGGGGTCGACCAACCCATTTCATAGTTCTATATTGCATGGGGTCTATATGAATTCTCGTATATGTATTATCTTATTAATTTAATAAATTATTAATTTAGCACATTAACCCCGAGTGGGGTCGGACAAAAATATTATCTAAAAGAAGTTATTAAATAATCAAATATTAAATTATCGGGTTCTATTGTACTTCATTTCTACATGACCAATAACTAATTTTTTCTTTCTTTAGTAAAATTCAACCCATCAAGTCCCTAATAACTCAAAATAGTATAAATTGATAGTTTTTCTTATATAAAAAGAATCAAATCAATTGATCATAAATTGACAAGTTTGTCCATAAGCCCCATCAAAACATGGTAAAACCTTTATAAATTAATACTTCAAAAATTAACAAATTCTCTAAAATAATATTTTTTTTCTAGTCTCAACTTGGGTCAATTTCAAAAAATTAACAATTTTATTAAAATAATAAAATAATATTTTTTAGAAAGCCATTTATATAAATTTATAGTCCTATCAATATCATAAATTAATAATTCTCCGAAATTACAAATATAACTAGGACAATTTTAGTAAACTATGAATATATTGTTGTTTGTTCTTCTTTTGTGAAATTTAAATCTCGGTATATTGCTTTCGCACCATAGTTAGGAAGATGTAGATTGATATGGTTTTCTTCTCATCTTAAGGATTATCTTGTTGATTCTTATCATACTAAAGATGATATTAATTGATTTGTTATATAATTAAATTTAAATTCGCTGAATCGAGGAAACACTCTTTAAATTAATAAATTATTATGTTATCTATTAAATGCTTGTTTGGTTGCACTTTTGAGATGAATTTTTAGACGTAAAAATCCATTTTTAAAATTTGATATTTTTTGAAAAGTCACTGATTAAGGAGTCAATTTTTGAATGAACTTGCTCCCAAACATATACTAATTAATGTCTCTAAATTAATAAAATTTTATGGTCTTTATATTATTAATTCATAGAAATTTTACTATGTTACCCTTGAGACCTTAACTCACGAGGTTAAAACTAACCCGACCCGAGTATAATAAACCTGGGTTGGAGGAAAAAAGACTGTGAGACGAAGCGCCGACTAATAATAATAGCACTACAAAATTCACAAAATTGCTTTTTCCTCTTCGCCTCATATATTCCGTATATCAATCAATTCTTGCCCTTCTTTTCATTCACTTTCGTCCGCCTCGGAATTTCGTCTAAAATCTAGGTTTTTTCCCCTTTTTCTTTTTCTTTCAGATGGCTTCAGCCTCTCAAGCTAGCCTTCTTCTTCAGAAACAGCTCAAAGGTATTCTTATTGAAATTAAATTTTCTTTAACTCGAATTTTGTGTCGGTAAATGGGTTTTTGATTTTCAGGTTTGAGTTAAATCTTGAAGGTTTTAATGATCTACGCTTTTTCTATACAGATCTGTGCAAAAACCCTGTGGATGGTTTTTCGGCTGGTTTATTGGATGAGAGCAACCTATTTGAATGGAGTGTTACCATAATTGGACCTCCTGACACTTTATAGTTAGTGTTTCTTCTTGTATCTTGTGTTTCGGAATTTTTGTTCTCTTAATTGGAATGAGTTTTCGTTTTATTTATGCTTTTTAATTATGAATCTCTTGTTCTGTGTTTATTTTGGTTTGCCTGTGAAGAGTTTGCTTTTTGCGGTTGCTGTGATTCTGGGTTCCACGATTTCTTCTTCTTATTTGTTTTCAATCTCATGTCATATTATTAATAATGTGAATGGATGGTGGTGTTGATTTAGTTTGTGTTATGGCAGAGGTTATGCTGAATTAAAGCTAATGCTTGCATGGCATCATTAATTATGAGTGCACGTCCATGCTCTTTCTGCCTTTAACTCGATACGCGGAATTAGGACTAGGTTGCAATGGGACCCACATTGAGTGAAGAAATCGACTTGATAAAACATTTTTTCAGATGGTTATCCGATACTATGACTTTAGGTTTACCTATTGGTCAGTGTCATACAAGTAGAATTATATGGCATTGTTGACTAGTTGGAACTATTAATTAGTTGCATTGGAAGAAAGAAATTTTTCCCTTGTTGGTTTTCATTAATGACTTACTAATTGGAGATATTCCTCTATGCTTTAATGTCATATTGTTTTTCGTGATAATCAATTATATAAAAAGTGACTGGAATTTATGAAGAATTCGAAGGTTGGAGCTAATTAATCTTTTGGTAGATTATAGGAATCCCTCGATGCGACTAGATGTTAGAAATAATGAATCCACTGGATTAATTTGGAAAACCCAGTAAGAATATGCGAGAACAAACTATCTGATTGAAAACTTTTAATATTTCTGTAGATTTAGAGGTTTTCTTTAATTACTTTCTCATCTAACACGTGCCAGTTGCTTCGATCTTCAGATGTACTAACTTTGAATTCGCATTGGAAAAGGAATAACTATACAAGAAAATGGATATTACAATATGGTAATCAATTGAGCGAAAGGTATGGCAAAAAGAAGTGGTATCACACAACTACGCATGGTTGCTACCGAAAATATAATATCAAATTAGAAGAATAAAACCATTGAAGGCATGCCTCGAAATGAGGTGAAGTGAAATGAAGAAACAATCCGATTTGATAGAGGATATGGAAGTGATGATTTAGTAGTACTTCAGCGAGCTTGGTATTGTAGATGCTTGTCCAAAGATATGCATGTCAATACAGTTGTTATTTGTAACAGGATATGTTTCTTTATCACCATCTTCTGCGAGTTTTGGAAAAATATAGTTTTGTGTGGTTGAGTGAATTTGGTGTGAACTAAATTTTTGGTTAGATGGTGAATGTAGAGGTAGGCTTAGGCATGTAAATATCTGGCTGCTTGACCCTCATGGATCAAGAGAGTAATGGAACGATATTGCAATTCTTCTTCTTTGGAACTCTTGCTATAATACGGTATGTCTTTCTCACAAGTAAAAGTCTAAAGTTGGAATCAATTGAAAATTTGTCAGATTCCACGTGTGGCATGTCATTATATTTTTAGCACGTATACGTAGTTTGTAACAGTATGTAGACTTAACTATATAGACATACATATATATATATATATATAATTGTGCGCGTGAGTGTATGTCTATCTGTATTGTGTGTGTGTGTGTGTGTGTGTGTGTGTGATTTGGAAGAAAAAAGGCAGTTGTGTTACTAAATGGAGCTTGAAGGATACCACATCATTATACACACTGCACCCTGATTGTTTTGTTTTGATATAATTTTGTACATGATACTGCATGCATTCTTGAAATGGTTTTGATGGTTGGAATCATATTGCGTGGTTTGAGTTTTCACAGTTGTGGTATTGAATTTTGAATGCAGTGAAGGAGGTTTCTTCAATGCTATCATGACCTTCCCCCCAGATTACCCAAACAGTCCTCCAACTGTGAGATTTACTTCTGAGATCTGGCATCCTAATGGTTTGTATTCTATATCCATTAGGAAGGCTCCATACCTCGACAGTTTTCAATTAAGCCTTTTAGTCAATTGAGTTGACATTGTATTTGAAATGCAGTTTACCAAGATGGAAAGGTTTGCATTTCAATTCTTCACCCCCCTGGAGATGATCCAAATGGCTATGAGCTTGCTAGTGAGCGTTGGTCACCTGTCCACACGGTATGATCTTAAATGAGTTTATAACCTTTATATGTTATATATGATTATATCAGTGGGTCATTATGATTTCCATATCCCATCTGATCAAAATTGCCTATGTAACGGCTTCCGTTTATCATTTTTGAACTTGTAACCTTATTTATACCACGATCTTGAATATTTAGAATCTATTATTTCTAAAATCTGTCTCCCAATTAAATTTTACCTTTTTAAAATTTGTCGATTATTTGTGCCGCAGAGATTTCAACAGCCGAGTTGGTATTTCTGATTATTTGGATTCAAAGTTTAAAAGAGTGAAATCTACTTTATGAGTTCAAATTCTGGTATCTTGCTCTTTTGGGTTTCATTTCTTACATAGATTGCATGTGAGAAATTCGTGGTCGGAGATGTAAAGAAACTGACTGCAATAATATTTTGAAAAAGTTAGAACAGGAACCCCCCCAACAGTGAAGGGATTTTTAAGTCTTCACCTACCTGAAGAGAGGACAGCAGAAAAATATTCTGAAATTATCTTTTTGATTAATAGTTGTTAGGACCGATGCCTTTCCTCGCTTAGGCGAGAGGCGAGGGTTCATCGCCTCAGGCTACTACCAGGCGACCACAGTGAGGAAGCGAGGCTTTTCCTTGCCTAGGCGTCGCTTATCATGAAGCGAAAAGCGATTCTAAGTGATCGCTTTACTGTGCTGAGCATATTTTTTTTTTATAAAGGGTTTTTAAGTAAAATAACATTTAAAAAACTTAAAAACCCTAAAAAGCAACGCTCGAGAAAAACTGAAACCGCGACCGCTGCTCGGCTCCCAGTCCACCGCCGGCGCCGCGCTGCCTTTGACCGCAACTCCTCCTTCCACCGCCACAAGTCCAGACCAGTTTAGGCATTTTTTTCTATTTTCAATATATTTTTCAGCTTTTTTTTTTAAAATTATTTCCAATTAAATTTAATATTAGCTCTTATAAGTGTATGGATAGTTGTTTTTTTGTGTTTTAACATGAGAATGGACTTCTATTGATGATTTTCAATATTTTAATTCAATTTTTTATTTGTCTGAAATATTGTTTGATGGCCTCTTATTTTTCATGCTAAAATGGTTGCCGATTTTATGTTGATTTTCAGCTTTTATTTTTTATTTGCCGCTTGATTACTGATAATGGTGTTTGAATTGAATGTAGTTTATTATTGTTTCAAACTTTGATATGATTTATTAGTTTTATATTTGATGTTTAGGAGAATATAATTATATAACATGTTTTCTAGTTGTTGTCGCCCTGGGTGGCCAGGCCATCGTCTTTTGTAGCCTAGGCCGTCGGGCAGTAGGCCATGGCTTGTCGCCTTGGCATCGCTTATCGCTTTTAACAACTATGGTTTGGTTGTTGGTCGTGAGTCTTAGTATCTCAAATATAGGGGTTAAGTCAAGTGTTAAAAACTCGAAGGTGCAATATATTAATAGTTTATGGGCTGTCTATTGCTGTTTCTCTTTGACCTTCTTAGTGTCATTTTTCTCTTAGAAATTGCAATTTTCAATGGCAAAAGTACTTTTGTGGTAAGTAAACAATTTGAAAAATTGGGCATTTGTTTTTGAGATATGGACAGATTCATTTATCCCGGGATTGGATGAAAATTTTTTCCCATGTACTGACTATTGATGTACATGATACGGTGGCCACATTTTGTTTGAAAGTGCGCTGATATTTCAGCCTGTGATTCTTATCTTTTGCCTTTTCTTTTCAGAGCTGCTGAGAAATTATTTGAAACATTTATTCCATTCCTTTGTCCTCTATTTTCTAAAGCTCAGATTATGCTGCAACCACTATCTTATATTGCAGAGCTCTACAATATTTGTGATATAGGCAAGGATAGTTCATGCTGACATTACGTTACATATTTATTATGCTGTCACTGTTGAAACAAATGCATTGATAGTAATGAGTTTCAGAAGGGGAAATTCTTGACTAAATTTATCTGGTAGTCCTTCATCTTGCTGGACAAACATTTTCAAGCATGGTTGGGTGAATTGTAAACTAGCTTGTTTTTTGGGATTTTGAAAAATCCTGTTGTGGTTGTGGATTACTTCCTGCTACTCGATTTATTCTTGTATTTCTTGACTAAAATTCCTTTGCATTGTTTAAGTGTTCATGTCTTTGTGTGTGTGTCTTTTGCGATATCTGCCATACATCACATCTGAGATAAAGTTGTGTAAATATGTTTGTGGCTGCAATTCATGACGTTTTTATGTAAAAACATATGTTTATAAGAGGATTTTGATTTTCAGGTGGAGAGTATAGTTCTAAGCATCATATCAATGCTGTCAAGCCCTAACGATGAGTCTCCTGCTAATGTTGAAGCTGCTGTAAGTGCAAATGCATTAGATTGCTTAGTTTTTTCTTTTCCTCAATTGAATTTTCTGCTTATACTCTTGAGCTTACAGCTTTTCACTTATTTTTTGCCTTTTTTTTTTTTTTAAAACTTTTTACTTTAGGAAAATGTTTTAGGTGGTTTCACAAGTGTCTAAACAGACCTAATTTGTCAAGCTATGAGATGACGTTCACGAAAATCCCTTTCACATACCATCACACTAGCAAAGCAATTCATAGATAAAACACTGATATATTTCAATCAAATGCTGCTCTACAAAACCAAGTAAATGGTTGATAAGAGTCAATTTATCCATTGGATGTGAACTTTTGACTTCCTATTGTTGATAAAAGCCACTTGTCAAATGGATGGGAATTTTCCGACTTGTGTGGTTGATAGAAGACAGATTATCAATATTGGATGTGAGTCTTGAACTTTTGGTTTCAGGCCTCAAATTAATCATTGATTCCAATTTCTGTGTGTTCTCTGGTTGATTACTGCAGAAGGAGTGGAGAGAACAAAGGGATAATTTCAAGAAGAAAGTTAGTCGTTGCGTAAGACGGTCACAGGAAATGCTGTAAACAATTTCCCCAAATGCTGCTTCAAGCTATTTTCCGAAAAAAAAAAAGGAAATTTCTGGTGTTAACTGAAGAATTTGGCTTCCTTTGGGTTTAACAACTTGTGCGAGCAATGGAATTTTATAATGATTACATGTTTATGTTTTCCTAATGCTTTTTGGTGTTTCTACATATTCTATGAAAGTTGTCAATTAGAAGCCAAGCATACTAGCTCATGAGGGATATTGTTCTTGACTGCTGGTGGTCTTCCATTGTTTGCTGGTCTTGAGATTCTTGTAATCGACAACTACTATTCTTCTCGTCTTTTGATCTACCGTCATAATGTGTATATCACATTAGTCTTGACATTTAAATTTGTTTACGTAGGAACATTGTTTTTTACCATATAACGAGTGGGTCTTTCAAGATATCGCTATCCATGCTTGCTTTATTCTAAAACCTTTAATTATTCATGAGTGAAAATTTCAATTATGATGATGACAATAGGTCATAGGTGATTTGGAAACACCCATGGATCATGAGACTCATTCCTTGAAGAGCTGCTTGTTATCTATGAGCTAGTTTTCTTATGAGCCGCAACCTATCAATTATGGATTAATTTTTTTTGAAGAGTTAAGGCCTTGTTTGTTTATGTTTCCAAGAGCCTATTTCCATTTTCCAACTATTCATAAAGTGGAATCATGTTTGTCCATAAAATTTCCAATGGAAATGGTTTCTATTTTTCACATAAAACATCATCTCAAACCTATAAATTTATTCTCAAAACTATATACTATCCTACATTACTTATCATTACTTATTAATCACTATTCTCATATTTAAGCCAAATTATACATGTGGGACCTACCACTATCAACTCTATCTACTTAAAATATTATTATTTTTAAATTATATCTATCTAATGGGATCCACCACCTACAATCTTACAAATATAATATTATATATTCAAATTAAAATATTGAAAGTGGATCCCACTACCATCAACTTTTCAATTATTCTATATAAAATAATATTTCAAAACTACTCAACCAAACACAATCTCATTTCCAACCCTACCTAAAATACATTTCAATTCATTTATCCAAACACAATCCTAATTTCCACACAAAAATCAATAAAATCTCAAAATTCTATTTCCAACTCCAGAAACTGGAAATGGACCATGGATATATAAACAAATAGGCCCTAAGTGATTGTAGGGATAATTGCAAAACAAACCCCTAAGTTTCAGACTGATTACAAAAAACTCCTGAAGTAGTTGAAAATTACAATACAATTTGAGGTTTGATTTCGTCTTGCAAATCCCGTAGGTCTGGAAAAAAGATGGACAATTTCTTATGTATTCTTTAGAGTAAGCACCAAACTAATCAAAAATATCAATAATTTGGAGTGTATCATAAAAAACTTCTCTTCATAAGCAAAAAGTATCTCAAAATCCCGTGATATTTATAGAAATATTATAATTACTCCTTTTAAGATATAATCAAACTTGAGGGATGTTATTATAATTTTGAAATAATTCTGGATATTTTGTAATTAGTTCAACCATCAGTTTTTTTTTTTTGTAATTATATTTAAGACCATTATCAATGATTGGATATCTTGACAAATTTATCATTAAGAGCAACTATTAGTTATGAGCTCATTAATGATGGGTTGATTATATATATATATATATATATATATATATATATATATATAGTTAGGATCAAATGTGGCATGGGGTTACCGTGTGGCAGTGTGGATTAATTCAATCCATTCACATCTTTTATTCAAAGGTCCAGATTGCTATTAAAAATAACTGATTTATCAATTAATTAATAGGTGGAAATGTCATAATAGTAACTAGCAAAATACCATAAATCACGCCCCTACAATCGTAGGGCGTCATTATGGGAAGGTAGTTACATTATTTTGTCTTTATAGGGTTTTTAGATGATGTACAATTAGTTATACAATGATGCACTGTTAGATATAAAATGGTGCATAGTTAAGTTATTAAATGGGGTGATGGTTACACCATTTTGTCTTTATAGTTCCTTTAGATGATGTACAATTAATTATACAATACCTACACCATTTTGTCTTTATAGTTCCTTTAGATGATGTACAATTAATTATACAATGATGCACGGTTAGATATAAAATGATATACATTTAGTTATTAAATGGTGTAAAGTTCATATATTAAAATAGTGCCAATTTTCAGTTATGGAAACGTGATATTAATCAATCCCTTGATTGTAGGGGCATGATTTATGACATTTTGCTCGTTACTATTATGCTCTTTCCACCTATTAATTAATTGATAAATCAATTATTTTTAATAGCAATCTGGACCATTAAATAAAAGGTGTGGATGGATTGGATCAATCCACACTGCCACACGGTAAAAGGCTTCTACACGAGATCTCATTCCTATATATATATATAGGATTTAGATCAGTGAGTCGAATAAGTTACGTAAAGACGTGAGACCAAAACGGAGCGTTGAATTATTTTATAAACGGTCAGATTAATCGGTTTTTTTTTTTTTTTAATGGTTAATTTATTGAAGAAAAGGATTTTTTTGGTAAATCCAACTTTATATCAGTTATTAGGGGGAGTTATTTTTGGGGGTGACTTTTCACATTCCTAGAATTAAGGGATCGGTTTTCATCGTGATATCTCACTTCCAAATCTTCTCTTTTGAGTCTTGGAAACCTGAAACAAGTCCGACTATTTTCTCTCTCAAATCTTCTCTCTCGGATGAGACACTATCTCTCTATGTGAAAGAATTCTTCATCCATCTCTCTCGAAAGAACCCTCTAATCATCTCTTCGACGGCTTTTCTTCGAGGCGGCACCAACTCAATGACAACTATTCGAGGCGGCACCATCTCTTCGAGTCGATTGAACGGTCTCATCTTCTTCGTCGAGTCGACGGCCAAATCGTCAGTGGAACAAGGTTTTTTTTTCCTTCATTTTTCGGAATTTTTTTTGAGAATTTTTGGGTTAAGTCATTTGCACAAGTATATGATAATGTATAATATTTCTGGTATTATAATTTTTTTAATTGGTGCAGTTTTCAAAACATAGAACCCTAGAATAATTTGTGGGTTTATGTTTTATACCTTTTTTTTTTGGTTGTTTAGGGTGTATTGTTGCAGTTTTTAGAATGTTGATATGTTTTTTATTTTAGTTTTGAGTTTGGGTAGATTGCTCTGTTGGGTAAATTGCTCTGTTTTGAGTTTGGATAAATTGCTATGTTTTTTTTATTTTAGTTTTTTATACTTTATTTTATACTATTATGCCCTTTCCACCTATTAATTAATTGATAAATTAATTATTTTTAATAGCAATCTGGACCATTGAATAAAAGGTGTGGATAGATTGGATCAATCCACACTGCCACACGGTAAGAGGCTGCCACACGAGATCCCATCCATATATATATATATATATGATTTAGATCTGGTGAGTCCAGATAAGTTACGTAAGTACGTGAGACCAAATCTGGAGCGTTGAGTTATTTTATAAACGGTCTAGATTAATCAGTTTTTATTTTTTTAATGGTTAATTTATTGAAAGAAAGGATTTTTTGGTAAATCCAACTTTATATCAGTTATTAGGGGAGAATTATTTTTGGTGGTGGCTTTTCACATTCCTAGAATTAAGGGATCGGTTTTCATCGTGATATCTCACTTCCAAATCTTCTCTTTTGAGTTTTGGAAACCTGAAACAAGTCCAACTATTTTAATTTCTCTCTCAAATCTTCTCTCTCGGATGAGACACTATCTCTCTATGTGAAAGAATTCTTCATCTATCTCTCTCGAAAGAACCCTCTAATCATCTCTTCGACGGCTTTTCTTCGAGGTGGCACCAACTCAATGATAATTATTCGAGGCGACACCATCTCTTCGAGTCGATTGAACGGTCTCATCTTCTTCGCCGAGTCGACGGCCAAATCGTCTGTAGAACAAGGTTTTTTTTCCTTTATTTTTCGAAATTTTTTTGAGAATTTTTGGGTTAAGTCATTTGCACAAGTATATGATAATGTATAATATTTCTGGTTTTATTATAATTTTTTTTAATTGGTGCAGTTTTCAAACATAGAACCCTAGAATAATTTGTGGGTTTCTGTTTTATACTTTGTTTTTTTTGGTTGTTTAGGGTGTATTGTTGCAGTTTTTAGGATGTTGATATGTTTTTTATTTTAGCTTTGAGTTTGGGTAAATTGCTCTATTGGGTAAATTGCTTTATTGGGTATATTGCTCTGTTTTGAGTTTGGGTAAATTGCTACGTTTTTTTATTTTAGTTTTTGATCTAACACGATGAAATTTATTGAAATAGGGTTGAAATTGCTCTGTTTTGTTCAAGTATGTGCAAATGCTTATTGATTTTCTTAATATTGCTTTTAAGGTCAAAATAACACCCCTGGGGGTGGGGGATTGAGGCGTGATCCCCTACCTGTATATCAAAAAATCAAAATGTCATACAATGTCATGCCCGTCAATGCGGGAGAAAATCAAAGAACAAATAACCTATCACTACGATATCTAGAAAGACTATCATAATGAGATATCTAAAAATAAAAGGAGAACCAATGATCTATGAAAATCTGAAGCTCGGATATCCCAACTGGTCCATCCGAATGAGCGCTAGGAGGTGGTGAGAAGCCGTGCCCTCATCAACAATGTGATGCCAAGGCGTGACTCCCAACTCGCAAGGTGATCTCTGTGGTCGATTCCCCTCTCTGTGTATGTGGGAAATCGAATCGAAGGTCCTCGGCATGTTTCGAATGCGAATCGGGGTGTGTTGAACTGCCAAGAGCAAGGCCACCGGAAGTGATCGTGGTGACCACCGCCTGCGCCCAACTCGATCCAAATCAAGAGAAAAAGACGGCATGGCATGCCGCGATCCCATCTCGAGCTAGAAGCTCGGCATGAAAGCTAGACACCGCCTGGGAGAGAACAATGAAAAGCCAACATAAGTCGCCGAATGATCTCGAATCAATCCCCTCCGCCAAAGAATCAAAGTGTCCCGATCAAACGAACCATCGTGTTCGGACTTTATACGAGGAGGCGAGGGGCTCGCCAAATCACAATCCTCGGCCTCTGCGTGGAACCTATGGTGGAGCACTCCCCGCAAAAAGCCAACGGAGGGAAGCATCCAAACCAATCGATGGGTTGACGCCGACCGAAACAAGAATCCGAGAGATACCGCTCCACCGCCAAATAATGTGAGATGCCAAGAAAGGAAGGTGTCGATGCTTGACACTATTCCTTTCCGTCCCGACAAACCATAAAATCAAGCAAGGAACCAAGAAACTCAAGTGCCTCGTATGTGATACGTGTGTGCGATTCCTCCAAAATGAAAGGAACAAAGATCATATCGGTGGTGTGTGGAAGTGTAGTGTCAAACCAAGGAAGAAAGTGATTCCACACGGATCGAATAAAGTATCATTCACCAAAAAGAGGTGAGGGATAGATTCGACTGAGGAGATGAATGTGGATTATTCAAGCAACAACAACAACGTGAGGCAAGGGAAGTGCCACGTGCGAAGCTTGATATCCACGGGAAGACGATTACAAGTAGGCGCCAAAGGAATATAGAGATAGTAGGAATAAGAGCATCGTTCCAAATGGCACCATACATCTGAAGGTTCGAGCATTTCTACCCCGGAGAGAATCCCAAGCGAAGACATAGAGAACCCACCATGAGAGGTAAACATCCACCGCATGATATCCTCGGACCCAGCAGAATCGGAACCCCGGATATATCCTCAATGAGACTCTCGGGAAGCCCACATCCGGAGACTAAGACGATACAATCTATCTCTACCCCACATACCATCGCGAATGAACCAATCAACCGTCATATGACCCAACGGCCGATCCAAATAATGATCCAAGCGGCGATGCCCAAACCAAGTATCATCCTAAACCGACACGACTTGCGCAATAGACGGAAAATCCACTCCTGGGCTCGAATATCGATCCGCCTCAAGCGCCTCCACCGATGACTATGATTATGTGTTACGGAGACTCTACATGGAGACCGAAGTCCATTGTAAAGATTTGCGATCAAGAATTGAGCCCACAATGAGTGGCCCTCGCGTAACCTCCACCACAACTTGTAATCAAGGCGTCGGAATATATCGAAAGTCGGTGCAACCCCACCCACCCTCGAGAAATAGGATGGCGAGATAATATCCCAATCGATCCAATGAGTCTTACGTCCCGCATAGGATCCCTAGAAGAATCTAGCCATGATCTGCTCCAATGCTGCAGAATCTGTCTTTGGCGGCCGCATAACCTGAAGAATATGCAACGGGGTGGCCATTAGCGTGCTCGAATAAGAGCGAGCCTACCACCAAAGGAGAGATGTCGATGTGACCACCCAAAGAACTCTATCCAACATCCTCGAATCACCGAGAGGAAGAGCTCTTTCGTCATTCACCCTTTGAATAAAGGGACACCCAAATAAGTCATCGGCAAGTCATCGCGAACAAAGCTGTCACTCATGAACCATGTACTCGGCCGTCAATGTAATGTGGGGCGAGAAAGAATCTACTCTTACGCACTGTGACCGGTGGAGAGTAGCGAGAATAGTGCTCGAGAAAAAGTGCCTCAACGTGACGAGGCCATCGTCGACGCCTAGTGAAGATAACAACATCATCAAGATAGGCCAAATGAGTCACGGAAAACCCGTCGTCGCGTCCGATAAATCATATCCGGTGTCGTCTAATAATGGAATCCAATCCCCGGGATAAATACTCGCCGCCGAGAATAAACAAGGCGGGAGATAGAGGATCCCCCCCGCATGATCCCGAGTCGAAGGAAAATATCCGGAAGGGATACCATTAACGAACAGAGAAGCCGCAGATCTTTGCTCAATACAATCGCTAACCATATCAATCCACCGAACGGGGAAGCCCATGTGAATCATAGTATACAAGAAATCCCACTGCACCTATCATAAGCTTTAGCCATGT
Source organism: Rehmannia glutinosa (assembly GCA_016081115.2). Lineage (NCBI taxonomy): Eukaryota > Viridiplantae > Streptophyta > Magnoliopsida > Lamiales > Orobanchaceae > Rehmannia > Rehmannia glutinosa. Next base: position 69,670,249 of record CM071936.1, read on the forward strand.
CCACTTCATCACCACATTAGGAATCTCCGTGGCTAGCTGGTGATATCATGGATAAGCTCTGCGAGTAATATGTTATCCGAGATGACACGACCGGGTGTGAAACCACTGACGATTTGGCGACACAATCAAAGGCAGAATCGAGACCAATCGCGCATTCATAATCTTAGAGATAATCTTATTCGTCACGTTTACAGTGCTAATCGTCGAAACTCAGTCCACTTTTGAGGGTGAGGAACCCCGGAATGAGAACTATATATGTAGCCATGAACGTGGACGGCATGAGATTACCACGAGAAAAAGTCAACCACCGCATCCTCAACATCCGATCGACGAAATTCCAACAAATGATCTTTGAAAGAACAAAGATGAGAATCCATCGGTCCCCGAAACGCTAGACGGATCAATCCCAAACACCGCATCGCGAACCTCCCGAGCCGTCGGCATAACACAAAGTCCATCAAGATCAACGGAATCAGGAAGCCGGGAAAAACTCATCTACATGGGGAGTCGGATACTCCAAGTCAAGTCAATAAGGTGAAAGAAATCGAATCGCCGATTTCCGAATCTCGAGAATCGTGTGTGATCACCACTCCATCATCGTCAATCGAGTGAATCTAGCGCGACGCCGCTTCTGCTTAACAACTCCATGGAAAAACTTAGTGTTGCGCTCCCCCTCGACTGCCCACTTAACTGCAGCTTTCTGGCGCCAAAAATCCTCCTCCATTTTCAAACGTAGCTCGTACTCAGCCACACGACGATGTAGCTCAGCCCGATGAGTGGGAGAGATCACTATCATATACGGCTGACTGAGCACTCAAACCGCCTCATCGGCGGTCTAACCCGATCAAAAACATTACCAAACGTCCGGTGATTCCAAATCTTAAGTCTCCGCTTGACCCTATTCAACTTGTGCAAGCTCTCATTCGAAACAACGTTGGGATGCCCCCATGCTTCCTTGACAACCTGCAAAAAAGTATGGTGACGTATCCACATATGCTGAAATCGGAAAGAAGAACGAGGCACATGCGGTACAAACTGACAAGATATGAGTAAAGGAGCATGATCAGAGCGAACACGAGATAAATGCGTAACAATAGATGAAGTAAACACATCAGCCCAGTGTTCATTATACAAAGCCCTATCAAGTCTCTCCTGGAGCCCCCTTCTAGCCCACGTAAAGATAGGCCCCTCACACCCCGCATCAAATAACTCACAATCCGCAATCATATAAGCAAAATCTAACATCTCATCAGACCTATCAGAAGTTCCACCAATCCTCTCGTGATCATGCAAAAAGATGTTAAAGTCGCCGCTAACAAGCCAGGGTAACCCCTCCGTACTAATAGCAATCTCACGCAAGTTGTCCCACAAATCATATCTAGCTATTCTATCACATTTAGCATACACAAAAGTCAAATAAATTGGCTGAGGCAACAAAACAGATGTCAACCTACAATGTAATAGTTGTGCATGATCAAGAAGAATGTCAAAATGTAAATGAGAAGCAGACATAATCCAAATATGATTAGAACAATTACTCAACCCATAATCAAAGCCAAATCTACGACAATAGAAACTAAACTCCGGCAAAGTCATAGGTTCTAAAAGCACAACAAAAGGCAATTTATGACGAGAAATTAACGCATGCAAATGACGTTGACTACCCGGATTAGCAATACCCCTCACATTCCACGTTAAGAATTTAATCGACATAATTAACAAGTAGGATGAGAAGAGGATTTAGAAACACCTGATCGATTTTGGGGTCGTTGGCTCCCTCCTTTAGCTAAAAGAGTGTGAGCGAACTTCCTCAATATAACTCTTTTTTTTGGTGACTTGAGAAATTTTTCAGTCCCACCTTTTATAATTGTGTCAGATTTTTCCAAATTATTGAGACTGTTTGAACGGCTAATATTTTTCTCAGCAACTTTTTGCAATTTTGGATCATTCGAGCCAAGCCTGTCCAATTTGTCAATTTCTCTTCTTGCGATGAACATATGAATCGTCATCGTCTTCTTCTTTGTTCGAACTCGGTTGTTATTGGGCCATCAACACATGCGTGTGGGCGCCATAATTAATAGGACCATCAACGAGATAGGACATGGACAGCCATGTAAGACGATTGGGCTTCAAAAGTAGAATCGTGAGTGAGTGGCCGCATAGTCGATCTGTGGGCAAATGAGGGGCGATTTCTTTGTTGGGTGCTATAGGGCGATCCAAAGGTGGCCCAAACACTTGGGTAGAGCAAGGCAATGAAGTGGAGGACATTTGCTGGGCCTGGTTGGGCACGCATGGACCAGCGGATGAGGAAAGTAGCTGGGCTGCATCTTGCTGCAATTGGGCCGCCTGGGAGAGGTGAGCGGGTCCGTTAGAGGAGGCGTTTGGGCTGGAAAAAACGTGGGCCTCATCAAGGCAACAGGGCTGGCCCAACGTCACACGGTGTCGTCCATCCGTGCTGGGCGTGTCGAACTTGGCTGAGGGAAAGTGATGTGGTGGGGCCAAATTAAAGTTTTTGGTTGATGTATTAAAGGGGGACAAAAAAACATGTGGGGCCACCAAATTGATAGCTAGAGCACGTGAAGAAGAAATGGGGATAGGACCATCCTTATTTGTTTTTTCAAAGTTCAACATTTGCTGGGAATCTTCCATTTTTTTTTCAAGAAAAGGTATGGATGTGGGACCCAACAAATTCCCATTATCAAGTTGACCACTAAAGCCCTCCAATTGTGCTGTAGGTTTCGAAAATGCAGGGAGAGTGTTTTTAGAAAATGCGCCACAATTATTTCCATTGATCATGCCTACTGACATAATTTTGGGCCCACTAGGAATATTCTCCAAATTAGAAGACTGATCCGTTTGCAAAATTAAAGGTGTCGCTGCGCATGGGGGGGAGGGAGTATATGTGCCCGAAGCACGAGGGGTGGAGCCGTCCACTTCAAAAAGCAGCAGCGAATCTTCTACCTTTTGTGCAAAGCAAGGCATGGATGTGGGCCCATTGGACTTCCCACTAATGGCGTGCAGCGGCTCAATCACGCCATGGTCGGGCTCTTTATCCATATCCCCATTAAAGTTTGACCCAACAGTGATAATATCCAAATTTGAGGCCTGATTCAATGTCAGATTGAAGGAAGATGGGCCCAAATGATCTTGACCGTGAACTGATTTAGACAAAGCATCCAACGGCTCGGAAGTACCATTATCAAGGAGAGAGAAAATCGATTAGATGAGGATTCTGCACTATTTGATTTATTAGCCTCAAAATAGATATGTTTTGATTTTTTGGCTAAATTCAAAGTATCCTTAGAAATCAATCCCGTTTCCTTAGGACCCTTCTTACTCACTGAAATCCAAGTCTGGTTATGTGGAGCAACCCCATTAACGCCATGATCGGTTTTGGTAGTCGGATTCAAATGAGGGTTAATCGAATTTAAGCTCTTGATATTAGCACTGCGCCATTTAACATCTCATTATTTCACTGCCCCTTCAAAGCTTGACCCTTAAAGCAACGACTTGTGAGGTGGCGGGGGACGCTAACGGTGGCGGTGGTCGAGATTTATTCCCATTCATATAACAACCCTCAATAGAGTGCCCAATATGTTTGCAATGAGCACGATGCTCGGGAATCCGTTCATACACAATCTTTTGAACGTGTGTTGTACCGGCGAACTCAAGAATAATCTCGGGTATTCTTTCCTTCAACAAGTCCAATTCAACACAAACTCGAGCCATGTATAGTCCGGATCGTGTAGCGCGTCGGAGAATCAACTGAAGAGGTGTCCCTATCACTTTACCGATAGCAAATAAGGCATCGCGATCAAAAAAATGTATAGGCAACCCCGAAAGTCGAATCCACATCAAAGTGCAAGAGGATCTTCCATTCTCGGATTAAACTGAGGTGTCCACTTGAATACTCTCATCGGGCAGTCCCCCAATGACCAAATAGTACCCATCCAAAGCTTATTAAAATCTTCCTCCAGATGTAATTTGATAATAATGTGAGAAGGGTTGGCGAAGCTCCAAGAAAACGGCCCCTTCAAATTCAGAGCGGAAAATCCGGAAGCAATTCCTTTAGGATGAGGAATCGCAAAAGAGAACTTACCTATCAAGGTGAGCTTCCAAGTCTCCGCAAGTCGATCATTCTCCAAAGAAGAAAAGCCAAGGACCTGTTGTCCATCTTTTTCCTTGTAAGTGCCAATTGGAACAATTCTCTTGTGATCGAAAGGGAGGTTGGATTGAGGAGAAGTTGAAGCAGTCACATTTGCATATGACCCATGTTTCTGAGTAGGATTTTCCGGTGGACTAGAACCGGAAGCCGCCATTGAAGGCGGAAAAGAACCTGGACAAAATCAAAGGAGACGATCAGATTAACAAAGAGACGAAAAAAGCAAAGCTAAAGATAAAAAGATAACAACAAAAATAATTCTAAAACTCCCTCAGATTGTTAAAATTCATGAACAATCCGTGTGAAATCGGCCCAATACGTGAAGAACAATGTGTGTGAAAAAAAAATGTGTGCTAGTGTGTGAGAGAGGGCAGAGCATTTTTTTTTCTCGAGTATATTGATGGTTCTATTTCTTAATATTGCTTATCTATGTTCTTCTAACTGCTTATCTAGGCTCTGTTGTGGGTTTCTTTTTTTTATTTTGCTTTTGTTGGATTTTTTAGGGTGTATTGTTGTAGTTGGATAAATTGTTTTCAATATAACACGATGAAAATTTGGAGAAGTATGGTTTAAATTGGAGGAAATTACATAAAATACCCTTTTTTTGGTAAACATATCACAAAATACGCTCCTATCACTTTTGTACCGATTTTTTTCCTTTTATACCTATTTTTTTCTTTTTTTACGCTCATGCATATTTTTTGATTTTTTTTCCGTTTCTTTTTGTTTTTGTATTGCTTTATATGTTATATATGTTGTTTCGATGTTGTTTAAATTTGTTTTTTTTGTCGTTTCTATGTTGTTTCTTTGTTGTTTCGATGTTTCAAAATAACTTTTACCTATTTTTTATGTTGTTTTTTATTCATGTATTATTTTGTATGATTCTATTGTTTCGGTGTTGTTCTAAAATATTTTTAATGTTGTTCTAATAATATTTTTTGTTGTTTCCATGTAGTGTTCAATGTGTAAATACAATTTTTACCTATTTTTAAGCTCTTTTTATTCATATGGTGTTTTTAATATTTTTTACGTTGTTTCTGGGTTGTTCCCATACCATTTTTTATGTTGTTCCGATGTTTCTTTGTTGTTTCCATGTAGTTTTCGATGTTTAAATGCAATTTTTACCTATTTATAACTCTTTTTGTTCATATGGTGTTTTCTATATTGTTTCTAGTTTGTATCTATATTGCTTCCTGGTTGTTTCCATGTTTTTTATGTTTTCATTCATTGGATCAAAAATTGAATTGTGTTTTTTTATTCATGTTGTTTCTATAATATTTTAAATTTGGTTGGTTTTAATATGTGTTGCTTTATGTGTATATTTCTTGATTTTTTATAAGACTTTGAGTATAAAATGTATTATTTAATGAGGGAAAAATTTAATTTTTAGTGAAATTTTATTAAAAGAAATATGTTTGAAACATGTCAGAAAAATTTTTGAAACAAAGCGTAAAAAAGTCCGAAAATTTTGACGGGAGCGTAAAGTTGTGTAAAAAAAGGGCAAGAGCGTAAATTTGGGTAAAATAGTATCGGTGTCGTAACCCAGAACTTTTGCATTTTAATTCATAGGATTAGTTATTTATAAGCATAATTACACGCATTTTGACATCATATATTCACAATAGAATGCATGTGGAATCATGAAATTTCCGATTTAACTAGATTACATAAATGTGCGTATATCTATAAATACTATACGTATATATTTATATAGTTACACATATATATATATATATATATATATATATATATATATATATATATATATATATAGGGAGAGGGTTATATGAGACCACTTCATAAGGTAAGTCCATAGGGACCAATCCTAGCCATATATCTAATTTTTTTCAAGTGGTGCGATTTAAGAGGCAAAATTACAAATTACAAGCTAGTTAATTAAACACAGGGGTAAATTAGTCATCCTCTCAAAGCAATATTCATGGGATTCACGTATTCATGGGATTCACGCAATCCTTCAAAATCTCAAAATAAAATCACGTAACAATCCTCCTTCTTCTTCCTCCTTCTTCTTCAATGCACTACTGTGAGAAATTCTTCATCTTTCTTCTTCAACGCATTACTAGGGGCTGAAAAAAGTTGCAAACAATTCGCCATAGTTGCTAAAACTTGGCTACAGTTCGAATGTTGCTTATGAAGATGTAATTTGTTGCTTGTATAGATGTGTCATGGTGCTTTTAGATATATTAACTACATAAGCAAGTCATGAGCAAGAAATTCATACTACATAAGCAATACGTCTATACTACATAAGCAACGAATATATACTACGTATGCACCACGAATACATTAACTACATAAGCAAGTCATAAGCAACAACCCCATATTACATAAGCAACAAGCCTATACTACACAAGCAACGAATATACACTATGTATGCACCACAATTGCATTAACTACATAAGAAGTAATAAGCAACAACCCCATATTACATAAGCAACAAACCTATACTACACAATCAACGAATATACACTATGTATGCACCACAATTGCATTAACTACATAAGCAAGTCATAAGCAACAAACTCATACTACATAAGCAACAAGTCTATACTACATAAGCAACGAATATACACTATGTATGCACCACAAATACATTAACTACATAAGCAAGTCATAAGCAACAAACTCATACAACATAAGCAATAAGCCTATACTACATAAGCAACGAATATACACTACACATGCATCACAGATACATTAAGCGCATAAGCAAGTCATAAGCAACAATCCTATACTACTTAAGCAAAGAGAAATTTTTTGAAATCGAAACGCTGGAGAGAGAGTGTGCGTGAAAAGTGGGTGAAATCACGTGAAAGAGGGAATGAAATCTTAATAATCGATTCTAAAGTGCCAAATTACCACCCTACCCTTTTTAATTCTTTGAAACAAAAAATAAACATAAAAAAGCCTAAAAAACTGGACCACCCAAAATTATTGATCTATGGTTAGGATGTGTCCCCATGGACTCACCCCAAGTAGGAGGACCTATTTGATCCATATCCTATATATATATATACATCCTCTAAGTATACCTTTAGACCCGCATAATGTGGTATATTTAATAGGTATATATAGATGGAGAGTTGATAACGTGTATAGTCACACATACAAGTAGCTTTTGAGGTAAGTGTAATTAGATATACAAATATATAAGCTAAAATATGTAATAGATATATTATATATATACGTGTGGTGTGGTATATATGGTGGTATATAATCATTTAAATATGTGCATATGTGTACATTAAGATGATAACTTTGGACATTAAACCACTTGGCACACTAAGAAATGGGAAAGAATGACACATATCCTTATGCATGTTTATGTGTTGACACCTCATGCAACAAAATAAATAAAAATAAAAATAGAAAACACACATCATAAGGCTCACGATTTGGAGGCTTGTAATTCAAATACTCAAGTCATTATCCTCTGGTAGTGTCTTTATCGAAGGTAATGTACTCATGTGCTACCCGAATTTATTATGAGACTTAAACTTTAATCAATTGGTTTGGTGTAGACACTAGTTGTTAAATTAATGAGCTCACAGTTGTACTTGGTTGTTCAATCAATCAACTTGTTAAATTATTGTAAACATTGATTTAAAAAAAAAAGGGGCGAAGAAGATGTGCTTCGGGTTATTAACTCAATGAAGTTTTGCTCTACTCTTTTTGTAATAGTCCATTATGATATTATGATAATAGAAATAATAATAAATTAAAAAAAGGGGGAAATAGTGATACATGAATTTATGTGTGATTGTATTATATATATGCGATCTCCAATGATGTTATTTATATGGAAATGAGATATGCGATCTCTACTGATATTATTGATACGGAAAGAAAATATGTGATTACAGAAATGCATTCATCAGAGATTAATGGATTCTGTTATGGCCACTAATGACCTTGAATCACAGAATTACAGTCATCCAGAATTTCTGGATTACAGAGTACCGTATGGCCACCCCGAGTTCACTGAACTCTACGTGAAATAAAGAATTACAGAGTGCAATGGCCATCTTCGTGATCACGATTTATTCTTGTTATTAGCTGGCCCATAACAGTAAAAGAATATGACTAAGCACGTGAATTTATGTGGTTATGAATATTATGAACAAAGAGTGTGAAATGGTTGTGACAATGTGCTTGTGTGATGTTAAATAACTTGTTATTGGATTATACTTGCTGAGCTTGCAACTCACCAAATGCAATGTTGTCAATTTTTAGTTGATGTAGATAAAAGTTGATCTGTGAGGTGTGACAGAAGTTAAAGCATGGATCAAAGGTCGGCCGGCTGGATTCCCATCCTTCTCCCTCAACTCATCATTTGCATATCATATAGGGAGTTTTATTTTGATCTGTACATAAAAAGGCACGGTCGTTAATGTTATGTAATATGGATGAATGCAAATATGTGAATGAGTGCTGCTAAATCTTTTTGAGTAAATGCTTCCGTTTGAACCAAAAAGGCTATAGCTGATGGTTGATATATTAATCTCATGCGCAATGTAGCTGTGCTGCTTATGGATTATATTTTTATACGATATAAATACGTGTTACAAGGGTAAGGGTGTTACAGTTTAGTTTGGTATCAGAGCCCGGGTAAGGGTTCTGTAGACCATTGCATGACATGTGCATTATCATTAAATGTTATACGGAAGTTACAATTTATCTCATATTATAGGCAAAGGGTTGTGAGTCAATAAGCACATGTACATAATGATGAGCAAAGTGTTCACGGAGGGGAAGGAGCAGCCGATCCAGGGTCACACTCATCTCATTCACCTACGCATCATGTGCATGGAATACCTGCTCATTTTGCATATCCACCATATCTACTGGTAAACCCCCATGAACCACGGGAAAGAAAGTATGATAAACTTAGAAAAATGGGAGCTGTGGATTTTGTGGGTACTACTGATCCAGCAGAGGCAGAAACATGGCTGAAACGAACCGAAAGGGTTCTAAATTTGATGAAATGTACTCTAGAAGAAAAGTTTGATTATGCAGTGTAACTCCTTCAGAGAAATGCGTATGATTGGTGGGAGACTATACCACATAGTACTGCTCAGCCACCTGTATTAACATGGGATGATTTTCTAAGAGAATTTCATGATACGTACTTGCCAGAAGTTTATAGGGATCAAAAAAAGAAAAAAGTTTCTTGAACTTAAACAGGGGAAGTCGATCGATTCTTTGAATATGAAGTGTTGTTTAATCAGCTTTCTCAATATGCCCCACATATGGTAGCCACTGAAAAGAAGAAGTGTACTAGATTTGAATCTGGACTTCGGTTTGCTATTCGAAATCGTATACACCCACATATATGGAGTCTTATAGTAAGCTGAAAGCTGCAGTAATACATGCTGAGAAATTGGAAGCTGAATCAAAACAAAACTTTCAAGTATAGTAAGAAGAGCGGGGTGGTGACGCGGAGGATTTAGAAATAGAAAGGAATTTATCTGCCACCTTGCACAGAGGAGCTTCGAGCAGTTCAAAAACTGGTAGTTTTAGGGTGCAACACCAATAAGAGTCTTTGGTTCAACACCAACAGTTCCCACATGTGCACACTGTGGTAAGAATCATTATAAAGAGTGTAGGTTGCTTACAGGAAAATGTTTTAGATGTGGCGAACCTGGACATATAGCAAGGAATTGCACAAAACCACGCGAGGAACCCACAGTTGAACAAACTAGGTTTAGTGGTTTCAATCCTACTAGAGGTAGAGGTCGAGGAAGATTCGGTATAGGAAGAGGCGTTGGTCCAGAAGAAAGTCAAGCGAGCAAACAACAAGTTCCAGCTCGAGGTTTTGCTATGACACAAGAAGAAGCTAAAGCTGCACCAGCCGTAGTTACTGGTAATCTCTCAATCTCTGATACAAATGCTTATGTTTTATTTGATCCAGGAGCAACACATTCATTTGTTTCACAATCATTTGTATCACAATTGGGTAATAAACCGGAAACATTAGGCTATGATTTACTGGTTCGAACCCCAGTAGGAAGTGTGGTGATTGTAAATACTGTATATCGTGATTGCAAAATTTTGATCGGCGAATCAGAATTGAGTGCTAGTTTATTTGTTATGCCCTCAAGAGATTTAGATGTGATTCTGGGTATGGATTGGTTAATCGAACACCATGCTAAACTGGATTGTTTTACCAAAGAGATAACATTAGAGCTTCCTAATCAGACGCAGATTATATTTAAAGGGGAAAGAGAAATTTTGCCGACATGTATAATATCTGCATCTACAGCTTTCAAAATGATTAAGAAAGGTTGTGAATGTTACCTAGCTCACGTAATAGACACACGCATATGTGGTTTAAAACTTGAAGACACTCCAGTGGTTAAAGAGTATCCAGATGTGTTCCCAGATGATTTACCCAGATTACCTCCAGATAGAGATATAGAGTTCACCATCGAACTACAACCTGATACAACGCCAATATCTATTCCTCCTTATCGAATGGCACCGGTTGAACTACAAGAATTAAAGACGCAGTTGCAAGAATTACTGGATAAAGGGTACATTAGACCAAGTGTTTCGCCATGGGGTGCACCTGTGTTGTTTGTTAAAAAGAAAGATGGTACACTGAGATTGTGTATAGATTATCGACAATGAATCGAGTGATGAGTGAAGAATAAATATCCATTGCCTAGAATAGATGATTTATTTGATCAGTTGCAAGGTGCTAGAGTTTTCTCAAAGATTGATTTGAGATCGGGATATCACCAGTTGAAGATTGCAGAGACTGACATTTCAAAAACAGCGTTCCGGACTAGGTATGGCCATTACAAGATTTTGGTAATGCCTTTTGGTCTGACTAATGCACCCGCTGTATTCATGGCATTGATGAATAATGTGTTTAGACCCTACCTAGATAAATTTGTTATTGTCTTCATTGATGATATCTTGGTATATTCTAAATCTGCTGAGGAACACGAACAACAATTGAGAATTGTGCTGCAAACCTTGCGAGAGAAACAATTATATGTAAAACTTAGTAAATGCGAATTTTGGTTAGATCAAGTAATCTTTTTGGGACACGTTGTTTCTAGTGATGGGATTAAAATTGATCCATATAAAATCGAAGCAGTGATCAAGTGGGAAAACCCAAAAAGTGTTACAGAAGTTCGTAGTTTTCTAGGTTTAGCTGGATACTATCGACTATTTGTTGAGAATTTTTCGCTTATTGCAACTCCACTAACAAAATTACTACGAAAAGATGTTCCTTTCAAATGGACAAATGGTTGCCAAAAGAGTTTCGAAGAATTGAAGAAGAGGCTTACCACTGCCCCAGTCTTGACTATTCCTTCAGGTACCGATGGATTTGTTATTTACAGTGATGCTTCTTACCAAGGTTTAGGGTGTGTTTTAATGCAACATGGTAAGGTTATTGCTTATGCGTCTCGATAACTTAAACCATATGAGATATCTTACCCTACACATGACCTTGAACTAGCTCGGTTGTTTTTGCATTAAAGATATGGAGACATTACTTATATGGTGCCACATTCCAAATTTTCACTGATCATAAAAGTTTGAAATACTTATTAAGTCAGAAAGAGTTGAACATGCGTCAAAGAAGATGGCTTGAATTGCTGAAAGATTATGATTGTACTATCGAATATCATCCAGGGAAAGCTAATGTTGTTGTTGATGGTACTGTTTCTTACCTCTCGGTGCATGCTTTACCGTATCTACTAGATATAAGAAAGATGAATGTTGAATTGAATGTAAATGACATGGGTGTTTTATATGCTTCACTTGGTGTTCGTCCTGTGATGATTGAAAGAATTAAACGAGCACAATTTCGTGATGATAAAGCGACAGTATCGCGGAAAAAGTGAAACAAGAAAATAGTACATCATTTGTTTCGAAGGATGATGGTAGTCGATGATCAACAATCGACTTTGTGTTCGATGTTGATGGCTTAAGGCATGAGATAATGGAAGAAGCTCATCTTGCACCATATGCCATGCACCAGGTAGTAAAAAATGTATCGACTTTAAAAAGCCATTATTGGTGGCCCGAGAATGAAGAAAGATGTAGCCGAGTATGTTTCAAAATGCTTAACATGCCAGCAGATTAAAGCAGAATATCAAGCACCAGTAGGTAAATTGTATCCATTACCTATTCCAGTTTGGAAGTGAGAGCGTATTACTATGGATTTCCTTTATGGTTTGCCTATGACACCGAGGAAAAATGATGCAGTTTGGGTTATAGTTGATCGACTAACGAAGTCAGCTCACTTTTTACCATTTAGATGGGGTTGTACTCTCGAAAATCTGGAAAAAATATATGTGAATGAGATTGTTAAACTACATGGTGTACCCCTGTCTATTGTTTCAGATCGCGATCCTCGTTTTACATCGAGATTTTGGGGTAGCTTACAACATGCATTAGGTACTAAGTTATATTTTAGTACTGCATTTCATCAACAGACAGATGGACAATCAGAAAGGAGTATTCAAACTCTAGAGGATATGCTTCGTGCTTGTGTTCTTGAATTTAAAGGTTATTTGTAATATCCCGTATTTTTCTATTATTATTATATGAATTATAATTTTATTAATCAGAAAAATATAATTTTAATTGCCACATTTAATAGAATTTTAGTTATGAATTTAGAAGGACTCAAACTTAATTAAAAGAATATAAAAGGTGAAGGGTTATAATTTTTAATATAAGAACTTAATTCTCAATAATAAATTCCATAATTCAACTCTATAAATTGAGAATTTTCCTTCACAAACTTCACCCCATTTCTCTACAAATCAGATTCAAGAATCGAGAATCAAGAGGATTAGAATAATCGTTTTAGTTACTACGCAGATTAACAGAAATCAGTTGAGGTGGGGATACTTCTATTCAAGTATTGTTTGTCATTATTAAATATTTCATATATGTGTTTTCGTTTATGTGCAACGTGGTAAGAGGAAATCATATTAGTCAGGGACCGTAAATAGGTTTAGGATCAAAAGAATCCTCGGGGTAGCCCGCAGTACTATAAAGTAACTGGCCAGTCAGAGGAAACTAATAGAGGAAAAATTACATGTTGAATATTTACGATTACGCCTATTGATGTATTTAATTATGACAAACATGTCCCCACGGAGCGAGTTGAAAGCTCACCCCATTTTTATTAAAACTTTTCAGGTTGAGGAGCCCGAGCGAGGATTGGAGGCGGTGGATGCAAAGTCAGCGATTTTTATTTAATTTGAACTTTTAGGAACCATTATTTGTTAACTAATTTGAGTACTTACTGTTAATAGTTAGAATTTTAATTTTTTTAGAATAAATGTTTTGGTTTGAATTAAAGTACTTTTGTTTATTTGGAAATTCTTTATGAATTATAGGCAATGTTTTATAAAATATGTTCTTTTATAATTCTTTTATTGAATTACTTGTATTTTTGAAAACCGGGTCGTTACAAGTGGTATCAGAGCAGGTCTACGGTTTTGTGGACTTGGAAAAAAATATATCTTTTCAAATTTTAAAAGAAAATTATCTAGTGACATCCACCCCGCCATATCTCGTCGGATTCCTCAAGGTACGCCATTTATTATGTCATGCTATTTATTTTATTCATGAAATGTTTTATATTATCAAGTTTTAAAAGTACATTTTATAAATTCAACCCATCATTTTTTTTAAAAAGCATTACTGCACGCGTACTTTCAACATTAGACAAAAATTTCTCGTGTAAAAAAAATGACATTATTTTCTAAGAACTTTGTTAATACAACGAATTTCGAGGACGAAAATTTTTAAATGGGGATAGTATGTAATATCCCGTATTTTTCTATTATTATTATATGAATTATAATTTTATTAATCAGAAAAATATAATTTTAATTGCCACATTTAATAGAATTTCAGTTATGAATTTAGAAGGACTCAAACTTAATTAAAAGAATATAAAAGGTGAAGGGTTATAATTTTTAATATAAGAACTTAATTCTCAATCATAAATTCCATAATTCAACTCTATAAATTGAGAATTTTCCTTCACAAACTTCACCCCATTTCTCTACAAATCAGATTCAAGAATCGAGAATCAAGAGGATTAGAATAATCGTTTTAGTTACTACTGTGATTAGACAAGTAAATCGAGTTGAGGTGGGGATATTTCTATTCAAGTATTGTTTGTCATTATTAAATATTTCATATATGTGTTTTCGTTTATGTGCAACGTGGAAAGAGGAAATCATGTTAGTCAGGGACCGTAAATAGGTCTGGGATCAAAAGAATCCTCGGGGTAGCCCGCAGTACTATAAAGTTACTGGCCAGCCAGAGGAAACTAATAGAGGAAAAATTACATGTTGAATATTTACGATTACGCCTATTGATGTATTTAATTATGACAAACGTGTCCCCACGGAGCGAGTTGAAAGCTCACCCCATTTTTATTAAAACTTTTCAGGTTGAGGAGCCCGAGCGAGGATTGGAGGCGGTGGATGCAAAGTCAGCGATTTTTATTTAGTTTGAACTTTTAGGAACCCTTATTTGTTAACTAATTTGAGTACTTACTGTTAATAGTTAGAATTTTAATTTTTTTAGAATAAATGTTTTGGTTTGAATTAAAGTACTTTTGTTTATTTGGAAATTCTTTTTGAATTATAGGCAATGTTTTATAAAATATGTTCTTTTATAATTCTTTTATTGAATTACTTGTATTTTTGAAAACCGGGTCGTTACATTATTGGGATGAATACATTGTGTTGATGGAATTTGCATACAATAATCAACATCATAGCAGCATTGGTATGACGCCTTATGAAGCGTTGTATGGTAGGAAATGCAGGAGTCTAGTATGTTGGGATAAAGAGGGAATACGATTACTGGAAGGCCCAGATTTGATTCAAGAAACAGTTGAAAAGGTGAAAATAGTTAAAAGTCGATTAAAAGCAGCTCAAGATAGGCAAAATAGTTATATTGATCAACATAGGCGGGAAATGGAATATGAAGTTGGTGAGAAAGTATTTCACCGTGTTTCCCCTTGGAAGGGTATTCTTAGATTTGGAAAGAAAGGTAAACTGAGTCCTCGTTATATCGGGCCATATGAAATACTTGAAAAAGTTGGACCATTAGCTTATAGGCTTGCTTTGCCACCGGAATTGTCCCAAATTCATAATGTGTTCCATGTTAGTATGCTTCGTCGATACAGATCAGACCCGTCACATATTCTTCAAAATGAACCAGTTGAAATTGCTGATAATTTGAGTTATGTCGAAGAACCAATTGAAATAGTGGGATACAAAGAAAAACAACTTAGAAACATAGTGATTCCGTTGGTAAAGTTGTTGTGGAGAAATCATTCTAGAGAAGAAGCTACATGGGAAACGAAACAACATATGAGAGAGTAATATCCGTGGTTATTTACCGATACAGGTACAAATTTCGAGGACGAAATTTTTAAGGGGAGGAGAATTGTCGTAACCCAGAACTTTTGCATTTTAATTCGTAGGATTAGTTATTTATAAGCATAATTACACGCATTTTGACATCATATATTCACAATAGAATGCATGTGGAATCATGAAATTTTCGATTTAACTAGATTACATAAATGTGCGTATATCTATAAATACTATACGCATATATTTATATAGTTACACATATATATATATACATCCTCTAAGTATACCTTTAGACCCGCATAATGTGGTATATTTAATAGGTATATATAGATGGAGAGTTGATAACGTGTATAGTCACACATACAAGTAGCTTTTGAGGTAAGTGTAATTAGATATACAAATATATAAGCTAAAATATGTAATAGATATATTATATATATACGTGTGGTGTGGAATATATGGTGGTATATAATCATTTAAATATGTGCATATGTGTACATTAAGATGATAACTTTGGACATTAAACCACTTGGCACACTAAGAATATGGGAAAGAATGACACATATCCTTATGCATGTTTATGTGTTGACACCTCATGCAACAAAATAAATAAAAATAAAAAAAGATAACACACATCATAAGGCTCACGATTTGGAGGCTTGTAATTCAAATACTCAAGTCATTATCCTCTGGTAGTGTCTTTATCGAAGGTAATGTACTCATGTGCTACCCGAATTTATTATTAGACTTAAACTTTAATCAATTGGTTTGGTGTAGACACTAGTTGTTAAATTAATGAGCTCACAGTTGTACTTGGTTGTTCAATCAATCAACTTGTTAAATTATTGTAAACATTGATTAAAAAAAAAGGGGGGCGAAGAAGATGTGCTTCAGGTTATTAACTTAATGAAGTTTTGCTCTGCTCTTTTTGTAATAGTCCATTATGATATTATGATAATACGAATAATAATAAATTAAAAAAAAATGGGGAAATAGTGATACATGAATTTATGTGTGACTGTATTATATATATATATGTATAATATAGACATAATAAAATAGTAAAGTGGAATTGTGGGGGAATGGATAAAATAGAAAACAATTGAATCAGATTATGAGTTTTGTTTTTTTAAAATTAGTTCGATCTTTACTTCTTCATTGAGTTGTAGATTAAGAAAATAGAAAAGTGAGTAGAAACATGTACGAATGAGTGTCGCATCAATATGTATTTCAACTATTCATATAGATGATTCATAATTCTTTGTTCTAATAATAAATTTAGAGAATAAAATAATTATAATAGCAAGTGTATTATAAGACAGTTGAACTAATTAACTGAGATATATATGTAATTAATTGGAGTAAGAATCATATAATTAGAGTACATACATAAAGATTAGGGGATGCATATTCAAAATATTATTAGATTTACATATATAATTTTTAATGTGGTTATGAATTTTTAATATGTTAATAGGTCAAAATCGCGATACAGGGGCAACTAAAGCTGACTAGGCGAAATCTTTGAGATAAGGACATCCTGTTGTGAGTATAATCTTTTAGCTTGTTATTTGACTTGTGTGATTATATGATTAATGTGTGGGAATGAATTACTTACTTATTTGGCTACAATGATTAGTAGCTTATCGTGCCCTAATGTGAATTGCATGATTCTCTATGATGATATTGTGATGAAATTGAGATATATGACCTCTATGTGATGAGATGGATATAAAATTGAGATATATGATCTCTATGTGAGGACATTGAAATGGAATTGAGATATGTGATCTCCAATGATGTTATTTATATGGAAATGAGATATGCGATCTCTACTGATATTATTGATACGGAAAGAAAATATGTGATTTACAGAAATGCATTCATCGAGATTAATGGATTACGGTATGGCCACTAATGACCTTGAATCACGAATTCGGTCATCCGAATTTCGGATTACAGTACCGCACGGCCACCCCGAGTTCACTGAACTCTACGTGAAATAAAGAATTACAGAGTGCCATGGCCATCTTCGTGATCACGATTTATTCTTGGTATTAGCTGGCCCATAACAGTAAAAGAATATGACTAAGCACGTGCATTTATGTGGTTATGAATATTATGAACAAAGAGTGTGAAATGGTTGTGACAATGTGCTTGTGTGATGTTAAATAACTTGTTATTGGATTATACTTGCCGAGCTTGCAACTCACCAAATGCAATGTTGTCAATTTTTAGTTCTTTGTAGATAAAAGTTGATCCGTGAGGTGTGACAGAAGTTAAAGCATAGATCAAAGGTCGGTCGGCTGGATTCCCATCCTTCTCCCTCAGCTCATCATTTGCATATCATATAGGGAGTTTTATTTTGATCTGTACATAAAAGGCACGGTCGTTAATGTTATGTAATATGGATGAATGCAAATATGTGAATGAGTGCTGCTAAATCGTTTTGAGTAAATGCTTCCGTTTGAACCAAAAAGGTTATAGCGATGGTTGATATATTAATCTCATGCGCAATGTCTTCGCTTATAGATTATATTTTTATACGATATAAATACGTGTTTCAAGGGTAAGGGTGTTACAATCGGGAAGCGTAAAAGGCTGATATTGTTTCTAAATAGTGGGGCATTTATGTCAATTGCCCTTTAAATTGCTTTGTGTTGTTCAAGTATGTGGAAAATGCTTATTGATTTTCTTAATAATGTTTATCTATGTTCTTATATCTGCTTAGATATGATATGTTTAATGTTTTTTAGTAAATATGATTTTTAATTTAAAAAAAAAGTGGGGAAACAAAGGGTATTTAGTATTGTTATGTTTTCTTTAAGTCTGGGGGATTGTTTATTGATGTTTTCTACTGCTCATTGTTGTTGTTAATATGCTTGTGTATGATTTGTTTTCTGCTTATGTATGCTTTATATTCTGCTTATGCTTGGTTGGGTTTATGTTTATAAATGATTGTTTGTTAATGAATGCTTTATATAACCGACTAGTGCCTTTTTTTTTTTGATAGATTTTCTTTTGGAAATGGCAAAAAGAGTAGGAAAAGGAAGGCCGCAACTAGTGATGATGGTGCGAGTTGAGTAATAAGGAGGTGGGGAAGGATAAGGGAAAAAAGCGGTGAAGCAGTGGTAAAGGTATTGAAGAGTCTGATTATCCAAGGTTGTCTACGAGAGCAACGTTGAGGAAATTTGTTAAAGAATTGGAAAAGTGAACAAGGAACATAGGGCTGCAATTATTGAAATTGGTTTGGCGGAACTGTTGCATTTAAAGGTTAATGAAATGCCATCACAATTAACTTATTGGTTGGTTGACAATTTCAATCCCATGAGAAATTTTGTGAGTTAGTGATATCAAAGGGAAAATCATTCATATTGACGCTACAGATGTTGAACGGGTTTTGGGAATACCGAGCGGGAGGGTGAATATTGATCGGAGGAGCAAAGCGTGGGGCTGTGATCTTCTTAAAGAATGGAAGCGGATTTTTAACAAGGCTAATAACAAAATTACGGCGAGTAACATATGCACTGAGATGTTAAATTGCACGGAGGGTGGAGACTGGTTTAAAAGGCATTTTGTTGCCTTGGTGGACTGCATGGTTATTGGGAATAACCTTTGTGGTTATGTTAACCCCCTTATGATGGACAGTTTGGAGGATGTACGGAATATTCGGAACCTTGATTGGTGCCAGTATACAATTAACACGTTGATTACCAATAGGCACGTTGGGAGAACAACAAGAAAAGTCATTTCAATGGGCCTCTTTTATTTTTATCATTAAGTTTTAACTAATAATTGCTTCTTATCTCTTTTTTTTATTTGATGGAGTTTCTAATATTTTTTTATTGTAGGTTTTTTATTTGGATAGGGTTGTTTTATACACTCGGGACGTGGTTAGAAACAGTCCCAATATTAGGTTTTGGACAAGCGAGATTATACGGGCTAGAGTGCGCGAGGAGATGAAGGTGGTAGGTTTGGTCAGGGTTATTTGGTGATGCACTTCCAATAGGTGCATCGAGCACTTATTTCTGCGATAGAGATATTGGGGGTTAGGAAGTCCTTCGGCAAGGTGGGATATCGTCGGGGACCGAGAGTCACGAGGTATAAATTCATTTATTTATTTTATTGACCTCTTGTCTGAATTTTTGCAATTCTTTTGATTGAGTTTGGAGTTTTTGGGTAATTTTGTATTTCTTTGTAATAGGGAATTTTTTAGGGAATATGATTTTAAGGATTGATATATTTTTGTTTAAGTATATGCCAAGTGCTTATTGGTGTCATTTATATTGCTTATCTAGGTTTAGTTAATTGCTTATGCGAGGATCATTATCTGTTTTCATGAGATATAAATTTTTGGACAATTGATGCTTGTCAATGAAAGATATATTGCATGTGTTAGCATTAAATGTTGTTTTGTAATAGTTTTTAAATGCATATGTAAATGTTTTTCTTTTAATCTCAATATGCTTATTTATGATTCATACAATGCTTTCACATGCACATAGTATTGCTTAAAATAGAGAGATTTGTTACTTGTTAGTTGCTATTTTGTTTTTTTTTTGGTTAGATGAATACATGTGGGACATGAGGTGCTTATGATATCGCCAATTCTACTTATTTGTGTAGTTAATCTCGCTTACAAAAGCGAGAAAAGAGTTTTGAGTACTAATATGTTCCTTGTGCATTTTCATTCTCTTAAATGTTAGTAGATTGCTTATTAGACAGAGAGATTAAGCATATATAGTAAGAATTTGTTGATTGTTTTGATACTTTTTGTTCTTTCTTTTGTTGCATGACTGCATGTGGGAGATGTGATATGTGTTGCTTATGACTGTAGATCAATTTTGCTTATGTGTGATGTAAACACTGCTTATAAAGGCAGAAAGGAGTTTGAGTACTAATATGTTGCATATGATTTTTTCAGTTTTTACTATGTTTTTATAAAATAGTGATCATTCATTTGTTTAAATTAGTGTATGACTATATAGTTTTCATTTTGTTTTATGTAATTAACATGTTTTGTCAACAATTTTGTCAATGAGTATATATCGAGAGTGTTGCAAAAGTTATCATATCTTGCTACAGATGTGGTTGACATAATTTCGTTGCTTCAAAATGCTCCAAAAGAGATGACAGGCGATGCACAGTTTTGCAAACTACAAGAATTAGCCAAGATGCTTATATGCTCAACTAGTAATCATACTTTGGTTGGGGAGGGCCCTTAAGCTGATGTTATAAGCGAATCACATCTCAATGAAATATTTTGGAATAATTCTGAGACCATAGCTTCCATTTAAAAAGTTGAACATGCGCTTGGTCGGAGGGATGAGTACAAAAAAGTTATCGATGATATGCCAAGTTTTAGTCTAGGGGTCACTCAAGAGATGGATGCAGTGATTGGCATGGATGCGAGTTATTTCATTTTTTATTTTTGTCCTTTATTTGTTTTTTCGGTCTGTTCTGCTTATAATAGCATTAATTGTTGTTTTCTTATGCACATAATATTGCTTATATGTTATAGTGATTTGCTTTGTTTTATATGTTTTAGGATCAAGCAGGAGTTAGTGGTGCACGTGATATTGGTGGAGATGGGGTGATTAATGAAGATGTTGATTTGGCGGTGAGTTTTTTACATGGTTATTTCTTTTTTTATATTGTTTTCATGTCCTTTGCAATGTGATTATTGTCTGAATTTTGGATGTTCTTTTATTTTGTGTGTAGGCCCCAAGGGGTGTGAGTAAGGTTTAGAAGGGGGGGTTGAATAAACCTTACCAACTTTTCGATTTAGTCCTTTTAAAGAAATTACAGAGTTAACACAAACAACTAAGTCCTTGAGGGACAGCTAAGTTGATTATTCAGCAGAGTTAGCCACTCAACAGACTCGATAGAGCTGTTGATAGAGTAACTCAGCTATTTAACCTGAAACTTAACTTGGTTGTGTTCATTTTATCAGCGGAAGACTTAACACCCTTTGATTTGTTTTAAACTTGTTTTAACACTTGATTTTAGCACTTGGTTATTAATCAGTTTGGATAGCAAATCAGCAGATATAAAGTAGATATGCAAAAATATAAATGTGCTGAAAAATAAATGACACAGTTAATTTTTATAGAGGTTCGAAGATGGGGTAATTCTTCTTATCCTCTCTCCTCCAACTCCTGGAGGAATCCACTAAGTAACAGATCAGTTTACAAAGTGGTGAACAGTCTAGAGACAACCTTGGTCACATAGCTGGCTTCTCGTCCGACTCAGCTTCTTCACAGGCGTTGTGCTTGCTACTTCTTGACTCACTTTCTCAAGCTCTTGGATTTGATCACGAAGCCCTCCAATAACTTGATACTGGTTCGACCTTGAACCTTCCTACAATCCTCCTTGGAAAGTAGACCCCTTTTGATTCTTCAAAAGTTTTCTCTTCAACAGTTTGAAGTTGTCTTCCTTCACAACTTTGTGTTGGATTGATTTCCTTCGAGTTTCAGGCTTGAGGATTTGCTTGAATATATTTGAGAATATTTGCATGTTACAGATTTAAATATTGCTTGCTTGTTCGTGTTTCAGGTAACCTTTTCTCAATCAATTTCCTCAGCCTTTTATAGTGAACTTTCAAAAATCTGCCCATTGAAGAGATAGGCTGATTTTCAAAAGACACTTGCGTTCGTTGGCTTGTCTTTTCTTGGTTTTCAATCTTGAGATGTAGACCTTTCCTCGTATTAAATGAATGTGCAGCTTTTCAGGTTCTGACACGAGGTGCAGTGCTTCCCATTGGTTTATTCATTTTGCACGCTTCTGGAATGAGCACTTTAAGACCGGGCAGCATGGAAGTATTACTTATTTAAGTAATGTTCTAGACTTTCGTGCAACAGATTCATTTCAGTCAACTCCTCTTGGCTGCTGCCTATTTCCCCAGGTGACTTGAGTCTGCTCCAGTCATTTAAAGACTCATCTGTCACTTTCAACTTATGACTTGGCTTTTTGAGATGAATTTGACTGACACTTCATACAACTGTACCTCAGCTAAAACATCTTCAGTCAAGTTCTCGATCTCCGTTCTTGGCCATACTCAGCTGTTCCACAACGGAGTCTTCACTTCAGTCTTCAGTTGACTTCTTGTATTTCCAGGCGTAGCTGACTTGACTCAGCTTTTCCAGCCCTATCTATTATAATGAAATTTACAAGGAAAATGGGGTGCCAACTTTCTAGTTTAAGTTTTACATGGCATTCATCAAAATCTATAAACTAAATTTCCCAACAATTTCCCCCTTTTTGATGATGCCAAAACTTAAAAACATTAAACAATATGTAAACAGCAAAGATACATGCAGACAATGTAGTAACAAAGAATGTATGTGTTGAATAGATCATTTTATTGATCATATCATTCTTGTCCTTTACAAAGCTGTTTACATTTAGTATCAAAGCATTCTATATTAAAGTAAAATACAGACGTCTATGCTAGGATACAAGTACAAAGTGAAAAATTACAGAAAAACTTCACTAAGTATACAGATGACTTACTAAAATGTATTTACATAAGTAAAATACATGAAGGGTTCACATCAACACTTCATCGCCTTTGCTGCTTCCTTCTTTCCTCTTCAGCTCTATCGAAGTCATCAGCTCTTCTTCTCTTTCTTTCTTCTTCAACTACTTTCTTCTTTTCATAAGCTCTTTTGGAAGCATCATCCTTCCGCTTCCTCTCGAGCCATTGCTCTGTTTGTCTTCTGTTCTCCTCTTCCTCTCTTCTCACAGCTTCAGCATTCTTCCTAGCCACTTCCAAGTTTGCTACTTCATCATACCCAGCCCAGTAGAGTCTCCATTTCTTTCCGGGATCCACATATTAGATGTTCTTGGGTCTTGGACGAGGTTGAAAGCCTCTTCCTCCACCACTTCTTCCTCCTCCTCTGGGGTATACTGTACAAGAGTCTTCTGCTTACCAGCTGAATGGCTGCTGGTAGTCTTCTGCTTATTAGCTTCTTCGCACAATTTAAGACTCTTCTCCCAGTACAGATACCAGGCTTGGGCTACAAACATCTTTTGAAAATAGCCTTCGGATTCGAGCGTCTTGAATTCTTCAACTGATCTTGGCTCGGATCCGTTGTCTGGAATAACATCTTGATCCTTCCCTGCCGGAATACCACCATATTGTTTCAACACTTCTTCAATGCGGGCATCCGTCCTCTAGTCGAACTCTTCCATCCTTGCTTCTACGATTCGCCTTTTCTCCGACATTGGCATAATAGAGTATTCGATCGGCAGAGTTACTGGAAGTTTGCTGATAATTGAGGCCGTGTCAATGTCAATCTGCTGTGGTTCTTTCTCAGATTCCACTTCACCACTTTTCTTCAATATAGCGTCATCTGCAGCATCCTCCGACCCTACTGCAGTGGAGTGAGTTTCTACCTCAGCTGGCACACCAGCTGAGTGACTGATGATGGGGTCACTCTTCTCCTTAATCGCGGTTTCTTCCATTGAGTGCTCAGCCGCCGGGGCAGGTGGTAAAACACCTTCAGTAGGGGTTGGCTCAACTTGGGTGCCCAAGATCCCAGTTTCATTGCCAATTCCCTTGTTTCCATCTTCCGAGAGTACCGGGGACGTAGCTGCAACGATGTCTGTGGTAATCTGCTGCACAACTCCCAAAGGATCGATTTGCAGGAGAGATTGAGACGACTCTCCTGGCCCTTCAAATAGTTGTTGCTCATACATTAGCCTGGATTCCCTTAGAGCCTGCTGCATATCTGACTTTTCTGCTGCAGCAACGGGATCCATATCTTAATCACTCTCTGAGAACACATCCAAATGAGGGTGAGTGTGTTCTAGAGTTTCAGTAAGCAGACATATTTTAGCTTTCTCAAGAGCTTGTGCTTCCTTGGCTGCTTTAGCTTGTTACTTCTCCTTGAAGATGTGTAGAATATTTAGGCAGTTATCTTCATCCAGATCCTGAAGCACAGTGTTGACTCCGAGAAATTGCAGCAATTCCTCCTCTTCGTCTATAAACTCAGGGCGAGCAAACTGCGCCCTTGAGTGGCCTAGCTTCCACGCCCTCCATTCGCGTAGATGGCGCTGAATGCCTGGGTATACAGGAGAATACATGATGACATCATCATCTTCATCATCATCATCTTCTTGTCCTTCATTTTCTGGGATTGAAGGCAAGATATTCTACTGCTCTTCTTCTTCAACAACATTAGTAGCAGGTGGAGAGACAACATTTTCAGGTGGATGTTCAGTTGTCTTAGCTGCTACATTATCCTCAGCTGTCTTCTCCACAACTGGGTCTTCAGTAGGCCTCTGCTGATCATCCTCAACATACTTGGCAGTTTCATCTATCACCTCAGGAGACTGCACTTCCTAAGTTTCTACAGTCTCTGGTGTTTTCTCCAGCTGAGAGGTAGATTCAACTGTCTGTTCAAGCTCTGAAAGCTTGAAAATTCTTCTTCTTTTGGTCTTAACCAAAGGAATTTTTGGTTCTGTTTCTTCTTCTGATTCTCTGGCGGTGGGGACCAGGGCATCATTCTTAGAGGGAGCTGCCTTCCTGGATTTGGCAGTCCTCATCTTCCGTATTGTTGGAGAAGGAATTTGGGTTTCCTTCTTAGCTTCGGCTTCAGGGGCAGGAGACTCGGCTGCACGGGCAGGCGACTTGGCTGCAGAGGCAAGAGACTCATTTTTCTTAGCTGCAGGAGCATCCTTCTTCTTCGCAGCTGCAGGGGCAACTTTCTTCTTGGGAGGAGAGGTAACAACTGTGTCCTCGGGTTCAGCTTATTCCCCCTCACTTGTATCCACCCTCTTCGCATGGGCTTTCTTTTGGGCTCCTGAGAGATTCGCCCTAAACATCTTCTTGTTGACATGGAAAGGTTTTCCATGTCGAAGGGGAATGCCCTTCACGTCCATAAGGTGGCCAATCACCAGGCCATAACCAAGAGATCCTCCAAAGGATCCGTCTTCCTTGAATGATTTATTTACAACATTCTGGCAGAGTCTGCTGTACACGAACTCAGCCCAGTTAACTTTCTTGCACTGCATGATTGCAACCATGACAATCAGCTTAGTCTTTGACAGCTGGTTGAAGCTGCCAAATTTCATGTCTACACACTTGGAGACGACATCCATCAACTTGTGATAGTCGTCCTTCAGCAATTTCTTCTCAGCTGTGTAGACCACCTTAGCAGCACACTCTGGTTTGGCTACCTCTTTCCACGTCAGCTTCATTTATCTCCTTCATTCCTTCAGACGACAACAAACAGTGCTCCGCAAGGTCCTTAGCTGTTATCATTATGTCATTGCGGTGGACAGAAGACTTGATTCCTTCGTCCTGCACTTCCGCATTGACGTAGAACTGCGCCACCTCTTCTAGGTAGGTGTGCGAGTATTCCAAAGTCAGAAAAGCCTTAAGACCTGACTTTTCCATCATTTCAGCAATCTTCTTCACTAAGGTTTCATTAGAAACCTGCTTTACCATGCCTTCGAAATCCACTGATGATCCTGAGTGGATTTGCTTCGATAGCTTGACGAAATCAAACTTAGGTGCCATTTTTAGAGATTTTTACCGATTAAAACTTGAAGAACTGGTTTGAGGACACTTAGGGTTTCCGAGAGAGAAAAAATAGCTTGCTTTCTATTGCTTGAAGATGAACAGTTTCCGAATGTGAGAGAGAAAACTGAAGAAAGTGTATATAAGGGTTATGAAAGGACGGGTCTTTGGATTTTGAAACTTTGATCAAAATCAATGGTTCAGATTTAACACGTCAAACCGCATTTAATTCCTCGCATTTAATGCGGTAGCATTTATATCCAATCATATACTTACTGTGCAGCTTTTGACTGTACCTGTTATTATTACGCTGATGTCATCCTTAAAAACATTCCTACTCATTTAAAACCACTGCGTTTTTTTCACTTAGCTCATAAATGACTTAGCTTATCTTAATAATGACTTGACTCTCATTCTCTCTTTTCATTAAGCAACTCAGCTATCAGCTAGCTTGATACAACTGACTTTCCGATATGACTGTTCCACTTGGCTGATGTGAAAAACTTGTTCAATTTTCATCTTTTCATATTCCATCTATTCTGATTGAGTCTTCTGAGTGTTAACTCAACTCAATTAACCCTAGCTCATGCTTAAGCTCTTCAAATCTTGATTCACATAAGGGCTTGGTGAATATGTCAGCTAACTGTTTATCAGTTGAGATATATTACAAATTGATGTCTTTCTTTTCAACGTGATATCTTATAAAGTGATATCAATGTGCTTTGTTATTGAATGCAACACATGATTCTAAGTGATTGCAATAGCACTTGTGTTATCACACATAATTGGAATCTCTTTTTCTTCAATTTCATAATCTCTCAGCTGCTGTCTCATCCATAAGATTTGGGCACAACAGCTGCCCGCAACTATGTACTCTGTTTCAGCTGTGGATGTGGCTATTGAGTTTTGCTTCTTACTAAACTAGGAAACCAATCTGTTTCCAAGCATTTGACATGTACACGAAGTACTCTTCTGTCAACTCTACATCCAAAGATAGTCCTCGAGTCCGAGTAACCAATAAGCTTGAATCCACCTTCCTTTGGATACCATAAGCCAACTTCACGGCATCCCTTCAAATATCTTAGGATTCTCTTAGCTGCGCAGTCATGTGGCTCTCCTTTGGTGCGATTGAAATCT
Organism: Rehmannia glutinosa; assembly: GCA_016081115.2. Lineage (NCBI taxonomy): Eukaryota > Viridiplantae > Streptophyta > Magnoliopsida > Lamiales > Orobanchaceae > Rehmannia > Rehmannia glutinosa. Next base: position 69,697,466 of record CM071936.1, read on the forward strand.
TGCACATACACCTTTGCAAAGGTGATGTCCGGTGCAGTGGTACATTAAATGAAGCGATGATCCAATAAGTGCTCTATATCTTGTTTGATCTACAACTTTATCATCTGCATCCATGTCGATCTTGACTGATGTGTTCATTGGTATTTTCATAGAAGACTTCTCTTCCATACATAATCTGTTCATTAAATCTCTTGTGTACTTTGTTTGACTTATGAAAGTTCCATCCTTCAATTGCTTAACTTGAAGTCCTAGGAAAAAAGTCAGCTCTTCCATCATGCTCATTTCAAATTTGCCTTGCATGAGGTTTGCGAACTTATCACACAGCTCTTTATTTGTGGATCCAAAAATGATATCATCCACATATATTTGAACAAGCAGTATACTCTCTCCATCTTGAATTCTGAAGAGTGTTTTGTCCACTTTACCTTTGGTGAATCCATTATCAGTTAGAAATTGAGATAATGTATCATACCATGCTCTTGGTGCCTGTTTCAATTCATATAATGCTTTCTTGAGCTTGTACACCTTATCTCCAATGGTCTTCTGTTCAAAACCTGGAGGTTGTTCAACATAGACTTCTTCCTCTAGCAGTCCATTTAAGAATGCACTTTTCACATCCATTTGATATACAGCGAAGTTCTTGTGTGCAGCATAGGCAAGAAACATCCTTATTGCTTCTAATCTTGCAACAGGAGCAAAGGTTTCATCAAAATCTATTCCCTCTTCTTGGCAATACCCTTTGGCTACCAGTCTTGCTTTGTTTCTTACCACAGATCCTTCCTCATTCATTTTGTTTCTGAAAACCCATTTTGTGCCAATAACATTTTGTTGGGTTGGCCTTTGCACCAATTCCCATACTTTGTTCCTTTCAAACTGGTTCAGCTCTTCTTGCATGGTTTCAATCCAATGTGTGTCATCAATGCTTGAGACACATCTTTTGGCTCTATTTGGGAAATAAAACAAGTAAACATTGCTTCTTGCTGAGCTCTGGATCTGGTTCTTACACCATCTCTAACATCTCCAATAACTAACTCTGGTGGATGGTCTCTCAGCCATCTCACATCAGGTTGAAGCAAATCAGCTGGGTTGATCTGTCTCGCAGCTGCGTTGTCTTGAGCAGCTCTTTCATCATCATTCAGCTGTAGACTTTCCAGCTGTCTTTGAGATTCAACTATCTCATCTTCATCTTGGTTGATTACTCTTACTTCAGCTTCAACATCAGGACTCTTCTGTATAGTTGGCTGTTTCAGCTTATCAGCTAACTCTTCAATGTCTTCTCCATTCACATTAGGGTCATCAAAAAACACATGAATAGACTCTTCTATGACCATAGTCCTCTTGTTCAGCACTCTATAGGCTTTGCTCTTAGCTGAGTATCCCAAAAAGATACCTTCATCAGCTTTAGCATCAAAAGCCTTTAGATTATCTTTGCCATTGTTGTGGATGAACCATTTACATCCAAATATTCTGAAATATGCAACATTTGGCTTTCTCCCTGTCCATATCTCATAGGGAGTCTTGGTCAATTGCCTATTTATCATGCATCTATTTTGAGTATAACATGCAGTGTTGATGGCTTCAGCCCAAAATCTCTTAGGCAATCCATCTTCAGCTAACATGATTCTTGCAGCTTCCTTGAGAGTTCTGTTTCTTCTTTCAGCTACTCCATTCCGCTGTGGAGTTCTTGCAGCAGATAACTCATGAGCAATACCATTTTAAACACAATACTGAGTTATTATCCCATTGACAAACTCAGTTCCTCTATCAGACCTTATCTTTATAATGGTTTGGCTCTTTTCATTTTGAACTATTTTCATCAGTTGCGGTAACTTCTGCAAGGTTTCCTTCTTTTTGCACATGAAGATTGTCCATGTATATCTTGAATAATCATATACCGCCACTAAGGAGTATTTCTTTCCACTTATGCTGGCTGGTTCAACAGGACCAAATAAATCCATATGCAACAGATGCAATATCCTTGTTGAAGAAGGACTAGGCTTCTCCTTGAATGAAGAGTTGATCTGCTTTCCCATCTGGCATGCATCACATACACTTTCCTTCTTGTACACTGAGTCTGGCAATCCTTCCACAAGATGACTCCTTGCAAGCTTGTTGATTGTCTTAAAGTTCAGATGACTCAGCTTCTTGTGCCACAACCAACTTGATTCGGCTGTGCTCTTTGCTAACAGACATGTGCTTGGTCTGGCAGTAGACCAATCTACCACATACATATTCTTCATGCGGATCCTTGCAAAGACTATTTCATATGATTCAGTATCTTTAATCTGGCACACTCCCATATTGAATCCAACATTGTAGCCCTTGTCACAGAGTTGGCTGATGCTTAACAAGTTGAAGTTGAGGCCTTCAACAGATGCAACATCTGTGATTTCTAATCCATTATTTTTTATGGATCCAGTGCCTTTTATTTCCCCTGAAGATTCATTTCCACCAAATATGACTTTTGCACCTCTAATCTCCTTGAATCTTGACAGATTTTTCTTGTTTCCTGTCATATGTCTGGAATAACCACTATCCATGTACCAGGTTCCTTGGCACTCAGCTGTTCCTTGAACATGCAATCAAGGAAATCAGTTTTTAGGTACCCATACTTGCCTGGGTCCTGAGGGGTTAGTGCTGTAAGATGATCCAACCAACTTATAGCCAAATGATTTGACTATAAGAGGTTGCCATCTATCTGTACCATTATCATAATTCACTCTGGTAAATTGCTTGGGGGCTTTAGGTTCATACAACTGTCTCTTTTGTTTGTATGCCTGTGTGTGTTTTAGCAATTGCCTTCTTTGTGTAGTTGTGATATTTCTGAGTGTAGTGCCTGGGTGCATATATGTGCTGATAGTAGCTCTTTTGCCTTTGGAATGACCTTTGTTGAGGTTTAGGTCTTTGCCATCTAGGCTTGTATTCCATTGGTCTTTGCTGATATTTCATATTTTTCCAATCAGCTTAGCTTGGGTAGTTTATACCATTCCCATCATATGTTTTTCTTTGATGAAACTTCTGGGATTTTTGGTAGCTCTGTTTATTCTTCACAGTACTTTGTTTGGAGTTTCTTTGAGAAACTCGGTGGATTTCTTCTCGGTTGTCCTCTCAAAGATACTCAATCGGTTATTTTCCTTTCCTTTATATCCAAGGCCGTTTGTTGGTGATTGTGCTTTGGGATGAATGTGGGTGCCATATTTGGTGTTTTGGATTTGTGAGATGCTTCATTGCTTGAAGATCCTTTTTCCAAAATCACTCTAGGAGTTTGACTGTGCACAAAGGAATTAAATCCTATGCCTGTCTTATCTCCACATTCTTTTTGGCTCATGATAAGGTCATCCAATGATTTGTATGCCTTTGTAAATGAGGCAATTACATTTTTAAGATCATTTTCTCTATTTTCTATAGCAGCTATCTCTGCTATCAGTTTGGCATTCTCAGCCTTCAACTCTTTGTTCTCATCAGCTATGTGACTTAGAGTACTCAGCTCCTTAGTCAACTGTGAGTTATGGCTTGAAATTTTTTTGTTTTCCTCATTTAAAAGTGTATGTGAGGATTTTATGTGCTCAAAGTCTTTCATCATTTTGCCTAATGAATCATAAAGATCAGTGGGTGATGAAGTGTGTGTGTCACAATCACTATCACTTGAATCTGAATGAGATGAGTTAGAGTGTACCTCATCTTCTTGGTCTGGTTGGTCTTGTTCTTTAGCCATAAGATAGATCATTGTTTCTTCTTCAGAATCACTTGAGTAGTCAGCTTCATTACTCTCTGAGTCTGCTGCTTCTTTAGACTTAGCTTTGTCTCTCGTGAGTCTCAAAGAACAACCAACATGGCTTTCTTCTTTTTCTGTCTTCTTTCTCTGAAGACTTTTCTTTCTTTTTCATTCCTATATTTATTGACTGGTGGATAGGAACAATCAATTGCAAAATGTCCTGGTTGTCTACAATTCCAACACAGGTTCTCAGCTCTTTGATCAGCTCTTTCTGTCCTTGGGTTATCAGCTCTCTGATACTCAACTCTTTGATGCTCAGCTCTCTTGGGTGGCCTGTCTTCCCTTGACTTGGAGGGAGCTGAATGTCTCCTGGAGGTTTCACCCTTGTTTCTTTTGTAGTTCTTATTGAAGAACTTGTTGAATCTTTTAACCATTAGGGCAATCTCCTCCTGGTCTATGGCTTCCTTTACTTCAGCTCTCTTTCCATCCTTAACTATAAGTGCAGCTGTCTTAGGTACAACTATCTCCTCTTGCTCTTTTCTTCTCAGCTCAAACTCATAGGCTTTGAGATCTGAGAACAGCTCATGATTGGATGTTGTTGTGAGGTTCATTGAATGTCTCAGGGCCATGACCTTCATTTCCCATTCGGTGGGAGGCTTCTCGAGAATCTTCATACACATTTCCTTTTGTGTATATTCTTTCCCAAGTCTTTGATAGCTCATTTGTGATTTGGTGAATCGGCATCCGGTGATCCAAGGTTTCACTGCAAGCATTTTAAAATTTTCAAATTTTTGTACAGCAACAGACAATTTATTTTCTTTAATTTGCTCAGATCCTTCACAAATTAAAGTTAATTTATCCCAGATTTCTTTTACAGATTTGCAAGATTTGACTTTATTGAACATTGCTTTGTCCAATGTCTTATAGAGAATGTCCTTGGCCTCATTGTCCAAGTTGTATCTCTTTCTGTCATCGTTAGTCCACTCAGTCCTTGGCTTTTCTACCATGGCTGGTCTTTCTTCATCTGCTTATGCTACTACAACTGCTATTCTTACAACTGTGTTCACCTTAAGTATTTGCAGTGGCCCATCCTCTATCACTAGCCACATTTCATCATGTAAAGCAGATAGATGAGCCTGCATACGAATTTTCCACTCATCAAATTCCTCAACAGTGAACATAGGAATGCGTGTCAAATTTGCTTCCATGATAATAAATTTGCTAAGAACGAAAGGTTTTGAAAGAGCAAGTGTTAAAAATCTTTTAGAAAAGATAGAGATCTAGTTTAATAACCAGTGCGGAAGGCTCAATGAACCAACCGCTCTGATACCACTTGTAGGTCCCAAGGGGTGTGAGTAAGGTTTAGAAGGGGAGGGGGGTTGAATAAACCTTACCAACTTTTCGATCTAGTCCTTTTAAAGAAATTACAGAGTTAACACAAACAGCTAAGTCCTTGAGGGACAGCCGAGTTGGTTATTCAGCATAGTTAGCCACTCAATAGACTTGATAGAGCTGTTGATAGAGTAACTCAACTGTTTAACCTGAAACTTAACTTGGCTGTGTTCATTTTATCCGCGGAAGACTTAACACCCTTTGATTTGTTTTAAACTTGTTTTGACACTTGATTTTAGCACTTGGTTATTAATCAGTTTGGATAGCAAATCAGCAGATATAAAGTAGATATGCAGAAATATAAATGTCCTGAAAAATAAATGACACAATTAATTTTTATAGAGGTTCGAAGATGGGGTAATTCTTCTAATCCTCTCTTCTCCAACTCTGGAGGAATCCACTAAATGTGGATCGGTTTACAAAGTGGTGAATAGTCTCTAGAGAGACAGCCTTGGTCACACACGGTGGCTTCTCATCCGACTCAAACTTCTTCTTCACGGGGTAGGTAATTTGCGCTTTGCTATTTCAGCTCACTTTCTTAAGCTCTTGGATTTGATCACGAAGCCCTCCAATAACTTGATACTGGTTCGACCTTGAACCTTCCTACAATCCTCCTCGGAAAGTAGACGCATTTTTATTCTTCAAAAGTTTCCTCTTCAACAGTTTGAAGTTGTCTTTCCTTCACAGCTTTGTGTTGGATCGATTTTCTTCGAGTTTCAGGCTTGAGGATTTGCTTGAATATCTTTGAGACTATTTGCAGGTTACAGTTTTAAATATTGCTTGCTTGTTCGTGGTTCAGGTAACCTTCTCTCAATCAATTTCCTCAGCCTTTTATAGTGAACTTTCAAAAATCTGCCCATTGAAGAGATAGGCTGATTTTCAAAAGACACTTGCGTTCGTTGGCTTGTCTTTTCTTGGTCTTCAATCTTGAGATGTAGACCTTTCCTCGTATTAAATGAATGTGCAGCTTTTCAAGGTTCGACACGAGGTGCAAGTGCTTCCCATTGGTTTATTCCTTTTGCACGCTTTGGGGATGAGCACTTTAGACCTGGCAACATGGAAGTATTACTTATTTAAGTAATGTTCTTGACTTACGTAACGGATTCATTTGATCAACTCGTCTTGGCTGCTGCCTATTTCCCCAGGTGACTTGAGTCTGCTCCAGTCATTTAAAGACTCATATGTCACTTTCAACTTATGACTTGGCTTCTTGAGATGAATTTGACTGACACTTCACTCAGCTGTACCTCAGCCAAAACATCTTCATCAAGTTCTCGATCTCCTTTCTTGGCCATACTCAAATTGTTCCACGTGAGTCTTCACTCGATCTTGATTGACTTCTTGTATTTCCAGGCATAGCTGACTTGACTCAGCTTTTCCAGCCCTATCTATTACAATGAAATTTACAAGGAAAATGGGGTGCCAACTTTCAAGTTTAAGTTTTACATGGCATTCATCAAAATCTATAAAATAAATTTCCCAACATTGTGTCTTTGTTGGAAGCACAAGAAGACAATGTCAGTGATGAGGAGGGGCAAGAGGTTCTGAGTGATGATGATTTGGATGGGGGGCAAGTTCAGAATGCAGGATGGATTGATGTGTTGTCCGAGTGTACGAAATTGGAGATGATTATATCGAATTGGATTTTTGAAAATGGTGCAGCTGATAGGTAAGTTTAGTTTTTTTTTTTTTTTTTTTGTTTTTTGATGCAGAGTTTTGCTATTGATTTTTTTTGGAAGCGTAGTTAAGAGTATTTTTTGATGACTCTATTCGTTTTAACATGCAGGGAAGAAGTCATCTTCAAGAGTGGTGATTTTGTGATCATGAGGCAAGATATGGAGACGTTGAAAGATGGTCAGTACGTCAGTGTGACTGTTGTAGATACATGGTCGCTTATTTTGAATCGGAAAGAATTGTTGAGGAGCGATAGTTCGCTGCGTAGATTTTGCCATGACATACCCCACTGTATGTTTTTTTCCGCAATTTTTGTAGCTTATTTTGAGATATTAGGTTGTTGGGATATATTGCTTTGTAGTTATTATTATGCTTATGCTTATGATCGATCATTATATTGTTTTGTCAATGGGTGAAATAGTGATTATTTTGATATATTAGGTAGTTGAGATATATTTGTTTTGTAGTAATATTATGCGAATGCTTATGATTGATCATAATATTGTTTGTCAATGGGGGAAATAGTGCTTGCATTGCCATGCTCAAACAGTGTTGGGTTTCTATGAACAAACATGATTTGCTTTCATATGGTATAATTTTTGCTTATATTGTCCCATATGTTTGTGTTATTTGCAGACCTTCACTATTGTAATGCCCAGCAAAGCATCGAATACGAGTGATATTCTTAAGAGTTTTAGCGAGAGATTCGACGTTGAATTTAGTGATTGTTGTGCGAGCAAAATTGACGAGATTCAGTTGGTATGGGTAATATGGTAAAGTTTAAGTGTTTTTTTTCTGACTCTTACGTTTTGTTATATATTTTTCCCCGGGGTGTAGTTCTTCTTCCCAATTTTCAATGGCGAGCATTTTTTTGTTATATGCTTTGATGTTACAAGGAATGTTTGCCATGTTTTAGATAATTCGTCAGTTGGTGGCAATAAAACTCTCAAGTACGATGGTATTCCAGAAAAATTAGTAAGTGTATGTTTGATGGATGATGGCATATATATATTCAATGTTTATTTTTAGAAATACTCATAGTTATGTTATTTTTTGGCAACGACAAGTGTTTTCACAATATCTACTGGCGAAGGGTTGTTCCGCCATTGCTCATGTGATTCAAAATTCGTTAGCTTCTCGTCTGTGCATGCCTTGGAGGGACAAGGATAATAAAATTGATTGCACTATTTTTGCTATGCGTCACATGGAGACGTATATGGGAGATGGAATCAAAAATTGGGATAGCGGGCTTGAGAAAAATGACGAGGCGCAATTGTTGATGATGCGAAAAAAATATACATATGTAATATGTTTGAATGTCATGAACGAGCAGAGAGAGTTGATTTTGGGATGGGCAAAGGAGTTTGCTGGAATGAGTTAGGATCATAACGAAATATTGTTATTTCATACTTTTGATCAAATTGTTGAATATTGTAGTATTTTATAGCCATTTGGATTCTGGTAGGTTTTGACGTACACGCGTAGTTGATATAAGAATATTTTTTAGTTAGTGGCGTATTTATTTGATGGTTTTTAAATACTATAAGCAGAATGCAATTGCTTTGTAAGCAATTTTTTTTTGGGTACAAATATGTTGTGGCATAGACGAGTACAAGGATATCTTATATTTTTTATTTGTTTTTTCCCATGAAAGATTTGATCAAAAAGCAGTATAATAACCTTACATAAGCAATACTTTACACACCAATAAACAATAGATCATATGGACTCAAAGAAACAATTTTGCCTGAATGTTGAATTATTTGCTCGAAAAGCATTACAACAACCACAAATAAGCAGTACCTAGTACGTGAATAAGCAGTAAAACATTTGGACAAAAATAAGCAATTTGTTTTGGTTGCTAAACAATTGGTTAAAAAAAGCAGTAAAATAAGCACACATAGGCAGTTTGTAATACATGAATAAGCAACACACCATATTTTCGAACACATGTTTTGTTTATTTCTTTATTAAGAAATATTTTTAAAATGGTATCAAACAGTCACAAAATCTTAACAAGCAAATAAACATAAAGATTTAAATAAGCATAAATATTAAGCGATAATACAAGCATAAATAAGCAGTATCAAATACGCCAATAAGCATCAACACATATTTAAAATACTATTTCAACGTTGCACAAGATCACTATCATTAGAAATTATTTTAAAATAATGTAAAGATTGTTTGAAGCTCGAATAAACTAGAGTCATGACAAAAAACTTAATTCTACTTGTCACATGTTCTGCTATTGTGCGAACCTATTTCTCCATATTTTCCACAACGTCTTTTCAATTTCTAGCTTGCTTTGATTGGTTTCTCTTTCTAAATTTGAAGTCGACTCTTAACTCGACTGCTGCTTCCCTTATTTTTGTCCTGTGTTAGCGGCAACACTACAACGCCTAGCTGGGATGAGGTCCTAGCGAAGCCTTCGATCAATGATTGCTTGTTCACTGAATTGGAATCTGTATGTTGATCCATCAACAACATTTTTTGTGGTCTTTTATGAGCTTTGACAGTGCTTCAATCTTGGACTTGTTGTCTTTTGCTTGAACAATACAACAACGAAGGAAGACCGAATATGTTGCAATGGTGTATCACACTGCATCCCTGTTTCGAAGTTGTTCAATGAATCGTTGTTTTGATATGGTAGTATGGGTGCCCTTTTGGTCTATCTTTTGTGAATATACTTGGCTGGAGTTTTGTCGACTTCCTTTAGTAGCGAGAAGATGTGATGACAGAGTAGTCCGATACGTTGAAATATTTTGCCCACTGCAGTCCATCACATTGTATTTTTTATATAAAACCACTGTAAACCTTTTATTTCCACGTCTTTGATTTTGTAAGTGCACGTGTCAGCCTCATTGTTGATTTCTATTGTGACACACTTGTAACAAGATGATTCAATCTCGGAGCTCACATTAGAAAACACCATTCTTGTGTACACGCTTGACGTATGTTTCTCAATTTCCAACTGTGTTTTGCATTCGGGTAAGCTTGATTCAGACTCATTGTTCAATTTGTCTACCACATGTCTCGAGCTTCTATAGTGCTTTCGTAGTTCAAAAAATCGTAGGTCCCAAGGGGTGTGAGTGTAAGGTTTAGAAGGGGGTGAATAAACCTTACCAACATTTCGAATTTAGTCCTTTTAAATAAGTTCAAAGTTAATTTCACGGCTAAGTCTTGATGGACACTAAGTTAGTTAACCAAGCAGAGTTAGCCACTCAATGGACTACTGAGTGTTGATAGAATAACTCACCGCTTAGTCTTATACTTAACTTGGTTGTGATAAGATTTTCATTGGAAGACTTAACACCCTTGAATTTGGTTTAAGTTTGTTTAACACTTGGTTTTAGCACTTTGTTAAATATCAATTGGATAGCAAATTATCAACATGAGATATTAAATGATATGCGATAAGTAAATCTTTGAAATGTAAATGACAGAATAAATTTTATAGAGGTTCGAAGATGGGGTAATTCTTCTAATCCTCTCTTCTCCAACTCCTGGGGAATCCACTAAGTATTGATCAGTACAAAGTGGTTATCACCCGGATACAAGTCTTGATCAAACAAAGTGACTTGATCCTTTGGGACTCGATCGGAGATGCCTTGGTCACACGGTGGCTTCTCGACGACTCGGCTTCTTCACGGCAGGCATTTTGCCTTGCTACTACAACTCACTTGCTCAAGCTTCTTGGAATTGATCACGAAGCCCTCCAATAGCTTGAGACTGGTTCGACCTTGAACCTTTCTACAATCCTCCTTGGAATGTAGACCCCTTTTGATTCTTCAAAAGTTTCCTCTTCAACAGTATGAGGTTGTCTTTCCTTCACAGCTTGGTGTTGGATAGATTTCCTTCGAAGTTTAGGCTTGAGGATTTGCTTGAATAACTTGAGAATATTTTTGCAGGTTACAACTCAAATAATAACTTGAAAGTTTGTGGTTCAGGTCACTTACTCTCAAAGTGATTCCTCAGCCTTTTATAGTGTTCTCTTAAAAATCTGCCCGTTGAAGAGATAGGCTGATTTTTTAAAAGACACTAGTGGTCGTTGGCTTGTCTTGTTGCAGTCCTTGAAATTGACATTACCTCGTATTAAATGAACCTTCAGCTTTCAAGAGCCTGACACAGGTGCAATGCTTCCCATTGGTTTATTCCTTTTGCACGCTTCGGGGATCGAGCACTTTAGAATATTGCAAAGCATGGAAGTATTACTTATTTAAGTAACTTTCTTGACTTACGCGGCAACGAACTCTTTTCGATTGTCTTGACTTGACTGCAGTTCCTTAACTTCCCCAGGTGACTTCGAGTCAGCTCCCAATCATTGGAAGACTCATCTGTCACTTCAACTTGAGACTTGGCTATCTTGAGGTTACTGACACTTCACACAGCTGTATCCAGCTGATACTCCTTCAGTCGAGTTCTTGACTTCTCCTTCTTGCCATACTCAGCTGCTTCACAGCGGAATCTTCATTTTAGCCTCCAGTTGACTTCTTGCATATCCAGGCATAGCTGACTTGACTCAGCTCGTACAACCCTATCTATTACAATGCAAATTACAAAGAAAATGGGGTACCAACTTTCTAGTCTAAGTTTTACATGGCATTCATCAAAATCTAAACAATAAATTTCCCAACAATTTCCCCCTTTTTGATGATGCCAAAACTTAAAGCATACATACAAAATGTAAATATCAAAGATACATATAGGTAGTGCAGTAATAGAGAATGTATGCGTAGAATCAATCTTTTATTGATCATAACATTCTTGTCCTATACACAACTGTTTACAAAGTGTATCAGAGCAAACATCTATGTCTACGCAAAAATAGAGAAATTACAGATTTCTTATTCAATGTACAGAAGACTTACATACTTATGCATTTACAATAGTAAATTACATGAAGGGGTGGACATCAACACTTCATCTCCTTTGCTGTCTCCTTCTTTCTTCATGAGCTCTGTCGTCTTCTGACCTTTTTCTCTTCTTTTTTTCTTCAGCTGCTTTCTTTTTCTCATAAGCTCTTCTGGCAGCTTCATCTTTTCTTTTTCTTTCTTGTCTCTCTTCCCACAACTGAGTTTGTCTTTTATTTTCTTCTTCGATTCTCTTTACATATTCAGCATTGTTCTTGGCCACTTGCATGTTGGATACTTCATCAAACCCAGCCCAATAGATCCCTCCTTTCTTTCATGGATCTATATATTCGATGTTTTTGGGTAGAGGTCTAGGTTTGAAACCTCTTCCTCCACTGCTTCTACCTCTTCCTCTGGGTGTGTATTGTACTAGGGCCTTCTTCTTTCCAAGAGAGTGACCAGCAGAGCGATCGCTCTGAGTCTCGCCGCTATCGCCTTCTTCGCACAACTTAAGGCCTTTTTCCCAATACAAGTCCCAGGCTTGGGCCATGGTCATGTTCTCGAAGTATCCCTCGGCCGTATCTGATAGGCAGTCACTCGGACGAGCCTCAGCTTGATTTGCCATATGAGTTGTCTGGTCCTCGGCCGTATCGATGTAGCGTCATCGGACGATGATGAGACTTTAGGGGTGGCTCATCATCAAAATTGAACTTTTGACGAGCGCTTGAATTACTTGAATTACGGCTTACTCGTGCTGGGGAGAACATCCTCAGCTGAGTCGTTTGGACTTGCAACAAGAGATGACTCAACTTCATCTTCACCTTCAGATCCCAGAAACGTTACATTAGGGTTATCTTGGGAATCGTGAAGGGCACTTATCTCCTTCTCAGATGCATCGATGATAACGGGAGGGATGTTCTGTGCTTCTGCCTCTTTACCTCGGGAAGTCTGAACCTCCCGTAGGCCTTCAGTACCTCCTGCAGTCTCAACTGCAGCAAGGCCTTGGACATTCCCTTTGACAGACTCAGCTGTCTTGGGGTCTTCTATAGTGGCATCCATAGGAGTCTCAACTCCGTGGATTGCACTTTCATTGCCCAGAGTGTTAACTCCCAGGGGAGATCCATCATGTGCCTCGACTGCATCGCCAGCGGCGTCCTCGGCTGCAGAGCGATTGGCACCTCAGTGAGACAGTCTCAACTCGTCCGAGCTTCTTCAGTGACAACTTGCTGTGTTTCGTTTTTTTTCCTTCTCCACTTCGCCTCCTAGATTTGTTGTGGAGTCATCTGCGAAGCAACCTCCGACCTAGCTGCAGTGGAGAGAGTTCCTCCTCAGCTGGCACACCAGCTGAGTGACTTGGAATAGGGTCACTCTTCTCCAAACTCCCGGCTATTTCCTGTGAGTGTTCAGCCGTTGGGGCAGGTGGTAAGACACCTTCAATAGGGGTTGGCTCGACTTGGGTCCCCAAGTTCCCAGTTTCATCGCCATTTCCCTTAGAACCTTCCTCAGAGTGAGCGGGGAAGTGGTCGCAAAGAACAACAGCTGATTTGCAATCTGCCGCACCTCCCCATAGGGTCAATTTCAGTGTGATTTGGAAGACTCTCCAGGTCCTTCCATTAGCTGTTGCTCATGCATTACTCTGGATTCCCGCATGGCTTGCTGCATTTCCAATTTTTCTGTTGAGGGCAGCAGGGTCCAAATCTTCATCACTTCTGGAGAGAACATCGAGGTGGGGATGAGTATGCTCAGTGGTTCCAGTGAAGGGACAGATGTTGGCCTTCTCACGAGCGTCAACCTCTTCCGCCAACCTTTCCTTCTCCTTTTCCTTGAAGATGTTCAATATATCGATGCGATTCTCTTCATCCAATGCTTGAACCATGCGGGTCAACCGTGAAATTCATCGCTTCTTCTTCTTCTTCAATAAATTCAGGTCTTTGGAACTGTTCCCTTGATCGACTCAGCTTCCACTTTCTCCATTCACACAGACAATTTTTGATGTCTGGATATGGTGGAGACAACATGATCACATCATCATCATCATCTTCGTGTTGTCCTTCTGCCTTAGGAATAAGAGGTAGCAGAGCTTGCTGCTCTTCATCCTCAGCAGCATCTGTCGTGGGCGGAGACACAGCCCGGTCTACTGGAGACTTAGCTGTCTCAGCTGTTACATGCTCCTCATTTGTTCTATCCATACCGGGTCTTCAACTTGCCTCTGCTGATCGGCCTCAGCAGACTTGGCGGTTTTATCAATGATCTCTGGAGACTCTACTTCTCCAATTGTTTCAGCGATTTGTTCCAGCTGAGTGGCAGACTCAGGTGTTTTCTCAAGCTCTGAACGCTTGAAGAGTCTTCTTCTTTTGGTCCTCACCAGAGGAATTTCTGGTTCGGATACGATTTCCTCGAGTCCTGGGGCGACAGGGCCGGTGCTACTTTCTTTTCTCGAGGAGTCGGCTTTCTTGACTTGTCGATCCTCTTCTTTTTAACAACCTGGAGAAGGTATTTGAGGTTCCTTCTCACCGCGATCGCAGGGGGGGAGACACGACTATAGGGCAGGGAGAGACACTACTGCAGGGGCGGTGTGACTTGGCTGCGAGGCAGGGCAGTGCGATTGTTTTCTTTTTTTCTTTGGCGCACCAATCTTCTTGCCACCGCAGGGCAGCTTTCTTCTTGGGAGGGGAGACAACAAGTTGTTTCCTCGGGTCGGTGATTCCCCTCACCGGTATCCGCTCTCTTGGCATAAGCTCTCTTCGAGCTCAGGAAAGATTTGATCGGAACATTTTCATGTTGACATGGAATGCCTGTCCATGTCGGAGTAGAACTCCCTTCACCTCCATCAGCCAGCCAATAACAAGGCCATACCCCAAGGATCCTCTGAACGACCCGTCTTCCTTGAAAGATTTATTTACAACATTTTGGCAGAGTCTGATGTATACAAACTCTTGATTTACCTTCTTTTCCTCCATGATCGCAGCCATCACGATCAACTTAGTTTTGGACAGCTGATTAAAGCTTCCAAATTTGATGTCTACGCACTTGGCAACAATATCTAGCAGCTTGTGGTAATCTTCCTTTAGCTGCTTCTTCTCAGCTGTGTAGACAACTTTCGTAGCACAGTCAGGTTTGGCCACTTCCTTCCATGCAGCAGCCAAGTTTACATCGGCCTCCAGTATCTCAGGTACTCCTTCCGATGACAGCAAACAATGCTCCGCTAGATCCTCAGTAGTGATCGTAAACTCCTTTCCGTGAACAGACGATTTGATGCCCTCGTTGTGAACTTTAGCATTCACGTAGAACTGAGCGACTTCTTCAACATAAGTCATCTGAAACTCCATCGTGAGAAATGGTTTCAGCCCAGACTTCTCCACTTTCTCAGCTATCTTCTTCACAAGGGTTTCGTCGGACCCCTGTTTGATCATCCCTTCGAAATCCACAGTAGAGCCAGTGTGGATTTGTTTTCCGAACTTAGTGAAATCAAAAGTAGTTGCCATTTTAGTGATTTTTACCGAATGATTTTTAAGAAACTTGCTTTGAAGATTGATAGGGTTTAGAGAGAAAAATACAGTTTTTGCTTTTGGAGAGATGAACAGTTTGTGTAAAGTGAGAGAGAAACGGACGAAAGGGTATATATATGGCTTATGAAAGGACGCGCATATGGTTTTTGAAATTTGATCGAGATCAACGACTCAGATTTAGCACGCCGATTAGCATTTAATGCGGCAGCATTTATATCCAATCATATGCTTTGTCATGCAGCTTTTGACTGTACCTGTCATTATTACGCTGACGTCATCCTTAAAACATTCCAGCTTATTAAAAACGACTGCATTTTTGTCACTTAGCTCATAAATGACTCAGCTCACTCCTTAGCTGATTCAACTCTTCTCTCTTTTCACATAGGTACTCAGCTGTCAGCTAACTTGATGTAGCTGATTCTTCGATACGGCTGACTCACTTAGCTGATTTATAAACTTAGCTTCATTTTTATCTTTTCTCGTTTCATCTCTTCTCCTTGAATCTTCTGAGTGTTAACTCAGCTCAATTAACCCTAACTCATGCTTGAGTTCTTCAAATCTAGATTCACATAATGGCTTTGTGAATATGTCAGCTAACTATTTATCAGTTGAGATATATTCCAAGGTGATGTCCTTCTTTTCAACATGATCTCTTATGAAGTGATATCTGACATCAATGTGCTTTGTTCTTTAGTGCAACACAGGATTTTGAGTGATGGAAATTGCACTTGTGTTATCACACATAATTGGAATCTCTTTTTCTTCAACATCATAATCTCTCAGCTGTTGTCTCATCCATAAGACTTGGGCACAACAGCTGCCCGCAACTATGTACTCAGCTTTAGCTGTGGATATGGCTATTGAGTTTTGCTTCTTTCTAAACCAGCAAACCAGTCTGTTTCCAAGCATTTGACATGTGCCTGAAGTGCTCTTCCTGTCCACTCTACATCCAGCATAGTCAGAGTCTGAGTAACCAATAAGCTTGAATCCTCCTTCCTTTGGATACCATAAGCCGACTTCCTGGCATCCCTTCAAATACCTTAGGATTCTCTTAGCTGCTGTCATATGGCTTTCTTTTGGTGCAGATTGAAATCTTGCACATACACCTATAGCAAAGGTGATGTCTGGCCTACTTGCTGTGAGATAGAGCAGTGAACCAATGAGTGCTCTGTATCTTGTTTGATCCACAGGCTTGCCATCTGCATCCATATCCATCTTGACTGATGTATTCATTGGTATTTTCACAGAAGACTTCTCTTCCATACCAAATTTCTTCATTAAATCTCTGGTATACTTTGTTTGACTTATGAAGGTTCCATCCTTCAACTGTTTAACTTGAAGTACTAGAAAAAATGTCAGCTCTCCCATCATACTCATCTCAAATTTGTCTTGCATGAGGTTTGAGAATTTATCACACAGCTCTTTGTTTGTAGATCCAAATATAATGTCATCCACATATATTGGAACAAGCAATATACTCTCTCCATCTTGAATTCTGAAGAGTGTTCTATCCACTTTGCCTTTGGTGAATCCATTATCTGTTAGGAATTGAGATAATGTATCATACCACGCTCTTGGTGCCTGTTTCAATCCATATAGAGCTTTCTTGAGCTTGTACACCTTATCTCCAAGAGTCTTCTGCTCAAATCCTGGAGGTTGTTCAACATAGACTTCTTCTTCCAATAATCCATTCAAGAATGCACCTTTTACATCCATTTGATATACAATGAAGTTCTTGTGTGCAGCATAGGCAAGAAACATCCTTATTGCTTCTAATCTTGCAACATGGGCAAAGGTTTCATCAAAATCTATTCATTCTTCTTAGCAATACCCTTTGGTTACCAATATTGCTTTATTTCTTACCACAGAACCTTCTTCATTCATTTTGTTTCTGAAAACCCATTTTGTGCCAATAACATTTTGATGAGTTGGTCTTTGAACCTATTCCCATACTTTGTTTCTTTCAAACTTATTCAGCTCTTCTTGCATGGCCTGAATCCAATGTGCATTATCCAATGCTTGGGACACATCTTTTGGCTCTATTTGGGAAATAAAGCAAGTGAACATTACTTCTTGTTGAGCTCTGGATCTGGTTCTTACACCGTCTCTTACATCTCCAATGACTAGTTCTGGTGGATGGTCTCTTAGCCATCTCACATCTGGTTGGAGTAAGTTAGCTGGGTTCAGTCGTCTTGCCGCCGTGTTATCTTGAGCAGCTCTCTCATCATCACTTAGCTGCAGATTCTCCAGCTGTCTTTGAGATTCAGCTATCTCATCTTCACCTTGATTAATTACTCTAGTTTCAGCTTCAACATAGGGACTCTTCTGTATAGTTGACTGATTCAGCTTATCAGCTAACTCTTCAATGTCTTCTCCATTTACATTAGGTTCATCAAAAACCACATGGATAGACTCTTCTGTGACCATAGTCCTTTTGTTCAGCACTCTATAGGCTTTGCTTTCAGCTGAGTATCCTAAGAAGATACCTTCATCAGCTTTAGCATCAAAAGCCTTTAGATTTTCCTTCCCATTGTTGTGGATGAAGCATTTACAACCAAATATTTTAAAGTATGCAACATTTGGCTTTCTCCCTGTCCAGATTTCATAGGGAGTCTTTGTCAGCTGTCTATTTATCATGCATCTATTTTGAGTATAGCATGCAGTGTTTATGGCTTCAGCCCAAAATCTTTTGGCAATCCAGCTCCAGCTAACATGGTTCTTGCAGCTTCCTTGAGAGTTCTGTTCCTTCTTTCTGCAACTCCATTCTGCTGTGGAGTCCTTGCTGCAGATAATTCGTGAGCAATACCATTTTCAACACAGTACTGAGTTATTATTCCATTGACAAACTCAGTTCCTCTATCAGATCTTATCTTTATAATGGTTTGACTCTTCTCATTTTGAATCCTTTTCATCAGCTGAGGTAACTTCTGCAAAGTTTCCTTTTTTTACACATGAAGATTGTCCATGTATATCTTGAATAATCATCTACCACTACTAGAGTGTATTTTTTTCCACTTATGCTGGCTGGCTCAACTGGACCAAATAGATCCATGTATAACAGATGTAGTATTCTTGTTCAAGATGGACTTGACTTCTCTTTAAATGATGATTTAATCTGCTTTCCCATCTGGCATGCATTACAAACACTTTCCTTCTTGTATACTGAGTCTGGGAGTCCTTCTACAAGATTACTCCTTGCAAGCTTGTTAATTGTCTTGAAATTCAGGTGACTCAGCTTTTTGTGCCACAACCAACTTGATTTGGCTGTACTCTTTGCTAATAAACAAGTGCTTGGTGTGGCAGTCGACCAGTCTACCACATATATGTTCTTTTGTCTGGATCCTTGCAATACTACTTCATTTGATTCAGTGTCTTTGATTTGACACATTCCCATATTGAATCCAACATTGTAGCCCTTGTCACAGAGTTGGCTGATGCTTAACAAATTGAAATTGAGGCCTTCAACATATGCAACATCTGTGATTTCTAATCCATTTTTCTTGATGGATCCAGTGCCTCTTATTTCCCCTGAAGCTTCATTTCCTCCAAATATGACTTTTGTGCCTCTAATCTCCTTGAACTTTGACAGATTTTTCTTGTTTCCTGTCATGTGTCTGGAACAGCCACTATCCATGTACCAGGTTCCTTGGCATTCTGTTGTTCCTTGAACCTACAATCAAGGAAATTAATTTTTAGGTACCCATACTTGCCTGGGTCCTGAGGGGTTAGTGTTGTAAGATGATAAAACCAACCTATAGCCAAATGATTTGACTCTAAGGGATTGCCATCTATCCGTGCCATAATCATAATTTACTTTGGCAAATTGCTTGGGGGCTTTAGGTTCATACAACTGTCTCTTTTATCGTATCCTGTGTATGTGTTTTAGCAATTGCCTTCTTTGGGTAATTGTGATATCTCTGAGTGTAGTGCTTGGGTGCATATGTGTGCTGATAATGGCTTTTTTGTATTTGGAATGACTTTTGCTGAGTTCTAGGTCTTTTCCATTTTGGCATGTATTCCATAGGTCTTGGCTGATATTTCACATTTTTCCAATCAGCTTGACTTGTGTAGTTTCTACCATTCCCATCATATTTGTTCCTTTGATAGAACTTCAGGGGGTTTTGGTAGCTCTGTTTCTTCTTCACAGAGTACTTCATGTTTGGAGTTTGCTGAGGAACTCTGCTGGATTTCTTCTCACTGCCCTCTCAAAGATACTCAATCGGTCATTTTCCTTTTCCTTTATATCTTAGGCCAGTTTGTTTGTGATTGTGCTTTGGAATGACTGTGTGTGCAACATTTGGTGTCTTGGATTTTTGAGATGCTTCAATACTTGAAGATCCTTTTTCCAAGATCACTCTAGGAGTTTAACTATGCACAATGGAATTAAATCTTATGCCTGTCTTATCTCCACATTCTTTTAGGCTCATGATATGGTCATCCAATGATTTAGATGCCTTTGTGAATGAAGCAATCACATTTTTGAGATCATTTTCTCTCTTTTCTATAGCAGCTATCTCTGCTATTAGTTTAGCATTTTCAAACCTTGACTCTTTGTTCTCATCACCTATGTGACTTAGAGTACTCGGCTCCTTAGTCATTTTGTGAGTTTTGGCTTTTGAAATGGGCCGCTTTTCCTCATTTAATAGTGAGTGTGAGGATTTAATGTGCTCAAAATCATTCATCATTTTGCCTAATGAATCATAAAGATCAGTGGGTGATGAAGTGTGTGTGTCACAATCACTATCACTAGAATCTGAATGAGATGAGTTAGAGTGTACCTCATCTTCTTGGTCAGGTTGATCTTGTTGTTTAGCCATTAGACAGATTAAGGCTTCTTCTTCAGAGTCACTTGAGTAGCCAGCTTCACTACTCTCTGAGTCTGCTGCTTCTTTTGACTTAGCTGTGTCAGCGGTCTCATCAGCCAACATTGCTATTTTCTTTCCTTGCCTTCTTTCTCTGAAGACTTTTCTTCCTTTTTCATTCCAGTATTTATTCACTACAGGATATGGACAGTCAATGGCAAAATGTCCTGGTTGTCTGCAATTCCAACACAAGTTTTCAACTTTTTGATCAGCTTTCTCATTTCTTGGGTTGTCAGTTCTTTGATATTTGACCTTTTGATACTCAGCTCTCTTTGGTGGCCTATATTCCCTTGTCTTGGAGGGAGCTGAATGTCTTCTGGAGGATTCACCTTTGTTCCTTTTGTAGTTCTTGTTGAAGAACTTGTTGAATCTTTTAACCATCAAGGCAATTTCCTCCTGGTCAATGACTTCTTTGGTCTCAGCTCTCTTCCCTTCTTTGACAATGAGTGCAACTTTTGGGTACAACTATCTCCTCTTGATCCTTTCTTCTCAACTCAAACTCATAGGCTTTGAGGTCTGAGAACAATTCATGATTAGATGTTTTTGATAGGTCCATTGAGTGCCTTAGAGCCATGGTCTTCATTTCCCACTCAGCTGGGAGGCTCCTTAATATCTTCATACACATCTCCTTCTGTGTGTAATCTTTCCCAAGTGCTGAGAGCTCATTCGTTATTTAAGTGAATCTAGCATCCAGCTGATCCATTGTCTCACCTGCAAGCATTTTAAAATTTTCAAATTTTTGAACAACAACAGATAATTTGTTTTCCTTAATTTGCTTAGATCCTTCACAAATTAAGGTTAATTTATCCCAGATTTCTTTGGCTGTTTTGCAATATTTGACTTTGTTGAACATGGCTTTGTCCAAAGTCTTGTAAAGTATATCCTTGGCTACGTTGTCAAGGTTGCATCTTTTTATATCATCATTTGTCCATTCAGCTCTTGGCTTTTCAACCATAGCTGGTCTGGGAGGAGCATCCTCCTCTTCTTCACCGCAGCAGCCTCTCCTTGTTTGTGTTCACCTTCATTATTTGCAGTGGCCCATCCTCTATCATTATCCACATCTCATCATGTAAAGCTGATAGATGAGCCTGCGTACATATTTTCCAGTCATCAAATTCTTTAGGAATGCGTGTCAAATTTGCTTCCATGATAATAACTTTGCTGTTTTAAAAATGGCTTTTGAAAGAACAAGTGTTAACAACTTCTTTGAAAGATTGGAGATCTAGTTCAGTAACAGTGCGGAAGGCTCAATGAACCAACCGCTCTTATACCACTTGTAGGTCCCAAGGGTGTGAGTGTAAGGTTTAGAGGGGGGGTTGAATAAACCTTACCAACTTTTCGAATTTAGTCCTTTTAAATAAGTTCAGAGTTAATTTCACAGCTAAGTCATTGGTGGACAACTAAGTTAGTTAACCAAATAGAGTTAGCCACTCAACGCACTCGGATCGAGTTTGTTGATAGAATAACTCACCGCTTAGTCTTATACTTAATTTGGTGTGATAAGATTTTCACGGAAGACTTAACACCCTTGAATTTGGTTTAAGTTTGTTTTAACACTTAGTTTTAGCACTTTGTTAAATATCAATTGGATAGCAAATTATCATCGATATTAAATGATATGCGAGAAGTAAATGCTGAAATGTAAATGACACAATAAATTTTATAGAGGTTCAAGATGGGGTAATTCTTCTAATCCTCTCTTCTCCAACACCGGAGGAATCCACTAAGTATTGACCGAGTACAAAGTGGTTATCACCCGGATACAAGTCTTGATCACACACGGTGACTTGATCCTTTGGGACTCGGATCCTGAGATGCCTTGGTCACACACGGTGGCTTCTCGTATGACTTAGCTTCTTCACAGGCGTACCGCCTTGCTACTACTGACTCACTTGCTCAAGCTTCTTGGATTTGATCACGAAGCCCTCCAATAACTTGAGGTGGTTCGACCTTGAACCTTTCTACAATCCTCCTTGGAATGTAGACCCCTTTTGATTCTTCAAAAGTTTCCTCTTCAACAAAAGATGAGGTTGTCTTTCCTTCATGACTTGGTGTTGGATAGATTTCCTTCAAGTTTAGGCTTGAGGATTTGCTTGAATAACTTGAGAATTTTTTTGCAGGTTACAACTCGAATAATAACTTGAAAGTTCGTGGTTCTGGTCACCTACTCTCAAAGTGATTCCTCAGCCTTTTATAGTGTTCTCTTAAAAATCTGCCCGTTGAAGAGATAGGCTGATTTTTTAAAAGACACTAGTGGTCGTTGGCTTGTCTTGTTGCAGTCCTTGAAATTGACATTACCTCGTATTAAATGAACCTTGACTTTTCGAGCCTCGACACGGGTGCGAGTGCTTTCCATTGGTTTATTCCTTTTGCACGCTTCTCGGGATCGAGCACTTTAGAATATTGCAAAGCATGGAAGTATTACTTATTTAAGTAACTTTCTTGACTTCTCAGGCAAATGACTCTTTTCGATTGTCTTGACTTGATCATAGTTCCTTAACTTCCCCAGGTGATTTCGAGTCGGCTCCCAATCATTGGAAGACTCATCATCACTTGAACTTGAGACTTGGCTATCTTGAGTTGACTTGACGACACTTTCACACACCAGATTCGGTGATACTCCTTCGATCAAGTTCTTGACTTCTCCTTCTTGCCATACTCACCGCTTCACAATGAGTCTTCATTTTAGCATCCAGTTGACTTCTTGCATATCCAGGCATAGTCGACTTGACTTAGCTCAGACCCCCTATCTATTACAATGTAAATTACAAAGAAAATGGGGTGCCAACTTTCTAGTCTAAGTTTTACATTGCATTCATCAAAATCTAAACAATAAATTTCCCAACAATTTCCCCCTTTTTGATCTTGATGTGGTTCTGAGTAATCCGCTCAATTCCACACTTTTAAAATAAGCAGGAATCCAGGATTTTCGTATTTCAAAATATGTGTGAACCATGAAAGCGATGTCAGTTGGTAATCATTCATCAATTGTGCCCTCTCTCTTCAAATTCTGGTGGTTCAATGTAGTTACTCCAAACTATGCAATTCAGTCTCTCCATGAAATGCTCGTCTTTAAAGAAAGTATGCCCAACCTTCATGCCAACCTTTTTCATGATGTGCCACATACATAGTCGGTGAATATTATTTTTGAAAACCTTTTTCACCGCGTTTTTCATTGCGGGATCCTGGTCTGTAACAATGTATGTTGGCTCATGGGCCATTGATTTCAAGAAATTTTGGAATAGCCACATATAGGATTCTTCATCCTCCTTGAGAAGTGGCCCATACACGAACGTAACACATCTTCTATGGTTGTCTACGCCAGTGAATGTTGTGAACACCATTTTGTACCTATAGTTGATATGATAAGTTAGTTTTATTTTTTTTAAATAATAAATATTTAAGTTCAATTGTATGCAATGTTCGTATAGTGCATAAGAAATTGATCAATGTTATCATACAAGCAACATATATGATTTTTTTTCAAAGCAGGGGTGGGTGCACACTTGTATAAATTTATTTTTTATATATGCAACATTTAACTCACAAATAAGCAGTTTATGTTTAATTCACATGCATATTCACACATGAATTAATGCTGAAAGAAAAGAGAAATGAATACCAATTAGGGCGGGTATAAACTTTTATAAAATTATATATTTTCATATGAAACATGTAAATCACACATAAGCAGTTTATGTTTATTTGACATGCATATTTATACACGAATGGAAAAAAAAACCTGGGGGGTACTGAATTTGATGGGGGTGTACAGACATGCTAGTGTTGTATGTTGCATCGAAAGATATTACATCCCTGAACATGGTGTAGTTTTGCTTGCACATTGGATCAGCCCAAAAATAGCCGTGTAAGTTGGTCGTTCTCATCAACGTCGTAGTTGAATGCGGTATTTGGACACACCTCAAGTTTCTTTAAAAACTTGTCTATAATAAGTTGGGCATCAGCTCCACATACGTATGCTTTTCACTCTCTCTTGAAATTTTAAAATCAATTGGGAGTGCGCCTACGTTTGAGTACCCTCCAACCATCTCTTTATACAGGCGATAAGTCTTCGTTGGCCCAATGTTTACTTTGATACAGTTTAGGATGAATATTTGGTGAGCCAAATTTAAATTCCTATTGGCTTTTAGAAAGAGACTGTACACCCCGAGAGTCAAGGAATGTGTGTGCCTGATTTCAAAAGTTTTAATTGTGCAAGCACCAGCTGCATTGTATTGGAACATGCACCGTGCCTTGCATTCCACCCTTGTTGCATTCCACCGCGTTTGGTTGTACTGATTCTCACATCAAATCTACTGACACAACCATAATTTTTGTAGAATTGTATTCTATTCCAAGATAGAGATTTTTCTTTCCACGACATTAACTTACTATATACTTTTTCAACCTCATTATGTGAAATGGCCATCTTGGACCGATCAAATGTGAATTCTGGCTTAACCGAGTAATGTTTCTTGGCCATATTGTCACTGGTAATGGAATCGAGGTAGATCCGGCCAAAGTTGAGGCAGTATTAAACTGGAAAACACCAAAAAATGCAAGTGAAGTACGGAGTTTCTTAGGCTTAGCCGGTTATTACAGAAGATTTATCCAGGATTTCTCTAAGATTGCGGGACCAATGACTCGACTAACCCGAAAGGATATAAAGTTCCAATGGACAATAGAATGCGAAGAAAGTTTCCAAGAGCTGAAGCAAAAACTGGTTACGACACCAATTTTAGCTATGCCTGATGGGTCTGAAGGATTTGTTATTTATATTGATGCTTCGAAATATGGGCTCGGATGTGTCCTAATGCAGCATGGAATGGTTATTGCTTATGCATCAAGACAATTGAAACCTCATGAGTTGAATTACCCTACCCATGATCTGGAATTAGCAGCGGTGGTACATGCATTGAAGATTTGGCGTCATTATTTGTATGGCGGCAAATGTGAAATTTACACTGATCACAAAAGTTTGAAGTACTTCTTTACACAGAAGGAACTAAACATGTGCCAGAGAAGATGGTTGGAATTAGTTAAAGATTATGATTGTACGATTCATTACCATCCAAGTAAAGCGAATGTAGTAGCTGATGCATTAAGTAGAAAGACTGAAGGATAATCAGCTAAATTACCTACGCAACAAGACTCCCTAATACAGGAATTTGCCAAATTAAATCTCATCTTTGTGAAGCCTCCTAGTACCACTATTGCAATGATAGAAGCACTAACAATTCAACCTACCTTGAGGGACCGAATCAAAGAGGCTCAGAATAATGATGGATTTTTATGCAAGATAAAAGATCGAGCACTCACTGGTAATATTAAAGGTTTTGCTATTGCACCAGATGGAACACTGATGTACGAAAGAAGATTATGTGTGCCAAAGGATGAAAAGTTAAGAAAGAAAATTCTTGAAGAAGCTCATAACACTCCATATTCAGCTCATCCAGAAGGAACGAAGATGTATAAAGATTTGAAAGAAACCTATTGGTGGCGGAACATGAAACGTTCAATCGGAGAATTCGTAGAAAGATGTTTAACATGCCAACGAGTGAAAGCAGAGCATCAACAACCATCCGGATTACTCCATCCGCTGGAAATTCCTAAATGGAAGTGGGAGCATATTACTATGGACTTTGTAACAGGATTACCAAAGACAATAAAGGGTTACACAGCTTTTTGGGTGATCATCGATAGACTCACTTATGAGGAAACTCCTATAGCTATTCTGGGGAGAAAGGTTCACACCTTAAGGAATAGAGAGATACCTCTGGTGTTGGTACAATGGAGCAAACATGGAAAGGAGGAAGCAACATGGGAACGAGAAGATGAAATTCAAACCAAATACCCTCATATTCCAACCCAAGTAAGTTCATTTCGAGGACGAAATTTTTTTAAGTAGGGGAGGGTGTAGTGACCCAAGCTTTTTGCGCATTACTTATTAAGTTTTTCATGTTATATATAAATGTATATACATAGGTCATTATATATAAGTTATATGTGTATATACATACACACACACACACACACACACACACATATATATATATATATATATATGAGAATATGTCATGAGGTAAAGAAAAAAAAAATTGATTACGTATGTATGTATATATAATCAAAGTTAAACTTTTAAACTCTTATACATAATTAAGTGTTCCAGTTTATATATAAAAAAATAGATTAATATAAGTGGCTAAGTTTTGGATGATAATGACTTAATGTATAATAATATAAATATGTAAATATATATATAACCCAAAGCATACGTGTATGTGTGCATGCATGGTTAAAGGTGAGGATATACATATAGATGTGCTTAGTCACCTGCTTATGTTTACTAAGCTGCAAAATTAGGATCAAGCTTGCATAGGAATATTCCACATGTCATGATAAGTGTCCTACTTGTGATTTCTTTGTTGAGAAGCTTTCAAAAATATTAAGCCACGTCATGTTGCATGCATGAATTGAAGAAAAGTTTTACAACTTGTATCAGCCAACTAAATCGTGTTAGCCTATAAATATGAAATGCTCTTTCATAAGATTTAGGAGATACGAAAAATAGAAAGAGAGGGTCGAGTGGTGAGGTAACAAATTTCATAGTGTTTTGAGAGTATAATTTTGCAAAGCCTTTACTACAGTAGTCACGCTCATTTTCAGCTTACCAATATAAAGGTGGGGTAACTCTTGATCCGTAAGTATGTCGTACTGTTATAATCATTGTTGTTCCATGTGTCGTTTATTTGAACAAATGAATGGACTCTCCTTCGGGAAGTCAAATAATGAATAAATGGGATTCACCTTCGGGTAATCCAAATGAAATGAATCCTTCGGGATTAATGCTAGCTAATGGACCGTCTCACAGAGTGGGTCTGGTCAATAATGAATGAATGGTTCTTATAAATTGTATGCGTGTGACAATTGGTTATAACTGCTTACGGTGTTCCCCACTGAGTTTTTATACTCACGCCATATGTGCTATATTTTTATTGCAGGCTGAGGAATAGGGCACCTGGGCTGATGACAGTGAGGAACGGGTCTCCCCCACCTTTTGTTAATATTTTGCTAAAATATGGGTTTGTAATAAACAGAAGTACTTTTGTACAAATCCTTTGCTTGGCTGTTTTTTTTGTAATAATATATATAAATATTACGTTATTGGAAAAACAAAAAGAATCTTACCCAGTTTTAAATATTTTATTAATTTATCTATTTCAAGAAAGTTTCCGCAATAATATAATCCTGATACAGACAAATAAGTTTTAGTGTCATTCCGAGCCTAGCGGGTTCGGGGCGCCACAGAGTGGTATCAGAGCAGATCTACTTTCCTATAAATTTAAAAAAAAGAAGACAGGGGTTTGATTAGTCTATTTTTATTGAAAGATTGTATTGTCAAGGGAGAACCGTACTCGTGTCTGCAGTCCCGCGCCTATTCCTAAGGTAATGCGTGAATTTTCTGTCTATGAAGCATAAGTTAGATTATGATTGGTTAAAAGATTTTAATCACGTCAACATGACAAGTTTTGATTGTGATATAGATATGTATAAGTTAAACACATGCATGCATGAAACCACTGTTTTGCTACATGGTAATCTGTTCTTAATTCTTAGTGCATAAGTTTTGTAATAACTAGCCAAATGGAGGCTAATTCATTACACACTCAGCAACATGTCATTAAGATTTATAAAAGTAACATTACTCTCATGATGCATGTCTCTGTTAATTGATTATGTCTCTTTAGAAACTAATCTCTCTCGCATGCATTTTTTTTTATGTCCCCATTGTTGGCTTTTGATAATTTATAGTTGTAGTAATTGGTAATAGTCAAATGAATTCTCATTTGTTTCCCAGAAATGGTTGTGCTGAGCTTATATGCCTTGGTATTATTTATTCCTTTATTTGGTTATTTATTTCTTTTGAGCTTACATGTACACCTCAACACTAAATTTATTAGGTTCGTGATTACTGCAACTTTGATTTTGACAAAATGAACAATCATGAGAATATAGAATAATTTAGTGATACTTTAGAATTTCACAATCATAAACGTATTTGCATGATGATTTTAGAACCTCTGTTATAAGGTATGGTTGAAATACTGAAGTTTACTTGTAGATAATGCATTTCCTTATAAATGTTTTAGGATGACTATGATACATACCGCTAGGAAACATGTTGGAAACACGAGTAGAGCTGATTGGACAAATCATAGATATACGACACATATGCAGTCCCATGGCCAAGATCTTGCAAGTCATATTACTATGATGACACGCCTACGGGCTGCGACAATACGTGCAGGTTATACCGCCACAGACTATCAGGCATCAATGCGATTATTAGAAGCAACACGGAACCCCCACAAGGGTATACTTCAAACGGTTTTTGATGATATGGTTGTAATGGATTCTTGTGGTGGGCCAGAAATTAACTACAACCGTTTCTGTGAAGGAGTTCTGCATATATGGCGACAACATAATAAACATGAACAGCGGGGTCGTCGATCGGAGCACAAGGCTGAAAAGCTTAAACGAAAAGCTTTTCGTTTACAAGAAGAGGCTCAGGCTTGCCTTCGAGAGGCCTACTATCACAAAGAAGATGCCCACTGTCAATTTGAGGAAGCTGGAATAGAACCTCAGAATGTGGAGCCTCAACAATGGTATGATGATGTAACTCCCTCACAGGAATCAGGGCCCGGAATAGAGGGTCGTGTAGGAGGACAACCACCAGCTAGTTTTTATCTTGAGGAGGAAAATCAAGGGAGTGCTACCTATCCAGGAGAGGGTTTATAATAGAGGCCTGCACACCTAATATATATTAATACAAAAAAAAAAAGTAGTGTACTGGATGTATATATACGAGTTTGGTAGATCGAGTCTATCTTGTTTTGCATTTGACATAGGGATATATGGCAGGTCGTCTGGCTTATGTTTTTATACCAAGGTTGGGCATGTAGTCTCATTTTTGGTGTACGAATTGAATATAAAGATGGCTGCAAAGCCCTGTTTGCAATATTAATAAATATGATGCGTAGTTATGGTTTGATTCTATTTGTACTTCTTTAAATATCATTTATTTTTATTCCGATATTCTTATAACTCATCGAAAATTTGCATATTTAGGAGAATCATGCCAAGAAGATTATTACAAGGAAGAAATGATCCATCTGGGAACCCCACGAATCAAGAACATACTACAACTGATGCTGGAGAGTCAGGAGCCAACTTTGCCAGAGACTTTTTGAACACTCTACAAGATTTCCTGCAACAACAAACTCCCATTAACAATGTGTGTGATGAACCACGACCAGAAATGCGAACAAATGAAGTGGTCGAGCAATTTCGCCGTTTCGCACCACCAAGTTTTAAAGGAAAAGAAGGACCGTGGTGGTCAGCCAAGAATGGTTGCTCGAATCGAACGTATATTTGATCATATGGAATGTACGGAAGAACAAAAAGTTCGGTGTGCTATTTTTCAATTAGCGAGGATGTTGGACATTGGTGGGCATCATTGTAAGTCCAAGAGGCTACGATAATCTAGAGGGGGTGAATAGATTATCTCCATCTTTCGATTTCGCCTCTTTTTAAAACCGAATGCTCAAATACAATAATAAAGGTGCGGAATATAAACAACACACGTCGATTTAAAGAGGTTCAACCCACCTAGGGCCTAATCCTCTACCACCCCAAAGATATCAGGGATGGATTTCGAAAAAGAAAAAGAATTTTATTAATTACCAAAATTAATACAAATTCAACTTACAACACCTTGAAGAGCACCACACTCTTCTTCAACACCACCTTTGGAGATTACCACAATCTCCCTTTGAAGATTACCACAATCTTCCTTCAACGGCACCTTGTGAAGATTACCACAATCTTCAACCTTGAAGAATACCAAATTCTTCAACACCTCAATAAGAAGATTACCACAATCTTCTCACACCTAACACCTAGATCACCCAAGTGTGTTCTTACCACAAGAACACTCACAAGGATATCTTGTGTTTGAATGACGACCACAAATTCAAGATTACAACTCGATAATGAATAATACAATTGAGTGCAAGTGTAATCAAGAATAGCCTAGACCTCAAGAATGTGAAAGTGAATAGCTAGGCAAATTACAACAAGAAATAAGACAATGAAAGACCAAGTGTTTGCTTGAAGTGTATCTTGTTGTGTAGTATCTCAATTGTTGTGTTGGTTGCTCCAAAACTTCCTCTATTTATAGGAGATGATTGATCAAGCATAGGCTCCTCTTGGGGATTGAAAATCTACAGAAAAATACAATTAAAATCAAGAATATAGCTGTTAGAAATCAATCCCACAATTTAAGGAAATGTGTCTGCTGTCAAACGGTCATATTTTTGCTGTCAATACACAGGGCGACCGGTCGAACAGAAATAAGAACACTTTGAAAATTACAACAGGGCGACCGGTCGACGTAGGCTTCGACCGGTCGACCCCTGTCTCAACCGGTCCCCCTAGGCGCAAAAACGAAGGGGTTAAGTTCTGTTCCAACATGGAACTTGCAGGTACCTGGTCGGCCATCCGGGCGACGGCCGACCGGACGGGCCGACGCCAGATGCGACCGGTCGACCTGCTTGTTTTCCTTCCGTCTCATTTTTCTGTTTCTAAAAACATCTTCAGGTATGGGTTGCCCTATAGGGCGACCGGTCGACCAAGAGACAGAAATGTTGTCCAATTTTTGTCGAAAATAAAACCCAAGAAATACTCCGAAAATATAGTAAAACATTTTAAACCGATCGGAAGTATTAGGACAACATTTAGAAACATCGTTTGAGAGTGAAAATCCAATAACGTAAAATCATTAAAAGCGTTGTCCAATTTAGACGAAAATAAACTTGAGAAAATACTCAGGAAAATATTAAAACCATTTTAAATCATTTAGGAGTATTTGGACAACCTTTAAAAGCATTGTTTTGGTGATAAAATAAAATCATCAAAATTAAGATAAAAACATGTATCAAACAATCTCCCCCTTTTTGATGATTACAAACCAAAACAATTTTTACACAAACTAAGAGAGCAATTTAGAAATGATTTTCCGGTAAAAACATTTGACCGTTTGGAAGCAACCAAAATTTCCAAAAATATTAACGCAACCAAGAGGAGTAAATATTTTCAATAATAAGCACAAGCTCCCCCTATCAACAAGCACATCAAGAATGATGTAAGAGCAATAATCCATAAGCTAAAAGCTTTTAGCTTTTACGATTTGATCAAGAGCTTATAAGCTCCCCCTGTCACAAAACAACATTAAACAATAATATAAGTCCATCAAGCAACAATTGGACTGAGAACAAATCACAACTTATGGCTTTTATGAGCCATAGCTTATAGCTTTTATGACAAGCTTTTATTAGCTTCTTTGAGCTAATGAGCCAATATCCTGTTTCTCCCCCTTTGGAATCATCAAAAAGAATGTTAGGATGGTGAAAACACCATACAATAATATAGAAGCGCGCCAAAGGAACGGTTTAATAGCCGTTGAGCAATTAAGGCATAATAATTCAAGGAAAATTGGATAATTGAAACATAAAAGATCCATAAGCTTATTAGTAAGCTAAAAACATGATTTCAAAAGGATTTTAAGACATTTTGAAGCAAGAGAATCATGTAGAAGTTGAAAGTTTCAATGCGACATTTTAACAAACACCTTGTGTGCATGAAAAATAGAAGAGGTTGTATATAACCTTTGTAAATGGTTCAAGCCAAAAAAATTTTCATATCATCAATCAACCTCAAAAAGATCATATGCAACAAATGCAACAATAGTTCATCAAGTAAGGAGCTCAAAGTAGATTCTCAAGGGTTCAACCCAATTGAGATAAGCTAAGAATGATCAAGGCATTACAAATGCCAACAATTAGAGCATCCATCAAGTAATAAGTCATGCTTTCAACAATACATGTATCAATTGTCCCAACATATCCAACTAAGCATAATGATCAAAGCAATAAAAGAAGCACTTTTACCATCAAGTACTTCATACCAATTATCAAACAATGCTTTAGAGTATTTTTACCATCAAATACTCCATCAAAGTCATGATCATTCACAAGTCATTATCAACTTGCAATTTTAACCCTTTAAGAAAAACAAGCAAATATCATTAGTACAAATGAGTTTTACAAAAGTTCATAAAAGTACAAAGCAACTTAAATGAAAATGCTAGAAAGTAAAGGGGTGGGGTAATCATTCCTCATCCGAGGAGAAGCAAGATCCGGGAATAAAGTCCTTGATGAATTTCTTCAATTTTCCGATAGACTTTTGCATTTTGGAGGTCTTTTGCTCCAAAGCCTCATATCTCGTCTCATGAAAAGTCCTCATCTCATCAAATTCGGCTTGAGTATACTCCGGGCGGTTGAGCACCAGATTACCCTCCGGATTGCTCGGTTCACCCTCTTCCGCCAATCTTGCGGCCTCGGTGTCATCAAAGAAATCATTAGGATCGGGGGATTCTTGACCTCTTCCTCTAGCCATTTTGGTTGGTCGGATGTCCATATTCTTGCGCATCGTGACTATTTGGGAGATATTATCAATGTCGAAGTCATTTTGAAAAACTTCCGAGTTAAACTCCGACGAAGGAAGTCCCGATTGAATAAGAAGTTTACAAATCCAATTTCCCATAACTAACTTCTTATTACCTGAGTAATGGACTCGATAAGACATTGAATAAGTATGGCACCAAAGTTAAGTGGTTCCTCCTAGCAATCTTATAAGTCAAAAATAATCCATATTGCTAGGCATCTTTCCCGACTTACCACAAATGCAATAAGCGACAAAGACCGACAAAATACGATGCTCAAGTGTCATTGCCAACAAAGAGTACTTTGGCCATACTCCCAAATACGTCTTGACTTCTTTCATCGACACCCCCAACATTTCATCATTCCAAGTCCCACAAGAGAAATAATCCCAACCACCTTCTCTAACATGTAAAAGCCGGCAAATATCATTGGGAGTCCATCTAAAATGACGACCCTTTATAAGTGAATTAACGGCAATCGGCTTTCTATCATTATCATATTGCACCCACATATTAGCATAAAAATGTTGGATAATATCATCATCATACAACACATAAGCATGCTCCCATAAATACATCCAACCTTGCTCCTCAAAAAATCCTCTTATAGTAGGATACTCATTTGTAAATGAACTAAAACGACACATTTTAGTCCGAGCAATAGTTTTACCTTTCATCCCCGAATCCTCATAGTACCATTCCGCATACTTATTGATGAAATTAATAGCATTGCGGGAATTAGGAGCTTGAGTAACAAAAGATTTTTTACCTTTCGCCCAACGGCAATTTTCGAGCGAAATTGTTCCGCGGAGCTCGGTGATTTGGGCCCGAGAGAGAATGGGATTTTGAACATCATCACCTTCTTGAGCCACATTTCTTTGAGCGGCTCGAATATCCCTTTGTTCGGCTTCGTCTCGCCGATTTCTCGAAGTACCCTCTCCGCCCTTTCTTCTCTTAGAAGTGGGATTTTGATCGGTGGAATTTCTTGGAGGAGCCATATATGTAAGATTCTTGAGAAAATAAGAAGATTAGCAACAAGAATCGTGAAAAATGATGAAGAATTGAAGATTGTAGGAGAAAGGGGATGTTTACGCGCAGCAAGGGTTTGGGGATTTTTTTTGTGTTCTGTTTTGAAACGAAGACAGAAAGTTATAACCTGAAAAATTGGCCTGGGCGACCGGTCGAGGTATGGGGCGACCGGTCGAGGTGCAGGGCGACGGCCGTGCCGCCCCTGCTGTGACCGTCCCAGGTGATTTTTCTTTCTCCCAGAGTTTTCCAAAATTCGATTTTTCACCCCAAAAGTTTTAAAACTTTGCAAAAAAATAGGTTTGGACTATATCCAACAAATATGGGTTTCGGAAGAACATATAACCGATAAAATCGAGACTAAACAAGTAGTGCCTTAAAAAGAAAAAATTTGCAAGATCAATTAGGGGCACTTAAGGGGTCAAAATGAAATATCTTGAAAGATATGTGCATAAGCATAAAATCGAGTTTAAAAAAATACGAGTAGACATACCTCGATGGTTTAAGAAACTTGAAGACGCAATAGCCAATGAGTATGAAGTATGTATCCTACACAATTCTTAGACAACATATGCATAGAAAATACAAGTGTAGGCAAGTAATATGAGATATCAAAAGAGCTTATGCTATAAGATTTCATAAGAGATAATAAGCCACATAAGTCTAATAAAATGCTCAAGGGTTTTAGAAAATCATGCAAGGTCTCTTTTTTTTTTAAAAAATTTAAACTCATAAATATATAAGAGACCTATATTAAAAATAAATACTTGAAGATTCATTTTGCAATTAAGACACAATTAAGAGTATGCATAGATTTAAAAATAAAATGCATATACAAATGGGGAGATACGGTTTACCAATTACGCCGTTTCCATGGGTTGTGTCTTTCCCATTGTTGATGATATCTTCCCATTGAGAAGTCACTTTGTTGATGATGACTTCTCCATTTCCAAGTTTGGTTACCTTCCCATGGTTGATGGTTTCTTCTTCTTTGAAAATCATCTTGTTGATGATGTCTTTGCCATTTCCAAGGATTGTGTTCTTCCCATTTTTGATTATACGTTCTTCTTGGAAATTGGCTTTGTTGAGAGTGGTTTCTCCTTCTTTGATCAAATGAAACGTTCATTTGATGTTTTCTTGGTGGCATGAATTTTCTCCGATTTTTTTGCTTTGCGGGTACCTAATAGCACATTGTTTTGTGGTACCCTCATGTGTTTGGGTCCTTTAAGATTAGCTTTGAGACTTTTAGGTCTCCAACAATATTTAGAGCTATTTCTAGCCCGACAAGAATTAGCCGTATGACCCTTTTTGCCACAATAAAAACAAGTAATAATTTTAGGAGCATAATGACCAATATGCATATTGACTTGATCCTTTTTCATGCAATCAATATTCTCAACAAGAGTACTATTATCTTTTTCAAGGTTTCTAACCTTGTGTCAGTGTGTGGTGTGAGCACATGATAGTGATTCATAAGAAGTAAATAAACTATCCTTATCATTTTTCAAAATATTGAATTCCTTTTTCAAGTTTTTGTATCTAACAAGTAAGCTTTGGAATTCATTTTGAAGTTCATCATAATCATTTTGTAAATCACTATAATCATTTTGAATAACGATATCATAAGAAGTAGAGGGCTTAAGACATACCTCATTTTCTTCATTGATGCCCATAAGGCAATATTCAACTTCTTCACATTTGGAAGTTGTAAGAGGCTTATTCCTTAGATTTGAGCTTGTATGACCTTGAGAAATAGATGCTTTTGTTTGACTCCTTTCATTTGCAAATACTCCATAGATGGCTTCTAATTTTTGCCATACTTCATGTGCCGACTTTATTCCTACAATATGTTCATATTCTAAATTAGTAAATGAACAATACAAAATATTTAAAGCCTTACCGTTTAAGGAGATGATTTTCTTTTCTTCATCATTGAGCTTTTTGAAGCCTTTTGAGGTGTATGGTGTATCTTTCGTCGGAATGGATTCTCCATTAATGACGGTGTTCCAAATGTCGAACCCGCAACCTTGTAGATAGCATTCCATTCTTTCTTTCCAAAAATTAAAATTCTTGGAATCAAATAGTGGTGGCTTGGTGGTGGAGGTGCCGGATAGATGAGCTTCGTTCGTAGCCGTCGATCGTTTCTCTTCACTCGCGATGTGAAACGAGCTTGCCAAAGAGTTTGGCTTTGATACCACTTGTAAGTCCAAGCGGCTACGATAATCTAGAGGGGGGGTGAATAGATTATCTCCATCTTTTCGATTTCGCCCTCTTTTAAAAACGAATGCTCAAATACAATAATAAAGGTGCGGAATATAAACAACACACGTCGATTTAAAGAGGTTCAACCCACCTAGGGCCTAATCCTCTACCACCCCAGTATATCCGGGATGGATTTCGAAAAGAAAAAGAATTTTATTAATTACCAAAATTAATACAAATTCAACTTACAACACCTTGAAGAGCACCACACTCTTCTTCAACACCACCTTTGGAGATTACCACAATCTCCCTTTGAAGATTACCACAATCTTCCTTCAACGGCACCTTGTGAAGATTACCACAATCTTCAACCTTGAAGAATACCAAATTCTTCAACACCTCAATAAGAAGATTACCACAATCTTCTCACACCTAACACCTAGATCACCCAAGTGTGTTCTTACCACAAGAACACTCACAAGGATATCTTGTGTTTGAATGACGCGACCACAAATTCAAGATTACAACTCGATAATGAATAATACAATTGAGTGCAAGTGTAATCAAGAATAGCCTAGACCTCAAGAATGTGAAAGTGAATAGCTAGGCAAATTACAACAAGAAATAAGACAATGAAAGACCAAGTGTTTGCTTGAAGTGTATCTTGTTGTGTAGTATCTCAATTGTTGTGTTGGTTGCTCCAAAACTTCCTCTATTTATAGGAGATGATTGATCAAGCATAGGCTCCTCTTGGGGATTGAAAATCTACAGAAAAATACAATTAAAATCAAGAATATAGCTGTTAGAAATCAATCCCACAATTTAAGGAAATGTGTCTGCTGTCAAACGGTCATATTTTTGCTGTCAATACACAGGGCGACCGGTCGAACAGAAATAAGAACACTTTGAAAATTACAACAGGGCGACCGGTCGACGTAGGCTTCGACCGGTCGACCCCTGTCTCAATCGGTCCCCCTAGGCACAAAAACGAAGGGGTTAAGTTCTGTTTCAACATGGAACTTGCAGGTACCGGTCGACCGGACCGGTCGACGCCCAGGGCGACCGGTCGACCTGCTTGTTTTCCTTCCGTCTCATTTTTCTGTTTCTAAAAACATCTTCAGGTATGGGTTGCCCTATAGGGCGACCGGTCGACAAGAGACAGTAAATTTGTCCAATTTTTGTCGAAAATAAAACCCAAGAAATACTCCGAAAATATAGTAAAACATTTTAAACCGATCGGAAGTATTAGGACAACATTTAGAAACATCGTTTGAGAGTGAAAATCCAATAACGTAAAATCATTAAAAGCGTTGTCCAATTTAGACGAAAATAAACTTGAGAAAATACTCCGGAAAATATTAAAACCATTTTAAATCATTTAGGAGTATTTGGACAACCTTTAAAAGCATTGTTTTGGTGATAAAATAAAATCATCAAAATTAAGATAAAAACATGTATCAAACAATCACATGCTAGAACAATGACAGAGGAACAAAAACAAACTTTGACCTGGAATGAGTTTAAGGAGATAATTATGGATCGATATTTTCCTCAATATATTCGAGATCAAAAGGAAACCGAGTTCTTAAACCTGAAGTAAGGAACTCTTCCAGTAATGGAGTATGAAAGGCGTTTTAATCAGTTATCTCAATACGCCCCATATTTAGCAGATACCGAACAGAAGAAAGCTAGAAGATTTGAAAGGGGATTACGTCCTGAAATAATTGGGAATATAAATACACAAATTTGGAATCCATCACTTCTTGAGAGAAGTAGAAAGACGATTCACTCATTTGTTAATTTTAGAACTAACTGGTTTGAGATCTAATTTATATTCCAATTATAAATTAAACATTTACTAGTGAATCAATGGTAAATGAGAATAAGAAGTAATTGGAGAGGTTTGACATATAGTAACTAGCTTCAATTATGAATTGTCTATGGAAAATTAATCTATATGCAATGATTATATCAATAGACTACTCAAATTGTAAAGTATGATATTGTATAGTTATAAGAGTGCAAATCTGGATTTATAGTGAAGTAATACTGAAATTAATAAGTCAATTAAATTAATTAAAGAGTTTAATTATTTATTGGATTTATTGAAGCTTATAAATATAAGTCCATGGTCCCTGATTTGCCTTCCTATAGTAAATGAGTTGGAAATAATATTTTAGCTTCATATGGGCTTATGGAAAATAATCTTTCATAAGATTCGGGCTAATATAGTAATATCGGTTAATTATAGCAATATGTGATATTCTATAGTTTTGACTATATTGAGAATTATATAAATATAAGATATTTATGATATTAATATAATTATTGTGTTGAAATTTGTATTGGGAACTTATCAGTAAAAGTCAGAGTCTATCTAGAAATTTGAATTTTAGATAAGATAAGAGAAATACTTGGAGTAGAAAAGTGATTGAACAAAGGCTATAAAAGAAAACCACATCCTCACTATTCAACAATGCTAATTTTGGTGGCCCATTTCAACAATTAAAAAAAAAGTTTCCGACCTCATTTTCCAAGAAAAATAATTTCGACAGCCCCCTCTTTACAATTGAAAGTGAATTTCTTTTTGGTCAAATTGATTTTTTAATTACTTTTTGGCCTAACCACAAAACTTTGATCAATTTAAATTAAATAGTTTGCCAAGCAATTCTCTTCCATCTCCGAGCATGAGGGCAATGAAATTTGTCTTTTTTAACGTGCGATTCCATGTTTTTATTTAAGCCTAGTTAAATTCCCTTCCAATTGAGTTAGCATAATCCTATGATTTTATGTGTTGAAATATTGTAGGAAAATCAAAGTAGGAACTTAGATTATTATTTAGATGCCCACACATTGCTATTGTTAGGGAGGATAGAATTGGAAGATCATGGTATCTACAAGCTTGGGAATTAGAAGATTCAAGTATTGAATGAACATCAAGCGAAGAACAAAAATCACCAAAGGAGGCGATTTTCTTATTCTTCCTTTAGATATAATAAGTTTAATACGCATGATCTTGTGTTCGTATATATAAAACTCGAATTTTGAAATCCCACGCTTTTAATTTCGTTCTATTAGATTGAAAATCCAAATCTTATCACTTCAGATTTGATCCAGGACCCTAATAAGTTCCAACATATTTGTACATTACAAGTATTATTTATGGAGAAAAGAGTACGTTAGAAAAATTGAATTCTTATTTCTCTGGATTGTATTACACATATATTACACTAGTTGAAAAATATGCAACAATTTACCCAAAGTTTATTTATCATAAGATTTTATTGTTAGGCATGACCTATTAGGCCATCCCGATTCTATAATGATGTGAAGATTACTAGAAAATTCACGTGGCCATTCTTTAAAGAATCAGAAGATTCTTCAATATAATGTAATCTCATGTGGTGCTTGTTCTCAAGGAGATTTAATTGTAAGACCATTACCAGTGAAAAATACATAATCTCTTGCATTTTGGGAACCCATGCATGGTAATATTTATGCCTATTTACCCACCTTATGGGCTATTTTGATATTTTATGGTTTTAATCGATGCATATACTATATGGTCTCATGTATGTTTGTTAGGAAAATTTATGTTTAGATTTTGATGATACCATGTAAAACTTAGAATAGGAAGTTGGCACCCCATTTTCTATGTAATTCAAACTGTAATAGATAGGGCTGAATAAAATGAGTTAGAGTCAGCTAAGTTGAAGATTACAAGAGTCGACTGATGTGTGTCAGCTGTGTGAAGCCAAGTGAAGGATCAGTCAAGTGACAGAAAAGTTGTCTCAGTCAGCTGACTGACAGCTAAGTCATTCCAAAAATAATTAGAATCGAATGTCAAAGGGTATGTAGCGGACAAGACTTGAAGAAAGCTGAAAGAGATCCGTTGTCAACACAAGTTAAGGTTTTGCTGGAAATAGGCATGTGTCAGGCTGCAAGCAATAAAGTTGTTTAGCTGAAAGAGTGCAAAAAGCAAGTAACCAATGGGATGTACCTGAAAACCTACAGAGACTAAGAAAAGGTTGCAGAGCATTGAATTCATGGTACGACCCTCATTAATGTTGCAAGACAAGACATGCCAACAACCTACGAGTGAGATTTAAAATGTATGTTTATCTTTTCAACGGACATATTTTCGAATCTGCACTATAAAAGGCTGAGGAAGCAAGTGAAAAAGTGGCCAATAACAAATTTCATAAGACTATCAAACATTCAAGCAAGCAAAACCTGCAAATACTCTCAAGCTTTCAAAGATATCCTCAAGCCTAAATTCGAAGGAACTCAATCCAACACACTTAGTGAAGGAAAGAATACTTAATCAAGTTGAAGAGAAAATTTATTTGAAGAACAAAAGGGGTCTACTCTTCAAGGTTGAAGGAGTATAAGTAAGGTTCAAATTCGAACCATAGGCTTTGGGCTCATTGGAAGGCTGTTTGATCAATTCCAAGAGTTTGAAGGAGCTGAAGTAGCAAGACACAACTTTTGTGAAGAAGTTCGAGTCCCGGAGCGACTAGTATTTGTATGATCAAGGCTGACTCGGACTGTTGACTGCTTTGTAACTGAAGATCTTGTTACTTAGTGGATTCCTCTTGGAGTTGGAGAAGAGTGGATTAGAGAAACTACCCCATCCTCGAACCACTATAAAAACTACTTGTGTCTTATTTACTTACAACACTTTCATTTCTTGCATATCTTATATGTGTTGTTAAGTTATAATTGCTAAACTCAACTGATACTGAATATTGCTTAAAACAAGTGTTGAGAAATAAGTTTAAAACAACAAGGGTGAAAAGTCTTCCGCTGAACAAAACCCAAATCAACTATTAATTTAAGTGTTAGCTGGTACCAGCTGAGTAATACCATCAATAGCTCAGTCGAGTCTGTTGAGTGGGTAACTTTGCTGAGTAAGCCAACTTAGTTGTCCCTCAAGGACTAAGCTGATTGATGTTAACTCTGAAAATACTTAAAAGGACTAAATCAAAAATTTGTTAAGGTTTATTCAACCCCCTTCTTCTAAACCTTACTACTCACCCCTTGGGACCTACAAGTGGTATCCGAGCGGTTGGTTCATTGAGCCTTCCGCACTGGTTACTAAACAAGATCTGAGTCTTTTCAAAAAAATCAACACCTGAGTATTTAAAGATTTTATTTCAAATGCAAAGTTATTATCATAGAAGAAAATCTAACTCGCATTCCTATGTTTACCGTGGAAGAGTTTGATGATTGGAAAATTCGTATGCAGGTTCATCTATCAGCCCTGCACGATGAGATGTGGCTAGTGATTGAAGATGGGTCACTGCAAATTCTAAAGGTCAACATTGCTATAAGAAGTGCACCTCTTGCTGAAGGAGAGGATATTGCAGCAGAGCCCAGACCTGCTATGGTTGAGAAGCCTCGTTGTGAATGGACCAATGAAGATAGAAAGAGATACAATCTTGACAATGTTGCCAAGGACCTTCTTCATAAAACCTTAGATAAAGCTATGTTTAATAAAGTGAAATCTTGCAAATCGGCCAAAGAAATTTGGGAAAAACTTATTGTTAGGAAATTTATTGAGTAGATTTTGATGATACCATGTAAAACTTAAACTAGGAAGTTGGCACACCATTTTCCTTCTAAATTGTATTATAATAGATAGGGCTGAGAAAGCTGAGTCAAGTCAGCTATGCCAAGGAATACAAGAAGTCAACTGTGGACTGAATTGAAGACACTGCTGTGTGTCAGCTGAGTATGGCCAAAAAGGAAGTCAAGGACTCGACTAAAGGAGTGTCAGCTGAGGAACAATTGTAAGAAGTGTCAGTCAAGTCATCTCAAGAAGCCAAGTCTCAAAGTTGAAGTGACAGTTGAGTTATCCAATGACTGGAGCGGACTCAAGTCACCTGGGGTAAAGACAGCAGCCTAGTCGAGACAACTGACTTAGATCCGTTGATTAAAGTCAAGAATATTACTCAATATATTAATATGTAAAAGTTGCCAGGTCTAAAGTGTTAGTCCCAGAATTATGCAAAAGGAATAAACCAATGGGAAACACTGCACCTTGTGTCAGGCACCTACTATGCTGCGAAGACATTTAATACAAGGAAATGTCGACATCAAGGA
Source organism: Rehmannia glutinosa (assembly GCA_016081115.2). NCBI lineage: Eukaryota > Viridiplantae > Streptophyta > Magnoliopsida > Lamiales > Orobanchaceae > Rehmannia > Rehmannia glutinosa. The sequence continues at coordinate 69,739,366 of CM071936.1, forward strand.
CTGCAATAAGACAAGCCAACGAACAAAAGTGACATTTGAAATTAGCTTATCTATTCAACGGGCAAAATTTCAAATGCACACTATAAAAGGCTGAGGAAGTTATTGAGAAGAGGTTACCTTGATGACCTGAACCACGATCAAGAAAGCATTATTCAAGCGTTTAACCTACAATATTCTCAAGAACATTCAAGCAAATCCTCAAGCCTGAAACTCGAAGGAAATCGATCCAACACAAGCTTTGAAGGAAAGACAACTTCAAATATGTTGAAGAGGAAACTTTTGAAGATTCAAAAGGGGTCTACTTTCCAAGTCAGGATTGTAGGAAGGTTCAAGGTCGAACCAGTATCAAGTTTTTTGGAGGGCTTCGTGATCAAATCGAAGAACTTGAGAAGTGAGCTGAAGTAGCAAGGCACTGCCTGTGAAGAAACCGAGTCGCAAGAGAAGAAGCCATGTGTGTGATCAAAAATTTCTCAGATGTTCACCACTTTGTAAACTAATTTGTTACTTAGTGGATTCCTCCAGGAGTTGGAGAAGAGAGAATTAGAAGAATTACCCCATCTTTGAACCTCTATAAAAATATTTGTGTCATTTACTTTCACCACATTTATCTTTCTGCATATTTACTTTATATCTGCAGATGTAATCATATTTGCTATCCAAATGATCTATAACTAAGTGCTAAAAATCAAGTGTTTAAAACAAGCTTAAATCTAATCAAAGGGTGTTAAGTCTTCCGCTGATAAAACCAAACCACCCTAGTTAAGTTTAGGTTAAACAGGCGAGTAATTCTATCAAGAGCTCTATCGAGTCTGTTGAGTGGCTAACTTAGCTGAATAACCAGCTTAGCTGTCCCTCAAGGACACAATTGTTTGAGTCAACTCTGTTGTAATTTTAAAAGGACTAAAATCAAAAATTTTGTAAGGTTTATTCATCCCCCTTCCTAAACCTTACTCACACCCCTTGGGACCTACAAATGGTATCAGAGCGGTTGGTTCATTGAGCCTTCCGCACTGGTTACTGAACTAGATCTCTATCTTTTCAAGAAGGTTTCAAACACTTGTATTTTCAAAATCTTTCATTTTAAGCAAAGTTATTATCATGGAAGCAAATCTGACACGCATTCCTATGTTCACTGTTGAAGAATTTGATGATTGGAAAATTCGTATGCAGGCTCATCTATCTGCATTACATGATGAAATGTGGCTTGTGATAGAGGATGGGCCACTGCAAATACTAAAAGTAAACACATCTCGTAGAAGAAGAGAAAACTGTTTGCAAGGAGGAGAAGAAAGGCCGATGAAGCAAGACCAACCATGGTTGAAAAAACCAAGGACTGAGTGGACAAATGAAGATAGGAAGAGATACAACTTGGACAATGTGGCCAATGACATACTCTACAAGACATTGGACAAAGCCATGTTCAATAAAGTCAAATCTTGGAAATCTGCAAAAGAAATCTAGAATAAACTAACTTTAATTTGTGAAGGTTCAGAATAAATTAAAGAAAATAAACTGTCCGTTGTTGTTCGAAAGTTTGAAAATTTCAAAATGCTTGCAGGTGAAACCATGGATCAGCTGGCTGCTAGATTAACTGAAATCACAAATGAGCATTCAGCTCTTGGGAAGGAATATACAAAAAAGGAAATGTGTATGAAGATCTTAAGAAGCCTCCCAGCTGAATGGGAAATGAAGACTATGGCCCTGAGACATTCAATGGACCTCTCAAGAACATCTAATCATGAGGTATTATCAGACCTCAAAGCCTATGAGTTTGAGCTGAGAAGAAAAGAGCAAGAGGAGACAGATGTACCCAAGACAGCTGCACTGATGGCCAAGGATGGAAAGAGAGCTGAATCCAAGGAAGCCATAGACCAGGAGGAAATTGCCCTAATTGTTAAAAGATTCAACAAGTTCTTCAATAAGAACTATAAAAGAAATAAAGGGTGAGACCTCCAGAAGACATTCAGCTCCTTCCAAGTCAAGGGAAGATAGGCCACCCAAGAGAGCTGGACATCAAAGGGTTGAATGTCAAAGAGCTGATAATCCAAGAACAGAAAGAGATGATCAAAGAGCTGAGAACCTGTGTTGGAACTGCAGACAACCAGGACATTTTGCAGTTGACTATTCCTATCCACCAATCAACAAATATAGGAATGAGGAAGATAGAAGAGTCTTCAAGGAAAGAAGACAGTAAAAGAAGAAAGCCATGTTGGCTGCTGAGACTGCTGAGACAGTCAAGTCTAAAGAAGCAGCAGACTCAGAGAGTAGTGAAGCTGACTACTCAAGTGACTCTAAAGAAGAGGCTATGATTTGCCTCATAGCTAAAGACAAGATCAACCAGATAAAGAAGATGAGGTACACTCTAACTCATCTAATTCAGATTCAAGTGATAGTGATTGTGATACACACACTTCAACACCCATTGGTCTTTACGATTCATTAGGCAAAATAATTAAAGATTTTGAATACATAAAATCCTCACACACAATTCTAAATGAGGAAAATAGCTAGCTTAAAAGCCAAAACTCACAATGACTAAAGAGCTGAGTACTCTAAGTCACATAGCTGATGGGAACACTAAGATGAAGGCTAAAAATGCCAAGATCATAACAGAGTTAGCTGCTATAGAAAATAGGGAAAAAGATCTCAAAAATGTGATTGCCTCATTTACAAAGGCATCCAAATCATTGAATGATCTTATCATGAGTCAAAAAGAATGTGGAGATAAGACAGACATATGATTCAATTCCTTTGTGCACAGTCAAACTCCAAGAGTGATTTTGGAAAAAGGATCTTCAAGTAATGAAGCATCTCAAAAATCCAAAACACCAAATGTTACACCTATATTCACTCCAAAGCACAATCAGAAACAAACTGGCCTTGGATACAAAGGGAAAGGAAAACAGCCAGTTGAGTATGCTGAGAGGGCAGCTGAGAAGAAATCTAGTCGAGTTCCTCAGCAAACTCCAAACAGAAAATACTATGTGAAAAGAAACAGAGCTACCAAAAACCCCACAAGTTTCATCAGAGAAACAAACATGATGGGAATGGTAGAAACTATCTAAACTATGTTGATTGGAATAATGTGAAACATCAGCAAAGACCTATGGAATACAAGTCTAGATGGCAAAGACCTAAAACTCAGCAACGGTCATTCCAAAGGCCAAAGAGCTATTATCAGCACATATATGCACCCAAGCACTACACTCAGAAATATCACAACTACCCCAAAAGACCAATTGCTAAAACACAAACAAATGCATATAGACAAAAGAGACAGATGTATGAACCTAAAAACCCCAAGAAATTTGCTAATGTGCACTATGATTATGGCACTGATAGATGGCAACCTCTTAGAGTCAAGTCCTTTGGCTATAGGTTTGTTGGATCATCTTATAACACTAACCCCTCAGGACCCAGGCAAGTATGGGTACCTAAAAACTGATTTCCTTGATTGCAGGTTCAAGGAACAGCTGAGTGCCAAGGAACCTGGTACATGGATAGTGGCTGTTCCAGACATATGACAGGAAACAAGAAAAACCTGTCAAGATTCAAGGAGATTAGAGGTGCAAGATCCATGGGAAACCAAAGGAATATGATCTATCAAGAAGAATGGATTGGAAATCACAGATCTTGCTTATGTTGAGGGCCTCAACTTCAACTTGTTAAGCATCAACCAACTCTGTGATAAAGGCTACAATGTTGGATTCAACATGGGAGTGTGCCAGATCAAAAATGCTGAATCAAATGAAATTGTGCTGCAAGGATCAAGACAGAAGAATATGTATGTGGTAGATTGGTCTACTGCTACACCAAACACTTTTTTGCTAGCAAAGAGCACAGTCGATTCAAGTTGATTGTGGAACAAGAAGCTGAGTCATCTGAATTTCAAGACAATTAACAAGCCTGCAAGAAGTCATCTTGTAGAAGGATTGCCAGACTCAGTATATAAGAAAGAGAGTGTATGTGATGCATGCCAGATGGGAAAGCAAATAAAATCTTCATTCAAGGATAAACCAAGTCCTTCTTCAACAAGGATATTACATCTATTACATATGGATTTATTTGGTCCAGTTGAGCCAGCCAGCATAAGTGGAAAGAAATACACCTTGGTAGTGGTAGATGACTATTCAAGATATACATGGACAATCTTCATGTGTAAAAAGAAGGAAACTTTGCAGAAGTTACCTCAGCTGATGAAAAGAGTTCAAAATGAAAAGAGACAAACCATTATAAAGATAAGATCTGACAGAGGAATCGAGTTTGTTAATGGGATAATAACTCAGTATTGTGTTGAAAATGGAATTGCTCATGAGTTATCAGCAGCAATAACTCCAGAGCAGAATGGAGTAGTTGAAAGAAGGAATAGAACTCTCAAGGAAGCTGCAAGGACCATGTTAGCTGAAGCTGGATTGCCTAAGAGATTTTGGGCTGAAGCCATTAACACAACATGCTATACTCAAAATAGATGCATGATCAACAGGCAACTGCCCAAGACTCCCTATGAGATTTGGACAGGGAGAAAGCCAAATGTTGGATATTTAAGGATATTTGGATGTAAATGTTTCATCCATAACAATGGCAAATATAATTTAAATGCTTTGTATGATAAAGCTGATGAAGGTATCTTTTTGGGATACTCAGCTTAGAGCAATGCCTATAGAGTGCTGAACAAGAGGACTATGGTTACAGAAGAGTCTATTCATGTGGTTTTTTATGAACCTAATGTAAATGGATAAGACATTGAAGAGTTAGCTGATAAGTTGAATCAGCCAACTATGCAGAAGAGTCCTTATGTTGAAGCTGAAGTAAGAGCAATCAACCCAGATGGAGATGAGATAGCTGAATCTCAAAGACAGCTGGAAAGTCTACAACTGAATGAAGATGAAAGAGCTATTCAAGACAACTTAGCTGCGAGTCAGCTGAATCCAGTAGACTTACTTCAACCTGATGTGAGATGGCTGAGAGACCATCCACCAGAGTTAGTTATTGGAGATGTTAGAGATGGCATAAGAACCAGATCCAGAGCAAATCATGAAGCTATGTTCGCTTGTTTTATTTCTCAGATAGAGCCTAAAGATGTGTCTCAAGCATTGGATGACACACATTAGATTCAAGCCAAGCAAGAAGAGCTGAATCAGTTTGAAAGAAACAAAGTATGGGAATTAGTGCAGAGGCCAATCCATCAAAATGTAATTGGCACAAAAGCAAGATGAATGAGGAAGGATCTGTTGTAAGAAACAAAGCAAGATTGGTAGCCAAAGGGTATTGCCAAGAAGAGGGTATAGATTTTGAGGAAACCTTTGATCTTGTTGCAAGATTGGAAGCAATAAGAATGTTTCTTGCTTATGCTGCACATAAGAACTTCACGGTGTATCAAATGGATGTGAAGAGTGCATTTATGAATGGACTGTTAGAGGAAGGAGTCTATGTTGAACAACCTCCATGTTTTGAGCAGAAAACTATTGGAGATAAAGTCTATAAGCTCAAGAAAGCATTATATGGATTGAAACAGGCACCAAGAGCATGGTATGATACATTGTCTCAAATTCTAACTGACAATGGATTCACCAAAGGCAAAGTTTATAGAACACTGTTCAGAATTCAAGATGGAGAGAGTATACTGCTTGTTCAAATATATGTGGATGACATCATTTTTGGTTCCACAAATAAAGAGTTGTGTGACAAGTTCTCAAACCTCATGCAAGGTAAATTTGAGATAAGCATGATGGGAGAGCTGATTTTCTTCCTAGGACTTCAAGTCAAGCAATTGAAGGATGGAACCTTCATAAGTCAGACAAAATATACCAGAGATTTAATGAAGAAATTTGGTATGGAAGAGAAGTCTTCTGTGAAAATCCCAATGAACACATCAGTTAAGATGGACATGGATGCAGATGGCAAAGCTGTAGATCAAACCAGATATAGAGCTCTCATTAGATCATTGCTCTATTTAACAGCCAGCATGCTAGACATCACCTTTGTAGTAGGTGTATGTGAAAGATTTCAATCTTCACCAAAGGAGAGCCACATGACTGCACCTAAGAGAATCCTAAGATATTTGAAGGGGTGCCAGGAAATTGGCCTATGGTATCCAAAGAAAGGTGGATTCAAGCTGATTGGATACTCAGACTCAGACTATGCTGGATGTAGAGTTGACAGGAAGAGTACTTCAGGTACATGTCAAACGCTCGGAAATAGATTGATTTCTTGGTTCAACAAGAAACAAAACTCAACAGCCACATCCCCAGCTGATGCATAGTACATAGCTGTGGGCAGTTGTTGTACCCAAGTCTTACGGATGAGACAATAACTGAGAGACTATGATATTGAAGAAAAATAGATTCCAATTATATGTGATAACACTAGTGCTATTGCAATCACTCAGAATCATGTGTTGCATTCAAGAAAAAAGCACATTGATGTCAGATATCATTTCATAAGAGATCATGTTGAAAATAAAGACACCACCTTGGAATACATCTCAATTGATAAACAGTTAGCCGATATATTCACAAATCCTCTATGTGAATCAAGATTTGAAGAGCTCAAGAATGAGTTAGGGTTAATTGAGCTGAGTTGAAACTCAGAAGACTCAATCAACAGAGAAAGAAGATAAGAGAATCAAAGAAGAGCAAGTTTCACACTTCAGCCAAGTGAAACAGCCTTATCGGGAAGTCATTTTGATCAAGATAGTGATAACCGTGAGTTACTTCATAAGAAGAGAGAAGCAGAGTTATGTCACATTGGATATAAGATGAATCATTTATGAGCTAAGTGATAAGAACGCAATCGTTTTAATTGAGCGGAAATGTTTTTAAGGATGACGTCAGCGTAATAATGACGGTCACAGTAAAAGCTGCATAGTATGCCATATGATTGGATATAAATGCTGCTACATTTAATGCGGGGAATTAAATGCGGTTTTGACATTTTAATCTTAGCCATTGATTTTGATCAAAAATTTCGAAATCCGAAATGTGTCATTTCATAAACCTTTATATAATAACTTTTGCATTTCTCTCACCTTACGTGAACTGTTCATCTTCAAGCCAAGAAGCATTTTTCTCTTTGAAACCCTAAGTTCTTTTAAAGCAATTTTCTCGTTTTTAGATCGGTAAAAATCTCTGAAAATGGCTCCAAAGTTTGATTATGTGAAGCTTTCAAATCAAATCTACACCGGTTCTTCAGTGGATTTCGATGGGATGATCAAACAGGGTGTCGATGAAACCTTGGTTATGAAGATAGCTGAAATGTTGGAGAAGTCCGGCCCAAAAGCTTTTCTGACGATGGAATACTTTCATACCTACCTTGAAGAGGTAGCGATGTTCTATGTGAATGCAGAAGTGCAGGACAATGAAATCAAATCTTCCGTCCACAGCAAGGTCATCAAACTAAGTGCAAAAGACCTTGTTGAGCATTGTTTGTTGCCAGCGGAGGGCTTGAAGGACATCTCGGAGGCAGATGTCGACTTAGCTGCGGCTTGGAAAGAAGTGGCCCAGCCAGAGTGTGCTGCGAAAGTGATTTTCACGGCCAAGAAGGATTCGCTGAAGGACGACTATCACAAGCTGATGGACGTTGCCTCGAAATGTGTCGACATGAAGTTTGGAAGCTTCAATCAGCTGTCCAAAACTAAGCTTCAATAAGCTGTCCTCGGCAACCGCGCCAAAATTTTGTTCGACCGCTAAACACCTATAAAAGTCTAACAATCCTCGCAAGAGAACGAGATCAATTGTAGGGTAGCAAGTTAACCACAAGTCATCTCTCAAGGAATACTTAGCCGACAAATAATTATTATACAACACAATAGACAGAAAATAAAACCTAAACACTCTAACCAAATTTATTGGTTTTAACAATTAAAAACATGGATTAAAACTAAGCACGGGTAAACTTGGAGAAAATGATATGGAAGAAAGTCTAGGATTATGAATTCATCTCATCAAACTTGCAAGCAGAATATCAATTAATTGATCATACGGTTAACAAATACAACAAACATGTAAAGACTAGGTCTAGATCTGATAACTTTCGTATTCACAGATTAGGGCTATCCTAAAAATTTGCTATTTTCATGAAGCCTAGGGTTAGATATACATCTCTGATTCATATCTAACCCACATTGAATAAATTTAGTCTAGGAATAATATCTTCTCTCGATCTTAATTATTCCCTCAAACAATCAAGAGTTGGCCAAACAATCAATCAACAAGTAAAACAATTTATTCAGGAAAGTAGATCAATTAATCAATACCCATGCTTGTTTGTTTGAATCGAATCATCATAATCCTAGAACAAGGAAATTAGTTCATGCTTGGAGATAGAATCATAATCTCAATTGAAAGAAAGAAAATAATCATAAACATAATCATGCAACAATAATAATCACCCAACAATTGAAATCAGACAAAAGAGATGAAGAAATCTTACTCTTTGATTAAGAAGCAAAATAACTTCAAGGGGAAGAACCAAAGCAATCCCAATGATGAAAAGCAAGAAAAATACCAAAAACTAAAGTCTAGAAGTGCTATGAATAAAGGTGCCGTATGGAATGATGTATGGAATGATTTATTTTCGTGCATATCCTTGGGTCCCTTTTATAGATGCTTGGAGAGGTCACTTGCAGAGTTTGAGTAGGAAAAGTAGACCAATTCAGCCCCAGTTACGTCGCACGCCCGTGTAATCCCACATGTTCGGGTCGTGCGATCGGCATTTGATCTCGGGGTCTTCATGAAAGTTGTAGATCTTTCTCTTAGCTTTCCATAGCCACTTGAAGCACCTCAATATAAATTTTGTATAGGAAGTTATGGCCAAAATACTAAACCCTACCAGTGCTGGAAACTGTTAGCGCGTTTTGACATTTTTAAAGGAAATTTCCTTTTGTTTGACCTTCCATGCTTCTCTCCTTCATATTTTTGTTCGTGCATTAGCTCTTGACCTATGCTTTGGAACGTGATATCTCTTTCTATCCAATTTAGCTCCATTTTCTGCAAAATTCACAAGAGTATGCAGTATCATGCCCAACAAGGGAAACCAAGCAAAACACACTGAATATGCGTGCAAATGCATCAAATATATATCATTTTAAACCCTCAAATGCACGTATATTTTACACTCATCAATCGTGATGGATGCGATCATACAAGGAAAGAAGGTTAACTGGGCTGAGTTTGTTTACACAGAAACTCGCGCGAGAATGTCTTGAACAGGACGTACAAGAAGGACAGGTCCTTTGGATGTTCTTTGGGCTATGGCCTTGTGATTGGCCATCTCATGGAGGTGAAGGGCATTGCTCTTCGTCATGGAAAGCTCTTTCACGTGAACAAGAAGATGTTCAGGCTAAACCTTTCGGTGCCTTAAGAGAGCTCATGCCAAGAAAGTCGATACAAGTGAGGGGAATCGGTGACCAAGAATCTTGAGACCCCTCCCCCGAAGAAGAAGGTTGCCCCTGCAACCAAGCCCAAGAAAGCTCCTGCCCTTGCAGCCGAGTCACCTACCCGAGCAACCGAGACTCCTGCCCCTGCAGCTAGAGACTAAGAAGGAACCTTCACTCCCTTCTATAGTCGTAAAGAAGAAGATGACTGCCAAGTCGAGAAAGACAGCTCCCTCTAAGAAAAGTACCCAAGTCCCACCTCTGATGAATCTGCTGAAACAGAACCAGAAGTTCCACTAGTTCGTCCAAGGAAAAGAAGGCTGGTTAGGCAACCTGAACTTGAGAAGACAGCTGAATCTACCACTTAGCTGGAGAAAGAAGTCGAGACTGCTGGTAATCAAGAAGCGCAGTCTCCTGAAGTTATTAATGCATCTGCAAAGTCTGCTGATGGTGATCAGCAGATATCAGTCGAAGACCCAGCTGTGAGGAAGACAGCTGAGGAAGGTGAAGTAGCTGAGACGACTGAGCTAACTGTCGAAAAGGTTGTCTCTCCTCCTATAACTGATATTGCTGCATCCGAGGAAGAGCAAGATCTCTTACCTCCCATTCCGGAAATTGGAGGTGAAGGTGAAGATGATGATGATGACGTGATCATGTATTCTCCAGTTTATCCAAATATTCAACGTCACTTGAGGGAATGAAGAGCATGGAAATTGGATCACTCAAGGGTACAATTCACTCGCCCTGAGTTCATCGAGGAAGAGAAAGACCTCCTTCGATTTCTTGGTGTTGCAAATGTCAGATCCGCCCTTGATGAAGAAAACTGCATGGATATCCTTTGCATCTTAAAAGAGGAAGAAAATGAGAGAGCTGCCGAGCAAGCCTGAGCCTTGGAGAAATCCAAGATGTGCCAATTTACAGGCCCTCACGAGCATACTCACACGCACCTTGATATGCTCTTAGATAGCGATGAGGATATGGATCCTGTTGCTGAAGCTGAGAAGCTGGAGATACAGCAAGCCTTGGAGAAATCCAAGGAAAGAGTTGCCGAGCAAGCCCGAGCCTTGGAGAAATCCAAGATGTGCCAATTTACAAGCTCTCACGAGCATACTCACACGCACCTTGATATGCACTCAGATAGCGATGAGGATATGGATCCTGCTGCTGCAGCTGAGAAGCTGGAGATGCAGCAAGCCTTGCAGGAGTCCAAAGCCATGCACGAGCAATGGTTGTTGGAAGGTCCAGGAGAGTCATCCCAAACTCTTCTGCAAACCGATCCTCTGGGTGTGGCTAAGCAAATTGCATCGGATATTGCTGCAGCCATGTCCTCTGTGCAATCAGAGGATGGCTCCAAGGAAATTAGCGATGAAGCTGGGAAGTTGGGCACCCAAGCTGAGCCAACCCCTAAAGAAGGTGTTCTCACACCTGCCCCATCGGCTGAGCACTCAATGGATAAAGCCGTGTCTCTGGATCAGAGTGACCCCACTATCAGTCACCCAGCTGGTGCGCCAGCTGAGGGGAAACTCTCTCCACCACAGAAGGGTTGGAGGTTGTTGTGGGAGACTCATCTATGAAGAAATGAGGTGAAGTTGAGAAAGAAAGTGAACATCAGCAGAGTGACATTGGCGAAGCTCAGACAGTTGAGTCTGTCCCAGTTGAAGTGTCAACTTCTTTGAAGGCCAATGACGCCGTTTTCACAGGATGGTGAAGCCCCGGGAGTTAACACTCTGGGCTTAGAAAGTGCAATCCAAGGGTTTGAGACTCCTCTGGATGCCATCGTCCATGACCCTAAGACAGCTAAGTCTGTTGAAGGGAATGTAGAAGGCCCTACTGCAGTTGAGACTGCCAAGGGTGTTGAAGGCCTTGGGGAGGTTGAGACTTCCCTAGGTAAGGAAAATGATGCAGTTATTGAGAACATCCCTCTGGTGAAAGATGTTGCCACAGATGAAGTCATTGGTGCCCTTCAAGACTCTCAAGAAAATATTGACACATCCTTTCTGGGATCCGAAGTTGAAGCAGAGTCCACACCAATTACAGAGGGTGCTCACAAATCTCAGAGCCAAGTTAGTGAAAAGACGGCTCCTATGAGGTTTAACTTTGATGATGAGCCAACTCCACAAGACTCGTCATCATCCGATGGCACACGATGATACAGCAGAGGACCAGGTAATTCATTTAGAGAAATCTACTGAGACCGGGAAAGTTGTTCAGACAGCTGAGGCTCAGTCAGCTAGGCAAAACATCACCAATGCCCCAGCTGGAATCGAGTCATCTCGCGAGCTCCAACAGTGCAGTAAAGAAGAACGACTCCATCGGCCCGATCCACGAGCTCCCAGCTTGTGACAGTTGTGCCGATTCTTGATGAAGCCTGCAACAATGAGGCACATGGAGTTGAGTCATCGCATGCACAAAAGTAACAAGATATCCCATATGTGCGCGATGATGTCTTTCAAGACATGTTTCCCTTCTCCCAAAAACTGCCTGAATTAGAGGAAGAAACAGCTGCTTGAACAAATGAGATACATTATACGAGAAGATCCCATCATTCCCACCGACACAATTATTCCAGCAGACATTAATTTCGACACAGAATGGCCGGCAGCTGAATCAGGTGAGACAACTGAGATTCGTGAAGTCTTCAAGAAGATCTGTGAGGAGATTGATAAGATCGAACGACATCAGGCCTCACTGGATTTACGACTGGACAATCGAGATGCCACTCTCACAGCTGATTTGAGAGGGATCGTGGTGCGGATTAGGGATGGACTCAACAGCAGACTACCATGAGACTCGAGCAAGTTTGCTATTTCAAAGCCTTATATGGAAGAATGCTCGTATGGAGTGCCGATAACTCCATGATCAGGCAAAGGAGGAAGGAGTATATTGAAAGGATAAACCAGTCTCACAAAACAAATATGGAGTTGTTGCAACAATTCCACAAGAATGAAATTCTAAGACTCGAGAATGCCATGAATGACAAATTCAGCCTTCTCATGGTTGAAATGAAGCTTGTCATAGCCGAGTCTAAGGCAACTTGCTCAGAGTTTCAGGACGCATATGATACAGCAGACTCCAAGCACAACTCTACGATCAGCAAACTGGAGTTTATCCTCAGTGGAATGTTCCTTGGGGTTCTTCTATCCTTTGATGATGCCAAAAAGGGAGAAGATGAGCTTCTCAAGGGATTAAAAGAAGAGAAGCTGAAAAAAAATGTAGCTGAGAAGAAAGATGTAGTTGAGGGGGAAGGAAGTTCAAAGCAATTGCAATTGACGTACGATGAAACCCCTTAGCAAGGTCATGTTACTGCCTCCATCCTCAGCAAACTCCCTGTGACCCTACCAATCGAGAACGTTGTTGTATCAATGGCAGACAAAAGAAAGATCATTGAAGCAGGGTTTGAGGAGTTAACTCAAAAGCAGGATGCTCGCGTTCAAGAAATCATGAAACAATATGGTGGTCTTCCAGCTGGAAAGGATCAGGTTGCGATACCTGATAATGGATCTGAGCCTAGATCGATTGAAGAGTTTAAGACACTTGAATCATAAGGCTACTTCCAAGGAATGGCTCTGGCTCAAGCCTAGGATTTGTACTGGCAGAAAGGATTAGATGTGATTAAATCGGTGGCAGCGTGATCTTCAGATCACTCGGCTAAAAGAAGAACACTCCAGGCAATACACGCCCAGAGGTGGAAGAGCTGAGTCAGGAAGATGAAGAAGTGGTGGTGGAAGAGGTTCCCTACCTCGACCAAAACCAAAGGACGCAGAATATGTAGATCCTGAGAAGAAAGGCTTGATCTACTGGGCTGGATATGATCACCTTGCCAACCGGGAGGTGGAAAGAAAGAACGTTGAGGCAGTAAGAAGTCAACAAGAAGAGAATGAAAGGCAGACACGAGAATGGCTCACGAGGAAGCAAAGGGATGATGCTTCCAAACGGGCCTATGAAAGGAAAAAAATGAGGGAAGAAGAAGAGAAAAAGAGAAAGAGAGCTGATGACAATGAGGAGCGCAAGAGAGCTGAAGAAAAAAGAGGAAGGAAGCAGCGAGTGTAAACATTCATGTAAACACTTCATGTATTACTATTGTAAATACATTCATGTAAGTCTTCTGTAATAAACTTAGTGAACATTCATGTAATTTTTCACTCTGAATGTATACCCGTATCTTAGCTTAGATATACTATGTTTTGACATGTATACTTTTATATTGCTATGATACCAAATGTAAACAGTTGTGTAAAGGACAAGAATGCTATGATCAATAAAATGATCTATTTTAAGCATACATTCTTTGTTACTGCATTGTCCGTATGTATCTTTGATGTTTATTCTTTCTTAGAATATTTTTAAGTTTTGGCATCATCAAAAAGAGGGAAACTATTAGGAAATTTATTGAGTAGATTTTGATGATAACATTTAAAACTTAAACTTGGAAGTTGGCACCCCATTTTTCTTGTAATTTGTATTGTAATAGATAGGGCTGAGAAAGCTGAGTCAAGTCAGCTATGCCAAGGAATACAAGAAGTCAACTGTGAACTGAATTGAAGACTCTATTGTGTGTTAGCTGAGTATGGCCAAAAAGGAAGTCAAGGACTCGACTAAAGGAGTGTCAGCTAAGGAACAACTGTAAGAAATGTCAGTCAAGTCATCTCAAGAAGCCAAGTCTCAAAGTTGAAGTGACAGTTGGGTTATCCAATGACTGGAGCTAACTCAAGTCACCTGGGGTAAAGATAGCAGTCTAGTCGAGACAACTGACTTAGATCCATTGATTAAAGTCAAGAATATTACTCAATATAGTAATATGTCAAAGTTGTCAGGTCTAAAGTGTTAGTCCCAGAATTGTGCAAAAGGAATAAACCAATGGGAAACATGCACACTTGTGTCGTGCACTATATTTCGAAGACATTTAATACGAGGAAATGTCAACATCAAGGGCTGCAACAAGACAAGCCAACGAACAAAAGTGACATTTGAAATTAGTATATCTTTTCAACAGGAAAAATTTCAAATGTACACTATAAAAGGCTGAGGAAATTACTGAGAAGAGGTTACCTTGATGACCTGAACCACGATCAAGCAAGCATTATTCAAGCAAATCCTCAAGCCTGAAACTCGAAGGAAATCGATCTAACACAAGCTGTGAATGAAAGACAACTTCAAATCTATTGAAGAGGAAACTTTTGAATAATCAAAAGGGGCCTACTTTCCAAGTTAGGATTGTAGGAAGGTTCAAGGTCGAACCAGTATCAAGTTTGTTGGAGGGCTTCGTGATCAAATCCAAGTACTTGAGAAGTGAGCTGAAGTAGCAAGGCAGTTGCCCTGTGAAGAAGCTGAGTCACTGAGAAGCCACCAGTGTGTGATCAAAGTGTCTCAGATCATTCACCACTTTGTAAACCGATCATTACTTAGTGGATTCCTCCGGGGAGTTGGAGAAGAGAGGATTAGAAGAATTACCCCATCTTCAAACCTCTATAAAAATATTTGTGTCATTTACTTTCAGCACATTTATCTTCCTGCATATTGACTTTATATCTGCTGATATAATCATATTTGCTATCCAACTGATCTATAATTAAGTGCTTAAAATCAAGTGTTTAAAATAAGCTTAAATCTAATCAAAGGGTGTTATGTCTTCCGCTGATAAAACCAAACCAGCCAAGTTATGTTTAGGTTAAACAGCCGAATTATTCTATCAACAACTCTATCGAGTCTGTTGAGTGGCTAACTTAGCTGAATAACCAACTTAGTTGTCCCTCAAGGACACAACTGTTTGAGTCAACTCTGTTGTAATTTTAAAAGGACTAAAATCGAAAATTTGGTAATGTTTATTCAATCCCCCCTTCTAAACCTTATTCACATCCCTTGGGACCTACACTTACTTTGATTTGTGAGGGATCTGATCGAATCAAAGAAAACAAATTAACTATTGCAGTCAAAAAATTTGAAAATTTGAAAATGATTGCAGGTGAAAGTCTGGATCAGCTGGATGCCCGATTTACAAAAATCACCAATGAGCTTTCAGCTCTAGGAAAGGAGTACACATAGAAGGAGATGTGTATGAAGATTTTAAGGTCTCTCCCAGCTGAGTGGGAAATGAAGGTCATGGCCCTGGGAAATTCCTTGGACCTAACCATGAGCTATTCTCAGACCTCAATGCATATAAGTTTGAGCTGAGAAGAAAAGAACAAGAAGAGATAGTTGTGCCTAAGACAGCTGCACTTATGGCCAGTGAAGGGAAGAAAGCTGAGCCAAAGGAGATAATGGACCAGGAGGAGATTGCCCTAATGGTAAAGAGGTTCAACAAGTTCTTCAATAAGAACTACAAAAGGAACAAGGGTGAATCCTCAAGAAGACACTCAGCACCCTCCAAAACAAGGAAAGACAGGCCACCCAAGAGAGTTGAACATCAAAGAACTGAATATCAGAGAGCTGATAATTACAGGACTGATAGAGCTGACTTGCAAAGAGCTGAGAACCTGTGTTGGAACTGCAGATAACCAGGACATTTTGCTATTGATTTGTCCTTATCCACCGATTAACAAATACATAAATGAAGAGGATAGAAAGATCTTGAGAGAAAGGAGACAAGAAAAGAAGAAAGCCATGTTGGGCTCTTGAGACGACCAAGTGCAAGGAGCGAGCGGACTCGGATAGTAGTGAAGCAAACTACTCAAGTGATCTGAGAGGAAGAGGCTCGACCGCGCCTCATGGCCAAAGAACAAGATTCAAATGATCAAGAATATGAGGTACACTCTAACTCATCCCATTCAGATTCTAGTGATAGTGATTGTGACACAAATACTTCATCACCCACAGATCATTATGATTCAATTGGCAAAATGATGAAAGATTTTGACCACATCAAAACCTCACGCACACTATTAAATGAGGAAAACAACCAGCTTAAATGCCAAAACTCACAACTAACTAAAGAGTTGAGTACTCAAAGTCACATAGCTGATGAGAATACAAAGCCAAAGGCTGAAATTGCCAAGATCCAAGTAGAATTAGATGCTACAGAAAAGAAGGAAAATGATCTTAAAAATGTGATTGCTTCATTCACTAAGGCATCCAAATCATTGGATGAACTTATAATGACTCATAAAGAAAGTGGGGACAAGACAGGCATTGGATTCAATTCCTTTGTGCATGCCCTAGTTCCAAGAGTGATTATAGACAAAGGATCCTCAACCAATGAAGGAATCCAAAAATCCAAAACACCATATGTTGCACCAACACCCGCTCAAAAACACAATCACAACCATACGGCGGCCTTGGATATAAGGGAAAAGGCAAGAAGCTAGTTGAGTATCTTTGAAAGAAACACCAATTGAAATCGAATTCAGAAAGGTCCATCAGTAGACTCCAAATAGGAAATACTCTGTGAAATCTAAACAGAGCTACCAAAAGCCCCAGAGATTTCAACAAAGAAAATCATATGATGGGATTGGTAGAAACTATCCAAGCCAAGCTGATTGGAATAATCAAGTGAGATATCAACCAAGACCTATGGGATACAAGCCAAAGTGGTAAAGACCTCAACCTCATCATAGGTCATTCCCAAGGAAAAATAACTATAATCAACACACATATGCACCGAGGCACAAAACCCGACAAGAACAGAAATTCCACTATTACCCCAAGAAAGCAAATGCTCAAACAAATACACAAGCATACAGATAAAAGAGACAGTTCTATGATCCTAAAACCCCCAAGCAATTTGCTAATGTGCATTATGATTATGGAATTGATAGATGGCAACCTCTTAGAGTCAAATCATCTGGCTATAGGTTGGTTGGAACTTCTTATAGCACTAACCCCTCAGGACCTAAGCAAGTATGGGTACCTAAAAACTAATTTACTTGATTGCAGGTTCAAGGAACGACAGAGTGTCAAGGAACCTGGAACGTGGTTGTTCCAGGCATATGACAGGAAACAAGAGGAATCTGTCAAAGTTCAAGGAAATCAAAGGTGCAAAAGTCATATTTGGAGAGAATGAAGCTCCAGGGGAAATCAAAGGCACATGATCCATAAAGAAAAATGGATTGGAAATAATAGATGTTGCATATGTTGAAGGCCTCAACTTCAATCTGATGAGCATCAGCCAACTCTGTGACAAAGGCTACACTGTGGGATTCAACATGGGAGTTTGCCAAATCAAGGATGCTGAATCAAATGAAATTGTGCTTCAAGGAACAAGGCTGAAGAACATGTATGTGGTGGATTGGTCAAGTGCTACACCAAGCACATGTCTGCTAGCAAAGAGTACAGCCGAATCAAGTTGGTTGTGGCATAAGAAGCTGAGTCACCTGAACTTCAAGACAATTAAAAATCTTGCAAGGAGTCATCTTGTAGAAGAATTTCCTGACTCAGTGTACAAGAAAGAAAGCATTTATGATGCATGCTAGATGGGAAAGTAAATCAAATCATCCTTTAAGGATAAGCCAAGTCCTTCTTCAACAAGGATATTTCATCTGTTGAACATGGACTTATTTGGTCCTGTTGAACCAGCCAGCATCAGTGGAAAGAAATACACCTTAGTGGTGGTAGATGATTATTCAAGATATACATGGACTATTTTCATGTGTAAAAAGAAAGAAACACTGCAGAGATTGCCTCAACTGATTAGAAGAGTTCAAAATGAGAAGAGTCAAACCATTATTAAGATAATGTCTGACAAGGAACTGAGTTTGTCAATGAAATTATAACTCAGTATTGTATTGAAAATTGTATTGCTCATGAGTTATCAACTGCAAGAACTCAGCAATAGAATGGAGTAGCTGAAAGAAGGAATGGAACTCTCAAGAAAGCTGCAAGGACAATGTTAGCTGAAGTTGGATTGCCTAAGATATTTTGGGCTGAAGCCATCAATGCTGCTTGTTACACTCAGAATAGATGTATGATTAACAGACAATTGTCCAAAACTCCCTATGAATTTTGGACAGGGAGAAAGCCAAATGTTGGATATTTTAATATCTTTGGATGTAAGTACTTCATCCACAATAATGGTAAGGACAATTTAAAAGCTTTTAATACTAAAGGCGATGAAGGTATCTTTTTGGGATACTCAGCTGAAAGTAAAGCTTATAGAGTGATAAACAAGAGGACTACGGTCACAGAAGAGTCTATCCATGTGGTTTTTGATGAAACTAATGTGAATGGATAAGATATAGATGAGTTAGCTGGGAAGAAGAATCAACCAACTATGCAGAAGACTCCCTATGCTGAAGCAGATGTAAGAGCACTCAACCCTAATGAAGATGAAATAGCTGAATCTCAGAGACAGCTGGAAGGTCTGCAGCTAAATGATGATGAAGAAGCTGTTCAAGACAACTTAGATGCAAGACGGCTAAATCCAGCAGACTTGCTCCAACCAGATGTGAGATGGCTGAGAGACCATCCACCTGAGCTAATTATTCGATATGTTCGAGATGGAATAAGAACCAGATCCAGAGCTCAACAGGAAGCCATGTTTACTTGTTTCAAGCATTGGATGACACACATTGGATTCAGGCTATGCAGGAACAAGATGAATGAGGAAACAAGATGAATGAGGAAGGATCTGTTGTAAGGAACAAAACATGATTGGTAGCCAAAAGGTATTGCCAAGAGGAAGGTATAGATTTCGATGTAACCTTTGCACCTGTTGCTAGATTTGAAGCAATTAGGATATTTCTTGCTTATGCTGCTCACAAGAACTTCACTGTGTATCGAATGGATGTGAAGAGTGCATTCTTGAATGGACTTTTGGAAGAAGAAGTCTATGTGGAGCAACCTCCAGGTTTTGAGTAGAAAACTATTGGAGATAAAGTCTACAATCTCAAGAAAGCATTGTGTGGAGTAAAACAAGCACCAAGAGCCTGGTATGACACATTGTCTCAGTTTCTAATTGATAATGGATTCACAAAAGGCAAAGTTGATAGAACACTCTTCAGGATTCAAGATGGGTAGAATATATTTCTTGTTCAAATCTATGTGGATGACATCATAATTGGATCCACAAATAAAGAGTTGTGTGACAAGTTTTCAAACCTCATGCAAGGTAAGTTTGAAATGAGCATGATGGGAGAGCTGACTTTCTTCCTAGGTCTTCAAGTCAAGCAATTGAAGGATGGAACCTTCATAAGTCAAACCAAATATACCAGAGATTTGATGAAGAAATTTGGTATGGAAGCAAAGTCATCAGTGAAGATCCTCATGAACACACCAGTTAAGATGGATATGAATGCAGATGGAAAAGATGTTGACCAAACCAGATATAGAGCTCTCATTGGATCATTGCTCCACTTAACAACAAGTAGGCTAGACAACACCATTGTTGTAGGTGTATGTGCTAGATTTCAATCTGCACCAAAAGAGAGTCATATGACTGCAGCCAAGAGAATCCTAAGGTATTTGAATGGATGTCAAGAAGTTTGCTAATGATATCTAAAGGATGGAGTATTCAAGCTAGTTGGTTACTCAGACTCAGACTATGCTGGATGTAGAGTGGATAGGAAGAGTACATCAGGTACTTGTCAAATGCTTAAAAATAGATTAGTTTCTTGGTTCAACAAGAAACAAAACTCAATAGCTACATCCACAACTGAAACAGAGTACATAGCTGCAGGAAGTTGTTGCGCCCAAGTTCTATGGATGTGGCAACAGCTGAGAGACTATGATATAGAAGAAATGAGATTCTAATTATGTGTGATAACACAAGTGCTATTGCAATTACACAAAATCCAGTATTGCATTCAGTAACAAAGCACATTGATGTCAGATATCACTTTATAAGAGATCTTGTTCAAAAGAAAAACATCACTTTGGAATACATCTCAACTGATAAGCAGTTAGCTGACATATTTACTAAGCCATTATGTGAATCAAGATGTGAAGAGCTTAAGAATGAGCTAGGTTTGATTGAGCTAAGTTAGGAGACTAAGAAGACTCAACCAGCAGAGTCAAGAAGAGAGAAATGAGAATTAGCAAAGTTTTATTTTCCAGCCAAGTGAAATAGCCAAGACGGGAAATCAGTTGTATCGAGTTAACTGACAGCTGAGTGATCATCATGTGAAGAGAGAAGCTGAATCAAGTCACTTTTGGAAGATAACTGCGTTATTTATGAGCTAAGTGACAAAATGCAGTCATTTGCTGCAAGCGGGAATGTTTTTGGGCATTACGTCAGCGTAATTATGGTGTCAAAATAAAGCATGTACACATTTAGCCTATGATTGGATATAAATGTTGTTGCATTTAATGTGGGGAAATTAATGCGGTTTCAAGCTTTCAATCTCAACCGTTGATTTTGATCAACCTTTTCAAATTCTAAAAACCATCCCCTCACGTCCTTTATATACCGAAAATCAATTTTCTCTCTCCTCACAATACACTCTTCTCTCTCAAGCAAGTTGAAGCTTTTCTCTGCAGCCAAAGTGAAACCCTAGTTCTTACGACGTCCGTTATACAAGTTTTTCACCGATCCTAACTATGATCTTGTTAAGATGGCTGAAAAGATCCACTCTGGTTCTACAGTGGACTTTGAGAGTTTGGTGAAATAAGGAGTAGACAAAGCCCTAGCCCAGAAGATTGCTGCAAAGTTAGAGAAATCGGTCTCAATGGATTTCTCACCATGGAATTCTCACACACATACCTTGAGGAAGTTGCTATGTTCTACGTGAACACTGAGGTTCACGATGGAGAAACAAGGTCATCCGTCCACATCAAAGACATAAAAATTACTGTTGCGGACTTAGCTGCTTATTGCCATCTTCCTTCAGAAGGGATGAAGGAGATTGCTGAAAAGGATGTGAATCTGGTTGCGGCATGGAAGGAGATTGCCAAGCCAGAGTCTGTTGTTAAGGCTGTTTACACAGCCAAGAAGTCGTTGATCAAGAATGACTATCACAAGTTGATAGATATCATGTCCAAATGCGTGGACATGAAGTTTGACAGTTTCAATCAGCTGTCTCGGACAAAGTTGACTGTCATGGATGCTATCATGGAAGAGAAGAAGGTGAACTGGGTGGAGTTCATCTTCAGCCAAATTTGCTAGAATATCATAAACAAGACCATAAGTGTTGCTGGTCTGTTCGTGAGCTCATTGGGGTATGGCCTGGTCATTGGCCATGTGAGCAAGGGGATGTTCAGAGAAAACTTCTCTAGCACTCAGAGGCAAGCACATGCTAGAAGAGCTGACACCAGCGAAGGTGAGTCAGCTGACTCTGTCCCCGAGCACACAGCTCCTTCTCCGAAGCCTATTCAGAGGAAGAAGAGACTTGCTGCAGCAAAGCAAGCATCTGCCCCTACAGTCGTTACAACACAAGCACCTGCCCTTGCAGCCGTCCCAGAAAGTGCACCTGCCCTAGCAGCCGAGACTGAGAAGGAACCCCTTGTACCTTCTCTAGTCGTGAAGAAGAAGTGCTTCTCTAGTCATGAAGAAGAAGTGCATTGTTGTGCCAAGGAATGCAGCTGCGCCAAAGAAGCTGAAGACTGGCGAAAATGCTTTCACTTTTTTATGAGCCTGAGGATGTGGAGCTTGAAGTTCCTTTGGTTTTAACCAAAAGAACGCGATTGGTGAAACGATCAGGACTTGAAAAGCCTTGATTGAATCGGCATGAACATGTAAAGGAGATCGATGAAGCCGAAGAGCGTGATCAAAAAAGGAAGTAGAAGGTGGTGAGGGAATCACCAAGTTTAGAAGCTCACGACGGCGAAGTGTGACGCCCACCCCTACTACTACATTACTAAGAAATATAAAAAGTGAAATTTGACAACGTTCCCTATATACCTGTACACATTTTTTTTATCCCTATGACATTTTAACAACGAACAAGCAAAATATCTTTACTTGCAAGAAATTGACAACCCATATCCACAAGCAAAAGAGGTAACAAACCGTGTTATTAAATACAACAGACATCCATGTGACCCAACTCATAACCCACATCACCCGGCTATTTACATGTACATATTTACATCAGTGTTTTCAAAAGAGGCCATAAACCAAAATATAATACAAGATCAAAAAGAAAGGTGACCCATCAACATATCCCAACAGGTCGTCATCCATGTACACTGTCCTCAATAACCTATAGGAGCTTCAGCAGCCTGTCCAGTAAGCCCATGAAATCCAACAGCATCACCAGACTCACCTACAATGCATGAACTACGTGAGCTAATGCCCAATAAGCGAAAACCATGCATGCTAAATGAACAATGTAATACAAATGCAATGCATTCTAAGATATTTTACCAGAAGTGCACAGAATGCCTTGAAATATATTATTTATAATCATTTCTTTACATAGGGCCCTTGACCCACCTGCTATGCACCGAAAAGAGCTCAACATAATATCAATAATCACATGGCCATAATCATATTGACACAGCCTAGGGCCATCTCTCGGGACCACCTGAGGTCCACCCCATGTCTTCCCCAATGATCCCCCAGGAGTCTTCCCCCTGACGTGACAATAAGGATACAGTCAAGTGGTCCATCCCCTCGTGACCATCAGAGGCACACCCCATGTTAACCCATATGATTCTCCGAGGAATAACACCCACTGTACCCTAAAATATATCATAAAAGCATGCCTCGCATGCCTCGGTGCACTAGCAGTGGCCAACCAAAATCTTTTCTTTTCAAAGAAAGTTACCGTGTCGTGCATGCCTCATCTCAACAATGCTCATATGTTTGCATACACGTGCAAATGCCAATGAATTATATGTTCAATGAAACAATAATCATCACACTCCAATATCCACCAGGCAACATATGAACATCAAGGTTTCCATAATGCATCCATCGAGATACAAGAATCGCATTTAGTATCAATAAAACAGGAAATACTATGTTCATGCATTGTAGTTGCAGATGGATTTTCACTTACTTGTTGCCCTTGATATTCTATTAAAAGCTAGATAATTGTCTTTTCCTCCTAATCTTACTTGCAAGAGAACCTGAAAAATATAAGTTACTAATTTCTATTTTTAAATCAATGAGTTTACTATATTAAAACTTATAAAAGATCTTAATTTCAAGTTTAATGAGGGATCATGCCTTCAATCTGACAACCTTAACTAAATCAAGTCACCTTAAAACTATAACTTCTTATTTATTATTATATCTTTACAAGTTCTATAACTAACTTTTTAGTGCTGAGTTTTCAATATTCCAAGTAGAAAAAGATTTGGCTATACCTAGTAGTGGAAATTTTGAACAACAAATATAAGATAATGAACAGAGGATAGCTGGAAAATTTAACAACCTAATTGACTAGTCTTGTTTACATTTTTATCAACCAAAAACTTTCGTAATTACTCTACAAACATTCATGGCGTATAAAAGAAAAGAGAGGGCGTCCAATTACCTTTCTTTATTGTCCCCTCTGTGTTTCTCATCATTTTGTGTGGGTTTGTTTAGAAATAAAAGTTATATATTTTATCATCCTTTATCCACAGTTTAAGGCGGTGAAATGTGTATATGAGATAATCATTAATCATGTGGCCACAAATTCACTTATGTGTGATGAGGTGTAACTAGCTTAGAGATAAGGATAAATATATATTACATGTGCAATTGCTTCCCGAGTTGGAATGTTTAGCTTACACATATATATATATAATATATAATAACGTGTGTATGTGTGTTGGCCATTACTACTAATACATTTCCATATGCCATATCATTTATCATTATGAATATAATGTAATTATATATATGTAAGTGCTGCTTTTCTACATGATTACATATACAAACGTAACTATATAATTTGTACATTATCTCATCATCATCATTACTATTATTATTTTATCATTTAATTAATTTACAAATATTATCTTAAATGATACTTTATAACTATCCCATTAGTGTCTAACTTTCTTTATTATCATGCCTTTCAATTAATAAATATTCACATCTAATATTTTTCGTTACATGCATCGATGCCACAACAATCCTGTAAGTTTATCATGTGTAACCTAGTCATTCTTATTCTTCTAGCAGTACCACGTGTAACCTAATGTATCTTATAGTTGAACACCTAATTATCCTTGTTTCTATGTACAACAAACCACTTATGTTAGGGATCCAATAACTAATACCGTATGGGAGTTCCAAAATCTTTGTAATTAATCACATCATGTAAAATAAAACAAACTATGCAAATATCAATATTAATGCAAATAGCACACAAACAACAACTATGCATGAAATATACTGGCCAAGTGAGTAGTGAAAGGCTCGGGTATTACACGAAGGTCAGCATACTGCACATGAAACATCTATTCATGAGATAACTGAGGGTGAAGGAGTTGACACAGCTGACCAGTCTAAAGAGTTAGTTGTTAAGTCCCCTCAAACTGATGCTAGAACAATTGAGGAGGAACAGGCTTCACTTGCGCCTATCCAGGAGGATGACGACGTTGTGGTGCTATCTCATGTATACCCAAAAATTCAGGACAGGCTTAGAACTTGGAGAGCCTGGAAGTTGAGTCTGTCTAGGCATCAGTTTCAAGGCCCAGAATTCATTGAGGAAGAAGAATATCTCCTTGAATTCTTGGGAGATGTTGGTGTACGCACTTCTCTGGATGAAGATTGTTGCGTCAACATTCTATTCGACGGGAAGGAGGATGAGAAGCTCAAAGCCACTGAGAAGGCAAAGGTTGTCGAAGAGACGAAGAAGCCTCAGTCTTGTGCCTTCACAGATGCACCTAAATATGCCCTGGAACCAGCTGAAAGGAGTGATAGCGATATTGAGGAAATTGACCCTGTTGTTGCAGTCGAGAAAGCTGAGTTCAAGAAAGCAATAAGGGAATCCAAAGAGATGCACGAGCAACATATGGCAAGGGGCCCGTAGAATCTTCATCTGTCATGATTATTCCTAACCCAGACATAATGGAGATGGTGAGAAACATTCAGTCTACCACATCTCCTGTGCACTCAGAGGATGACAATTCTAGGAATGTTGGCGATGAAACTAAGGAAGGTGATATAGAGGGCACCTTAGCCAAGCCACACCCTAAAGAGGGTGTTGAGACACCTGCCCAGACGGCTGATCACTCAATTGGGCGCCAGCTAAAGGGGAAACTCAGACCACCAACAATCGGGTCAGAGGAGGCTGTGGGAGACCAAACTCAAAAGGAGTTAGGAGGTGGTAATGAGACTTTAACAATTCAGTAGAATGAGGTTGACGAAGCTCGGATGGTTCCAACTGTCTCAATCGAAGCTGCACGCCTGCCGCAGCCGATGAAGCTGCTAATGTAGCTAAGGCAAATAATGGTAGTGAGGCCACGAGAGTTAAGACTCTTGGCCATGAAAGTGCAATCCAAGGAGCTGAGACTCCGAAGAATGCCATTGAAGACCCTAAAGCAACTCCATCTGTTGAAGGGATATCTGCTGAAGACCCTGCTGTAGTTGAGACTGCAAAACGGAATGTTGAAGTCCCATCAGCCGTTGAGACTGCTGAGGGTACTGAAGGCCTAGAAGAGGTTGAGACTTCCCTAGGTAAGAAAGTGGTTGAAAAAGTGATTGCCCCTCATGAAGAAATCACTGAAGAATATGAGATCAGTGCCCTTCATGACTCCCAAGAGAACGTCGATGTTGAGTTCTGGGAAGCGATGATGAATGGTTCGAGTCCACCCTATTGAAAAATCAACTGAGGACAAAGCTGCTGAGGAGGCAATCCAGTGAAAAGGCTACTCCTATGAACTTTACTATGGTTGATGGTCCACCCCCAATGGTGCCATCATCCTCCAATGAAGTTGATAAGTCAGCCGAGGACAAGACTACTCAACAGGAAGATACACCTGATGCTGAGGAAGCTATTAAGACAGCTGAGGATCAGTCAGCTCCGCAGGCTAGCATAGTTGCACAAGATGCTGATGACCCTGAAACAGCTGACGCCCATAGAGCTGAGGAATTTTGAAGAAAAAAAGAAAAGCTTCACAGGTCGAGGACGTGGAAATCCTTATTTTTCCTGAAGATTTGTTTGTTGAATACTTTCCCTTCGAGGCACATGTGCCTTTTGAAGCAGAGTCAGTTGTGGAACGTGCCAGATATACCGTCCAAGTCTCACCTGAAGAACTTGGAACTCCAACTTATACAACTATGTTGCCGATTGGATTCGACTTTGATGTTGTATGGCCGAAGGAGCAGTCTGCTGATGTAGCCGACTTCTGCAAAGCTTTCAAAGCCATATGTGCATAGACAGAACATATAGAGCATGGATTTGCAGCATTTGACCAATGGCTAGACAGCTGCGATGCCAATATCACTGGAGATATCCGAGGAATAGTTTTGAGAATAAGAGAATGGATCGGGCAGAAAAAGTCATTAAGGCATGAGCAGGTCACATACTTCAAGTCCTTATTTGCAAAAATGGTGATCTGGAGCTCAGACAATGCCAAGTTCTAATAGCGTCAGAGGGACCACATGTTTAGGATGGATCAATCTCATAAAAGTGACATGGAGTTTCTCAAGGCTCAACATAGGTCAGAAATTCAGAGGGTGGAGGCCAATATGGAACAACAAATAAAGGTGCTCCAAACTAAAATGAAGTTGATGGCAGCTGAGACAATAGTCTTAAGATCCAAATTCCGAGCAACACACTCCATGACTCACGACAAGCAGGATATGACAAACAGTAAGATTGATCTACTCCTAAGTGGAGTATTATTTTCTCAATTAGCTCTACCCCTTAGTGATGATGCCAAAAAGGGGGAAGAATAAAGTAAAGAACAGCAAAGTAGTGATAAGGATGGAAAGAAAGGGGAAGGAAGCAAGGGGAAGGCAATGAAATGAAGAAGCCACCTTTGAAAATCATGCTTGCTAAGACCCCACAACAAGGTGAAGTTACAACCTCAATTCTCAGCCAACTACCGAAAGAACTACCTTAGAAGATAAAATTGATTTGGCAGTCAAACAGTTAAGAAAAGTCATTGAAGCTGAATTCAAAAAGGTAGCTGAGAAGCACTCCGAAAGAATCAAAGATATAAAAACAAGGTTCGAAGGCCCCCCAGATGGATTATTGAAAGATTCCTCAGCTGTAAGACCCCCTTGAGAAATCACGATGCATGATGCAGGATCTAAACTTATATCACTAGAGGAGTTCCAAACTCTAGCTGCAAAAGGTTACTTCAAGCACATGACTCTACCCCAGGCGTGGGACTTGTATTGGGAAAAAAGACTCGACTTATGCAAATCAGCTGAGACGCAGAAGAGTTCAAGCAGTCAGTCGACTGGGAAAACACCCATACAATACACTCTTAGAGGAGGAGCTGAGTCATACCGAGGAAGGGGAAGGTTTGGAAGTGGTGGAGGTCAGAGGTACTCCACTACAGCCAAGACCCAAAGACGTAAGATATGTTGATCCACAGAAGAAGGGAGTCAACTACTGGGTTGGGTCCGACACACTTGCTAATATTGAAGTGGAGCAAAAGAATGAAGAGGCAAGGAGAAGACCAGAAGCTAAAAACGATAGGCTCGATCCTGAATGGGCTGAAAGGTAGAGAAGGGAAGACCCTGCTGCTAAACGAGCTTATGAAAAGAGAAAAAGAGCTGAAGAAGACCGTATGAGAGCTGAAGATGAAGAGAGAAGAAGGAAGCAGCCAAGGCGTTGAAGACGGCTGAAACCCCATCAAATGTATTTTACTTAGTTGTAAAAACAAAATTTGTGAGTTTGTACTAAATCCTCATAGCTCTGATAAATGTATACGAAATTATCATAAGTTCTGATACATTTGTACAGATAGTATAGCTCTGATACAGTGTATATGATATACTTTGTAAAAGCATTGTAAAAGTGTGTTTGTAAAGTACAAGAATGATATGTTCAATAAAATTAACATATTCTACGCATACATTCTTTGTTACTGCACTATTTACTTGTTGTATTTATGTAAGTTTTGGCATCATCAAAAAGGGGGAAATTGTTAGGAAAATTTATGTTTAGATTTTGATGATACCATGTAAAACTTAGAATAGGAAGTTGGCACCCCATTTTCTCCGTAATTCAACTTGTAATAGATATGGTTGAATAAGATGAGTTGGAGTCAGCTAAGTTGAAGATTACAAGAGTCGACTGATGATCAAAGAGAAGACCCAGCTGTGTGTGAGTTGTGTGAAGCCAAGTGAAGGATTAGTCAAGTGACAGAAAAGCTATCTCAGTCAGCTGACTGACTGATAGCTAAGTCATTCTGAAATGATTGGAATCGAATGTCAATGGTGTATGCAGCACAAAAGACTTGAAGAAAGGCTGAAAGAGATCCGTTGTCAACACAAATCAAGGTTTTGTTGGAAATAGGCTTGTGTCAGGCTGCCAGCAATAAAGCTATTTTGCTGAAAGAGTGCAAAAAGCAAGGAACTAATGGGATGTACCTAAAAACCTGCAGAGACTAAGGAAAGGTTGCAGAGCATTGAATTCATGGTACGATCCTTATTAATGCTGCAAGACAAGACATGCCAATAACCTACGAGTGAGATTTGAAATGTATGTATATCTCTTCAATGGACATATTTTCGAATATGCACTATAAAAGGCTGAGGAGGCAAGTGAGAGAAGGTGACCAATAATAAATTTCATAATACTATCAAGTATTCAAGCAAGCAAAACCTGCAAATACTCTCAAGATTCCAAAGATATCCTCAAGCCTAAATTCGAAGGAACTCAATCCAACACACTCAGTGAAGGAAAGATTACTTCATCAAGTTGAAGAGTAAATTTGTTTGAAAAACAAAAGGGGTCTACTCTCCAAGGTTGAAGGAGTAGTAGTAAGGTTCAAGTTCGAACCAGAAGCTTTGGGCTCGTTGGAAGGCTATGTGATCAATTCTAAGAGTTCGAAGGAGCTGAAGTAGCAAGACAGTTGTTTTGTAAAGAAGCTGAGTCCCAGGAGTAGCTAGCTGTGTGATCAAGGCTGACTCGACTGTTGACTGCTTTGTAACTAAAGATCTTGTTACTTAGTAGATTCCTCTAGGAGTTGGAGAAGAGTGGATTAGCGGAATTACCTCATCCTCGAACCACTATAAAAATTGCTTGTGTCTTATTTACTTACAACACTTTCATTTCTTGCATATATTTATATATGCTTTTAAGATTTGAACATCATGTTGCTCATGTTCATACACAAAAATATTTAGTAGAATCGTTTATTAAGTGTTTCCTATTAATTACAAAATCGTCTCTTTTGAAAACTAAACTCTCAACTTCTGCTTGAGGACATGTTATGTATTTGCTTAAGACCATTGGATTATAATGAATTCTCTCCCCCACAAATGGTTTTCGGTCAGTAACTAAATATTTTCCATCTTAGAATTTTTGGATATACGGTCTATGTTCCAATTGCTCCACCACAATTAACAAAGATGGGACCTGAAAAGGAAGTTGGGAATATATGTGGGTATGGATGTTTGTATATAATAAAATATCTTGAGCCAATAACTGGAGATTTATTTACAACTCTTTTTGCTGATTGTCATTTTAATGAATCAATTTTCTTAACATTAGGGAGAGAAAATAAACAACCTGTTAAAAAGATCAATTGGAATGAACTATCATTGTCTCATTTTGATCCCTGTGCAAAGCAATGTGAGCTAGAAGTTCAAAAGATTCATTTACAATTATTGTAATTTAATTGCCAGATGGAATTGAGATGTAGTATGTGTGATCAAAGGGTATGTTACTGGGCGAGTAAACCTATGTTCGAATCTCATCCCAAAACATCCCATTTTCTTTTTTCCCCATTCAAAAAACAAAATTCAATTGCC
Source organism: Rehmannia glutinosa (assembly GCA_016081115.2). NCBI lineage: Eukaryota > Viridiplantae > Streptophyta > Magnoliopsida > Lamiales > Orobanchaceae > Rehmannia > Rehmannia glutinosa. The sequence goes on from CM071936.1 coordinate 69,769,479, forward strand.
ACATGATTTTACTAACCTAAAATGTGTAACTAAATCGCATGTCCCGACTGCTAATATATAATTTAAATTGATGTCCTTAAAGGACCTTCTACGAATATTAATGAAGTAAAAGCACCTATGAAACGTGGTAGACCAATCAATTCCAAAGACGAAAATCCTCGAAAATAAAAATGAGCAAATAATTGAGATGGCAAAATTAAGAAGATTGAGATTCCAAAAGAATCTTAAAAAATAAAAATTCTCAAAGAGTTTCCCAATATGATATATGCATCGGCTTATTCTAAATTGACATATCCAGGCTCTCTCAACCCAACAGGTTTCCTTTCTTTCAAAGTGGCATTGCCCAAAGTCGAATCAAAGGCTTTATAGGGGAGCTCTTCTTAGCCCAGGAACTTATTCTAGTTAGTAGCGATGAATTATTTCCGTCTTCTCTCTGCCTTAGTGGCATCGACTGGTATGACCAACGTTTGGAGAGATCTTGAGTCTTAGACATGGAACCTCTTCGAGAGAGACTCCTGATATTAAAGATGGGATCACTTTCCCGATGGTTCTCACTAGGGATGTAGCGATAAGTCTTCTTCATGGTCAGCCTGGGACCTGCTTCAATATTCTTATTGAATTTTTCCGAGAAAGCCATTTAATCTGGAGAATAAGATTTTAGATGAAGTTTAGGTACCTAAAAACATTGATAATCATGAGATCTCAATCAAGACTGGAGAAAGATTGAATCGATGTACAACTAATGTCGAAGATAAATTTGTAAATGCTGCAACAATTGTTATCATGAATGAACATCAGAATCATGAACTAAAGTTTGTATATGAATGCAGACATATAAATGATTAACCAAAATAGAAGGACGCAATTCAAGCACTGGAAAAACATAAAGTGTTTGGCCCATTAATGCGCGCACCTAAAAATGTGCAACCAATGGGTTACAAATGGATATTTGTGTGAAAAAGAAATGAGAAAAATGAAATTGTGTTATATAAGGCACGACTTGTTGAACAAGGTTTTTATCATAGAGCAAGAATTAATTATGAGGAGAGGTACTCTCTTATGGTGGATGCAACAACTTTTTGTTATTTTCTTAATCTGACAGTAAACGAACCACTTGAAATGCATCTCATGGATGTTGTGACAAACTACTTATAGGGCTTACTTGATACTGAGAATTTTATTCAATTAATAGATGCTTGTATGGATTTAAACAAGCTGGACGTATGTAATTGCCTTGGTGAACATTTGATGAAATAAGACTATATATATTATCCATGCATTTTTGTCTGGAAACCTGGATATGAGTTTGCAGTCATTGCAATTTATGTTGAGGATTTAAATATAAATGGGACTTCTAAGGAGATTGGAAATACTTTTAAATATTTGAAACAAGAATTTTAAAGGAAAGATGTTGGAAAGACAAAATTTTGTCATGGGCTGTGAATTGAGCACATAAAAACTACATAAACTTATACATCAAAAGTACATAAAAGATTCTATATGGATAAATAACACTTATTGAGTACATCTATGTTTTCACTACAAGAAAACTGCTGATAGATACCACCAAAAAGACACCGGTTTTCAGACCTTACTGTTGTCTTTTCCCATTTAACAGCGGTTTTGTAAGAAACCGGTGTCTAATTAGTGCTGTCGTTTGATAAAAACAGCGGTTTCCTAGAACCGGTGTCTGTTGTAAAACAATTTCCCAAATAAACACCGGTTTTGGCATCGGATTTCGAAACCGGTGTCTATTTATATAAATTATTTTAGATTAGACACCAGTTGTTTTGAGATCGTTCCAAAACCGGTGTCTATAATATTTTAGAAACCAGATCTTTCGACACCGGTTGTAGAACCGGTGTCTTTATTTTTTTAAACTAGATCTTTAGACACCGATTCTATAACAGGTGTCTTTATAGCTCTCTAATTAATTAGGTTATTAGTGAAAAGAGTTGTAAAATCTTCTCCCCTCCCCCGTGCCCCTCTCTCCCCTCCGCCCGTCGCCCGTGCCCCTCTCCCCTCTCCCCTCTGCCCGTACCTCTCTCCCCTCCGCCTGTCGCCAATTTCTACCTTTTTTTCACCCAGAAGCAGAAGAAGCATCCAAGATCCTACCAATCTCAAAGCACACAAAAGCAACAACACAAGCATATTGAACTTAAGGAGGCGTCAGCCATTGATTATCCCATCTACTCATCGTAACTCTCTTCGGCTTCTCCACGTCTTTCTCCAGTACAATCCTAGCCAAGCTTTTCAAACCCGCCCTCTTCAGCTCCGTGTTCCCATACCTATCCGCTGCCAAACTCCTCAAATCCACCGTGCAAGAGAGAACCGACGATGGCGATTTCGTACGCATCTCTGGTAAGTTTATCCCCAGTAAACCCTAATTTTTTCAATTTCTTGCTTGGTTCAGCTATTAACTCACATTTTCCATTTTTGTGCTTTTCCGCTTTTTATTTCTATCTTCATTTGCTGCAGTTGAATATTAGCTCGATTTTAGCTCCGCGAAGTGTCTCACCTGCCAAAACCACGAGTCCAGTTTGCTCTTTCGCATCTGTGAAGCTTCAAAAATATTCATTTTCATCGTTGAACTCTTTCTCTGGTTCGTTCAACCTCTCGCCATCGCGTCTGGATTGTCCAGTTAGGAGCAGGACAGGCTCTATGCGTTGCTCAGTTCAAGCCACGGCAGAGGTCTGTTTGTTTTTGTTTGTTACTGATATTTTATCTGTTACTGCTGATTTTACTTTTAGCTGTTTAGAAAATGGAATAAGCCAGAGAGATGCAGAATTGACTAAATATTAGTTTAGCCTCGTGAATTTATCCATTCATCTATTGTCTCTGCTTTATATTTTGTAATTTCAAGCCTTATGTGAATATAAATGGTGTTTGTATACTGATAATAACATCTGTTTTTGTTGTTTGATAATGTATATGGAAAATGTAAAATATAGACCAATTACTTTTATGGAAGTCCAGATTCATGCTTTATTTATGTGCTATGTTATATGTATGAAATCCTTGATTATGTGAATTACATTCTGATAGTTAGGTAGTGTGTTTTTGTATTGATATTCAAATGCGTTTTGGCTCATTTAACTGCTCGCTGTTTTGAGTTTTTGGAGAAATGTGATAGGTAAAAGTGTACCTAACTGGTTTTTGCTTTATAAATATTTTTGGGCAATCATATACTGTTCTCAGCCAACTAATTTATCTATGGCTTTTAGTTGAGTTTTTGCTCCTTACCCAGGAAGCTACACTGCAATCAAAAGTGACGCACAAAGTTTATTTTGATATAAGCATTGGAAACCCAGTAGGAAAGCTTATTGGAAAAACTGTAATTTGATTGTATGGTGATGACGTGCCACAAACTACAGAAAACTTCCGTGCTCTATGTACAGGTGCATATACTAACGCATATACTAGAACATATTATCACCTACTTAAATTAATTTTAACTTTGTCTGTTCCTACCTGGATCGACACACTACAGTATGGTGTTTTATTATGTGGCAAAGGAATTAGTACCAGGATCTCTATTGCAGCAGTTTGTTGATGGGGATGACGAGTTCCACAATCGTTGACAGAAGCTTATTCCATCAGTTTCTAAGGTATATTTCTTCTAGTTTTTCCTTTGTAAGATGAGGTGACCTTTTCTAAGGAGCTACTAATTCCTTCTATAACTTGAGACACAAATGGAAACAAAATTCAAATTTGTTTTGATCATTCTTGTTCTGTTTTCTCTTCAAATATCATCATCCTATGCCCAATCATCATGTGCAAGTTACAACTTTGCAAGAAACCAAATTTTCAGTTTCTGTAATGATCTCCCTTACCTAAACTCATTTCTCCACTGGAACTATGATCAATCTGCTAAAACAGTCAGAATAGCCTATCGCCACACTGGAATTTCGTCTTCCAGATGGGTGGTGTGGGCTATTAATCCAACCGATCGAGGCATGGCTGGCGCACAAATGCTTGTGGCTTTTCAAAAAGCTGATGGCACAATGAGAGCTTACACAGCGCCTGTTTTTGGTTACCAGACTCAGTTACAGGAAGGAGATTTGAGTTTTCCGGTTTCAGATTTAATAGCAACTTATGCGAGAAATGAGATGATTATTTTTGCTACTTTAAAACTTGATAATGTTAGTTCTATAGTGAATCAGGTGTGGCAAGAAGGCCCTGTTTCAGGAGATTCTCCAGCAATGCATTCGACTACTGGTCTGAATGTCCAGTCGATGTTTTCATTGATTTACTTGAAATTGAATTTCCCATTTGTGGTGACTCTTGGATTACGAAGAACATAGTCATATATAATTATTAGTTGGATAAGGAAAAGAATAGAGAAAAGTACTTTTTATTTCTGCTACTGAATTATTTTGGTTGAAATTCAGGCTGTTGATAGCCCTGTCCTCTCACTAGTGTGCAGTAAAATTACCAATATTTCTTTCCTAACTTGGATATTTCCATCTCATAGTCTGATACGAATTTGACAAGTTAGGTTTACTACTTAGAACTTTTGTTCTTTACCTGCAATAGTTAATAGAGCTTGTTGTGATTAGGGTTTTTTCATGATTGAATGGTAGGGCTTATGATTACATTCAGAAGTCACGCGATGTGCCATCTGTTTGGTATCAAATAAAGATCAGTCAATCTGGAAAGTCAAGTGGGTACACCTTCCTCTGTGTATTTCTGTGTCGCTCACACCTTAAAGACTATCTTTTTAATATTACAATGCATAGCTTGATTGCACAAAGAACTCTTTTGTGAACATGATTCAAATACTCAGCTGTTCATGTTTTTGTTTTGAGTATTCTTGTTTTTCTATTTAATCATCGGTGCTTGTTCTGTGGTCTTGTTGTGTATGCAATCATTTATAATTTTCTCTAAACTATCTTCTGTATGTAGCATCTACATCACGAGGCATCTACCTGAGGGAGGCTGATTTATGTAAAAAATCGACCGAGGTAAGTAATTGTTTAAGAAAAAGTTCATAAGTTTACTATTTATTCAGTAGTTGAGATTGTTTCCAATGGAAAATTATGTACATATCTATGGCATGTATGTATGTGCTGGCCTGCCCCTATGTGATCTCAATTTACACATGGATTTCCTTGTCTTTTCGGTTTCAACATCTCATCTGAGCCTTTCATTTTTATTTACAAAAATGTGCTTGAATTTTTTAATATTATTTCTGTGATCCTGTATATATAAATGTTTGTTCTACCTGGATAATTGACCCTCAAATTCTGCTGCGAGAATGATTTCTTTGGTGTGTGTGTGTATATATGTGCGCATGTATTTCCTGCATGAGAAAGACTATCTTTGAAACTGGCAATTTGCCATTAGGATAATAATTGAGTGCTTTTCCAAATTATTTTCACCTTTTAGTAGTATTCTGAGTGTTATTAGATTAAATATTCTTATTTCAATTAGATAAGACATTGTTTTGCACATGACAGACATCATTATGGATTACAGAACCTTGCAATCCTCTATGGGGGACGTTTGTCACTGATCCCCCTTCCCCTTCCCCCAATTTTGGCTAATAAAAGATATCATGGTCTGATGATGCATGCTTTAGATCTGTTGAGCATGTTATTTATTTTCTCCATATGAAGCAGTGAACTATATGATAAATCCTTAGTGATGTCTTCTAATTGGTTTGGCTGTCTGGTATTATATAAGGCTAGCATATTACGCTCTAACAATAAAAAACAATCCATGATAAAGATAATTAAAATTCTGAAAGTCACTAGTGCTCTGTTTAAGTCTTGAATATGATAAAGAAATTTAGATAAAATGTATGTATGTTTTGTGCATAATTTACTTTGATTGCTGAGAAGGGTTGGTTCATTAATGGCTAAATCATTCAACTCTGTTTGTATGTTTGTAGGCTGAGAAGAATGAGCTTCGTGACGAGAAACAAAGGTTAAAGGCTGAGTAAGAGAAGCTTGAGCATTTTGAAAGCTTGAATGACATGAGCTTTGTTGATCATATGGATTTTGTTGCCTTTAGTTGAATTATATAGTCTTTTTGTTGGTTGATGAAATTGGATTATGAATTTATAGTTGTTTTATCAAAAGAAATCTTCGCTACTAGTACTTTTTGTTGGATTTTGGCTATTGGAGGTGACTTTAGGATTAATGGATTTCATGTTTAATTGGTAGTGAACTTATGATGGTTGCTAGAATTGGAGTTCATAATGAATTGTTTATATGGTTTTTTGCAGCTTTGGACCGGTGTCTTTGCATAAATAAACAACCCTTTTAAAACTGCTTCTGAAAACATTAAGACAACGGTTTTGATGCGATGTCTTTGAATTAAACGACATCGGTTTAAAACCAATGTGAACAAGCGATGTTTATTCTCCATAGAAACTGGTTTCGAGCCAGTGTCTTTAGATGAAACGACAGGTTTATAAATAGGTGTTTGATGCTGATGTCTATTCATCAAAAGACAGGTTTAAAAAACCGTGTCAAATACATAAACTTTTAACATCCGGGCCTTAGAAAGCGAATATTTTATCTCTAAGACATGGTTTTATACCGATGTCAAAAAGTTCATACTTTTAACACCAGTGGCTCTAACGGGTTTGTGTTACTAACAGGCAGTTTAAAATCGGTGTCTATCAAAGCATTTTTGTAGTAGTGTTTTGAGATCACTTGATGTGCATAAAATCTATTCGACCTCATGAAAATAATGAAGAACTAATTGGTCCGTAAGTATCATATCTTAGTTTATTAATGTATCTTGCTAGTCACACTCTTCTTCATATAATATTTGTTGTGATCTAATTAGCAAGATATAGTTCTTCACCTACACGAAGGCATTGGAATGTGTTAGGCAATTTATCTTGTAGATTTTGATGATACTATGTAAAAACTTAAACTAGGAAGTTGGCACCCCATTTTCCTTGTAATTTACATTGTAATAGATAGGGTGGAAAAGTGAGTCAAGTCGCCTACGCTGGAAATACAAGAAGTCAATCAAGATCAAGTGAAGACTCATTGCAAGACAACTGAGTATGGGAAAGAAGGAAAAACAAGAACTCGACTGAAGGTGTATCAGCTGTAAAACAGTTGTATGAAGAGTCAGTCAAGTTAACTCAAGAAGCCAAATCTCAAGTTGAAGTGACAGATAAGTCATCCAAGGATTGGAAGCTAACTCAAGTCACCTGGGGAATAAAAGACTGCAGTCAAGTCAAGACAACAGAATGAGATCCGTTGATGAAAGTCAAAAATGTTACTCATAATGGTAACATATTAAAGTTGTCAGGGATAAAGTGTTAGTTCCAGTTGTGTGCGAAAGGAACAAACCAATGGGAAACACTGCACCATGTGTCAGAAACGCTGCAGTGCTGCAAGACATTAAATACGAGGAAATGTCAACATCAAGGACTGCAACAAGACAAGCCAACGAACACAAGTGACTTTTGAAATCAGCCTAACTCTTCAACGGGCAAAATTTCAAAAGTTCACTATAAAAGGCTGAGGAAATTCATTGAGAAAATGTTACCTTGCATACCTGAGAAATCAAGCATTATTAAAGCTATTAACCTGCAAATACTCTCAAGAATATTCAAGCTAATCCTCAAGCCTGAAACTCGAAGGAAATCGATCCAACACAAGTTGTAAAGGAAATACAACTTCAAATCATTGAAGAGGAAACTTTTGAAGAATCAAAAGGGGTCTACTTTCCAAGGAGGATTGTAAGAAGGTTCAAGGTCGAACCAAGATTATCAAGTTATTGGAGGGCTTTGTGATCAAATCCAAGAGCTTGAGAAAGTGAGTGAAGTAGCAAAGCATTTGCCTGCCTGTGAAGAAGTCGAGTCGGAAGAGAAACCAATTTGTGTGACCAAGGTCGTCTCTAGGATGTTGACTACTTTGTAAACAGATCTATTACATAGTGGATTCCTCCGGGAGTTGGAGAAGAGAGGATTAGAAGAATTACCCCATCTTCAAACCTCTACAAAAATTAATGTCATTTATTTTTTCAAAGACATTTACATTTCGCATACTTACATCATATTTCTTTGATAAACTCATATTTGCTATCCAACCGATTAATAACCAAGTGCTAAAATCAAGTGTTAAAATAAGTTTAAAACAATTCAAAGGGTGTTAAGTCTTCCATTGATAAAACCAACATGACCAAGTTAAAGTTCAGTTAAGCAGTGAGTTATTCTATCAATGACTCTATCAGTGCGTTGAGTGGCTAACTCGTTGAATAACCAACTTAGTTGTCCCTTAAGAACACAGTTGTTTGGGTTATCTCTGTGATAATCTTAAAAGGACTAAGATCGAAAAGTTGGTAAGGTTTATTCAACCCCCCTCTAAACCTTACTCACACCCCTTGGGATCTACAGAATGGTGTCAAACATACATTTAATTATCTTAAAGGTACAATTGACATATGCATTTTTTTATCCTAAGCATGATTTGCTAGGTTATGCAGATACTAGAGATTGATCTGATCCTCATAATAGTTGGTCACAAATGGGTTATGTATTTACATGTGGCGGTACAACTATTTCATGGGTTCTACAAAACAAACTTTTTAACTGCCACTTCTTCGTTTATGTTGGAATCTGGGTAATACATGAAGCATGTCAGGAGTGTTCTGGATAAGGTCCGTGATCTATCATATCCGAGAAACACGCGGTTTGCATTTAAACATGAAAGTTCCTACTACTTTGTTTGAAGATAGTGTTGCATGCATCACTCAATTGAAGGAATGATACACCAAAGGTGACAAAACGAAGAGCATTTTACAAAATTTCTTTTTCACTCATGATCTTTAGAAGAAAGGTGAGATCGTCAACCTACATATTCGCTCCAGTGAGAATTTGGCCGATTTTATCCACTAAATCATTACTGACTTCAACATTTGAAAAGTTGGTTCATGACGAATGAAAGATGTCATATGATGTGCTCAAAATGGGAAGTAAATACGTGTTGTACTATTTTTCCCTCGGTTTAAGTTTCTCCAACTGGGTTTTCCTATACAAGGTTTTTAATGAGGCTATTAGTCCAAGTGGCTACAATAATCTAGAGGGGGGTGAATAGATTATGCCGATTTTTCGCAAATCACCCTTTTTTTCGAATCAACAAGCAAATGACAAGAATGTAAATACGGAAATTAAACAACACTCGTTGATTTAAAGAGGTTCAACCCACCTAGGGCCTAATCCTCTACCACCCCAGTATCTCCGGGATGGATTTCAAAAAAAAAAGTTTTATTAATTACCACAATTAATACAACACCTTGAGGATCAACACAATCCTCTTACAACACCTTCAAGGAGATTACCACAATCTTCCTTCACCACCTTTGAAGAGTACCACACTCTTCAAACACCTATCACCTAGATCACCCAAGTGTATTCTTAGCACAAGAATACTCACAAGGATGTCTTGTGTTGAATGATGGACAAAATTCAAGATTACAACTCTATGAAACCAATACAAAGATTGAGTGCAAGTGTAATCAAGAATCAAAAAGCCTAGACCTCAAAGATGTGCAAGTGAAAGTACTTAGGCTATTACAACAAGAATGTAAAAATGAAAGCTTGAACAATTTGCAGATTTCTTGTTGTGTGTTTTGCTTATATGTGTTGTGTCTTGTGTCTTCAATTCATCCTCTATTTATAGGGAAGCTTCACCAACATAGGCTCCTATATCTTCACTTTTGTCTACAAAAAGAAGATCACAAGATGTAGAAATATTGTACAAAAATCAAAAGTAAATCTTGCTGTCAAGGAGTTCAACGGTACAAATTTTTTTTGTCAAAAGATTTACAGTGCGACGGTTGCCCTGTATAAGATTTGAACGTTTTGAAAAAGATAGTGCGATCAGTGCGGTCGGAGGGGGTCGACCGGTCAACGGGGAAGTGCGACGGTCCCCTCCTCTTTTTTGTACTGAGAAATTGTTTCTGTTTCAAGTTTGTGTTCTTCAGGTACAGGTCGACGCTTTGGGCGACCGGTCGACCTCCAATTTGAAATGTTGTCCAATTTTTGTCAAAAATAAACTTCAAGAAATACTCCAAAAAATTAGTAAAAACATTTTAAATCAATTGAGAGTATTTGGACAACATTTACAAACATTGTTTTGGTGTAAAAACCAATATAAACAAAATCATCAAAAGTGTTGTCCAATTTTAATCAAATTAAAAACTCTAAGAAATACTCCAAAAATTAGTAAAAACATTTTAAATCATTTAGGAGTATTTGGACAACATATAAAAACATTGTTTTGGTATAAAAACTCATTTAAACAAGATCATCAAAATCTTGATAAAAACATTTATCTAACAGAGGCAACATTGTATTGCATATTAAACAATTATGTACTTTTTTCCTTTACTAGGATTTTCTCCCACGAGGTTATTATCTTAGAAAGATTTTAACAAAGCATATTCTTGAAAAATTTAACAGGGCCATTCCGAATTCCAGTGCGATCCAACCCGAATTTAATAGAGCAATTCCAAAATCCAGTGCGGTCCATCGACCGCACTGGGCCTACTGTGGCTACGCCACTGATAACATGTGTTGACGAGTTTTTCGGCCAACAAGCAAGATGTGTAAAAAAGAAATACGTGGAAATGTAAAAGTTTTTATTCAAGGGCTAATTCTGCCTTTTCTATATATTGTCGAGCCGGAATTTTCTGGTCGGTTTTCTTACAGCGTTTTGCGTACAAGTGTTATTTTCTCTCCTATTTTTTCTTGTCTTTTTCCTAATAAATGAAGTCTATTTATACTCTCCTCATTAGTGGATATTTAATAGCCACTATTACAATTAACCACTAACATAAAGATAATGGCACACTTGTCTTCTCTTAAGCACGCATGGTTGCCAAGTATCCTGCCACCTGTCGAGCCACTTCATTGTCAGGTTGACAGGTGGCGTCTTAAAGTGCTAATGGAGCACTTAGTCTTAACTGGATGATTATCCATCTGGTCTCCTGCTGGGGTCGGGCTCCGATAACCGAGCCCAATCCATGATATCATCGGGGTCGGTTATTGACATCACCAGCTTAGTCCATGCTAGCCCCGTGGGTCCCATACTTTCACGTGCTGAATGGCCACGTGGAGCAATCTGGTGTCAGCTCGGCTCGGGTGTCATCAATGGCCCCCAAGTTCAACTCCGAGAGAAGAATTTCTGAAGTCGGATTTGAACTTTAATGTTAATCATGAGCTTTTAATGGGGGAAAGGAAATCCCAAAAGTCATCTGTTTCAGACACCTGTCACTTATCAGTTAATGCTTTGGAACAGCGCATTAATTGGGGTATCATAATGACGGACACGCGGCGGCTCTTGGTTGGACCTACTTCGCGCGGGAATCGAAGAGGTGAGACAAGTGTGTCAGCGGAACGTGGGGACATGACATTTTTTGATGTTTTTGACGGTTTTTGAGACTGAAAAGACACGTTTCTTTTGAGTTGGTGTTTCTATTTTCGAGGGAACTTAACCTATAAATACCCCTTTCGTCCTTCATTCTTCACTTTTGCATCCACAGCCTTCTAAGCAGAATCATCTGAGAACGAGCAGAACTTTCAGGTCGATTTTTAGGTCCCAGAGACTTCAGACTTAGGTATTTTCTCGATAAACCCTATCTTTTCAAATACAATGTCTTCCTTTGAGGATAGCCGAAGCCGTAGTTACAGTGTAGAGGTAGAAATTGAGGATCCCCCTTCTGAACCCTCTGTTTCTTTTTCCCCAGCACATCAAACTCCGCCACACAGCCCAAGCGTTATCTAGATTTCTTCTTCAGATCATTCTTCTCGGTCGAACACCATTGGAGCAGACACACACCATATTCAATCCGGTGTCGGTGACCGTTTTTCGAGAAGGTGTGGTATATCAACCTGGGTTGGCGCAAGAGGATTCCAGTGAGGGATTTCCGAGTACTGGACCCCAACATCATCAGCCGGAGAAAGAGGAAGGCATGAACCCATTGGAGCCTGAACGTGATAACGCGGAGCGGGTGGACGAACCCTCCGGAGATTCGAGGCCCAAAAGGCCTTATGGGCCCGAAGGCCATCGTGACGGTGACGGCAGGCGGGGAAGGGGCCCTCGACTATGGGTAGAGCCCGGGTGGATGCCGTGCGATTTAAATGATGTCTCCAGCATGCTAATGGTCACAGAGATGGGGGAGCTTCAACGGAAGTATCATATTCTGAGCGGCATAACTTTCTGGGTACTGGATGGTATGGAGGTCCCCCAGCATCCGCCAGAGGGGTGTGTGGCCATTCATGTTGCCGATCTTCTATCTGATGCGCTTTCATTGCAGGTTTTCCTCACGCGGTGATTGTGTAAGTGGGGACTCCTCCGACTCAAGTGCACCCTATCTCATGGGGTCGGCTTATTGGTTTCTTGGTGATGTTTCACTTGGAGGGTACCTCGCCCCAAATTTAAAGAAATAAATGAACTCTTCAATTGGCGAGCGACCCCTGCGTCACCGGGTTGGGGGAAACCAACAGGATGGTACTATGTACAGACCCGATCCGGATATCCAGACAGCCTGGTCGAAGGCCTTCCACAATCTTTAAAAGAGTGGAAGGATAAATGGTTTTGGGTGAGCGGCGAGTGGCAAGCTCGCGTGGGGGGTGGGAGCGGTGGGACTGTCCTTTACCCCCCTTCAAACTTTACTTTCGGTTTCAGTAAGTTTACCTTTTTTTTTCCTTTCAAATTCACTTTTCTCGGGGCTAACTCCTTTTCTTTTTTATCTTTTTTTCGCCGGAGAACCGGCCATCTAAGGGTCCATTGTCGGCCACTTTCGTCATGAGCTAGAGAATATCCAGGCTAGGGCGCAATGGACAGGCGAATCGAGAGATTGGCCACCGAGACCCACCTTGCTGCAGCTGGCTTGAGACCTGCTTTGCCCGGTGACCTCAAGGCCGGAGAAGGGGACGAGGGTCGAGCGGCGGTGGTGGAAGAGGGGGCCGGAGAGATGGCTGAAAGGAGCCCTCCAAGGGTTGAAAGGGAACGGACCCCAGAACTAGTGCGACCCGTGCAGACGGGCGGCTGGCTGCATAGGTGCGAACTCCAGAACCGCCTAGGCCAACGGGTGTCCGAGTTATGCGCTTTCCGTTTCTAACATTTCTTTTTCCTTCAACCTTCCCTTTATTGGACTTTTTACTTAATTGGTGCTTTTTGTAGGGCGTGGCGTGGATCTTTTCCCACGCATTAATCGTGTGAGGAGTACAGCTACTCGCCAAACAAGGGCTGCCGTAGTCGAGCCCGCCGATGCTGAGACGGCACGGAGAGAGGCGATCAGGGCTAGGAAACGCCCAGCTGACAGAGTCCCTGAAGCAATGGAGCCCCCACTCCAAAGGAGGAGGGAGGGGATTGAAACTGAGGAGCCCGGGTAGACAGAGCGGGTCGGCCCCACGCCACTGGTGCCTCCCACGCAGACTCCCACAGGTGGGGCCCCGAGGACCTTTTCTGATGACCTTGGCCAGGAGGGTCATTTTATTCCCCCGAGCCAAGTAAGAGATGAGGCCTGCGAGGGGATGGTTGGGTCACGCCCCCAATGGTTTGTTGAGTTTGTGAGGTGTTCTACGCCAACGGATGAGCAAGTAAAGAATTTGCCTGACGCAGGGCGGGCGGCCAGGGACGTGGCTACAAGGGCGTGGACTACCGGAATAGAACAATTTTGCTCGGAGATTGATTGGAAAGAAAAGGCCCAGTACGTCATGGGGCTATCCGGGCGCATGACTGGGATTTTGTGGCACATGATCGGTGGGATGGAAGGGTTAGAAAGGCGCCATCAAGACCTTCAAGAGGCTCACGCCCTTTGCCAAGGGGTACAAGAGTCTTTGAAGACTTAAGCAAAGAAAGCTGCGGCCCAGGCCAATGTTGAAAGAGTAGCAGCCGCGAAGGCCGAGGCCGAGTGGGATCAAGCTCGTAAGGCCGAAGAAGAGCTCTGTGCGAAGATCGCGGAATTGGAGCGTGCAGCAGCCGCCCAAGTGGAAGAGATGGAAATGCGCGTTGCTGAAGTGCGCCGGGAAGCCGAAGAAGCTTACCTAACAGGTCGAGGACGCTCGAGTAGGTGCAGTCTGGGCATATAAAAACTTAGAGGAATATGCCTTTATGCTAACTAGCGGACACACAACCAGTATCAAGGAAATTCTCGAGGATCTCAGAGCCGGCCGGACCATTGAGCAGCTCGAGGGAGACCTTGCCCTGTTGGAGGCTGACCTCGAAGCCCTTTGCCCGCAATTTGCTGATGCTACTGGAAACCAAAGCCCGCCTCCTCCAGAAGAAGAAGTGGCTTCCAGTAGACCTAATGAAAATCCCCCTCCTGCCAGGGTTTGACATTTTTCTTTCTTGTTAAAGTTTCTTATGTTTTGCTAGTTGGCTATGGGCCTCTGAATGTAACGGGCTTAGGCCCCTCAATGTAAATATTTTTGATGGAATGGAACCGTTCTTTCAGCTACCTGTGTATGCATTAGAATTGCTGTTAAGTACTGTGCTCGTTTTTCCTTTTGTTGTATGGCTTTTGTCCTGCTTGCCTTCTTTTTATTTTTCCAAGTATGGGGCTCGACTTTTTGTGCTCGAATGACACAGGTAACGGACTTCAACTGCCTATGTTTGTGTAAGTCCAAGCGGCTACGATAATCTAGAGGGGGGTGAATAGATTATCTCCATCTTTTCGATTTAGCCCTCTTTTTCCAACCGAATGCTCAAACACAATAATAAAGGTGCGGAATGTAAACAACGCACGTCGATTTAAAGAGGTTCAACCCACCTAGGGCCTAATCCTATACCACCCCAGTATATCCGGGATGGATTTCAAAAAGAAAAAGAATTTTATTAATTACCAAAATTAATACAAATTCAACTTACAACACCTTGAAGAGCACCACACTCTTATTCAACACCACCTTTGAGATTACCACAATCTCTTCTTGAAGATTACCACAATCTCCATAAAGCACCTTGTGAAGATTACCACAATCTTCAACCTTGAAGAATACCAAATTCTTCAACACCTCAATAAGAAGATCACCACAATCTTCTTGCACCTATCACCTAGATCATCCAAGTGTGCTCTTACCACAAGAACACTCACAAGGATATCTTGTGTTGAATGATAACCAAAAATCAAGATTACAACTCAATGATGAATAATACAATTTGAGTGCAAAGTGTAATCAAGAATAGCCTAGACCTCAAGGATGTGAAAGTGATAAGCTAGGCAAATTTACAACAAGTATAATAACAATGAAAGACCAAGTATTTGCTTGAAGTGTATCTTGTAGTGTTGTGTCTCAATTGTTGTTATGGTTGCTCCAAAACTTCCTCTATTTATAGGAGATGATTGATCAAGCATAGGCTCCTCTTGGGGATAGAAAATCTACAGAAAAATACAATTAAAATCAAGAATATAGCTGTTAGAAATCAATCCCACAATTTAAGGAAATGTGTCTGTTTGTCAAACGGTCATATTTTTTTGTCAATCAATGCACTGGCGGCCGGTCGCACAGAAATAAGAGAATTGAAGAACACTTTGGAAATTACAACAGGGCGACCGGTCGACATAGGCTTCGACCGGTCGACCCCTGTCTCAACCGGTCCCCCTAACTCAAAAATGTAAGGTTTGAAGTTCTGTTTCAACGCCAACTTGCAGGTACCGGTCGACCCCTGGGCGACCGGTCGACGCCCCGATGCACGGCCGTCGACTGCCCGATTTTCCTTCCGTCTCATTTTCTATTTCAAAAATCATCTTGGTCACGGTTGCCCTATAGGGCGACCGTCGATTCTGAGGAGAGAAATGTTGTCCAATTTTTGTCGAAAATAAAACTCAAGAAATACTCCGAAAATTTAGTAAAAACATTTTAAACCAATCGGGAGTATTTAGACAACATTTAGAAATCTTGTTTAGGAGTAAAAGCCCATTGACATAAAATCATTAAAAGTGTTGTCCATTATTATCAAAAATAAACTTGAGGAAATACTCCGGAAAATATTAAAACCATTTTAAATCATTTAGGAGTATTTGGACAACCTTTAAAAATATTGTTTTGGTGACAAAATAAAATCATCAAAATTAAGATAAAAACATGTATCAAACAATCTCCCCCTTTTTGATGATTACAAACCAAAACAATTTTTACACAAACTAAGAGAGCAATTTTAGAAATGATTTTCCGGTAAAAACATTTGACCGTTTGGAAGCAACCAAAATTTCCAAAAATATTAAAGCAACCAAGTAGGGAGTAAATATTTTCAATAATAAGCACAAGCTCCCCCTATCAACAAGCATATCAAGAATAATGTAAAAGCAATTTTCCATAAGCTAAAAGTTTTAGCTTTTACAATTTGTTCAAGAGCTTATAAGCTCCCCCTGTCACAAAAACATCATTAAACACTTGTATAAGT
The DNA here is from genome assembly GCA_016081115.2 of Rehmannia glutinosa. Taxonomy (NCBI): domain Eukaryota; kingdom Viridiplantae; phylum Streptophyta; class Magnoliopsida; order Lamiales; family Orobanchaceae; genus Rehmannia; species Rehmannia glutinosa. The sequence goes on from CM071936.1 coordinate 69,785,861, forward strand.
CCATCAAGCAATAATTGGACTAAAAATGAATCATAACTTATGGCTTTTATGAGCCATAGCTTATAGCTTTTAAAACAAGCTTTTATTAGCTTCTTTGAGCTAATGCGCCAATTTCCTGTTTCTCCCCCTTTGGAATCATCAAAAAGAGTGTTAGGATGATAGAAACATCATATAATGTCATCAAAGTGCACCAAAGGGACGGTTTATCAACCGTTGAGCAATTTAAGCTTAAAAATTCCAAAAGAATTGGAGAAATATATCATAAGAAATCCATAAGCTCATTTTTTTGCCAAAAACATGATCTCAAAATGATTTTAAGACATTAGGAAGCAAGAGAATCATGTAGAAGTTGAAATATTCATAGCGACATTTCATCGAACACTATGTGTGCGTGAAAAATAAAAGAGGTTGTATATAGTCCTTGTAAAAGTTTCAAGCCAAAAATTTTCATAACATCATCAATCAACCTCATTCCAAAGCTCAATAAGATCATATGCAACATATGCAACATTTGTTCATCAAATAAGAGGCTCAACAAAGTAGATTCTCAAGGGTTCAACCCAATTCAGATAATATAAGCTAAGAAGGATCAAGGCATTACAAATGCCAAAAATTAGAGCATCCATCAAACAATACAAGTCATGCCTTAAACAATACATGTATGATATATCAAAAGTCCCAACATATCCAACTAAGCATAATTATCAAAGCATTAAAAGAAGCACTTTTACCATCAAGTACTTCATACCAATTTTCAAACAATATGCTAAATTAGAGTATTTTTACCATCAAATACTCCACCAATACCATGATCATCAACAAGTCATTATCAACTTGTAATTTTCACCCTTTCAATAAGACAAGCAAATTTTATTAGTACGAAAGAGTTTTACAAAAGTTCATCAAAATGCAAAGCAACATGAATGAAAATGCTAGAAAGTAAAGGATCATCATTCCTCATCCGAGGAGAAGCAAGTTCCGGGAATAAGATCTTTGATGAATTTCTTCAATTTTCCAATTGACTTTTTCAAACTAGAATTTTCCTTTTTCACAACCCGGAGCTCTTTTCTAAGAGAGGCCACATCTCTAAATGTTTCTCTTTCCACTTTGGCCATTCTCTCTTTGAGATTTAGATCTTCAACATCCGACTCGTCTTCATCTCCTTCCTCCCTAATTTCTTGTTCATTTCCCACATTCTCTTCTTCATTTTCCTCTTCATTCCCCACATTCTCTTCTTCATCATCTCCTTGTTCGTCAAACTCACCTCTTCCAATATTTTCAACCTCATTGTCATTAAAGAAATCATCCCGAGGTTGTTGTTGATGTTGGGCACGTCCCCTAGCGGCTTTGGTAGGAACCCGTGGTAAATGTCGTCGCATTCTTACCATTTGTAGAATGTTGGCATTATCAAAATTATTGTGACGAATTTCGATATTCATTTCATTTTCCGGGTATCCCGATAAGTATAAGAGTCGGCAAATCAAATTACCCAAGGTATATTTTTTCTTGGTAAGCTTTCTAGATTCCAACAAGCAATATACAAAAATTGCCCCATAATTTACTCTTTCTCCTCGAACAATCTTATAGGTGAGAAAGAGTTCGAGATTACTTGGAAGTTTTACTTCCTTTCCACAAACACAATAGGAGCAAATGATAGATATAATCCGATAATTTGGCGGCATTGCGAATATGTCACCGGGATATACTCCTAAAAAGGTTTTCACATCATCTAGTGAAACACCTAAAATGTTATCATCCCAATGAGCGCAATCCACATTGACCACTCCATCATTTGGCACGTTAAAGTGATTACAAATATCGGCCAATGTCCATGAAAAATACCTACCATTAACAAAAGTGTGAAGTTCCAACGGATTATCTACCGTAGCATCAACAATCCACATATTTGCATAAAAAAGTTTTATAAGCTCGTCATCATAATGCAAACACGGATTATCCCAAAATGAAACCCATCCTTCAATTTCAAAATAAGCTCTAATATCCGGAAATTCATCATGAAATGCTTGAAAACGAACCATACGAGTGCACGCAATTTTCTTATCATTCAATCCAATATTCTCATAATGTTCCTCCGCAAGTTTATTTAAAAATCGAAATCTATTAGCTCTAGAGGGAGGCTCGTAGAGGAGTGATAACTTACTAGAGTCCTAATGAATGCTCGATTTTGAAACCCCGGCTCTTAATTCGACAATCTCCTCTTCCGTAAGCCGATTTTGATAGTCTCCTTATAGAATATCATCTTGTTGGGGATTGGAAGAAGATTCTCCCCTTTGCCTCCTTCTCCTCTTTTGAGGATTTCGTTCGGTAGAATTTCTTGGAGGTGCCATATATGTGAAGTTCTTGCAAAAAGAAGTGAATTAGCAAGAAAGATTACAAGGATTGATGAAGAATTGAAGATAGTAGAAGAAAGGGGGTGATTTTCGCACAACAAGGGTTTGGGGGGTTTTGAGAGTCTGTTTCAAAATGAAGAACAGAACGTTTTATCTATAAAATTAGCCTGGGCGACTGGTCGTGGTAGGGTGCGACCGGTCGAAGTTCAGGGCGACCGGTCGCCCCTGCTATGACCGTCCCAGTGCTTTTTTCATTCTTCAGGTTTTTCAAAAATTCGATTTTCCACCCCAAAAGGTATAAAACTTTGCAAAAAGATAATTTTGGATCAAGTCCAACAAATACGGGTTTCGGGAAAACATATATTCGAGAAAATCGAGACTTAACAAGTAATGCCCTTTTAAGAGAATATTTGCAAAATCATTTAGGGGCACTTAAGGGGTTAAAGTGAAATATCTTGAAAGATATGTGCATAAGTATAATATCGAGTTCTAAGAAAAATACGAGTAAACGTACCTCGATAGTTTAAGAAACTTGACGACGAAATAGCCAATGAAAATGAGATATATATCCTACACAATTCTTAAACAAAATTTGCACAAAAGCACGAGTGTAGGCAAGTAATAGGAGACATCAAGAAAAATGCTTATGCTTATGACAATACATAGAAGATAATAAACCACATGGGACTAATAAAATACACAAGAGTTTTAGAAATATCATGCAAGGTCTTCTTTTAAACATTTTCAAACTCACAAATATATTAAAGACCTAAATTAAAAAATAATTACATGAAAACTCATTTTGCAATTAAGACATAAATAAAAAATGCATATAATTAAGATAAAATGCATATATAAATGGGGAGATACGGTTTACTGATGGCTCAAAAGCTACTCTAGAAAACCATAGGCAAGTGCACCTATCGTTTTGTAGTATAGATTATTGAGTACCGAGTGTTATTCCCACGAGGATTGTAAGTACTAATAATTACCGTCTTTTTGTTATTTAATCTAGCAATTTTCAGAGTTTTGTTTGTTTAATGAAAATGAAAAATAGAGAATTTTAAAATAATTGCAACTTACAAAAGATCAAATAAAAATAGATTGTAGAATTAAGAAATCAAGAGCTAGAAATGTGTTTGAATGTAAATCCCTCTAGAATGTTTTTGTGATTTAACAAGATAAAAATACAACCATAATCCCTTAAGCAAAAACCAACCTCTTTTAGTAAAATCTCATGTTTCATGGACCGTAGAAATTCGATTTAAGTTAAACCCTCTATCGAGCGAATAACTTCTAATCTCAAGTTGATTAATCGAAATCTCTTTCTAGTTAAAACCCCCAAGACAAACATTATAACGATTTGTGAATTCCCATATTAGGTTTGACCCTAATCCGGAAGATTTATGTCGTCCTATATCTAGGATTGCATGCAACTCTTTTCACTTATACATGTTCTATTTCACCATGAATCTCTCGATTTCCCGGATGAAAAATAAACTTCAAATCAATATTGCGCATATACCAATTTGAATGAATAAAGCATAATATAAGTGAATCACACAAATCATGAAGATTTTATTAAAAACATACAAACCTTAATCACAAATTCATTCTAGAGTTCATTACATTCAAACACTAGAAATTTAGCTACACATGGCTTTGTCAAAAGAGTATACTACACAAGAAGATATGAATAAAATGAACATGGTGTACTTATCTCTTATTCAAGACCAATACAAGACTTCCTCCTTGGTTGATTGCAATGATGTTGAGCTCCAAGTCTTCTCCTCTATTGCTCTTCAACTTCCAACTCTACCTCTCTTTTATCCTCTCAATGTATTTTGCTTTGAAACTTAGAATATACAATGAATATACAATGAATCTCTCTATCAATGAATACTACATGAATTCTATATCTTTCCCAACTCAAACTCTTGGCTTTTATAGGCACCATCTTTGTGAAAGAACACATCAATAATGCTAACAAATGCTCCACTTCCATGGTTGTTGGTTGAATCATTGTGTGCACATTCATGGTTGAGTTGGTTGAATCATTGTGTGCACATTCATGGTTGAGTTGTTTGAATCATTGTGTCCACATGACAATTGAGGGAATAGAGTTTGGTGCATCAAAATGAGGTGTAAAAGTTGCTCAAAGGTTGTCAAAAAGCAAGAAGGGAAAGTCTCCATAATTTCCGCCAAAGAAAAAACCAGTCCGGACGAAAAGCACGCCCGTGCTTTCAAAGCACGGCCAGGCCGTGTTCGCGGATTTTCCCGAACACGGCCGTGCTTCAAAAGCACGGCCTGGCCGTGTTTGATACGTTTTTGCGAAAATTTGCTCGGTTTTGGCTCCTCAAAAGCACGGCCGTGCTTAAAAACACACCCGCCCGTGTTTGGTGAAAAGGCCCCGAAATGACGCGTTTAGCTTGGGATTTTGAGTGTTTTTGCATCAAAAACCCCGGGTATGTTTTGACATGAAACCATGGCCCAAAATTCACCAAAAAACAGCTCCAAATCATCAATCTACATCAATAAAAGCATCTCGGAGTAATGTGAACTATGTACAATCAAAAATTTATGAAACTAACAATAAAATAACTCAAATCATACTCAAATACACACATAAAACATGCATAAAAACACCCTTATCATTTACCAATTACGTCGTTTCCATGGGTTGCGCCTTTCCCATTGTTGATGATATCTTCCTTTTGAGGAGTCACTTTGTTGATGATGACTTCTTTGATTACTCCATTTCCAAGGTTTGTTACCCTCCCTTTGTTGATAGTCTCTTCTTCTTTGAAAGTCATCTTGTTGATGATGTCGTTGCCATTTCCAAGGATTGTGTTCTTCCCATTTTTGATTATATCTTCTTATTGGAAATTGGCTTTGTCGAAAATAGTTTCTCCTTCTTTGATCAAATGAAACGGTCATTTGATGTCTTCTTGGCGGTATAAATTTTCTTCGATCATTATTTCGCCGGGTACCTAATATGACATTGTTTTGTGGTACCCTTATGTGTTTGGGTCCTTTGGGATTAGTCTTGAGACTTTTAGGTCTCCAACAATAATTAGAGCTATTTCTAGCCCGACAAGTATTTACCGTATGACCCTTTTTACCGCAATAAAAGCAAGTAATAATTCTAGGAGCATAATGACCAACGTGCTTAAAGACTTGATTCTTTTTCATGTGATTGACACCTTTAGGCTTATGATCAAGTTCTAGTTTCGAATTATCACAACAATCAACAATATTGGTCATTCTATCGGTACTCAAGTTGGATTTAGATAAATCATTTTTCAAGCAATTTATATACTCAACAAGAGTACTATTTTCTTTCTCAAGGTTTCTAACCTTGTCAAGAGTGGTGGTGTGAGCACATGATAGTGATTCATAGGAAGTAAATAAACTATCCTTATCATTTTTCAAAACAATGAATTCCTTTTTCAAATTTTGTATTTAACAAGTAAGTTTTGTAATTCATCTTGTAGCTCATCATAATCATTTTGTAAATCACTAAATTCATTTTGCATTTCATGGTCATAAGAAATAGAGGGTTTAGAACTTACCTCGTTTTCTTCTTCGATGCCCATGAGGCATTGTTCAACTTGTTCATCATGGGAGGTTGTAGAAGGCTTATCCCATGTTGTTGGATTTCATGTTGTATCCATTTGTGAAGTAGATGCTTTTGAGTTGCTCCTTTCATTTGCATATACTTCATAGATGGCTTCTAATTTTTTTCATACTTCATGTGCCGATCGAATACCTACAACATGATCAAATTCCAAAGTAGTAAGTGAACAATACAAAATACTAAGAGCTTTACCATTTAAGGAGATGATTCTCTTCTCTTCATCATTGAGCTCTTTGAAGCCTTTAGAGGTGTGTGGTGTATTCTTCGTCGGAATGGAATCTCCATTGATGACGGTGTTCCAAATATCAAACCCGCAACCTTGTAAATAGCATTCCATTCTTTCTTTCCAAAATATAAAATTTTTGGAATCAAATCGAGGTGGCTTGGTGGTGGAGGTGCCGGAAAGATGAGCTTCGTTCGTAGCCGACGATCGTTTATCTTCACTCGCGATGTAATACGAGCTTGCCAAAGAGTTTGGCTCTGATACCACTTGTAAGTCCAAGCGGCTACGATAATCTAGAGGGGGGGTGAATAGATTATCTCCATCTTTTCGATTTAGCCCTCTTTTTCCAACCGAATGCTCAAACACAATAATAAAGGTGCGGAATGTAAACAACACACGTCGATTTAAAGAGGTTCAACCCACCTAGGGCCTAATCCTCTACCACCCCAGTATATCCGGGATGGATTTCAAAAAGAAAAAGAATTTTATTAATTACCAAAATTAATACAAATTCAACTTACAACACCTTGAAGAGCACCACACTCTTCTTCAACACCACCTTTGAGATTACCACAATCTCTTCTTGAAGATTACCACAATCTCCAACGGCACCTTGTGAAGATTACCACAATCTTCAACCTTGAAGAATACCAAATTCTTCAACACCTCAATGAGAAGATCACCACAATCTTCTTGCACCTATCACCTAGATCATCCAAGTGTGCTCTTACCACAAGAACACTCACAAGGATATCTTGGGTTGAATGATAACCAAAAATCAAGATTACAACTCAATGATGAATAATACAATTTGAGTGCAAAGTGTAATCAAGAATAGCCTAGACCTCAAGGATGTGAAAGTGATAAGCTAGGCAAATTTACAACAAGAATAATAACAATGAAAGACCAAGTATTTGCTTGAAGTGTATCTTGTTGTGTTGTGTCTCAATTGTTGTTATGGTTGCTCCAAAACTTCCTCTATTTATAGGAGATGATTGATCAAGCATAGGCTCCTCTTGGGGATAGAAAATCTACAGAAAAATACAATTAAAATCAAGAATATAGTTGTTAGAAATCAATCCCACAATTTAAGGTAATGTGTCTGCTATCAAACGGTCATATTTTTGCTGTCAATGCACAGGGCGACCGGTCACACAGAAATAAGAGAATTGAAGAACACTTTGGAAATTACAACAGGGCGACCGGTCGACATAGGCCGACCGGTCGACCCTGTCTCAACCGGTCCCCTAACTCAAAAATGCAAGGTTTGAAGTTACGTTTCAACGCCAACTTGCAGTGTACCGGTCGACCCGACAGGCACCAGGTCGACGACCTACGATTTTCCTTCCGTCTCATTTTTTGTTTCAAAAATCATCTTGAGGTATGGGTTGCCTATAGAGGCGGCCGTCGACCACGAGCAGTAAATGTTGTCCAATTTTTGTCGAAAATAAAACTCAAGAAATACTCCGAAAATTTAGTAAAAACATTTTAAACCAATCGGGAGTATTTAGACAACATTTAGAAATCTTGTTTAGGAGTAAAAGCCCATTGACATAAAATCATTAAAAGTGTTGTCCATTATTATCAAAAATAAACTTAAGGAAATACTCCGAAAAATATTAAAACTATTTTAAATCATTTAGGAGTATTTGGACAACCTTTAAAAACATTGTTTTGGTGACAAAATAAAATCATCAAAATTAAGATAAAAACATGTATCAAACAGTTTGCTTATTGAACTTTATGCTCGGAACTTAAGCCGAGTCTTTATTTTTAGGGTAGGTTTGCCTTTCGGGCGAGCCTCCCTTAATTGACGTGCAAGGGACGTACCCGAGATGAGCAGTAGACATGCCCAACGGTTCGAACCGAACCGGCGAACCGGCGGTTTCGAACCGTGGTCAACGGTTTTCGAACCGTTGACCCCGGATTCGGTTCGTTTCGGTTCGAACGGGAACCGTAAACCTTAATTTTAAGGTTAGGTTACGGTTCGAATTCTCAAACCGTAACCGCCGGTTTTTAACCGGTTTTTTTTTTTTTTTTTTTTTACAATTTGAAATTGAAATTTGAATTTCAAATTTCAAATTGAAATTCAAATTTGAAACGGTCACTTTTGTGACCGTTAACCGCCGGTTTTAACCGTAAACCGGCGGTTTCGGTTAAAAACCGCGGCGGTTTTAACTTTTTTTTTTTTTTTTTTTTTTGAAAATTCAAAATTTGAAAAAATTAGCGGTCAAGATCATTTGACCGTTGATGATCAATCATCAACGGTCAAGATCATTTGACCGTTGAAAACCGCCGATTTAACCGAAACCGTCGTCGGTTTCGGTTAAAACCGCGGTTTTCCGTTTTTTTTTTTTTTTTTTTTTTATTTTTTTGAATTTCATTTTTTTCCTATAAATACCCCTTCCAATTCATCCATTTTTCCTCACACCAAATTTCTAATCTCCCAATTCTCTACATTCTCTATATTCAACTTGTTCAAGTTTAAATTCCAAATTTCAATTTAATTTTTAGTAATTTCATACTTTTAATTTCATTAGCTATTTTAAAAAATGTCGAGGCGTGGAGGATCTTCCCATCAATCTAAGGGCAAAGGTTTGGCGTCCGGCTCCGCAGCAACAACCACCACCACCCACGTTTTGATGAAGCTTTCGATTTGAACGAAGATGAAATCGAAGCTTGTTTTGCTAGTTTGCAACAAGAAGGTGAGGCTCAACCGGGAATCGCAATCGCCAACTCAAACTCAAAGTCGCCGAGCTCCGCTACTTAGATCCGATATTTTTCGGTTCATTTTTAAAAATTCGGATCCTACAACCGGCGGTTTCAAAGTTACTTGCAATTATTGCACTAATTCCTACAAGTTTAGAGGAGGCGGTTATGGGGACGTTCACGAACCACCTCAACAAAAAGCATCCGGATAAAGTTGGGCTAGATCGTGCTCAAACACAACTACCGGCGGGATTCACGGGTTCTTCAACGGTATGAGAGTCTTTCTTCTTCTTTATTTAAATATACCGATTTAAATGCTAGAAAAGAAATGACTTTATTTGTTAGTGGTATGTCACTTCCTTTTACCTTTGCCGATAATAAAAAATTTGAAAGGTATACTAGATGTGCTTTTAACCCCGCTGCTAATAAAATTTCACGTTCTACATTGACTCGCGATATTAAAAAAAACAGTTTGTGAATATAAGTTTCAATTAATTAACTCATTTGCTAATTTACAAACAAAAGTTTCAATTTGTTCGGATGTATGGAGTGATCATTGGCAAAGAAGTTTTTTTATGGGAATTACTTGTCATTGGGTTGATGATTCATGGACTTTGCAAAAACGTTTAATTGCATATAGAGATTTTAATGTTGAACATACCGCTATTATTATTTCTCATAAAATTCATACTATTTTACAAGAATATGGTTTAGTTACAAAAATTTTTTCAATTTCATTTGATAATGCTAGTGCTAATACGGCTAGTTTACCATCACTTATTAATATTTGTGAACCTTCTATTGGTGGCAAATTTTTTCATGTTCGTTGTATATGTCATATTATTAATTTATGTGTTCAAGATGGTTTAGCTACTTTAAAAGAAGAAATTGCACCTATTAGAGATGCTTGCACTTTTATATTTAAACAGATTTTCTTCTCTGTTTTGAAAAAATGGGCGAGATATTGTAAAGAAAATGGTTTATACCCAAGAAAATTCTCGGCCGATGTGCCAACTCGTTGTGGTTTGTACTTTGTACTTTGTAATTTAAACTTTATACGAAATTGTATTAACTTGTAATTTTATTTTTAAATTGTACTTTGGAATTGTAATATATTAGAATTTTTCATTTTGTAAATTGTAAGTTGTAATTTTACTTTTAAATCAATAAAATTATTTTTGTGTTACTCAATTTTATTTCCTTCATCAATTGTGTTAATTTATCAATGGTGTTAATTTATTAATATTAAAAACTTAAAAATTCAAAAATTCAAAAATTCAAAAAAAAAAAAAAAGAAAAAAAAAAAAACCGCCAAACGGAACCGGAGCCGGAACGCGGGGCGGTTTCAACCGGGCGCGTTGAACCGGGAACCGAACCGAAACCTTCTATAGGACGGTTAGGTTACAGTTCGCCCTTTGGGAATCCGTGATTCAGAATCGGCGAATCCAATCGTGAACCGTAACCGTGATTCGAATCCATTGGACATGTCTAATGAGCAGCCAGCGCTCGGCCTTTGGCCGAGGCGATTTATCGGCGCTCGGATCTTAGCTGAGGCGATTAAATTATTCCCGCCCTTTTAAGAGAGCTCACAGAATATCAGAATGAAGGATAAATTTTCCGAGTTATGTCTGAATGATAAATTGAGCTTTTATTGATAGTACCTTTTAAGGTATATTACATTCCATGGGTGATCAAACTTTTTCCCACTCAGGTATTCCAACTCGTACGCCCCATTCGACAAGACCCTACTGACCCAAAACGGACCTTCCCAGGTTGGTTTTAGCGGGTCGGGCTTGATCCCCGTTACTCTTTTTAGGATGAGGTCGCCGACCTGAAACTTTCATTCCCTCACCTTTGAGTTGTAGTACCTCTCGCTTCTTTGCTTATATACGGCATTCCTCATCTCGGCACTGCATCTCTTTTCTTCCAATAAATCCAGCTCGGCTCGGAGCATGGCATCATTGTTTTCCTCAGAAAATTTTGCAACTCTAAAGGTAGGGGCTCCAATCTCAACAGGAATGGCAACTTCGGTACCGTAGGCCAAAGAGAAAGGTGTTTCCCCCGTGGCGACCTATGCGTTGTTCTATACGACCATAGCACACCGGGTAGCTCTTCAGGCCAATTGCCTTTAGACTCCTCCAACCTCGCCTTCAAAGTGTATTTCAGTATCTTGTTAACTGCCTCAACTTTCCCGTTGGACTGAGGGTGGTATGGAGTCGAAATATGATTTTTGATGTGAAATCCTTCACAAAAATTTCGAAACCTCCGGTTATCGAATTGCTTCCCATTGTACGAGACGATTGAGTGCAGTATCCCGAATCTACAGATAATGGACTTCCATACAAAATTGACGACCTTTTCCTCGTCTATCTTCGCTAGAGGTTCGGCCTCGGCCCATTTTGTGAAATAGTCTACTGCCACAATGGCATACTTCACGCCCCTTTGCCAGTGGGGAGTGGTCCAATGAGATCCATCCCCCACTTGGCAAACGGCCAAGGACTGTAGATTGACGCAAGCTGCTCAGGGTGGTACCTGACCTGTGGTGCAAATTGTTGGCACCTTTCACATTTCTTGACAAGTTCGGTTGCATCTTTCTTCAGGGACGGCTAATAATATCCTTGTCTTATTAATTTGTAAGCGAGTTTGGCCCCGGCGTGATTTCCGCAAATGCCTTCGTGCACCTCTCGGAGCGCATAATCTGCATCTGTCTCGGATAAGCATCGGAGGAGTGGGACGGAGTAACCACATTTGTACAGGATGCCGTCTACCAACGTGAACCGAGCCGCCTGAGTGCGCAGTGTTCTGGCTTCAATCCTGTTTTCCGGTTGAACTCCTTTCTCCAAATATTGGATAATAGGGGTCATCCAGGTCAGCTCGGTAGCCTCATTAGCATGTATCTTTTTGGCATTAAGCGATGAGGCGGACAGTTGAGTAATCGTTACATCTGCAATCTCTTCGGTCCCCGGGCTGGAGGCCAACCGAGCCAAAGCGTCTGCTTGCATGTTCTCCGTTCGAGGAATATGCAGAACTTCTATTTTAAAACGCGACAACTCTTTCTTGACTAAGTCCAGATATCGGGCAATCTTTTGTTCCTTTGCCTCATACTCGCCATTGATTTGATGGACGACCAGATGCGAGTCACTATGTACCAATAGTTTCTTTAGGCCCATTGATGCAGCCATTTCCAGTCCTGCTAGGAGTGCTTCGTATTCGGCTTCGTTGTTGGTCGCTGGGAACTGGAACCGCACGGCCGAGCAGTAGCACTTGTGTTTTGGATCGATTATCACGATCCCACCCCCTGCTCAGCCTGCGGTGGCGGAACCATCGACAAACAACTTCCATTCCTGATCTTCAACCACTTCTAACTGGATGGAAGGTGTGAAATCAGCTATGAAGTCGGCCAGTGCTTGTCCTTTGATTGTTGTGCGTGGTTCATACAAAATATCAAACTGGCTGAGCTCGACAGCCCACTTGATCATTCGGCCAGAGGTGTCGGGTCGGTGTAGCACTTGTTTCAAAGGGTAGTTAGTGAGGACCACGATTCGATGCTCCAAGAAATATGGGCGGAGTTTTCTTGCTGCAATGACTAATGAATAAGCCAATTTCTCTATAGGCGGATACCGAAGCTTGGTGTCGTGCAGTGCTTGACTTGTATAGTAGATAGGATGTTAGATCGAGTTATCCAATCTAATAAGCACCGAGCTGACAGCGTACTCGGATATGGCAAGATATAGATATATGTATTCCCCTCGGATAGGTTTTTGCAACAACGGAATTGAGGCTAAGTTTGTTTTGAGTGACTCAAAGGCAGTTTGGGCTTGCTCGGTCCACTCAAAGTTTTTATTTTTCTTTATAATTTCAAAGAAGGGTTTGCACTTGTCTGTGGACCGAGAGACAAACCGATTAAGAGCAGCTAATCGGCCTGTTAAACTTTGTACTCTTTTAACTGAGTTGGGGGGTTCGAGATCAATAACGGCTTTTATTTTATCTGGGTTAGCTTCAATCCCCCACTGGCTGACCATATAACCCAAAAATTTACCTGAGCCGACCCCAAAGGTACATTTTCTCGGATTTAACATCATCTTATACTCTCTCAAAACAGCAAACATTTTATTAAGATCATTAAGATGATCAGATATATACAGAGATTTTACTAGCATATCATCTACATAAACCTCCATAGTACGACCTATCATTTCTTCAAACATCTTATTAACTAACCTCTGATAGGTCGCTCCGGCATTCTTTAACCCGAAATGCATCATCTTGTAACAATAGACGCCGCGAGCAGAAAAGAACGACGTATTTTCTTCATCCTCCGGGTGCATTCGTATCTGGTTATAACCTGAGTACGCGTCCATAAAACTCATGAGCTCATGTCCGAAAAGTGGCGTCTACCATGTAGTCGATATTAGGCAAGGGATAGCTGTCTTTGGGACATACCTTGTTGAGGTCGGTGAAATCCACGCAAAGGCGCCACTGGCCGTTGCTTTTCCTCATGAGCACGGGATTGGCCACCCATCGGGGATAGAAGGCTTCTCGGATAAATTGGTTGTCAAGTAATTTGCTAACTTCGGCCTCCAAGGCAACTTGCCTGTCGGGGCCGAGTTTGCGTCTCTTCTGGATCACCGGACGGAATGTTAGATCGATATTAAGCCGGTGGCAGGCATGTTTGGGATCAATCCCTGACATATCGGAATGTGTCTATGCAAAGACATCGAGATTGTTGCCAAGAAATTCGATCAACTCCGTTCGAAATGGCTCTTTGAGGTCGTGGCCAATACGTAATTGGCGTCCTCCATCCTGGCCCCCAATGTCGACCGTGTCGACCTGTTCAACGGGTTATTATTGCACTTGACGAAACTATTAAGTGTCAGTGTCACACAATATGCTATGCTTGGAATGTAGAAATCGAGACAGTTGAAAGAGTGTACGTTGCATAAATGTAAGGAAATCTACAAATTTATAGTAGCTCAACTATTAAATTTATATATAAAAAAACAGTCAACTAATTAATTATCAAAACTTTAAAATTACTCAAAAAAAAAACTTTAAAATTACTATAAAAAAAGAACGATATTTAAAGTAGAGAGGGTGATATATTTTCTTGAGATAATTACATTTAACCACCCCAACTTTACCCCTTTTTATACTTTACCCCATAAACTTTCATTCGCGACACTTTGCACCCTGAACTATGAAAATTATTACACTTCGCCCCTTATGGACAATTTTGCCCCTAGGTTTTATCATTTTAAAACAATAGTTCAAGTTATCCCTTTAAACTCTATTTTGTAGCAATCTACTACATAATAATAAATTTATTGCATTAATCATTAAACATGAAAATTTTTCTCCATAATTAATTTGTTTTTCGGATTTTTCGAGAAACGAGAATTCTTATTTTCTGTCACTTGTTTTGTTCGTGGCATTGTTACACCTACTTAGATCCAGTCTCTATTCAGAGGTTTTAAATGGATCATGTCAGGTTTCCAGTCTATAAACTCAACAAGACATACTTTAATCAAAATTCTCATTTTAAGTATAAATCCATATACAAATTAGGTCTATAGTCTGAAAATGAACATAGTCCATCACGACCATATCAGGCCCAACATGCTTCCGTAAAATTAATAAATCCCTTAAAATTCATACCTTCTTTGACCGAAACAGCACCGGGTGAGATGGCTCGCAACACCACCAATCGGAAAATTACTGCCCCCAGATCTTTTGACAAACAAGCGGCTCCTCACACTGTTCAACCTCACCCTCGGGAAGATGATCGCAAGTTATCCGACTCCTTTCGTAAACCCCATTCAAGACATGACCTTGGTTCGTTTCCTACTCCAGGCGTATAAGTAATTCTTAAACGGGATGAATTAATAGTACATTATGAAGACATGTTGAAGCAGAAAGCCTCTTTTTATTAAGAACTTATAGAAATATTTATTACATTAGTAATCTCCTTTTGGGAGGAGAATACTGGTTTAGCCTCTCATAGCTGAGGCTTGCACTCGTAAATACATAAAACTTAAAACTAAAACACTCAAAATATTACAAATTTTTCACTCAGATTTTATTGTAAGAAAACTAAGGAAAATGTTCGATGTGCTCAGCTTCCTTCAAATCCTGCATTTTATAGAGGTAAGTCCGGACTTCAAAGACGGACTTCAAATCTTGCTGATATATATGACGTCATTGCTTATGTCATATCTCACATTATTGCCTCGCCAGCTGGTTTTCTTTTTCTCCCGCGTGACTCAGCCCATGTGATGTTTGTCGGGGAATCTTTTAAAAATTTAGTTTACGTGGTCCCCGAGGATAACGCGTCTTGTGAGCTGGGCCCTTATCCTTTCCAGCTGCATGATCTTGTAGGTCGGGTTTGGGTCGGAATGCTTTCCCAAACTCGGGTTCTTTCTGGTCGGGGCTTGCTTGACAGATTCGGTCGATCCAACGGCCAACATGCGCCATGTTACATAATTTCCGGTAAGTTTCTTTGCTTGCCGGAATCTTGTTCTCCCAGAGAATTCTTCTTTTGGTCTCGAAGAGTTCCTCTGCAAATCCTGTGGTTGATCCAGTCATCGAATTCAAATGGAAAGATCCATTTGTCGAATTTTGGAAGAACTTGAATGGATATTTGACCTTGTCCATTTCCGTTAGACAAACCCAAAGACCCCATGCTCGTCTGGTAGAAGCTTCGTCTTCAGAAAATGCTCCTACTAACACTGGTCCTTCTTCCGGTGAAGCTGCCTTAATGTATTTTAAAGCATTTCCATCCGGTCTTCTTAGCTTGATGAAATGAAAAGCTTCATTAAAGCCTTTCTTCGTTGGTTCAGGAGTTGCACTGATAAAATACAGTTCCAAAATATCTCCTCTGGCCAAGTGTGGATTATTGGCCCAGGTCTCGTAAACTGCTTCCCCAATCCATTTAGGTAATTTTGAAATTTCTGGGAATCCTGGTGACACGGTATAGATTGAAGCTAAAGCTCCAAAAGTATACCATTCTTGTACTTCATTTGGATGACTTCCTGGTTTCATCCAAACTCTGGGATACTTGCCTGAGATATCAACTATTGTTTTCTCTGGGTTAATACCTTGTCTTGTAACTAGTTTCTCCCATTGCCGTTGATATACCTGCATAGGAGAAATCTTATTTTCGTCAGTTTGAACCTTAGATTTGCCTCTCTGTGGCCTAAGATTCAACTCTCCCTCTTTTACCCCAGAGGTGATGGGTTGACTTGAAGACTCGGGTTGTGACACTGGAGCTTCAACATTCGTTATAGTTTGTACACCCTCAGGGGATGCATCACCTGCAACACTTGTGATTATGGTACTTGAATCCATAACCTCCGGGTTAGAGCCCCATACTCTCTCGGCCCCTTTTTGCACCATAGGAGATGCGGCCTGGAAGAGAGGCCCTTGCAGCACTAAGAACAATTGTCCTTGAGCGAACTGACATGCTCGTATTTGACTAGAAACGGTTTGGTCACTGTTGAAGTTGTCCAAGAACTTCTGCATTGAGACATAACGTCCCAAAATCTCGTTCTAGACTCTCCAGGTTTTCCCTGAGATGTCTTACTCGTTTAAGGACCTCGTCAGCAACGCGTCCTTCCATCTCGTGTCAAGAAATCTGCAAGAATATTTTCATGAGATTTTATAATGACAATATCATAATCATAATATTGACATTCACTTGCCATCTAAGTAATTGAGCCTTTTTTCGGTTTTGATTCAATTTTGATTTTCAGAAAAGCCTTGACACTTGAATTATCAATTTTTAAAGTAAACTTTTTAGCCAGTAAAAATAGAGGCCATTTTTTAAAAGCCTTTTTGACTGCAAAGAATTCTTTCTCGTTAATATGCCACCGAGTTGCTTTACTAGGGGTGAATAAACCGCAAAGATCTGCATGGCACTTCCTCGTTTGGTGTGACTTTCGTAAGAAGCTGCCGCCCACCAATCATCATTGGCATCGTGTAAAGAACCAATTCGTCCTCGTCTTGGGGAATTGCAAGCTTTGGAAGCTTTTTACAAACTTCTTTAAGTTGCTTAATTCCTTCTTGATGTTCATCTTCCCATTTGAATACTGCATCCTTTTTAAGCAATGGGCTAAACACCTTCCTGGTAGATGCCAGATTGTTAATGAACATCCAAAGAAAATTAACAACTCCAAGAAAACTCTAAAGTCGCTTCTTGTCTTTCGGTGTATCCGGAAATCCCTCGTATCTTTTCCACAATATGATTCGTAGAATAATTCAGATTCATCGATTTCAATTCCGAGGAATTCAATGCTCTTGTTGCAATTACCGCCTTCTTTTCCGAAAGCATTAATCCTTCTTTGTGACAAACATCTGAAAATATTTCCAAATGTTTGAGATGCTCATTCATGTTCTTTGAAGCGATAAGAATATCGTCAATGTATACGAACATGAAGCTGAAATAATCCTTGAAAAGATTATCCATCTTTCTTTGATATATTTGGGGTGCGTTAGCCAATCCCATAGGCATCACGTTCCAAATATAGTGTCCCTGTGGTGTAGAGAAAGCTGTAAAGTTCTTACTTTCTTCCTTCATCTTAATCTGGTAGAATCCAGACTTGCAATCGAACTTTGAGAATATATTGGCACCTTTGATGCAGTTAACCAGATGTTCTCTACTTGAGATATAGTATCTGTCGAACTCCAAAATGTTATTAATCCCTTTGTAGTTAATAACAAGTCTTGGCTTTCCTCTTTTGATTTCTCCATGGTTTTCGACTAAGAATCTGGACTCTTGTATGGAGAAACTCCTGGTGAAATTAACTTAAGGTCAAGATGTTCCTTAAGTATCTTCTGCATATCCTTACGATCCTCCTGGTTCATAAGGATTGGTTTGAATCTTACGAACTCGTACTCCTTTCCAGGTTTAACCTTTAAGGATGCTTTGAGCTCATTCTTATCCCACCATGCCAAAGGATCTTCATTGTAATTCCTTTGGATCTTCTTCTTAATGTCCTCGAGTGATATTTGTTCCTCTAGGGTCACATCACTCTGCGGACTCTCCATTAGACTCATCCATAATTCTGCAATGGCTTCTGGAGTTACTCGTTCTTCTCCTTGTACCCTGAATGAGTACAAGTTATTATCCCATATCTTCTGATCCTTTTGAATGGAACCAAATTGTCTATAGGATAATAAAGCTTCACCAAATTTCCTTCGATCCGCCATTTTTGGATTTCGAAGTTTGGCTTCATCACCACGCTTGCTGCGAAAATTAATAGGTATTTTTCTGTAAAATGCTTCCCGTAGTCGCTGGACAATGATCTTATGATCACATAATGTTGTGAAATTAAGTCTTCTTGTCTCATTCTCATGTGTGAATCGCTTGAATGTTTGTAGGAAATTGTTTCCTAGCAAAACATCTGCACCTGTATCATGGAAATAGATTGGTGGCGTTTTTACTTTGTACCATGGGGTACCGCCTGCACCTCCGATCATGATTTCTGCTTGTTTAATTCCTCTATTAAGAATAAGGATTCTTTTAGAGAAATCTCTTCCTGCAATAGCTGGTAAATCTTCTCCAATTTCTTTAGGAAAAACATCCGGCTTTACAGTACATATTCCGGCTCCTGAATCAATATAGGCGGCGAAATATTCGGCCTTGTATTCAGCATATAACATTCCAATTGAAATGTATATGGGGAATGGACTAGTGGTCATCGATTCGTATCTTTTATCGCCCACTGTGAACTCCATTCCTTCTTGTAATCTTTCCCAAGGTTTATGATCCTCAAGAAATTCAATTCCCGGTATTAATTGTTCGGGATTTTTTTCGCTACTCCCGAGATAGTCACCAATTTCACCTATCTTGGGCTTCCTTGATACCTTCCCACTATAGGTTGTTGGAATAATCTGAGAACATCACAAGGAAAAATATTATCTTTTTGAGTGATGTCGAATATTACTTCAACCTCTCGCCATCTTCGGACATTTCGGCTCTCTCCTTTTGTTTTGAAAACATCGGGGATACGCTGAACTGTACTTGGTCTCCTTTCTTCCCATCGGCTGCTACTCACCATTTTGTCCTGCTGGAAAGACATCCTTCTGGGCTCAACTCTGAGACTTCGACTTTTGTTGAAGACTGGTTGATCTTGAATTATCATATCAATCTCCTTTATAGTTGGAGATTCAATGATTTCTGGTAGAACCACCCTGGCAAAGTCCTCAAAGATTCTTGGGACTTAAATAAATTCCTTTCTCAAGAATACTTCGGAATGATGGGTATTCGAGAGAGCATATGAAATCTTGTATGTGATCGAGTAAGGCCTATTTCTTTCTTTCATCAAATCGACTCTTTTGAAATCTTGATGAAGAGTTAGGGCTCTATTAAAATCTCGATCTCCCAAATTGTATGCAATTCTTGGATAGACATTGAATGCTAATTTTCCTGCATACAAATTTCCTGTTACCGCTCCAAGGCATGAATCCTTGAGATGTGAGATTCGCTTATCAAAAATAGCAAGATTGAGTGGCGAATCTATTCCTTCCTTGAATGTTGCCTTAATAATTACTCTTATGGCTCCAATGTGAATACATGAGAGTGTATTTGCAACTTCTCTTTTAACTCTGCTTTTGATCTCCTGTATTTCTCTAATAGGGACCAACTACATTTCAATCAGGTTACCGGTAAACTCCATCGGAATGGCAAATTCTCCGGTTGTTACCCTGTGAATAATTTGGTGTTTTCTGTTACGAAACCCAATCTTATCCAATGTTTTCTCCATAGCTCCAATTGTAAATCCTTCATAGACTTGAAGCTTTGGATCTTCCTTCATGATTCTCATAAGGGTTTTATGAGAAACCGTCGTGTGAGAGAGGAATCCTGACATATCCTCCCTGACTGTCTGCTGAAGAATTTCTTCTTCACTCCGATTCTGAACTGGATTCACTTCCATCATCAGAATATATCTCTTCTTCATAGATGCTTTCATCTGAGGGAATATCCTCAAATTGATACACATGTATTAAAATCGATAATAGATGACTTCTTCGATTTTCTCGTGTAGCCTCGAACCGTATCGACTCCTCGTTTTTGATTTGTCCGGGCAATCCGTTTGAGATATGCCATCTTGCTCGCATGTCCAAAGAATTACTGATCTTTGAAACTTTCATTAGCTCTAGTGTGAGCACGCCTGAAAGTTCTTCTCCTGGATTTGTTGGTACCGCTTGATTAGAACGATGATGAGGCTCTACTCCCGCCAGTCTTTGGTCTCGCCCGATTTATAACCGGGCTTTTGTTTTGACAGAACCTTCTAGGTCTCCATGAAGACCGCTTCTTTTTCTTTCTTTCCTCGGCGGTATGGATGGCTTCTATCCTTCTTATTCTTGTGCCGCCTTAGTTGACCTCCCACAACTGTTGGGATATCATTATCCACGCAACATAGAGGAACTGTTTTGTTAATTCCTCTTAATCTTTTGTAATTCTTGTATAGAGCTGCTTGGTAACACCATTCAGATAACTTGGCCTTTAGAAAAGACATTTTTCTGGCCATAGTTTCTACTTCAGCTCCACCCTTGTATTCCCTGATAAGCATTTCTCTCTAGGGACTCGGAATCTTGGCAAAGAATAGCTGTGCAGCTTCCTTTTCCTCAATCTTGGATTTCCACCGGTATTCGGTGAACAACTTGATATATTCGTCAATATGACAAATATCCAATAACTCAAGGCTATAGAGGGCTTGTTTATATCTCTTTCTTTTTCATCCTCTAATCCTCGAAATAACTTTGTGCCGATGAACTAGATTTTGAATAGTTTTGCCATACCATCGACAATTCCTTTAAGTGATTCCCCGATGTGACCGAACTTTTCGTACTAGCATCGGTCATATCCTGAGCAATCTTCACCGATCCTTCAAGACTCATTTCAAGTAGTAAAATGAATGAATCCTTTGTAAGATCGAGGGTTCTCTTTGAAATTCTCATAGTCAAGCCCATTCATCAATGAGAACTTCTCTATTTTTAAAATATGGGATGTCCAGATTTAACATCAACCCATATGGATGTATTGGGTCGAGGTGCGATCTTCCATAAGGCGTCGATAAACATTCGGCCTTCCAAGAGGTTGTCTAGTTCTGCAAGAGGGTTTCGACCTCCTGTTCTCGAAAGTGGATCACTCCCGGTCGTGAAATCCCCAGCATGTAGCATCCTCTCGTCCCGAGCTCCATGATGTGAACCTGTACTTTCTTCGACGTTAGTATTAATCGGTGGCGGTGGTGGTGGAATTGGTCTACCTTGTGGGTCATAGGTAACCAAAGCCGATTCTCACTGCGTTCATCTTTAAATCTACAATACCTAATCATGAAGGATTACGCAGGTCATGTAGATCTTTAAGATTCATCTTTTCAATATCCATCTTTTTAATTTTTGATGGATTTTCCTTTGATTAGAGCAATGAGTTTTTCCTCATCTGTCATCTTTCGTAAAACTTCGGTTGGTTTCCCTTTTTGGTGTAAATAGGGTACCGTCCCAAAATCAATATGTTTCCTTCCTCCGGATGAACTCGGCCTGTCCTCCAGGTTCTTGACTCGTTTTTGAATATCATGAAGGAGTTCAAGAGTTTCCTTCTGATATTTCACCATCGTCTCCATCCGGTTTGGGGTCCGATGAACTTGTCTTTGGTAGATGAATATGGCGGTTGCCATAATTCTCGCACCGTCTTCGGATTTCTCTAAGATCTTCGGAGATCTTAGATTTGTCTGGAAGTATCTCGTTCCACTCGGTACTCCATCGGGAATCATTGTTTTGATGGGAATTTTCATGAACCGTTTCTTGAGGTTCATCAAGTGAACATATAAGTCAGTTAAGCATCCAATCGCCTTTATAATATTCTCGCTCGCATTTTGCATTGCCTTAAGGTTTCCCGTCGGCTCGCTTGTTCCTTTTCTTCATGTTGGTATTCCCAATATGAAACCTGGTCAAGGTGTTCTTATGCATACATCGTCAATATTTGACGATATGTCCTGTAAGGGGTACATCTCGGACATCGGTCCATATCCATAATCTCGGAGTAATTTCTCCTCACCAATTGTTAATTACATAAATATAATAAATTTAACTAAAAGTTCTTAATAAACCTAAGCTCTGATACCATTTTCAAGGATCGCAAGACCATGAGGAGTAAAATTGAAAATTGCAATGAAATTTATAGACTAGGTGGTAAAGTGCAACAACTTCAAAGTTTAGAGGGTAAACTGAAAACCAACTTTCATGAAACTAGGGGTAAATCTGGAAATTTAGGCAAAGTGCAAAATTTCGTAAAGTTGAGGTGGCAAAGTATATCGTTTCAAAGTTGAGGGGGCAAAGTGTAAAAACCTGAATAGTTTGGGGTGTTAACTGTAATTATCTCTATTTTCTTTGATTATCTGTACTTGAATATAGGATCACATCCTCTATTTGTAGGCATGCCATTAAAATTGAAGAGTCATAACATTAATGGTGTAGTAAATAAGAAAGTGAATACAATATACAGTAAGATGGGTAATGCACGTTATGAATGGGATGAATGATGATGCACGTTATGAATGGGATGAATGATGACATTCCAACTTGAGGGGGATGAAGAATGTATGGAGATTCATTAATATCATATTCATAGCATCCCCTTGAATGTTCACATTAAAAAATGTACCTTGATGATATTTTGCTAGTAAAAACCGTAGTATCTCCCCCTCATGATCATATGAGGTTCATATGTGGATACTTAACCTTTGATCCCCATTTGAGTTCGTTTAATGAAACTCGTTAAAATAAATAAATCAAAACTCAAACTTAGATAAACGAACTCGTTAAAATAAATAAATCAAAACTCAAACTTAGAAATATTCGGCTCGTTAGCATACCCGTATAACTTAAACTAATAATTTGATTTTAATTTCAATTTTTATACGTATACTTATTATAAATATAAAAACATTTAAATAAACATATTTGATAAAATCATAAATATTTGTAGATATACCATGCGTTTTAGAAATATATAAATTTGTTTGTAATAAATTTAAAATTAATTTTATTTATAAATGATATTTACTAAGATCGTTTAGACTCGATTAAGCTCGAAGAAGTTCGTGAGCCATACATTTATTCGATAAATTAAGTTCGAGTTCGACTCGATAATAAACGAGAGTCAAACTCAAACTCTCAAAAGCTTGGTTTCGTTCGGTTCGGTTGCAGCCCTAGTTTCAAACATGTGAGAAACCGTACCCAAGTTTAGTAAGCTGCCTGGATATGCTGACTATCCAACAGTTTCAAAAAACATTGCATCTACAGAACCTTCCGGCAATTGATGAATTATACATTATATAGCATCGGAACGCAAACAAACAGAAGGTCGTGTTTCGAATGCAATTGTAGTTAAACCCTTAATAATAATAATTCTACAACATATTCTTCCATCGCATATACCATTCCTCAGAGAGCATAAATTCGATCGATATCCGAATTAGAAAACTCAGAGTGATGCCAAGAGTTAGATCCGCTCCGAGCATGTTTCTCTCTCTTCCTCATTGATCTTATCCTCTTTGACCTCACTACATAATAAGTCATAGTCCCGAGAACCCCAGCCATTATAACTCCTCCAACGAGCGTGACCAATATGGCGGCCCACTCGTGTTTACGGCCGACCACAATGTAAGAGGACGCCATAAATGCCACGGAAGTACAAACAGAAGCCAACCACATCAGTTTGTTAATAACTTCAACTACGCGTCTTTCAGCCTTCGTCTCGCCTCTAACCAACGTAATCTGAACTACGACGACAGCTAGGGACGTAAAAAGCGCGATCGCGTTAAAGATGAAGAATATTTTAAACGGCGCTACTCACAACCACGGCCATGCCGTTATTATCGTCCCCACCAGGGACGGTAAAAATAGCCGCAAAGGCAACTGTTGCAAAGAGGACCGCAACAACAGTGACGGAGTTCGTGGCGTTATTGATGCCTTCTCGGTGGAGTTTGCGGAGCTCTTTAGCGATTCCGTGGGCGTTTTTGTTTGTTCTCTTTGTTTGTTCGAGCTGGATGTGAACGTCTTTTTAATTTGAGTAACGGTTTTACGGAGCTCGTCTCTTGGTTGGTTCAATTCGTTGGCTCTTACGGCACCGTAATGACAAAGGCACTCCTTTATTTCAGATGATTCTTCGGAGAGGGGAAGATTTTCTGCGATGTCGAGAGCTGTTTTGTGGTCTCGGTTCAGTGCATTCACATTGGAATCAGGCAGGCGTAATAATTCACTTACTATCTGCAAGGAACAAAAAAATAACTAATTAAATATAAACGTAACAAATAAATATAGCACATTTAGCAAAAACCATGATTCAGAATGTTTTGCTCTCATATTCCAATGTTCCCTAAGCAGAAGCTCTAGACAAAGGTAAAATGGAAGTGATAAATAGTATATCAGAAACCAATCAAGCGAAGTTGTTAATCATAAATTAGTGACGTGTAAAGTTGAGGAGGTCATAGAGAATATGGCAACAAAAACCCTCATTCAAGTTTCAAAAATTTTGCTAACGTTTCAATAAGTCAAAAAGAAAAGAAAAGGTAAATGAATATTAGTTATCATTTTTTTTTACATTTTTTCATGAAGCATCCTATAAGCATCTGCGGCACGTATAAACAGACCACAATAGTGCAGAAGAATTTGGACTGATCATTTTTCTGCTTTTGTCTTCCGAATGCCAGAGCACTTGAAGATTTTTGGGGTCTCTTAATAATATAAAACAAGTTAAACAGTATTAGCATCACTGACTTGTATAAGATTTAAAAGTTCTTTTTTTAAAATTCAAAACAAAATGGATATATACTATCAACTAGAGCATTTATGGAGCATGCATCTTCAAATGGGGGAATATAAAATAACATTTTATCTTTTTTATAGTAACATCACTTTAGCATCGTGAATAATAGAAGATATGAAAAATACCTCTGCTCGCTTTTCCTTGTGGCCACATGTAAAGCCGTATTCCCAAATTTGTCAGGCAGCATAACTATAGCTGCGTCAGCTTCTAAGAGTAATTTAACAACCTCACAGTTAACCCCTTTAACGGCCATATGCAACGCCGTCTGTCCTTTCTTGTCAGTCCTTCTAGCCAACTGGTGATCTTTGTCAAGCAATGCCTTGACAATATCCACATGCCCTTGTCTGGCTGCTAAGTGCAATGCGTTTTTCCCATTTGATCGAGAAATTTCTAGCAAGCTGCAATCCTTCGACAGAAGTTCATTAACCACAGCACTATGTCCTCTAGAAGCTGCAGTTATGAGAGGAGTTGCATTTGATGGACCAATTGTTTTACTTAACCCAGGGTCATGATCCAGTAGGACTTGGACGATTGCTACAAAATTATAATTCAACATCAGTTTCAGGCACACAATAATATTAAGGGATAATTACAACAAAAAAAACTGAAGTTCGGGCTAATTACAAAAAAACACAATTAATTGACATTAAAAACTTCACCCCACTGACCCCAACATAGTTGGGATTAAGGTGCAGTTGATGATAATGATGATACCACAACCATTCTAAACAGTCTCAATTTATGAGCTCAATTTCACATTAAGAACAATGACGGCACATGCATAAACAAATTAGACAATCAGACACACAGAGATATATAAGATTGGATCCATAAAAATAAGATCATTACCATGGTGTCCTTGACACGCAGCTATATGCAGAGGATCAAACATCGATCTATTCTTCTTAGTGAGTGTTTCAGTATTTGAGTACTTGAGTAGCTCTTTAACCACATCAATATGCCCTTTCTCCGCAGCAGTATACAACGCCGTCTCTCCCAACTCATTTGTCTCATTTACAACCGATGCCCTAATTTCGGCAACCTCCTGATCAAAATCCGACCCGCTCGAACTCCCCACCATTTGACAGTTAATTTCATCGAGTATCTGCTTCACAGCCGGGAGGTCACCCCTTTGAGCTGCCAAATGCAGCTCCGTGTCGTTGTGACGGCCCGTCACCTGTTTCACATACTTCTTTTTCCCAGCTTGGTCGATTCGCTTCCCTGAATTCGATAGAACGAGTGCGGGGGCAGTCGATGAGGATGGTGACGGCGAGGGTGATGGCTCTGCCAGTGGGTTTTTGATGCTTGTTGGAGTAACAAACACTTTTTCGGAGTCTCCATCTGCCACTGTAGATCCAGTTTAATTTGTTACATCACTATGCAATAATCTTTCCATTTATTATAAACATTTGAAATAGATTTGCACTTTCTTGCACATATCAGCACAATCAATTGGAGTATGATTTTTTTAAAACAAATCGATATATATATCCTTTGTACTTACATACCTTTCCCATATCATATCTTCTTGAATCAAAAACAAAATTACTTATCAAAAATAAAAAAGGAGATAATTACTACAAAATAAAATAAATAGATGAATCACTATATTTTTCGGTTTTGCTGTTTTCATAACTTACAGTTCCCAGTATCAAAATCATACAAAAAAGGGGACAAAAAAAAATAACCCTAAAAAATTTCTTTCATCCATCCCTTTTGAAAAGAAATAATTCTAGTGATGTACTGCAAACCCAACAACTGTAGTTTTCAATACACTAAAGTTATAAAACATTCATTTGTCCTCAAAGATTCAAGTTCAAGTTTCAAATAAAATTTTCACAGAATCAGTTATTTATCATGTATTCATTCAATTAAAATTCAGATTAACATCAAGAAATAACAGAAAAGAAAAAGGAAGATTATCGACACACAAAACGTAGATAATAATTCTAACCTTAAAGATAAAAGTTGCTTACAAAAGCAAGCTTCAAGTAGACACACATATTGTAGATGGAACTACAAAAGCGAAATATTCATACCATCTTTGACATGTGAAGACATGATGGAGCTAAGTGAGGAGCCAAACAGGAGCTGAAAAGTGGAAGAGCCTGAGATTTCTGGAAGTATATTTTTATGTGGCTATATGATGTGCAAAAGGAAGAGGAAGGAAGATGGAAAAAGTTGAACTAAACGACAGTGGAAGGGAAAGTGTTGGGAAGTCGCCCAAAGTTTGGCTTGATAGAGAGAGATTTTCATTATTCTATTATTTCTAAATTCGTTTTGATGTTCATTGTATAGTTAGTGGCATGTTTGGATCTTTGGATTGTGTGAAATAGACAATTCTATCATCCCTGTTCATGCATTAGATAATTTAGATTCAAGAATGGTGGCTAGATGTAATCATGTAAGAAAAAGCCCCATAGCCCAAAACATGTTTTAAGGGTTTGGCAGTCCAAGCCCAAGGGGTGATGACATTTTTATTTTGCATAATGATGAAATTATGCTTGTACCCCTAAATTAAACCAATTTATCATTTTGCCTACCCCTCGCTTCCGTTTTAACGGTGTCATCTAGCCATTGGTAGGGGTGGCTACAGTTCCAGAACCGCCGGTTCCGGTTCCAAAATCGTTTGTTCCGGTTCCTCATTTTGGAGGAACCGTGAATCAAACCGTTGTCTCGGTTGGTTCCAAAACTGAACCGATTTGGTTCGGTCGGTTGTAACCCGGTTCCTCCACGGTTCCGGTCCGGTTCAGAACCGGAACCATTTATTTATCTTTTGATAATTTTTTGATTTTTTAAAATAGTTTATCAATTTCAGTTAAAAAAGAAAAATAAACAAAAAAACTTGGACTTAATATCCAATAAAGTTTTATACTTAATATTAATAATAATATTAAACTATCTATATGTACTATTAGAGTATAGAAGAATCAAAGTTCACGTAGTTCGCTTATAATATTTGGTCTAAAATGTGTCTCATGTAGTTACGAAAATAAAACATCATAATAAACATTTAACATTTCTTCTAGCATGTATTTACCAAAATAAAATTGTTGGTTTTAACCTTAAAAAAAACGGTTACATAACGGTTCAACTGACGGTTCTAATCGACGGTTAAAACCGCCGGTTCCACGATTTTTGAAACCTAGGAACCGGAACTAGCTTACACGATTCCGGTTCCGATTTTGGAACTGTTGACCACGATTACGGTTTAGGAACTGTTGACCACGGTTCCGGTTCCGATTTGGAACCCAGTTTCGGTTCCATTTGGTCATAGCTAGTCATTGGCCTTCAATCTTCAATATAGTTGAAGTATGAGGGAAATTTGCTTAAATATAGTGAAAACCATTTCAACTTGTGTAAACATGGTGAAATTGTGGGGTGTCGTCTATTTACTCGGTGGCGCACATGGTGTTAGATAAATGTTTTTATCAAGATTTTGATGATTATGTTTAAATGAGTTTTTATACCAAAACAATGTTTATAAATGTTGTCCAAATACTCCTAAATGATTTAAAATGTTTTTACTAATTTTTGGAGTATTTCTTAGAATTTATTTTTGATAAAAATGGACAACTTTTGATGGTTTTGTTTTAAATTGGTTTTTACACCAAAACTATGTTTATAAATGTTGTCAAAATACTCCCAAGTGATTTAAAATATTTTTACTAATTTTTGGAGTATTTCTTGAAGTTTATTTTGATAAAAATCGGACAACATTTAATATTGGAGGTCCACGAATGCCGCTCTATACGTCGGCCGTGCACTCGAAGAGTTGAAAAAATGAACAGAGCGAAAAGAAACAAATTCTATGAAAAAAAGAAGGATGGGGACCGGTCAAGGGTGAGGTCGACCGGTCGCCCCCTAAGGCGACGGTCGCACACCCCGCACCCTAACGACTGCACTGGATCGCACTAATTTTTTCAAACGGTCAAAATCTTCAACAGGCAACCGGTCGCCTCTATGCTATTTTGTGACAAAGAAAATTATCTTCATTTGAAATTTTTGACAGCAAGATTTACTTTTGATTTTTGTACAATATTTCTACATCTTGTGATCTTCTTTTTGTAGACAAAAGTGAAGATAGAGGAGCCTATGTTGGTGAAGCTTCCCTATAAATATAGGATGAATTGAAGATACAAGACACAACACATACAAGCAAAACACAAAACAAGAAATCTGCAAATTGTTCAAGCTTTCATTTTTAGATTCTTGTTGTAATCGCCTAAGTACTTTCACTTGCACATCTTTGAGGTCTAGGCTTTTTGATTCTTGATTACACTTGCACTCAATCTTTGTATTGGTTTCATAGAGTTGTAATCTTGAATTTTGTCCATCATTCAATACAAGACATCCTTGTGAGTATTCTTGTGGTAAGAATACACTTGGGTGATCTAGGTGATAGGTGTTTGAAGAGTGTGGTACTCTTCAAAGGTGGTGAAGGAAGATTGTGGTAATCTCCTTGAAGGTGTTGTAAGAGGATTGTGGTGATCCTCTGTATTAATTGTGGTAATTAATAAAATCTTTTTTTTTTTCTTTTTGAAATCCATCCCGGAGATACTGGGGTGGTAGAGGATTAGGCCCTAGGTGGGTTGAACATCTTTAAATCAACGAGTTTTGTTTAATTTCCGCATTTACATTCTTGTCATTTGCTTGTTGATTCGAAAAAAAAGAGGGTGATTTGCGAAAAATCGGCATAATCTATTCACCCCCCACTCTAGATTATCGTAGCCACTTGGACTAACAAGTGGTATCAGAGCCAAACTCTTTGGCTAGCTCGTTCCGAGTAAAGAGGAAAGATCCATGGCTACGAATGAAGCTTATCTCACCACCGGCGCCTCCACCAACAAGCCACCACTATTCGACGCCAACAACTACGCATTTTGGAAAGACCGCATGGAGTGCTTTCTATAAGGGTGCGGATTTGATTTTTGGAATGTGGTCATTGAAGGAGTTGCTCAACCAACAACAAAATTGGAGGATGGTACCACGACTCCCAAGCCGTTCAAGGAATACGATGAAAATGACAAGAAGGCTTTCTCTTTAAACGGTAAGGCCTTAAACATTTTACATTGCTCTCTTACCGCCACCGAATATAATCGCATAAGGGGCATACGGTCGGCACATGAAGTTTGGGATAAATTAGAAACCATATATGAGGGCACAAAGAAAGTGAAGCAAGCAAGAAAAACAATGCTTGTGAAAGACTTTGAAAATTTCAATATACATGATGGTGAAAGCATATCAAAAATGGTGGAAAGGCTTGACAACATTGTCAATCTCTTGTGGCTCTTGGAAAGGTCATCTCCGAAGAAGATAAGGTGACCAAAGTCTTAAATGCCCTTCCGGCTCATGGTCCGAAAAGGTGACGGCAATCACTTTAAGCTCAAAATCTTGAGACACTCAAGTTTGATGAGCTCATTGGGAATCTCCTTATTTATGAAGTATATCTCAAGGAGAGGAAAAATTCTCAACCATCCACCTCTAAACCGGGTACGCAAAATATTATTAAAGGCTTAGCATCTTCTTCTAATAATGTCTATTATGCTAGTGATGAGGATGATGAAGAAAGCGACTCTTGTTAGAAAATTTGCAAAATTTGTAAACAAAAATAAAGCAAGAAAGCCAAGAGACAATTCTTGTTTCAAATGCGGAAAATCCAGGCACTACATAGCCGATTGCCCAAAATTAGCGGAAGAGGAACAAAAGAAGAAAAAGCCTTTTCCGAAAAAGAAGGCGTTAAATGCGGACGTCAAAACTTGGGATGAATTACTTGAAACAACCGACGAGGAAGGAAAATCCGAACATGGTCTTATGGCCATAGACGATGCAAATATCGAGATACGCTCTAATGCTTCATCTTCTTCCCTAGTTGATGAATTACAATGTGATTTTGATGAATTGCAAAATGAGTTTCAAAATTTGATTGTTAAATACAAGAATTTGAAAAAGGAGCATAAAAAGCTTAAACTAGAAAAAGATAAATTATTTACTTCTTATGACTCTCTTGATAAGGCTCATGCTATTACTCTTACCTTGGTCCGTACTCTTGAAACCGAAAAACAAACGCTCACAAATGATATTGAAAATTTGAAAAAGGATGTGCATCGATTCGATTTAAGTACGGATAAAGTCACAAAATTTTTAGATGCACAAAGAGGTGAGCATTCTAAATTAGGGCTTGGTTACAAACCCTTTCAAAATGCTTTTAAGAAAAAAGACCAAGGTCCAACCTTTGTACGTGCTAGTAGTCCTCGTATTATTACTTGCTTTTATTGTGGTAAAAATGGACACTATGCTAGCAATTGTAAATTGAAGAATAATTTTAGCTATTATTGGAGACCTAAAGGTCTCAAAGCTAACCCCCATGGACCCCAAAATTATAGGGTACCTAAAAATAATTCCTTTGTAGGTTATAGGGGATATAACAACAATGGAAGATTCAAAATGGCTCGTGGACAGCGGATGTTCACGCCATATGACCGGAAAGAGAGAACTTTTTACCAACATCAAGCTCCAAGAACAGGGTATGGTCATTTCTAAGAATGGCAAAGGAAGAATTCTTGGAAATGGAGAAATTGGTAACTCTTCTTTCTCTCTTAGTAATGTTCTTTTAGTAGAAGGGCTTAAGTTCAATTTGATAAGTGTTAGCCAACTTTGTGATTCAAATTATAATGTTATTTTTAATAAAGAAAAATGCCTTATTTCCAAAAATGATAAAATTATTTGTGAAGCAATTAGAAAAGGCAATCTTTACAAAATTTGTACAAGTGATTTGGTTAGTCAAAATGTTTCTTATCTTGTCGCCAATAATGATTTAACTAGTTTATGGCATAGGCGACTTGGGCATGTTGGATACAAAAATTTGCAAACCATTTACAAAAACCAACATGTAAAATGACTACCCAAATTGAATTTTAAAAATCTTGGCTTATGTGACACTTGTCAAAAGAACAAATTAGTTAAGAGTAGTTTTAAGCCCAAAAATGAAATTTCCACTACCAAACCCCTACAAATGCTTCATCTTGACTTGTATGGGGATATTGGTACGGCAAGTCTAAGTGGAAAATATTACACTTTTGTTATAGTTGATGATTTTTCTAGATATACTTGGGCTCTATTCCTTACAAATAAAAGCGATGCCGTTAATGAGTTTGTTAAGTTGTGTAGACTCATTGAAAATGAAAAGGAAGATACTATTAAGTCTATTCGAAGTGATCGAGGTGGAGAATTTGACGGCGAATTTAGAGTCTTTTGTGAAACCAAGGGATATAGTCATAATTTTTCGGTTCCAAGGACACCTCAACAAAATGGAGTAGCCGAAAGGAAGAATCGGACACTTCAAGAAATGAGTCGGTCCATGCTAAATGAATTTTCACTTCCAAAATATTTTTGGGCCGAAGCCGTAAGTACCGCTTGTTATGTCATTAATCGAGTTTATATTCGCCCTAAAATGAATAAAACTCCATATGAGCTTTGGAAAGGAAGAACTCCAAATATTAGTTGTTTCAAAATATTTGGATGTAAATGTTTTATTTTGAATACTAAGGATCAATTAGACAAACTTGATCCTAAGGCCGATGAAGGAATATTTATGGGGTATTCAACCAAGAGTAAAGCATATTGGGTTTACAATAAGACTAGTGGGGTTGTTGAAGAATCCATCCATGTCAAATTCAATGAAGCTTCGGGTGTTGAAAGGATACCCAATGATGAAAGTGATGAAGAAGATATTGTTGAACCCATTGTTCAAGATGATACTCAAAATGATCAACCTTCAAGCTCAAATGTTCCTCAAGAAGATAAAGGTGATACTTCGAATCTTCCCGTAGCATTGAAATTTAAGGGAGATCACCCAAAAGATCTTATTATTGGTGATCCCCTTGATAAAGTAATGACTCGAGGAAAATTTGCCGAAAAAGCTCTTATTTCTCAAAAAGAGCCTAAAAATACTAAGGAAACCATTGAAGATGAGGATTGGTTTTTAGAAATGCAAGAGGAGTTGAATCAATTTGAGAGGAATGATGTATAGGAATTAGTACCTTGTCCTCCATCTCAAACCATTATTGGTACAAAATGGGTATTTCGGAACAAGCTCGATGACCAAGGCAATATTGTCAAAAACAAAGCAAGGTTAGTAGCTCAAGGTTATTGTCAAGAAGAAGGTATTGATTATGATGAAACATTTGCACCGTAGCACGTTTAGAAGCTATTCGTATTTTACTTGCCTATTCTTGTTTTAAAAATTTCAAGCTTTACCAAATGGATGTAAAATCCGCATTTTTAAATGGTATTATTCAAGAAGAAGTCTATGTAAAACAACCTCGGGGTTTGAAAAATTTTCTAGACCTAATGATGTTTATAGACTTAAAAAGGCGTTGTATGGTTTGAAACAAGCACCGTGCATGGTATGATAGACTTAGCTCTTTTCTTTTGCAAAATGGTTTTACAAGAGGTAAAGTTGATACTACTCTCTTTGTTTTTGAAAAAGGGCAAGATTGCTTATTAGTGCAAATTTATGTTGATGATATTATTTTTGGTGCTACTAATGAATCCTTGTGCAAGAAATTTTCTAAGTTAATGCAAGGTGAATTTGAAATGAGCATGATGGGGGAGCTCAACTTCTTCATTGGACTTCAAATTAAGCAATGCCAAGAAGGAATTTATATTTCTCAATCAAAATATACAAAGGAGCTTTTGAAGAAATTTGGCATTGAAGAAGGAAGAACCGTCTCTACCCCAATGGTAACAAACGTCAAGATAGACAAAGATGAAAAAGGCAAGTCGGTTGATGAATCCAAATATCGAGGTATGATTGGTAGTTTACATTATTTAACCGCAAGTAGACCGGATATTCTTCATGTCGTATGCCTATGTGCTCGTTTTCAAAGCAATCCCAAAGAATCTCATATGAGTGCCGTTAAAAGGATTTTTAGATATTTGAAAGGCACTATTCAATATGGTTTATTTTATCCAAAGAATGGAAAATTTTTTCTTAAAGGTTATAGTGATTCGGATTATGCGGGAAGTATTGATGATCGGAAAAGTACTTCCGGATCATGTCAATTTCTAGGTGATTGCCTAGTTTCTTGGTTTTCAAAGAAACAAAATTGTGTTTCACTTTCAACGGCCGAAGCCGAATACATTTCCGCGGCATTTTGTTGTACACAACTCTTTGGATGAAACAAACCTTAGCGGATTATAAATGTTCTTTTGAAAGTGTTCCTATCTTTTGTGATAATATATCCGCTATAAACATTGCTCAAAACCCAGTTCATCATAACCGTACTAAACATATTGAGATTCAACATCATTTTCTAAGGGATTGTGTTTCAAAACGAAAAATTGAGATATCTTTTGTACCATCTCAAGATCAATTAGCGGACATTTTTACAAAACCGCTATCTTCCGAGACTTTTGCGTCAATACGAGCTCGGTTAGGCATAATGCATATTGAATGAGGTCTATGATTGCATTTTGCACGTTTTTAAAACTTAGGGGCGAAAAATTGGATTTTTGGTTCAAAACTCGGATTTTGGAAAAACAGAAAGAACACTGGGCTGGTTGGGGGAAGGCCGACCGGTCTCCCATGACGTCGACCGGTCGCCCACCCCCCCAACCGGTCGCCCCTCACCATTTTATGGTTTAAATCGTTTATGTTCTCAGTTTCAGCCATTTTGGCTCATTTTGTCTATTTTTCGTCCCCTACGCAATTTTCACACAAATTTCACCTCAAATTTGTTTTATTGCATACATTTTATATTTTGAACTTCATAAGGCTCGATTATCATCATCATTGTTCATCTTTACCGATTAGATGGTAAGAATTTCTCCTTTTAATCTCAATTGGGTTGAACCCTTGAGAATGTGCTTGTATCTTGATATCTTGTTGAAATTCTTGTATTAATATGATGTTTATGATGATTGATGATGTATGAATATTGTTGTATTGCTATTGGTGATGAATTTTTTGGCTTAAACGAATCACAAAGGCGTTATATTTCTCTTGTTTTATTCAACGCACGCCAAGTTTTCGACAAAATGTTTCAATGAAAAATTCATCACCTACATGATTCTCTTGATTTGAAAAGTCTTATAAGTTTATAGAGATCATGTTTTATCAATCAAATGAGCTTTTACAAATCAAATGAGCAATTTTTTTCCCTTTTTATTCGGAATTTAAGCTTAAATGCTCAATATGTTTGATAAATCTATAAAATTGCGCAATTTGATATAATTGTATGATGTTTTTATCGTGCTAACATTATTTTTGATGATTCCAAAGGGGGAGAAACAAGAAAAACGCCCATAAGCTCAAAGATGCGTAAATAAGCTCGCAAGAAAAGCTATTAGCTAAAGCTCTTAAAAGCCAAAAGCTATGGATTATACTTGGTCCATGTGATGTATTATGGACTTTTATACTTGACTAATGATGCTTTTGTGACAGGGGGAGCTTTTATACTCGGTTCCATTTGGTCATAGCTAGCCATTGGCCTTCAATCTTCAATATAGTTGAAGTATGAGGGAAATTTGCTTAAATATAGTGAAAACCATTTCAACTTGTGTAAACATGGTGAAATTGTGGGGTGTCTTCTATTTACTCGGTGGCGCACATGGTGTTAGATAAATGTTTTTATCAAGATTTTGATGATTATGTTTAAATGAGTTTTTATACCAAAACAATGTTTATAAATGTTGTCCAAATACTCCTAAATGATTTAAAATGTTTTTACTAATTTTTGGAGTATTTCTTAGAATTTATTTTTTGATAAAAATGGACAACACTTTTGATGGTTTTGTTTAAATTGGTTTTTACACCAAAACTATGTTTATAAATGTTGTCAAAATACTCCCAAGTGATTTAAAATGTTTTTACTAATTTTTTGGAGTATTTCTTGAAGTTTATTTTTGATAAAAATCGGACAACATTTAATATTGGAGGTCGGTCGACTGCCGCCCTATACGTCGGCCCTGTACCAAGAGTTGAAAAAATGAAATAGAACGAAACAGAAACAAATTCTGTGAAAAAAAGAAGGAGGGGGAACGGTCAAGGGTGAGGTCGACCGGTCGCACCCTAGGGCGACCGGTCGCACCCCGTCGACCGGTCGACCCCCGACGACACTGTGCACTGGATCGCACTAATTTTTTCAAACGGTGAAATCTTCAACAGGCAACCCGCCTCTATGCTATTTTGTGACAGCAAAATTATGTTGTTTGAAATTTTTGACAGCAAGATTTACTTTTGATTTTTGTACAATATTTCTACATCTTGTGATCTTCTTTTTGTAGACAAAAGTGAAGATAGAGGAGCCTATGTTGGTGAAGCTTCCGTATAAATAGAGGATGAATTGAAGACACAAGACACAACACATACAAGCAATACACAAAACAAGAAATGTGCAAATTGTTCAAGCTTTCATTTTTAGATTCTTGTTGTAATAGCCTAAGTACTTTCACTTGCACATCTTTGAGGTCTAGGCTTTTTGATTCTTGATTACACTTGCACTCAATCTTTGTATTGGTTTCATAGAGTTGTAATCTTGAACTTTGTCCATCATTCAACACAAGACATCCTTGTGAGTATTCTTGTGGTAAGAATACACTTGGGTGATCTAGGTGATAGGTGTTTGAAGAGTGTGGTACTCTTCAAAGGTGGTGAAGGAAGATTGTGGTAATCTCCTTGAAGGTGTTGTAAGAGGATTGTGGTGATCCTCTTGTATTAATTGTGGTAATTAATAAAATCTTTTTTTTTCTTTTTGAAATCCATCCCGGAGATACTGGGGTGGTAGAGGATTAGGCCCTAGGTGGGTTGAACCTCTTTAAATCAACGAGTGTTGTTTAATTTCCGCATTTACATTCTTGTCATTTGCTTGTTGATTCGAAAAAAAGAGGGTGATTTGCGAAAAATCGGCTTAATCTATTCACCCCCCTTTTAGATTATCGTAGCCACTTGGACTAACACATGGGGTGTGCGCCACGCCAATTGGTGGCGCTGCCACTAGAGCTGTCAATTCTGGCCCGGCCCGATGGGCCGGCCTGAACCAGCCCGGTTTTCTAATGGGCTGGGCTCTATTTTTAAAGGCCCGAAAAAAGTCGGGCCTCAAAATCCCAGCCCAACGGGCTAGCCCGAAAAGCCCGATTTTTTAGTGTAATTGTCATTTTTAGACCTGGCTGGATTCCCCATTTTTGCGGCCCGGCACACTGTTTGGCCCGGTCGGCCCGGCCCGATTTTTCGAAAAGCCTGGTGGGCTCGGGCCGGGTCAGCCCGGCCCGGTCTTTTGACAGCTCTAGCTGCCACCATGTGCGCCAGATTTTATGTTTTTTTTTAAAATACTTTCAGCTAGTGCAGCTCAACCATGCGCCAACAATTTTAAATAAAATAAAAAAAATAAAAATTGGACAGACGTAGTGTGTGCAAGCATATGCCTGGTATGAGAGAGAGAGAGAGAGAAGAGAAAGTTTATCCAACAGTACAATTAATAATTTTGTGTGTGATAATTATCCAACCTAGTCCATAATAAAAAATAAAAAAAAGAAATTGTGCTGTAATTATGAGCAGTACAGTGAATACAACTGTAATTATTTATGACTTCATTTACCAATCAAATCCAAACCCTCATTATTAAGAAAGCATTATTAATTAATTTTTTCACGAATAGTGCTTTTGTAACATACTTCTGATATAGAGAAACCGACAAATGGGCCCAACGAGTTGAATTTTCAGACAATTCATACTAGGGGTGTACATGGTAGTTGGTACGGGACGGTTTGGAGATTTGGAACTCTCCAGAACTGTCTGGAGATTCTGAAAAAAAATCTTCAGAAACGAACCACAGGAAAAATCTCCGTCATCCCGAACCGTACCGAAAGTTCAGAACAGTTCAGGATGGAGATTCGATTCTAATGGGACGGGACGATACGGTTTGGTTCGAGACGAAGATTCGGAGATTAGCCATAAATAAAACATACATATTGACGAATATATCAAGTTGTTCACCGAGTACAAGTGGAAGTCCAAGATTGGAGATAGAGAAGCTTCGCACTATTCTTTGCAAAACTTCCAAGTCCCTGGAGAGAAATGCTTATCAGGGAATACAAGGATGGAGTAGAATTAGATAATGTGGCTAGAAGAATGTCTTTCTTAAAGGTCAAGTTATCTGAATGGTGCTACCAAGCATCACTGTACCGGAATTACAAGAGATTACGAGGAATTAACAAAGCAGTTCCTCTATGTTGCGTAGACGATGATATCCCAACAGTTGTGGGAGGTCAACTAAGGCGGCACAAGAAGAAGAAGGACATAAGCCATCCATACCGCCGAGGAAGCAGTAGCAAAAGAAGCAGGTCTTCATGGAGACCTAGAAGGTTCTGGTCAAAACAAAAAGCCCGAAGTTATAAATCAGGGCAAAGACCAGCACCAAGCAGGAGTAGAGCCTCATCATCGGTTCTAATCAAGCAAGTACCAGAAGAAATCCAGGAAGAAGAACTTTCGGGCGTGCTCACACGAGCTAATGAAAGTTTCAAAAATCTGTAATTCTTTGGACATGCGGGAGCAAGAGGGCATATCTCCACGGATTGCCCGGATAATCAAAAACGAGGAGTTAGACAGTTCGCGGCTACCCCGAGTAAATCGAAGAAGTTTGTCTATTATCGTGGATTTAATACTGGTGTATCAATTTGAGGATATTCCCTCGGATGAAAGCATCTATGAAGAAGAGATCTATTCTCGATGATGGAAGTGAATCCGATTGAGAATCAGTGAAGAAGAAATTCTTCAACAAACGGTCAGGGAGGATATGTCAGGATTCCTCTCTCACACTACGGCGTCTCATAAGACTCTTATGAGAATTATGAAGGAAGATCTAAAGCTTCAAATCTATGATGGATTTACAATTGGAGCGATAGAAAAGGCTTTGGATAAGATTGGTTTTCGTAATAGAAAACACCAAATTATCCACAGAGTAACAACCGGAGAATTTGCCATTCTGATGGAGTTTACCGGGAACCTGATCGAGATGTAGTTGGTCCCTATTAGAGAAATCCAGGAGATCAAAAGCAGAGTTAAAAGAGAAGTTGCAAATACACTCTCATGGATTCATATCGGAGCCATAAGAGTTATTATTAAAGCAACATTCAAAGAATGGATAGATTCGCCACTCAATCTGGCTATCTTTGATAAGCGAATCTCAAACCTCAAGGATTCATGCCTTGGAGCGGTTATAGGAAATTTGTATGATGGGAAATTGGCATTTAATATCTATCTTAGAATTGCATACAATCTGGGAGATCGAGATTTCAATAGAGTCCTAACCCTTCATCAAGATTTCAAAAGAGAGGATTTGATGAAAGAAGGGAACAGACCCTACTCGATCACATACAAGATATCCTATGCTCTCTTGAATACACATCATTCAGAGGTATTCTTGAGAAAGGAATTTATTGAAGTCCCAAGAATCTTTGAGGACTTTGCCAAGGTGATTTTACCATAGATTATTGAGTCTCCAACTATCAAGGAGATCGATATGAAAATACAAGATCAACCTATCTGCAACAAAAGTCGAAGTCTCAGAGTTGAGCCAAGAAGGATGTCTTTCGAATAGGACAAAATGACGAGTAGCAGCCATTGGGAAGATAGGAGACCAAGTATAGTTTAGTGTATCCCAGATGTTTTCAAAACAGCAGGAGAGCTGAAATGTCCGGAAGGATGGCGAGAAGTTGAAGTAATATTCGACATCACTCAAAAGGATAATATTTTTCCTTGTGATGTTCTATATTATCTTCAACAACCAATAGTTGGAAGATATCAAGGAAGCCTGAAGATAGGAGAAATAGAGCTGACTATCTCAAGAGTTGCGGGAAAAATCCCAGAACAATTAATATTGGGAATTGAATTTCTTGAGGATCATAAACATTGGGAAAGATTACAAAACAGAATGGAATTCACAGTGGCAGATAAAAGATACAGAATCAGATGACCACTAGTCCATTCTCCATATACGTTTCTATCGGAATATTATATGTTGAGTACAAAGTTGAGTATTTCGCCGCCTATATTGATTCAGGCGCCAGAATATGTACTGCAAAGCCGGATGTTTTTCCTAAAGAAATTGGAGAAGATTTACCAGCTATTGCAGGAAGAGATTTCTCTAAAAGAATTCTTATTCTTAACAGATGAATCAAACAAGCAGAAATCATGATCGGAGGCGCAGACGGTACCCCATGGTACAAAGTGAAGACGCTACCAATCTATTTCCATGATACAGGAGCAGATGTATTGCTAGGGAACAATTTCCTACAAACATTCAAGAAATTTACACAGGAAAATGAGACAAGAAGACTTATTTTCACAACATTATGTGATCATAAGATCATTGTCCAAAGACTATGGGAAGCATTTTATAGAAAAATGCCTATTAGTTTTCGCAGCAAGCGTGGTGATGAAGCCAAACTTCGAAATCCAAAAATGGTGGATCGAAGGAAATTTGAGTGCAAGGAGAAGAACGAGTTACTCCAGAGGTTATTGCAGAATTAATGTTGAGCCTAATGTAGAGTCCGTAGAATGACGTGACCCTAGAGGAACAAATATCACTCGAGGATATCAAGAAGAAGATCCAAAGGAATTACAATGAAGATCCTTTGGCATGGTGGGACAAGAATGAGCTCAAAGCATCCTTAAAGGTTAAACCTGGAAAGGAGTACGAGTTCGTAAGATTCAAACCAATCCTTATGAACCAGGAAGATCGTGAGGATATGCAGAAGATACTTAAGGAACATCTTGACCTTAAGTTGATTTCATCAGGAGTTTCTCCATACACGTGATCCAGGATTCTTAGTCAGAAACCATGGAGAAATCAAAAGAGGAAAGCCAAGACTTGTTATTAATTACAAAGGGATTAATAACATTTTGGAGTTCGACGGATACTATATCCTAAGCAGAGAACATCTGGTTAACTGCATCAAAGGTGCCAAGATATTCTCAAAGTTTGATTGCAAATCTGGATTTTACCATATTAAGATGGATGAAGAAAGCAAGAAGTTCACAGCTTTCTCCACACCACAAGGACATTATATTTGGAACGTGTTGCCTATGGGATTGGCTAACGCACCCCAGATATATCAAAGGAAGATGGATAATCTCTTCAAAGATTATTTCATTTTCATGTTCGTGTATATCGATGACATTCTGATAGCATCAAAGAACATGAAGGAGCATCTCAAATATTTGGAAATATTTTCAGATGTTTGTCATAAGGAAGGATTAGTGCTTTCGGAGAAGAAGGCAGTAATTGAAACAAGACAGATTGAATTCCTCAGAATTGAGATTGATGAATCTGGAATCATCTTACAAAATCATATTGTAGAAAAATACGGGATTTCGGATACACTAAAAGACAAGAAGCGACTTGAGTTTTCTTGGAGTTGTTAACTTTGCTGGGATGTTTATAAACAATCTAGCACATTACAGGAAGGTGTTTAGCCCATTGCTTAAAAAAGATGCAGTATTCAAATGGGTGGATAAACATCAAGAAGGAATTAAACAGCTTAAAGAAGTTTGCAAAAAGCTTCCTAAACTTGCAATTCCACAGGATGAAGATGAACGGTTCTTTACGGATGCCGGTGATTATTGGGGGCAAATGATTCTTACAAAGGCCACACCAAACGGAGAAGTGCCATGCAGATATTACAACGGTCTATTCACAGACAGTGAAGCAACTCGGTGGCATATCAACGAGAAAGAATTCTTTGCAGTCAGAAAGGCTTTCAAAAAATGGCCTTTATTTCTATTGGCTAAAAAGTTTATCTTAAAAATTGATAATTCAAGTGTCAAAGCTTTTCTGAAAAATAAAATTGAATCAAAACCAGAAAAAGCTAGGATACTTAGATGGCAAGTTGAATGTCAATATTATGATTATGATATTATTATTATAAATTCTCATGAAAATGTTCTTGCAGATTTTCTAACAAGAGATGGAGGGAATTGAAGCTGATTCCATCCTCACAGCCTCAAGACATCTTGGAGACCAGATGGAAATGCTACTCCGAGAATTTGATACCATGGTCATCAATGTTGATTTGGCCGGGAAATTACAAAGGAATGATCGGGACAAAGTGACCGATCGTATACGAGCATGTGTCCGGTCTCACTCTCAGTTGAGGATGGCATTTCAAGGTCCACTCCTCCAGGCTGCTAATAAGGAAACGGAGCGTTTAGAGCGCAGGGCTCCCCAACCTGTAGCAGAGGATTCAAGTACCTCTAGCACAAGTCCTAAGCTGGCAAAAATGTTGGCCCAAGGAAAAACTGATACTCCGGAGTCAAATCCCGAGTTATCACATCAACCTAGCACATCCGAGGTAAAGGACGGAGAGATCAATCTAAGGCCTATGATGGGCAATTCTAAGGTTGATATTAATGAGATTAAAGTTTCTTCTTCTTGGCAGGAATACCGGGTAATTGGGAGGGCGATTACAGGCAAGGGATATCTCCAGAAAAATAAAGATAGATATTTCTGGAAAATATCCAAGGGTTTGGATGTTACCAAATTCCATCCCTGAAGAAGTGAAGAGGTGGTACGAGTTTGGGGCTTTGGCCTCGATCTATACTACTTCACCAGCCTTCCCGGAGATCACAAAATTGCCAAAATGGATCCAGGAAGCAGTTTACGAGTGCTGGTCCAACAATGACAGCCTAAAATAAGGGGACACATTGGAGTTGTATTTCATAAGTGCAACAACAGAGCCCGTCGGAAAAGGTGGACATGAAGCCTTCCATTATATTAGGCTTCGACGACCAGATGAAAGAGCCTTCAAAAATATCAAGGAGGTAAATTTAGAAGAAGCACAATTGGCCATGACCTTCACCGAAGATCAGATTACAACAAGAAGGGCATGGGGATTGTGGGTCTGTCTCACTGAGATGGACAAAGTCAAGTTTCCGTTCAAGTTTTATCAAAATTCAGTGAACGGATCATTCTGTTGAATACTATGACAGAAAAACTACAAGATTCGCAGAAGACCTATTCGAAAAGAAAAGAAATCTTCTGTGGGAAAACAAGCTGCCGGGGAGTAAAGAAACTTGCCGAAAATATTGTAATATGGCTCACATCGGCCATTGGGAACCTCGGGTCTGTCCCGGATGTCAAAACCAAAAGGAACTGGAATTTGGCAAAGGATTCCGGCCAAAAGTCGATCGGAGAAGACCCGGCGACGGAGAAGAAAAGTCATAGAAGTATCCAAAGTATCGGGGACCACCAAAAAAGTAGATTCCCCAACAAAGTTAGTGGAGACATGTGACTCCAGACATGTAACAACCCACTTAGCAAAAAGACGAAAGGTGGGTCCATGAAAGATGTCGTCCAAGTTACTAAAAGACGAAGGACAAGTCAGCATGATTTCAAAGTTTTCATTAAAAACTTCGGATACCAGACAAGAGGAGGCCCAACCCATGTGAAGATGAGTTGGATGCCAACTAATGGCTGCAAGTGGAGCAATAATTCAAGAATGAAAGAGATATTCACTGAGGGGCAATAATAGAGAACATAGAGGTCTTCTACCTCTATAAATGTCAAGATCTGCAGAAGGCTAAAGGCATCGAACATCTCCCTTAGTCTTCTACAATAAAAATTTCCTTTGTAATATTAGTGGAGGGTTTAGAATTTCCAGAGTGTTTTCAGTTTTTAAATTTCTAGTTTTTATTTTATGTACAAGAGTGTGATAGCCTTTATGAGAGGCTAAACAAGTTTTCTCCTCCCAAAAGGAGATACTGATGTAATAAATTTTTCTTTAAGTTCTTAATAAAATAAAGGTTGTTTGTTCAACATGTGTTCATAATGTACTATTGATTCATTCCTTCAAAGAATTATTTCATACGCCTGGAATAGGAAACGAACCAAGGCTGTGTTGAACAGTTGCTGAAGGAGTCGGATAACTTGCAGATCATCTTCCCTGAGGGTGAGGTTGAACAGTGAGGAGTTGTTTGTCAAAAGATCTGGGGGCAGTAATTTTCCGACTGGTGGTGTTGCGAGCCATCTCACCCAAGCTGTTTCGGTCAAAAAGAGGTATGAATTTTAAGGGATTTATTAATTTTACGGAAGCATGTTGGGCATGATATGGTCG
This sequence comes from Rehmannia glutinosa, assembly GCA_016081115.2. Lineage (NCBI taxonomy): Eukaryota > Viridiplantae > Streptophyta > Magnoliopsida > Lamiales > Orobanchaceae > Rehmannia > Rehmannia glutinosa. The sequence continues at coordinate 69,829,723 of CM071936.1, forward strand.
TAATGGACTATTTCCATTTTCACCTGCAAACCTTAGTTTGGAACTGATAACATAGAATCGAACATCTTTTAATTCTATGACCTGTTAAGTTTATCAGCTGGAAACCTGACATGATCTGTCTAAAACCTCCGAATGGAGACTGGATCTAATTAGGTGTAACAATGCCACGAATGAAACAGGTAATAAAAACTGAAAGTGTTCATATTCTGTGATATCTGGAACGAATTTAATCATGTGTCCTTATTTGTTATAAAGGGTATAATGGGAACTTTAGTGAATATTTGAACTCTATATGGAAGGCTATAGTTGTAACTGAAACATCAAAAGAGGTCATTCTTGAACTTACCCCAAGTTAGTTCGACCAATTCAAATTCACTTGAATATCAAAAGCCATAAGAGTTAGACAATTAAAAAGTATCAAATGGGTTGGGCCAAGCTAGCGCTAGCCCACCAAACCAAAAAGAAAATTGGGTCGGGTCGGGTCAAAATTCCATCGGGCCGCCATTTTGGAGGTCCAACCCATTAAATTACACATGAAAAGTCGGACTGTCTAGGTCGGCCTGGGATTTCAGGCCAAGTATCACAGCCCAACCCAACCCTATTACATGACCGAATGGGCTAGCCCACCGGGCCGGGCTAATTTTGACTACTTTAACAAAGATTACTACTCTTATGATCATTACAAGAGAAAGAGCAAGAATAAAAAAGGAACCAACAAAGATAGATGTCTTCAACTATAATCAGATCTGCTAGAAAATTTTGTATAGATTTTGATGATCCTTAGAAAACTATGTATTAGAAAGTTGGCATCCTTATATCCATGTAATTTCTACTCTTGTAATAGATAGGATATAGGCTGACTTAAAAGCAGCCAAGTAGAATTGTAGAAGACTTGCTGAAGAAGACATCAAAAGACTCGTAGTTGATTTGTGAAAATTAAGCTGATTCGCAGATGAGTAAGTTGTCAGAAGGCTCTCAGGAGAGTATGTCAACCAAGTCTTTCGAAGACTCTCTCAGAAGATTCAAGTATTAGTCTCAAAGGGGGAAGCAACTGAAGGACAAAGTCAACTGAAGAAGTCTATAGCATTGCGTCCAAGGAAGATATACATCAAAATAAATAAAGTATGATGTTTGACCATATATGTGCAAGACTTTTATGAAGGCAAGGAGGTCCAATCTATTAGAAAGCACCTGCAGACTTCCATTTTCAGAAAGTTGCAGAAGGCATAGGAATACAAGGAAAAGTCAATATCAAAACTGCAAGAAAGGACATGCCAACTGTCCAATAGTGAGACTTGATTTTTGTCTATTTCTTCAATGGAAAAAATTCAAATCTTCATTATAAAAACTGAGGATTTTTCAAAGAGAACATAAGACACAAGAGACAAATACTGTGACCAGGCAAGAATTAAAAATTTCTCTCTCGAGCTTATCTGCAATCCTCAAACTTCATCAAGAACACTTCATCCAACACTTTCAGTAAAAGATTGAAGTTGTGATTCAGTTGAAGAGGAAACTTGCGAAAACAAAACTGGGGTCTACATTGACTTAAATTGAAGGAGTGCAGTGAGGTTCCCGACGAACCACGATTCTGAGCTATAGGAGGGATTTGTGAACAAATCCTGCAAGTTCAGAGAGCTGAAGTAACTAGGCAGGTGTGTGGTGAAGAGCTGATGCTTATTGTAGTTAGTTATGTAATCAAGGCTACTAGGGTTATATTACATTGTAACAAAAGTCACATGTTATTCAGTGGATCCTCCTGGAGTAGGAGAAGAGTGGAGTAGAGGAATCACCCGATCCTCGAACTACTATAAATATCGCGTCTTTACTTTCTTGCACTTATATTCTGCAATTTATATTCTGTTATTTGTTTGCTATTAAAAATTCCATAATAACTCTCTAAAAACTCTATGTGTTGATTAACAAAACTCAAAAGGGTGTAAGTCTTCCGCTGACTTAAAAGAAAGCTGGTTTTATAAGCATTTGCCATTCTTCAGCTGAGTTACTCTATTAACAGATCTTTCAAGTGAACTGTTGAGTGGTTAACTCTCCTACTGAATCTCAACCCAACTGTCTGAGTACTTAGCTGTTTTCTTAAAACTTTGATTTGCAAAATCGAAAAATTATAAAGTCTATTCAATCCCCCTTCTAGACTTTACCTGACACCTCTTGGAACCTATAAGTTGTATCAGAGCGGTTGGCTCAAAGAATCTTCTGTGCTGGTTACTGAACTATATATTTCTTTTTCAAAACTATCAACATAGTTAGGTTTTCAAAGTTCTTGAAGAGTTATTATAATGGAAGCAAATCTAACTCGCATTTTTATATTCTCTATAGAAGAATTTGATGACTAAAAATTCGCATGTAGCCACATTTCTCTGCGCTACATGATGAAATGTGGTTTATCATCGAAGACGGACCCATTAAGATCACAAGAGTGAAGACAATTGTTCAAGGAGCAGTAGCTGCAAGAGTTATTATACCTAAAGTATTCCATGCCTGAATCTGCTTTGGTGATGTTTGTTAAGTATGGAGTATCACTTTTACCCTTAAAAGTATCATTTTTATGCCTAAAAGTATTAGTTTTATACCTAAAAGTATCTTATGCATGGATGTGTTGTGGTGATAGTTGTCAAGTATAGAGTATGAGTTTTATCCCTAAAAGTATCACTTTTATCCTTAAAAGTATCACTTTTATCATTAAAAGTATCACTTTTATCCTTAAAAGTATCTTATGCATGGATGCGTTGGGGTGATATTTGTCAAATATTTATTACTCTATCTTTTATATATATATTTGTAGAATGTTTATGAAGCATTTTTATTGTTCAAGAGGAATTTTAACGTTTTAACAAAATTTCACGTGGAGATATTCAACAAGTTGAAGAATGAAATGATGCATGTAAGTCCCAAGGGGTGTGGTATAAGGTTCAGAAGGGGGCAGTTGAATAAACCTTACCAAATTTTCGATTTTATTCCTTTTAAATAATTCAACAGAGTTAACTCGAATCAGCATGTGTCCTAGGGGGACAGCTAAGTTGGCTATTCAGCTAAGTTACCCACTCAACGGACTCGATAGAGCTGTTGATAGTATAACTCGGCTGCTTAAGCCAAATACTTAACTTGGCTATTTTGGTTTTTAACAGCGGAAGACTTAACACCCTTTGATCGGTTTAAAGTTTGTTTTTAACACTTGTTTTAGCACTTAGTTATTTATCAGTTGGATAGCAAATATAAACTAACAGCAGATATAAAGTAAATGTGCAGGAATGAAAATGCTGAAAGTAAATTGACACAAGTATTTTTATAGAGGTTCGAAGATGGGGTAATTCTTCTAGTCCTCTCTTCTCCAACTCCTAGAGGAATCCACTAAGTAACAGATCAGTTTACAAGCGGTTATCAGTCTGGAGATAGCCTTGATCACACAACTGGCTTCTCCTGTGACTCAGTTTCTTCACGAGGAAGTTGCCTGGCTACTTCAGCTCACTTCTCAAGTTCTTGGATTTGATCACGAAGCCCTCCAACAAACTTGATACTTGGTTCGACCTTGAACATTTCTACAGTCCTTCAACTTGGAAAGTAGACCCCTTTTGTTTCTTCAAATGTTTCCTCTTCAACTGTTTGAAGTTATCTCTCCTTCACAGCTTGTGTTGGATCGAGTTTCTTCGAGTTTTAGGCTTGAGGAATGTCTTGAATTGCTTTGAGAATATTGCAGAATAATTGCTTGAATAATGTTTGCTCTTGCTAGGTTTAGGTTTTCAAGGTGACCTTTTCTCAATAGCTTCCTCAGCCTTTTATAGTGCACATTTGAAATTTGCCCGTTGAAGAGATAGGCTAGTTTCAAATGTCAATTTGTGTTCATTGGCTTGTCTTGTCTTGTCTCCGTGACCCTTGTGGTGTTGACCTTTCCTCGTATTAAATGTCATTTCAGCTTTGCAGGTTCTGACACAAGGTGCAGTGTTTCCCATTGGTTCATTCATTTTGCACATTTCTGGGCCAAACACTTTAAGACCTGGCAGCTTGACATGTTACTATATCGAGTAATATTCTTAACTTTATTCCAAAGGATCTAAGTCAGTTGTCTTCACTTGATTTGCCGCTTTACCCCAGGTGACTTGAGTCTTCTTCAATTATGAGATTGACTCAACTATCACTTTAACTGATAGACTTGGCTTCTTGAGTTGACTTGACTGATATTTCTCACAGTTGTTCCTCAGCTGACTCTCCTTCAGTCGAGTCCTTGACTTCCTTCATGGCCATACTCGGTGTGACACATCGTAGTCTTCATTCCGATCATGATTGACTTCTTGTAATCATGACTTGGCTGACTTAACTCAGTTTTTCCAGTCCTATCTATTACAATACATAATTACAAGGAAAATGGGGTGCCAAATTCATAGTCTAAGTTTTACATGGTATCATCAAAATCTAACAAATACATTTCCTAACAATTTCCCCCTTTTTGATGATGCCAAAACTTAAAACATACAACATAAGTAAACGGCAAAAATACAAGCAGTGCAGTAACAAAGAATGTATGCTTTGATTAATCATTTTATTGATCATAGTATTCTTGTTCTTTACAAAAACTGTTTACAATAAGTATCAGAGCTTTATACAAGTAGACAATACAACGTATATCTAAGCTAAGATACATAGAGAATGAACATTACAAGGAAATTCACAGAGCTTATTACAGAAGACTTACATCAATGTATTTACAACAATGTAAAGTACATGAAGGGGTTCGCAGCACACTTCAACGCCTTTGCTGCTTCCTTCTTTTCTCTTCATCTTCAGCCCTCTTCCTGTCATCCTCTGGTCTTCTCCTCTTCCTTTCTTGTTCCTCTCGCTTCTTCCTTTCATAAGCTCGCTTAGCAGCAGGGTTATCCCTTTGCTGCCTCTTAAGCCATTCGCGATTAGATCTCTCATTCTCAGCTTCTTGCCTTCTAACAGCTTCAACGTTCCTGCGTGCAACCTCAAGGTTAGCAAGGTGATCATATTCAGCCCAATATATAAGACCCTTCTTCTCTGGATCCACATATGCCATATCTTTTGATTTTGGCCATGGTTGAGAGCCTCTCCCACTGCCACCATGCCTTCCCCATCCTGACTCAGCTCCCCTACCTCTGGGAGTATATTGTATTGGAGAATTTGACTTTTCAGCTGAGTGACTGCTGGAAGTTGGCTGCTTATCAGCTAATTTACACATTTCTAGTCCATTCTCTCAATACAAATCCCAGGCTTGTGGCAGAGTCATATCCTTAAAATAACCTTCTAATTCTAGAGTTTGGAATTTCTCTATTGATCTGGACTCATATCCATTATCAGGCATGGCAATGTGTCTCGGGGGTTTGATCGCAGTATAGTCCTTTCCGGCTGGAGGACCACCATATTGCTTCATAATTTCCTGAAGGCGAGCTGACTGCTTCTCAGCTACTTCCTCGAATGCAGCTTTGATGGCCTTCATTTTATCTTTCATGGCCAACTTAGCTTTTTGAATAGGTAGGTTCTGGGGTAGCTTGCTGAGAATGGAAGTTGTGACTTCACTTAGCTGCGGAGTTTCAGCATACATCAATTTTAAAGGAAGATTTTTCGAACTTCCTTCCCCCTCAGCTTTGTCGCCTCATTTCTTTGCTTCTTTTTTCAATCCGTTTAGGGCCTCATCTTCCCCCTTTTTGGCATCATCACCAAATGAAAGGATTAGCCCATGGTACAATCCACTCAGGAGGAAATCCAGTCGACTGATGGTAGAATCCTGCTTTGAGTCTGCTGTAGAGTGAGCTTTTCGGAACTTGGACCGAGTAGCCTTTGACTCAGCTATCACCAATTTCATCTCTGCCATTAGAAGACTGAATTTTTCATTCATGATGTTCTCTAGGCGGGTATTTCCATCTGGTGATAGTGCTTAAGCAGATCCATATCCGACTTGTGGGCGATTTACATCCTGACCATGTATTTCTTCATCCTTTTCTGATACATCGAGGTGTCCGCACTCCATAGTAACATCTTCGTAAATAAGTCCTTGAAGTGGCGGACCTGCTTAGATCGCATGGATGTCTGATGTGCAGCCCATTCCCTTATACGAACAACGATCCCTCTCAAATCAGCTGTGAGGGTTGCATCCTGATTGACTATTATAAGATCTAGAGATGCCTGGTGGCGTTCCATCTTCTCAATCTCTTCATAGATAGTCTTGAAGGTACGAACTCAGCTGTTGAGGCTGACTCGGTTGTTGGCCACTCTACATCGAAATTGAAGTCCATTGGGACAATCATATCTGTGGGAATGATGGGCTCTTCTTGCACGGAATACTTCTTTAGGTCTCTGGCAGATTCAGCCCCCAAATCTGGCAATTCGACTGTGAAGGGAAACATGTCCTCAAAAGCATCATCATGAACAAATGAAATCTCCGAGTCTGCTTGCTGGGGAGCCTTCCCTTGTTCTTGATGTGTAGTACCAGCTCTTTGTGCCTCGGCTGTGGCAGCATCATTGGTAGATGTCACAGCTGTGAAAGCCTATGACGGAGCTATTGAAGTCGTTACTGCTGCAGATGTGGAAGCCTGCGCAGCTGACTCTATTCCAGCTGGAGCATTTGTGAGAGTTTGCTCAGCTGACTGAACCTCAACTGTCTTAACAGCTTCTTCGGTCTCAGTAGGTTTGTCCTGTTGAGTTACCTGGTCCTCAGATGTCTCATCAGCGTCATCGAAAGATGATGAGGCCTTTGGAGATGGCTCATCATCGAAATGGAATCTCATTGGAGCTGTCTTATCACTGACATTACTCCGAGATTTAAGAACATCCTCAGCCTTGTCCATCGAAGAATCTTTAGGATGGGCAGACTCGGGTTCATCCTCGGATCCCAAAAATGATGTATCGATATTCGCTTGGGAATCACGAAGCGTTGATCTCCTCTTCTGCAGCAACTCCTTCTATTTGAGGAATGTTCTGTTCACCTTGCTCCTTACCTAGGGAAGTCTCAACCTACCTTAGGCCTTCTTTACCCCCAGCAGTCTCAACCGCTGTAGGGCCTTCTATAGTCCCTTCGACAGACTCAGTTGTCTTAGGATCTTCAACGTTGGCATCCTTCGGAGTCTCAACTCCTTGGATCGCACTTTCAGGGCCCAGAGTCTCAACTCCCAGGGCCTCTCCATCCTTTGCCTTAGCTGCGGCAGCAACTTCATCAGCCTTTAGAGCAGTAGACATCTCAGCTGAGACAGACTCAACTGTCCGAGCGTTGTTAATGTCACTCTGCTGGACAATGATATTCTCTTTTTCGCCTCCAAACGTCTTGATTTGGTCTCCCATAGCATCCTCCGATCCTGTTGTGGTGGAGAGAGTTTTCCCCTCAGCTGGCCCACCAGCCGAGTGAACAATGATGGGGTCACTCTCCTCCTGAGACACGGCTGTTGTTTTCTTTGAGTGTTCAACTGTAAGGGCAGGTGTCTCAACACCTTCTTCAGGGTTAGGCTTGGCTTGGGTGCCCAAATTCCCAGCTTCATCGCCAATTCCCTTGGAGCCATCTTCAGACTGCACGGGGGACGTGGTCTCAGCAATAACAGGAGCGATCTTCTTTGCCACTCCCAATGGATCAGTCCGAGGAGAGATATTGGAGGACTCTCCTGGACCTTCTTGAAGGTTCAGCTCGTGCATGGCTCTTTATTCTCTGATAGCCTGCTGCATCTCGGACTTCTCAACTGCAGCAGCTGGATTCATCTCATCATCATCACTATCAGTGGACTCATAGAGATGCTCACGTGTCCCTGTTTGCAAACACATCTTATATTTCTCCAAGGCTCTGGCTTGCTCCTCAGCTTTCTCCTTCTCTTCCTCCTTGATGAGTCGAAGGGTTTCCATACAGCTCTTTTCATTTAGAGCAAATTAGACAGTTGCATGTCCAAGGAATCTAAGAAGCTCTTCCTACTCCTCAATAAACTCAGGACGAGCAAATTGTTTCCTTGAATAATCCAGCTTTCATGCCCTCCATTCCCTTAGTCTGCGCTGAATGTCTGGGTAGACTGGAGAGTACATTATTAAATCATCATCATCTTTCTCTCCGATCTCTTGAATGGCGGCTAATGGGGCATGTTCTTCCTCAGACTCAGCTACATCTGTCTGAGGGGGTGAGACAACCTGTTCTTCCATAGGCTTAGTTGTCTCAGCTATTTCCTTCTCCGCAGCTGTCTCTCGCACATCTGGGTCTTCTACGCTCTGCTGATCAGCAGCAGTAGTCTTCTCGGGCACACCTACTAACTGCTTCTATTGAAACACAATCCTTCACCCATGAAGAGCCTGAAGAAGATGTGGAACCACAAGTCCCTCTGGTTGCCACAAAGAGGAGAAGGTTGTTTAAGAAATCAGCCCTGGAGAAGACAGCAGAGTCCGACACTCTGCCGGAGAAGCAAGAGGAGACTGCTGATGCTCAAGAGGAGCAGTCTTCCTTCCTTGACTTGGTAGTGCGCTTTTTATTCACGACTGGTGAGGAAATTTGGGGTTCCTCCTTAGTCTCGGCTGCGGGGCAGGGGCTTGGGCTGCTTGGGCAGGAGAATCAGCTGCATGGGCAGGAGCATCAGCTGCATGGGCAGGAGCTTTGGGTTTGGCTGTGGGGGCAGGTGCCTTCTTCAACTTGGCTGCTGAGGCAGGGGCAGGCTTAGATGGTGCATCTCTCTTCTTAGATTCTGGCTTTAGAGAGAGAGCATGAGAGGTCTCAGTTGTGTCTTCAGCAGGGTCAGCTGATTCCTTCTCACTTGTATCCGACTTTCTTGCATGGGCCTTCTTTTGCGCACCAGAGAGGTTCAACTTGAGCATCCTCTTGTTCACATGGAACGGCTTTCCATGGCGCAATGCTATCCCCTTCACTTCCATTAAATGGCCAATGACAAGGCCATAACCCAGCAAACATCCAAAGGTCCCCTCCTCCTTGTAGGACCGATTGATCACATTCTGGCAAACTCGGCTGAAGACGAATTCAGCCCAGTTCACGTTCTTCGCTTGCATGATTGCAACCATCACAATCAACTTAGTCTTGGACAACTGATTCAAACTCCCAAATTTCATATCCACGCACTTGGACACTGTAGGTCCCAAGGGGTGTGAGTGTAAGGTTTAGAAGGGGGGGTTGAATAAACCTTACCAACTTTTCAAATTAGTCCTTTTTAAATATTGAGTTAATACTTCACGATTTTGTGTCCTTGATGGATGCTAAGTTAGTTAATCGCCAGAGTTAGTCACTCAATGACTGGACTCGAGTTGTTGATAGAATAACTCATTTGTTTTGACTAAAGACTTGACTATATCTTGTGATTTGTTTTTTGGAAGACTTAACACCCTTGAATTTGGTTAAGTTTGTTTTAATACTTGGTTTTAGCACTCGATTGATTATCAATTGGATAGCAAATTTATCGTGAGATATAAAAATAAGATGCGAGAAATTAAAGTGATGAAATGTAAATGACACAATAAGTTTTGATAGAGGTTCGAAGATGGGGTAATTCTTCTACTCCTCTCTTCTCCAACTCCTAGAGGAATCCACTAAGTATTGATCAATATACGAGTGGTTAACGATCCAGATATAAGTCTTGATCACAAAGCGACTTGATCCTTTGGGACTCGATCTGGAGATGCCTTGGTCACGCACTGGCTTCTCGTGACGACTCAGCCTTCTTACAGGGCAGTTTGCGCTTGCTACTACAGCCCACTTGCTCAAGCTTCTTGGATTTGATCACGAAGCCCACCAAAAACTTGAGACTGGTTCGACCTTGAACCTTCCTACAATCCTCCGTGGAATGTAGACCCCTTGATTCTTCAAAAATTTCCTCTTCAACTGATTGAAGTTATCTTTCCTTCACATGTGAGTGTTGGATTGATTTCCTTCGTAATGTAGGCTTGAGGATTGATCTTGAATGATTTTAGAATATCTTAGGTTACAGTTCAAATGTTTACTTGAATGTTCGTGGTTATAGTAGTGTGAGATTCATGCATTTGTTCAATGTGCTCTTGCAATTTTGTCTTTGCATCAGTATTCTCAGCTCGCCAGACCAACAACTTGTTGAACAATGTTCTGAAATATCGAGCTTGTTCCACATGCATTGTTTGCTGCTGTTGCCACCACTCTCGGATCCTGACTATGATGCCTCTCAAAGTAGCAGTAAGGTTGGCGTCCCCATGTTATCCGGCCCTACTTGTTTGCTTCCTCTTTTCGGTGACGGCAAAGCGTCAAAGTCATAGTTAGCCGGAACAATGGTGTCTGATGGAATGACAGGATCAAGTCTGTGGAAGCGCTCGCAATCTTTGTCTGATTCTTCAGGGAGGTCAGGTACCTCCAGAGAGAAGGGAAATGATTCTATGAAGTAATCATCACGCGCAACTGGAATTTGTTCAATGATAAGTGATGCTCGTGAAGTTCCTTGTGGAGTCGAACCTCTTTGCATCTTGGGGAGAGTGCGTGAGACTCTGTTTCACCTGGGTGTTGTGAAGTTGACCCGACTTGCGAGCCTCATTTGTCTTAACATGCCTTCGTCGGTCTCAAGTTGGTTTTTCCAAATGAGTTGGACTGGTCCTCGGCCTTATCGAGCGTCATCGGACGATGATGAGATTTCCATGGGTGGCTCAACATCAAAGTTGAATGTTTGGCGAGTAGTCTTGAGGTCGACTTACTCGTGGTTGGAACATCCTCACTGAGTCTTTGGGATCGATCCACGGGGATGACTCGGCTTCATCGTCTCCTTCCGATCCCGAGAAAGGTTACATCGGGATTATCCTGGGAATCATGAAGAGCACTTATCTCCTTTTCTAATGGATCAATGATAGCGGGGAGGGATGTTATGTGCTTCGGTTTTCTACCCCAGGAAGTCTCAACCTCCCGTTGGCCTTCATTACCTCCTGCGATCTCAACTACGGCGAGGCCTTGGACATCCCTTTCGATAAAGTGTCAATGTCTTGGGGTCTTTCGAGGTGGCATCCATTGGAGTCTCAACTCCATGGATTGCACTTTCATCGCCAGTGTTAACTCCCAAGGTAGTTCCTTCGTGCTTCGATCGCATCGGCGGCGTCATTATTAGCCTGCAGAGCGATTGGCACCGAGAAACAATCACAATCGCCATCGAGCCTCGTCGATGTGACAACTTGATGTGTATTCTCGTGATTGTTCCTTCTCCACCTCACCTCCTAAATTCATTGTGGAGTCACGGTGCAAACATCCTCCGACCTTGCTGCGGTGGAAGGAGTTTCCCCTCGGTGGCACACCGGTGAGTGACTTGGAATGGGGTCACTCGTCTCCAAACTCTGGTTGTTCCCATTGAGTATTCAGCCATTGGGGCAGGTGGTAAGACACCTTCATTAGGGGTTGGCTCGATTGTGGTCCCCACTATCCCAATTTCATCGCCATTTCCCTTAACACCTTCCTCCGAATGAGCTGGGGAAGTGGTGGTAGCAACAACAGTGGCAATATGTTGCACCACTCCTATAGGATCTATTTCCAGCTGTGATTTGGAGGACTCTCCTGGTCCCTCCATCATTCTTTGCTCATGTAGGATTCTGGACTCTTACATTGCTTCTTTGCATTTGCAACTCTTACGTGGTAGCAACAGGGTTCGATCCTCATCACTTTTCGATAGGGCGTCAAGGTGAGAGTGTGTATGATCGGTAGTGCCGGTGAGAGAGGCGAGATCTTTGGCCTTCTCACATGCCTCTGCGTCCTCAGCTGCTTTAGCCCATTCGTTTTCTTTTCGAATCTGCAGTATATTGATGCAATTATCCTCATGAAGGGCTTGCAGCACTGTGTCCACCTCAAGAAACTTGAAGAGTTCTTCTTCCTCAGCAATGAACTCTGGATTTTCAAACTGCACTTTGGATAGGCTCAACTTCCATTTTCTCCACTCTCGCAGATGATTTTGGATGTCTGGATACAATGGAGAGTACATGATTACATCGTCTTCATCATTCTCTTGTTGGCCCTCATTTCCAGGTATTAAGGGTAGCAGACTTCGCTGCTCGACACCCTCAGTAGCCTCTGTTACAGGTGGAGAGACAACCCTATCAACAGGTGATTCGGTTGTCTCAGTCATTCCTTGTTCCTTAGCTGTTTTGTCTACAGCTGGGTCTTCGGGTTGCCTCTGCTGATCGGCCTCAGCAGACTTGGTCGTTTCATCGATCACGTTTGGAGACTCTACTTCTCCAGCAGTTTCGGGTATCTTCTCCAGCTGAGTGGCTGAATCAGCCGGTTTCTCAAGCTCAGAACGCTTGAAAATTCTTCTTCTTCTTTTTGTTTGTACCAGAGGGATTTCTGGTTTGGATAAGGTTTCTTCTGAGTCCTGGGCGGCGGGGGCCGGTGCTGTTGTCTTCTTCTGAGGAGCTGGCCGTCTTGGCTTATCAGTTCTCTTTTTCTTGATGACCGGAGAAGGTATTTGAGATTCCTTCTCCGCTGCAGCTGCAGGGGCAGGAGACACGACGGGCGAGGGCGAGTGACTCGGCTGCGAGGGCGGGAGCAGATTTCCTTTAATTTTCTGCAGGGGCGTGATCTTCTTAGCAGTGCAGAGAGCGACCTTTTTCTTTGGAGGAGAGGAGACACCATTTGTATCTTGTGGTGGTGATTCTCTCTCACTCGTGATCGCTCTCTTAGCGTAGGCTCTCTTCTGTGCGCCAGAGAGGTTTGATCTGAACATTCTCTTGTTTACATGGAACGCCTTTCCATGTCGAAGAGGGACTCCTTTTACCTCCATCAGCCGGCCAATCACCAGGCCGTATCCTAGGGAACCTCCAAACGTTCCATCCTCCTTGAAGGATTTGTTCCCAACGTTCTGGCAGAGTCTGCTGTAGACAAACTCAGCCCAGTTCACTTTCTGTTCTTCAATGATCGCAGCCATTACGATCAACTTTGCTTTGGATAGCTGGTCAAAGCTGCCAAATTTGATATCTATGCATTTGGCAACGATGTCCAGCAATTTGTGGTAGTCCTCCTTCTGACCTCTTATTAGTGTGTAGACTACTTTTCAAAGATAGTCGGACTTGGCTACTTCCTTCCAAGCGGCGATCGAGTCAACACCGGCTTCATTAATTTCGACACTCCTTCCGCGCAGAACAAGCGGTGTTACGCCAAATCCTTGGCAGTAATGATGAACTCTTTTCCATGAACAGAGGACTTGATGCCCTCATCGTGAACCTCAGCGTTCACGTAGAACTGTGCGACCTCTTCCACATAGGTCATCGGAAACTCCAACGTCAGAAATGGTTTCAGCCCAGACGTTTCCAATTTCTCAGCAATCTTCTTCACTAGGGTGTCGTTGGACCCCTGTTTCACCATACCATCGAAATCCACAGTAGACCCGGTGTGGATTTGCTTTCCTAGCTTGACAAAATCATGAGTGGATGCCATTTCTCAGTATTTTACCGAATGAAACTTTAGAAAATGATCTGAGGATTGAAAGGGTTTTGAGAGAAAATTTTGCTTTTGCTTTCGAGAGAGAGATGAACAGTTTTTGGTAAAGTGAGAGAGAAATGGACGAAATGGTTTAAGTATGGTTCATGAAAGGACGTGCGGGTGGTTTTTGAAATGTGATCAAAATCAACGGCTTACATCTTGCACGCCGATTTCTATTTAATGTCTCGTATTTAATGCGGCAGCATTTATATCCAATCATAAGCTTGGTGTGCGGCTTTTTTGTACACGTCATAATTATCTTTGACGTCATTCTTAAAAACATTCCCGATTAGTAAACACGACTGCGTTTTTGTCACTTTGCTCATAAATGACTCAGCTTGTCCCTTAGCTGATTTAACTCTTTTCTCCTCGCATGTAAATACTCATTTGTACCTAACTCAGTCTGTTGTCTTTTCGATACGGTTGATTCACTTAGCTGATTTAAGAGTTCAGCTCTTTTTCCTCTTTTCGTGTTTCATTTCTTTTCTTTGAGTCTTCTGAGTGTCAACTCAGCTCAATTAATCCTAACTCATGCTTGAGTTCTTCAAATCTTGACTCACATAATGGTTTTGTGAATATGTTTTAATCGCTTATCGGTTGAAATATATTCCAAGGTGGTGTCCTTCTTTTCAACATGATCTCTTATGAAGTGATATCTGACATCGATATGCTTTGTTCTTGAGTGCAACACAGGATTTTGAGTGATTGCAATTGCACTTGTGTTATCACACAAGATTGAAATTTCCTTTTTTTCAACTTCATAGTCTCTCATTTCTTTGTCTCATCCATAGGACTTGGGCACAACAACTTGTTGCCCAGCCTATGTATTCTCCTTGACTATGGAGGTGGCTATTGAATTTTTTTTGCTAAACCAGAAATTAGCCTATTTCCAAGCATTTGACATGTGCACGAGGTGCTCTTCTGTCAACTCTACATCCAAAGATAGTCGAGTCCGAATAGCCAATTAGTTTGAATCCACCTTCCTTTGGATACCATAAGCCAACTTCTTGGCTTCCTTTCAAATATCTCAAGATCCTCTTGGCTGCGATCATATGGCTTTCTTTTGGAGCAGATTGAAATCTTGCACATACACCTACGACAAAGGTGATGTCCGGCCGCTTCTTTGTGAGATAAAGCAATGATCCAATATGTGCTCAGTATCTTGTTTGATCTACTGGGCTTGCCATCCGCATCCATGTCCATTTTGATTGATGTATTCATTGGTATTTTTATCAAGACTTCTCTTCCATACCAAATTTCTTCATTAATTCTCGGTGTATTTTGTTTGACTTATGAAGGTTCCATCCTTCATTTTGTTTCACTTGGAGTCCAAGGAAGAATGTCAGCTCTCCCATCATGCTCATTTCAAATTTGCTCTGCATGAGGTTTGAAAATTTATCACACAGCTCTTTGTTTGTGGATCCAAAAATGATGTCATCCACATATATTTGAACAAGCAAGTATGCTCTTCTGTCTTGAATTCTGAAGAGTGTTCTATCCACTTTTCCTTTTGTGAATCCATTCTCAGTCAGGAATTGTGATAATGTATCATACCATGCTCTGGGTGCCTGTTTCAATCAATATAGAGCTTTCTTGAGTTTGTATACCTTATCTCCAAGAGTCTTCTGCTCAAATCCAGGAGGTTGTTCAACATATACTTCTTCTTGTGAATCCATTCTCAGTCAGGAATGCACTCTTTACATCCATTTGATATACAATAAAGTTCTTGTGAGCTGCATAGGCAAGAAACATCCTTATGGCTTCCAATCTTGCCACAGGAGCAAATGTTTCATCAAAATCTATCCCTTCTTCTTGGCAATATCCTTTGGCTACCAATCTTGCTTTGTTTCTTACCACAGAACCTTCCTCATTCATCTTGTTTCTGAATACCCATTTAGTGCCAATAACATTTTGATGGGTAGGTCTTTGAACGATTCCACACTTTATTTCTTTCAAACCGATTGACTCTTCTTGCATGGCTTGAATCAATGTGTGTCATCCAATGCTTGTGACACATCTTTAGGCTCTATTTGTGAGATGAAGCGAGGTAAACATTGCTTCTTGTTGAGTTCGGATCTTGTTTTGACACCTTCTCTTACATCTCCAATGACTAGTTACGGTGGATGGTCTCTCGGCCATCTTACATCGGGTTGGAGTAAGTTAGTGGATTGATCGTCTTGCATTGTGTGTTGCTTTGATCAACTCTCTCATCATCACTTAGTTGCAGATTTTCCAACTGTTTTTGAGACTCGGCTATCTCATCTTCATCCGGGTTTATAATTCCGGCTTGACTTGACAAAGATAGGGACTCTTTCGCATGGTTGGTTGATTCACTTATCGATTGATTCTTCAATGTCTTCTCCATTTACATTTGGCTCATCAAACACCACATGAATGGATTCCTCTGTAACCATTGTCCTCTTGTTGAGTACTCTGTAGGCTTTGCTTTCAGCTGAGTATCCCAAGAAGATACCTTCATCAACTTTAGCATCAAAAGCCTTTAAATTATCTTTGTCATTGTTATGGATGAAGCATTTGCATCCAAATATTCTAAAATATGCAACACTTGGCTTTCTCCCTGTCCAAATCTCATAGGGAGTCTTTGTCAGCTGTCTGTTTTATCATGCATCTATTTTGAGTATAGCATCTTTGTGTTTATTGCTTGACCCAAAATCTTTTAGGTAGCCCCGCTTGACTAATATGGTCCTTGCCGCTTCATTGAGAGTTTTGTTCCTTCTTTCTCGCAACTCCATTTCTTTGTGGAGTCCTTGCTCGAGATAATTCATGACCAATACCATTTTCAATACAATAATGCGAGTTATTATACTATTGACAAACTCGGTTCCTCCTCAGATCTTATTTTGATAATGGTTTGACTTTTCTCATTTTGGATTCTTTTCATCAGCTGTGGTAGTTTCTGCAGAGTTTCTTTCTTCTTACACATGAATATTGTCCATGTATACCTTGAGTAGTCATCTACTACCACTAAGGTGTATTTCTTCCCACTTATGCTATTGGTTCAATGGACCAAATAGATCCATATGTAGTGGTGCAATATTTTTGTTGAAGATGGATATGTCTTTTCTTTGAATGATGATTTGATTTGCTTTCCTTCTAACATGCATCACATATACTCTCCTTCTTGTATATCGAGTCTGGAAGTCCTTCCACAAGATTGCTTTCGGCGCAAGCTTGTTAATTGTTTTGAAATTCGGGTGACTCAAAGCTTCTTGTGCCACAACCAACTTGATTCTACTGTGTGCTCTTTGCTAGTAGACAAGTGCTTGGTGTTGCGATTGACCAATCTACCACATACATGTTCTTTTGTCTCGCATCCTTGCAACACAAACTCATTGGATTGAGTGTCCTTGATTTGGCATATACCCATGTTGAATCCAACATTATAGCCTTTGTCACGAGTTGGCTAATACTTAGATTGAAGTTGAGTCCTTCAACATATGCAACATCCGTGATTTCTAATCCATTTTTCTTGATGGATCCAATGCCTCTTATTTCTCCTGGAGCTTCATTTCCTCCAAATATGACTTTTGCACCTCGACTTCCTTGAATTTTGACAGATTTTTCTTGTTTCTGTCATATGTCCGGGAATGACCACTATCCATGTACCAGGTTCCTTGGCACTCGGTCATTCCTTGAACCCGCAATCAAGGAAATGAAGTTTTAGGTACCCATACTTGTCAGGTCTGAGGGGTTAGTATTGTAAGATGATCCAACCAACCTATAGCCAAATGATTTGACTCTAAGGGGTTGCCATCTATCGATGCCATAATCATAATTACTTTTGGCAAATTGCTTGGGGGTTCTAGGTTCATACAATTTTGTCTCTTTTTGTCGTATATGTGTGTATGTGTTTTAGCAATTGCCTTCTTTGGGTAGTTGTGATATCTCTGAGTGTAGTGCCTAGGTGCATATGTGTGTGTCTTTGATGAAAGCTCTTATACCTTTGGAATGGCCTTTCTTTGAGTTTGAGGACCTTTGCCATTTGGGCTTATATTCCATAGGTCTTTTGCCGATAGTTCACATTATTCCAATCACTTGGCTTGGGTATTTTCTACCATTCCCTTCATATGTGTTTCTTTTATAGAACTTACGGGGTTTTTGGTAGCTCTGTTTCTTCTTTACTGAGTATCTCCTATTTGGAGTTTGCTAAGGAACTTATTTGGATTTCTTCTCTCTTTGTCCTCTCAAGACACTCAATGGTTGTTTTCCTTTTCCTTTATAACCAAGGCCAGTTTGCTTGTGATTGTGCTTTGGAATAAATGTGTGTGCACCATTTGGAGTTTTGGACTTTAGAGATACTTCATTGCTTGAAGATCCTTTTTCTAAAATCACTTTTGGAGCTTGACATAGCACAGAGGAATTAAATCCTAAGCCTGTCTTGTCTCCACATTCTCTTTGACTCATAATAAGATCATCCAATGATTTAGATGCCTTAGTGAATGAGGCAATCACATTTTTGAGGTCATTCTCTCTCTTTTCTATAGCAGTTATCTCTGCTATTAGCTTAGCATTTTCAGCCTTTAGACTTTCATTCTCATCAGCTATTTGACTTAGGGTACTCAGCTTCTTAGTCAGCTGTGAGTTTTGGCATTTGAGTAGGTTGTTTTCCTCATTTAGTAGTGTGTGTGAGGATTTAATGTGTTCAAAATCTTTCATCATTTTGCCTAATGAATCATAAAGATCAGTGGGTGATGAAGTGTGTGTGTCACAGTCACTATCACTAGAATCTGAGAGTGATGAAT
Organism: Rehmannia glutinosa; assembly: GCA_016081115.2. Taxonomy (NCBI): domain Eukaryota; kingdom Viridiplantae; phylum Streptophyta; class Magnoliopsida; order Lamiales; family Orobanchaceae; genus Rehmannia; species Rehmannia glutinosa. The sequence goes on from CM071936.1 coordinate 69,847,903, forward strand.
TAGAGTGTACCTCATCTTCTTGATCAGGTTGGTTTTGTTCATTGGCCATCAAACAGATCAAGGCTTCTTCTTCAGAGTCACTTGAGTAGTCAGCTTCACTACTCTCTGAATCATTTGTATCTTTTGACTTGGCTATCTCGTGATCTCTGCGGCCAACATTGCCTTTTTCTTTTCTTGTCTTCTTTCTATGAAGACCTTTCTTTCTTCTTCATTCCTGTATTTGTTGACTACAGGATATGGGCAATCAATGGCATAGTGACATGGTTGCAGCGGTTCAAGCATAGATTTTCAACCTTTTGATCGACTCTTTCCATTCTTGGATTGTCACCCTTTGATATTCAATTTTTTTATGTTCTGCTCTCTTGGTTGGCCTATCTTCCTTGACTTGGAGGGAGCCGAGTGTCTTACGGAGGATTCGCCCTTGCCTCTCTTGTAGTTCTTATTGAAGAACTTGTTAAACCTTTTAACCAACAGGGCTATTTCCTCTTGGTCAATGACTTCTTTGACCTCGGATCTCTTGCCATCCTTAATAATTAGAGCGTTTGTTTTGGGCACTGATTGTCTCTTCTGGTCTTTTCTTCTCGGCTCAAATTCGTAGGCTTTGAGATCCGAGAATAGCTCATGGTTGGATGTCTTAGATAGGTCCATGGAATGTCTTAGTGCCATGACCTTCATTTCCCATTCAAATTTGGGAGACTTCTTAGAATCTTCATACACATTTCTTCATGTGTATATTCTTTTCCAAGTGTAGATAGCTCGTTGGTAATTTCCGTGAACCGAGCATCCGGTGATCCAAGGTCTCTCCTGCAAGAATTTTAAAATTTTCAAATTTTTGTACAAAGAACAGATAGTTTATTTTCCTTGATTTGCTCGAGCCTTCACAAATCAATGTTAGCTTGTCCTGCATTTCTTTAGCCGTTTTGCATGATTTGACTTTGTTGAACATAGCTTTGTCAAGGTTTTGTAAAGAATGTCCTTGGCCACATTGTCCAAGTTATATCTTTTTCTGTCATCATTTGTCCATTCGGCTCTTGGTTTTTCAACTATGTAGTGGGAGCAACATCCTCTTCACCTTCAATTGCAGAGCTCTCCTTGCATTTGTGTTCACTTTTAAAATTTGCAGTGGCCCATCCTCTATCACTATCCACATCTCATCATGTAATCTTTGATAGATGAGCTCGCATACGAATTTTCCAATCATCAAATTCTTTAATTGTGAACATAGGGATGCGTGTCAAATTTGCTTCCATGATAATAACTTTTACTGGTAAAAAGAGTTTTTGAGAGATCAAGTACTAAAAACAGGACTTTGAGAAATTTGGAGATCTAGTTCAAGAACGATGCGGAAGGCTCAATGAACCAACCGCTCTGATACCACTTGTAGGTCCCAAGGGGTGTGAGTGTAAGGTTTAGAAGGGGGGTTGAATAAATCTTACCAACTTTTCAAATTAGTCCTTTTTAATATTTAGAGTTAATACTTCACGATTTGTGTCTCGATGGATGCTAAGTTAGTTAATCGCAGAGTTAGTCACTCAACAGACTGACCGAATTTGTTGATAGAATAACTCAATTGTTTTGACTAAAGACTTGACTCTACTGTGATTTGTTTTCAGCGGAAGACTTAACACCCTTGAATTTGGTTAAGTTTGTTTTAATACTTGGTTTTAGCACTCAGTTGATTATCAATTGGATAGCAAATTTATCAGTAGATATAAAAATAAGATGCAGAAATTAAAGTGTTGAAATGTAAATGACACAATAAGTTTTTATAGAGGTTCGAAGATGGGGTAATTCTTCTACTCCTCTCTTCTCCAACTCTGGAGGAATCCACTAAGTATTGATCAATATACGAGTGGTTAATGATCCCGATACAAGTCTTGATCACACACGGTGACTTGATCCTTTGGGACTCGATCTGGAGATGCCTTGGTCACGCAGCGGTGGCTTCTCGTACGACTCGGCTTCTTCACAGGGTTGCGCTTGCTACTACTACTGACCCACTTGCTCAAGCTTCTTGGATTTGATCACGAAGCCCTCCAAAAACTTGAGACTGGTTCGACCTTGAACCTTCCTACAATCCTCCGTGGAATGTAGACCCCTTGATTCTTCAAAAATTTCCTCTTCAACTGATTGAAGTTATCTTTCCTTCACAGGTGAGTGTTGGACTGATTTCCTTCGTAATGTAGGCTTGAGGATTGATCTTTAATGATTTGAGAATATCTTAGGTTATAGTTCAAATGTTTGCTTGAATGTTCGTGGTTCAGGTCCAGGTAACCTTCTCTCAGAGTTATTCCTCAGCCTTTTATAGTGATCTTTCAAAAATCTGCCCGTTGAAGAGATAGGCTTATTTTTGAAAGTCACTTGTGGTCATTGGCTTGTCTTGTTGCGATCCTTGGAATTTCCATTTCCTCGTATGAATGATTCTTGACTTTTTGAGTTCGACATGGTGCGAGTGCTTCCCATTGGTTTATTCCTCTTGCATGCTTCTGGAACTGCGCACTTCAAGAAAGGCAGTATGGAGGTATTACTTGTTTAAGTAATTCTCTTGATTTTCGTGCAACGGATCTCTTTCAGTTGTCTTGACTTGACTACATTTTCTTAACATCCCCAGGTGACTTGAGTCGACTTCCAATCGTTGATGACTCTTGTCACTTCGACCTTGAGACTTGGTGTCTTGAGTTGACTTGATCGATACTTCACTCATTGCATCTCATTTGCACCTTGATCGAGTTCCCATCTTCTCTTTCTTTGCCATACTCATTTGTCTTGCAATGAGTCTTCCTTATAGTCTCCGGTTGTCTTCTTGCATGTTTAGGCATAGGCGACTTAACTCGCTCGACCCAATTTATCCATTACAATGCAGTTTACAACAAAAATGGGGTGCCAACTTCCTATTCTAAGTTTTACATGGCATTCATCAAAATCTGAAAAATAATTTCCCAACAGACACGATGTCCATTAGTTTGTGGTAGTCTTCCTTCAGAAAGTCCTTCTTGGCTGTATACACAGCCTTCGCAGCATACTCCGGCTTTACAACTTCCTTCCAAGCTGCAGCCAGGTTGACATCCTTCTCAGCGATGTCCTTCAATCCTTCAGAGGGTAGGAAACAGTGCTCAGCAAGGTCCTTTGCAGTGATTCTAATGGACTTGTTGTGGACGGATGAATGGATTTCATCGTCGTGCACCTCAGCGTTCATGTAGAACATAGCCACTTCTTCAAGATAAGTGTGCGTGAACTGCATCGATAGAAAGTCCTTCAAATCGGACTTTACCAGCTTTTCAGCTATCTTCTTCACCAGGGCACCATCAACTCCCTGCTTAATCATCCCAGCAAAGTCCACGGACGATCCGGTGTGGATTTTCTCAGATAACAATGCGAAATCGTGTTTCACAGCCATTTCTAGAACTTTTAACCGATTGAAAATGCGAAAAACTGAACATGAAGAACTAGGGTTTCGAACTTGGTTGCAGAGAGAAAAATGTTTTCTTGCTGAAGATGAGTAAGTTTGCGTGAGGAGAGAGAAAGTGAAATTTCGTATATAAGGGACGTGAAAGGACGATTTTTGGAATTTGAAAAATTTGATCAAGATCAACGGTTGAGATTAAGTCTTCAAAACCGCATTAAATTCCACACATTAAATGCAACAGCATTTATATCTAATCATATGGTTTACTGTGCAACTTTTGTACTAACAGTCATAATTACGCTGACGTCATCCTTAAAAACATTCCCGCTCAATTAAACGACTGTGTTTTTGTCACTTAGCTCATAAATGATTCAACTTTCTTCCAAAGTGACTTAGCTCTGCTTCTCTCTTCACATATAATCACTTAGTCGTGCTAACTAACTCGTCTGTTGTCTTCCGTAAATTTCATTTCACTTGGCTGAAATGTGAAACTTGCTCATTTTTCATTTTCTCATCTTCTTTCTCTGCTGATTGAGTCTTCTGAGTAATCTAACTCAGCTCAATTAACCCTAACTCATTCTTGAGCTCTTCAAACCTTGATTCACATAATGGTTTTGTGAATATGTCATCTAACTGCTTATCAATTGAAATGTATTCTAAAGTGATGTCTTTCTTTTCAACATGATCTCTTATAAATGATATCTGACATCAATGTGCTTTGTTCTTGAATACAAAAATGGAATCTGAGTGATTGCAATGGCACTAGTGTTATCACATATAATTGGAATATCTTTTTCTTCAATATCATAATCTCTCAGTTGTTGTCTCATCCATAAGACTTGACAACAACTTGTTTGCCATGACTATGTACTCTGCTTCATCTGTGGATGTAGCTATTGAATTTTATTTCTTGTTGAACCAAGAAACCAATCTATTTCCAAGCATTTGACATGTACCTGAAGTACTCTTCATGTCCACTCTACATCCAGCATGGTCTGAGTCTGAGTATCCTACCAGCTTGAATCCTCCTTCCTTTGGATACCATAAGCCGACTTCGACATCCCTTCAAATACCTTAGGATTCTCATAGATGCGGTCATGTGGCTCTCTTTTGGTGCGATTGAAATCTAGCATATACACCTCTTGCAAAGGTGATGTACGGCTGCTTGTTGTTAAATAGAGCCAAGATCCAATGAGGACTCTATATCTGGTTTGATCAACAGTTTTGTCATCTGCATCCATGTCCATCTTGACTGATGTATTCATAGGAATCTTCATAGAAGACTTCTCTTCCATACCAAATTTCTTCATTAAATCTCTGGTATACTTGGTTTGACTTATGAAGGTTCCATCCTTCAATTGCTTGACTTGAAGTCCTAGGAAGAAAGTCAGTTATACCGTCATACTCATCTCAAATTTTACTTGCATGAGGTTTGATAACTTGTCACACAGCTCTTTGTTTGTGGAACCAAAAATGATATCATCTACATATATTTGGACAAGCAGTATACTCTATCCATCTTAAATCCTGAAGAGTGTTCTATCAACCTTGACTTTGGTGAATCCATTGTCAGTTAGAAATTGAGACAATGTATCATACCATGCTCTTGGTGCTTGTTTCAATCCATACAGTGCTTTCTTGAGCTTGTAGACCTTATCTCCAATAGTTTTCTGCTCAAAACCTGGAGGTTGTTCAACATAGACTTCTTCTTCTAACAGTCCATTTAGAAATGCACTCTTCACATCCATTTGATATACAGTGAAGTTCTTGTGTGCAGCATAAGCAAGAAACATCCTTATTGCTTCCAATCTGGAACCAGGAGCAAATGTTTCATCAAAATCTATACCTTCTTATTGGCAATACCCTTTGGCTACCAATCGTGCTTTGTTTCTTACAACAGATCCTTCCTCAATCATCTTGTTTCTGAAAACTCACTTAGTACCAATAACATTTTGGTAGGTTGGCCTCTCTTTGTTCCTTTCAAACTGATTCAGCTCTTCTTGCATGGCCTGAATCCAATGTGTGTCTTCCAATGCTTGAGACACATATTTAGGCTCTATTTGGGAAATAAAACAAGTGAACATAGCTTCGTGATGTGCTCTGGATCTGGTTCTTATGCCATCTCTAACATCTCCAATAACTAACTCTGGTAGATGGTCTCTCAGTCATCTCACATCAGGTTAGATTAAGTCTGCTGGATTCAACCGTTTCGCAGCTAAGTTGTCTTGAACAGCTCATTCATCTTCATCAGTTGTAGACCTTCCAGCTGTCTTTGAGATTCAACTGTCATCATCAGGGTTGAGTGCTCTCAATCCAGCTTGAACATAAGGACTCTTCTGCATAGTTGGTTGATTCAGCATATCAGCTAACTCATCAATGTCTTTTCCATTCACATTAGGTTCATCAAAAACCACATGGATAGACTCTTCTGTGACCATAGTCCTCTTGTTCAGCACTCTATAGGCTTTACTCTCAGCTGAGTATCCCAAAAAGATACCTTCATCAGCTTTAGCATCAAAAGCCTTCAAATTATCCTTGCCATTATTATGGATGAAGCATTTACATCCAAATATGTTGAAATATCCAACATTTGGCTTTCTCCCTGTCTAAGTTTCAAAGGGAGTCTTGGTTAATTGTCTATTAATCATGCATCTATTCTGAGTATAGCATGTTGTATTTATGGCTTCAGCCCAAAATCTCTTAGGCAATCCAGCTTCAGCTAACATTATCCTTGCAGCTTCCTTGAGAGTCATGTTTCTTCTTTCAGCTACTCCATTCTGCTGTGAAGTTCTTGATGTTGATAACTCATGACCAATACCATTTTTAACACAATACTGAGTTATTATTTCATTGACAAAATCAGTTCCCCTGTCTGATCTTATCTTTATAATGGTTTGGCTCTTCTCATTTTGAACTCTTTTCATCAGCTGAGGTAACTTTTGCAGTGTTTCCTTCTTTTTACACATGAAAATTGTCCATGTATATCTTGAATAATCATCCACCACCACTAAGGTGTATTTCTTTCCACTGATGCTAGCTGGCTCAACTGGATCAAATAAATCCATATGCAACAGATGTAATATCCTTGTTGAAGAAGGACTTGGCTTATCCTTGAATGATGATTTAATTTGCTTTCCCATATGGCATGCATCACATATACTTTATTTCTTGTACACTGAGTCTAGAAATCCTTCTACAAGATGACTCCTTGCAAGCTTGTTTATTGTCTTGAAATTCAGGTGACTCAGCTTCTTGTGCTACAGCCAACTTGATTCGGCTGTACTCTTGGCTAGCAAACATGTGTTTGGTGTGGCAGTAGACCAATCTATCACATACATATTCTTTTGCCTTGTACCTTGCAACACTATTTCATTGGATTCAACATCTTTGATCTGGCATACTCCCATGTTGAATCCTACATTGTAGCCCTTGTCACATAGTTGGTTGATGCTTAACAGATTGAAGTTGAGACCTTCAACATAAGCAATATATGTGATCTCCAATCCATTTTTCTTGATGGATCATGTGCCTTTGATCTCCCATGGAGCTTCATTTCCTCCAAATGTGACTTTTGCACCTCTAATCTCCTTGAATCTTGACAGATTTTTTTTTTTTTTTTTTGTCATATGTCTGGAACAACCACTATCCATGTACCAGGTTCCTTGGCACTCAGTTGTTCCTTGAACTTGCAATCAAGGAAATCAGTTTTTAGGTACCCATACTTGTCTGGGTCCTAGGGGGTTAGTGCTACAAGATGTTCCAACCAACCTATAGCCAGATGATCTGACTCTAAGAGGTAGCCATCTATCAGTGCCAAAGTAATAGTGCACATTAGCAAATTGCTTGTGGGTTTTAGGATCATTCAACTGTCTCTTTTGTTTGTATGTCTGTGTGTGTTTTAACAATTGCTTTCTTGGGATAGTTGTGGTATTTCTGAGTGTAGTGCTTAGGTGCATATGTGTGCTGATAATAGCTCTTTTGCCTTTGGAATGACCTTTGTTGAGGTTTAAGTCTTTCCCATTTTGGCTTGTATTCCATAGGTCTTTGCTGATGTTTCACATTATTCCAATCAGCTTGGTTTGGATAGTTTCTACCATTCCCATCATGTGTATTTCTTAGATGAAATTTATGGGGTTTTTGGAAGCTCTGTTTGGCTTTTACAGAGTATTTTCTATTTGGAGTCTGCTGAGGGACATGTCTGAATTTCTTCTCAACTGTCCTTTCAGCATACTGAACTGGCTTCTTTCCTCTACCTTTATAACCAAGGCCAGTGTGATTGTGATTGTGCTTTGGAGTGAATGTGGGTGCAGCATTTGGTGTTTTGGGTTTTTGGAATTCTTCATTACTTGAAGATCCCTTTTCCAAAATCACTCTTGGAGTTTGACTATGCACAAAGGAATTAAATCCTATGCATGTCTTGTCTCCACATTCTTTTTGACTCATGATTAGTTCATCCAATGATTTGGATGCTTTTGTAAATGAGGCAATCACATGTTTAAGATCTTTTTCCCTCTTTTCTGTTAGCAGCTAACTCTGCTATTATCTTTGCATTTTCAGTTTTTAGCTTGGTGTTCTCATCAGCTATTTGACTCAAAGTACTCAGCTCTTTTGTCAGCTGTGAGTTTTGGCTTTTAAGCTGGTTGTTTTCCTCATTTCAAAGCGTGTGTGAGGATTTGATGTGTTCAAAATATTTCATCATTTTGCCTAATGAATCATAAAGATCTGTGGGTGATAAAGTGTGTGTATCACAGTCACTATCGCTTGAATCAGAATGAGATGAGTTAGAGTGTACCTCACCTTCTTGATCTTGTTCTTTGGCCATGAGGCAGATCATAACCTCTTCCTCAGAATCACTTGAGTAGTCTGTTTCACTACTATCTAAGTTTGCTGCCTCTTTGCACTTGGCTGGCTCAGCAGTCTCAGCAGCCAACACGACTTTCTTCTTTTCCTGACTTCTTTCCCTGAAGACTTTTTTTTCTTCTTCATTTCTATACTTGTTGAGTGGTGGATATGAACAGTCAATTGCAAAATGTCTGGTATGTCATGCAATTCCAACACGGGTTCTCGGCTCTTTTATCGGCTATATTCTGTTTCTTTGGTTATCAACTCTCTGATAATCAGCTCTTTGATGCTCAGCTCTCTTGGGTGATCTGTCTTCCCTTGCCTTGGAAGGTGTTGAATGTCTTCTGGAGGTTTCACCCTTGTTCCTATTATAGTTCTTGTTGAAGAACTTGTTGAATCTTTTTACCATGAGGGAAATCTCCTCCTGGTCAATGGTCTCCTTTGGCTCAGCTCTTTTTCCATCACTGGCCAACAATGTTGATGTCTTGGCTACAGCTGTTTCCTCCTGCTCTTTACTTCTCAGCTCAAACTCATAGATTTTGAGGTCTGAGAATAGCTCATGGTTAGATGTTCTTGAGAGGTCCATTGAATGTCTCAGGGCCATGACCTTCATTTCCCATTCAGCTGGGAAGGCTCTTAGAATCTTCATACACATCTCCTTGTGTGTATATTCTTTCCCAAAAGCTGAAACCTCATTTGTTATCTCTGTAAATCTGGCATCCAGCTGATCCAGAGTTTCTCCTGCAAGAATTTTAAAATTTTCAAATTTTTGAACAGACAGTTAATTTGTTATCTTTAATTTGTTCTGATCCTTCACAAATTAAGGTCAGCTTTTCCCAATTTTCTTTTGCACATTTGCAAGATTTGACTTTGTTGAACATGCCATTGTCCAATGTTTTGTCGAGTATATCCTTGCCCACATTGTCCAGGTTATTTCTCTTGCTATCTTCATTTGTCCATTCAGTGCATGGTTTTTCAACCTTGGTTGGTCTAGCTTCAACAGCAGCTTCTTCTCCCTTAGCTGCTCTTCTTACAGCCGTATTGACTTTGAGTATTTACAATGGTCCATCCTTTATCATTAGCCACATTTCATCATGTAATGTTGATAGATGAGCCTACATGCGAATTTTCCAGTCATCAAAATCTTCCACGGTGAACATAGGAATATGAGTTAGATTTGCTTCCATGATAATGACTTTGCTTTAAAAATGAAAGACTTTGAAAAACACAAGTATTAAAACCTTTTGAAAAGATAGAATATAGTTCAGTAACCAGTGCGGAAGGCTCAATTAACCAACCGCTCTGATACCACTTGTAGGTCCCAAGGGGTGTGGTGTAAGGTTTAGAAGGGGAGGTTGAATAAAACTTACCAAATTTTTGATTTTAGTCCTTTTAAATAATTCAACAGAGTTGACTCAGATCAGTGTCCTAGGGGGACAGCTAAGTTGGTTATTCAGCTAAGTTACCCACTCAACAGGCTCGATAGAGCTGTTGGTAGTATAACTCGACTGCTTAAGCCAAATACTTAACTTGGTTGATCTAGTTCTTAACAGCGGGAGACTTAACGCCCTTTGATTTGTTTTAAGCTTGTTTTAAACACTTGATTTTTAGCACTTAGTTAATTATCAGTTGGATAGATAATGTATACTAACAGCAAATATGAGTAAATATGCAGGAATGTAAATTGCTGAAAGTAAATTGACACAAGTATTTTATAGAGGTTCGAAGATGGGGTAATTATTCAAATCCTCTCTTCTCCAACTCCTGGAGGAATCCACTATGTAACAGATCAGTTTACAAAGCGGTTATCAGTCTGGAGACAGCCTTGATCACACAGTTGGCTTCTCTTGCGACTCAGCTTCTTCAGAGGGCAGCTGCTTTGCTACTTCAGCTCACTTCTCAAGTTCTTGGATTTGATCACGAAGCTTTCCAACAAACTTGATACTTGGTTCGACCTTGAACCTTTTTACAATCCTTCAACTTGGAAAGTAGACCCCTTTTGTTTTCTTCAAAAGTTTCCTCTTCAACTGGTTGAAGTTATCTCTCCTTCACAGCTTGTGTTGGATCGAGTTTCTTCGAGTTTAAGGCTTGAGGAATTGCTTGAATTGCTTTGAGAATATTGCAGATTACTTGCTAGAATATTGCTTGTTCGTTCGTGGTTCAGGTAACCTTTTCTCAATAGCTTCCTCAGCCTTTTATAGTGCACATTTGAAATTTACCCGTTGAAGAGATAGGCTAGTTTCAAATGTCACTTGTGTTCGTTGGCTTGTCTTGTCTTGGTCTGTAGCCTTGGTGATGTTGACCTTTCCTCATAATCCTTACGGTCTCACGGTAAAGGGCTGTCTGATCACGAGATCATATCCTTATAATTGTAAAAAGATTTTTTAAATTATATATATTTTAAATATTATATTGTATATGATTTTTGAATATATAATAAATAAATACTTATTACATAAAAGAAATATGATTTATTTGTTCTAAACCTATGTTACATATATTTGTTATTATCAAACAATAATCTTTTATGTTATAAGATAATTTCTAAAATAATTATGATTTCAGTAGAATGATATTGTTTTCGAGGAATCAAATGATACACTGATTTAATTTATTAAATTAACATATATAGTAATTTGTTGGTATAAATTTCAACTACGTCTCAATTGATCTAATTTATTTTAGTTATCGAAAATTATAAGTAAACATATAATTTTCAAAGTTTTAGACAACTCAACAAGTGTGAGTGAGAAGCATTAGTGAAGGGGAATAAGCTTAAGCTAGTGGCCTCTTTGATTTGACTTTACTCATTAGGTATATAAACTTGCTTCAAATATATAATCAATTTATTTTTTATTTTATTTTTCTAAAGTTTTAATTTATTGTTGGATATTTAACATAATATTTTGTGGAAATATATTAAATTAGTATAATAATAATGATAATAATAATTTAATAAATTCTAAATTATTTTTTCCGGGACAAAACGCATCATTCTGCAACCTTCCCCTGTATAATGGACATGGCCGAGATGAGCTTTGAATACCCGCCCTGCCCCGCTCCATTACCATTCCTATAATATATCAATTTTTGAATATCAAATTATACAATACTTTATTTTATTACACTCCGTGCATCGCACGAGCGATATATTATTACTAACTAAAGTAAGGGAAATTATAAAAAAAATATACATTTGGCCTAATTTTAAAAAAAAAATATATATATATATATATATATATCTAGGGCTGCAAACGAGCCGAACCGAGCCGAACAGGAATAGGCTCGAGTTCGGTTCACAAAAGGCTCGTTTAAGCTTCAATGAGCTTAGCTCGAGTTCGGTTCAGAAAAGTCTCGTTTAAGCTTTAACGAGCTTAGCTCGGCTCGTAAAAGGCTCGTTATATGCTTGAATGGCTCGTGAAAGCAAATTTGAGTTCGGTAAAGATCGAGTTCGAGTTCAAGTTCGTGAGCTGAGTTCGAATATAGGCTCGTGAGCCTGTAAACGAACATGTTCATAAACTTTCGAGTCGAATATCTGTAAGCTTGAGTTCGGCTCGTTTAAAAGTTCGAGCTCGAATTTTAGGCTCCAGTTCGGCTCGTTAAGCCCGACGAACGATCTCGAATGAATATTTTTCTGAACCGAAACCCAAATAACTCATGACGGCTTGATTCATTTCATGTTCTAATATATCTTTAAAATTACAAATATATACTCCCTTAGAAGTATTAAAAACACCCATATGAGTACTCAAAAAAAAAAAATTCACCAATTTGAGATTTATAATTGTTTAACAAATACTCTGCCAATGGGTCCAATTTGTAAACTAAAACAAATCTGAAAAATAGTAGAGTTTATTTGTAATTAGACTCAACCACAAAGTTTTTTTAAGAAAAAAAAAAAGAAAAAACAAAACCAAATTACACCATTTAAATTCAAGAAATTAAAGAACATTTACAGTCTTTTCCATTGATATCATCAGTAAGTTGATGAATGTGGATGATAACCATAATAGGAACACATTCTCGATTCAATTATTGAATAGATTGATTTTGAATCCATGACTGTCAATTTTGTTTACCCCATTGCAGGATCAAAGACATCGCGGTAACCTGGGTGGAGACGAGGAAGAAGAAGAAGAAGAAGAGTCCCCCGAAACCGAAACCACAACAGTTGTATGGAACAAGTCCGACAAGTAATTCCCCAAATTATCCGGCGAAAACCTAACCAACACCTCTAGATTCTTCTCCCCACTCAGTATCCCCAAATACCTATCGTAAAATTCCCGATACGCCGGCACCAGTTTTCTTGCTATCGACAGTTTGATCTCGTCTCGAAGCTTCGGATCGGGAACAACCCACGAGCTCTGTTTCTTGTACGCCGCCTCGAAAGCAGAGTTAAATTGCCTGAAATGCTCTTTAATTTTGTACGGAGATTCTTCAGTCTCCCCAGGCAGAGACGAGAGCACCTTAGCCCAACCGACTGATTCGTAGTTTGCGGCGTAGAGTCTCACCTTTTTGTGGAGATTGGATAGCCAGTCTTGCCCGAGGAGGAGTTTCAGGGCGGTGGTGCTGACTTTTTCAACGACAAATTGGAGATTGTTCGCCAAGAAGAGATAAGATAATCCGATGTCTTTGTAGAGTTCGGCTTTGCTGTCGAGCTTACAGAGAAGCACTAGGATGATCCAGGCGAGTCGGCTCGCTACGCCGGAGGTTGGGCTAGGGCTGTCGAAGTAGGATTCTGGGAAAGGCGACTGAGCCGCGTTTTCCGGATCTTCGGCGATGATATCGGACAGGTTTCCGCTGTTTTCAGCTAGTAAAGTCACATAGTTCATAACCGAATATGTCAATGGATGAATCCCGCCGCCGGGAATCAGATTTTTGGATGAGTTTTTTTGAATTGATGAAACGAATTCGGTGAGGGTTGTTTGAGCTGAGTCGCTGAGCTTGTGCATGGAGGACAGAGCTTGTAGTTTGATTGATGAGAGGGGTTGGTATGAGAATATTGACTCGATTTCTGGCCAGAGCTCCGATATGGCCTCAAAAAGATTCATCAGAAGGAAAATCTTGTCAGGGAATCGTTTGCTCTTGGCCACGATTTCAGGGAATTTGAACAGGTTGATAGCTCCTTCTGTCGTTGTATACGCGATACATGTTTGTTTAATTGTCTCAGAGACAGAGAAAACGTGATCGCACAGTATTCTCTCGCCACGGAAGAGCGTCCTGACGGAAACCTTCGCTGCGTTGATCCACTTCTTGACTTGATGCTCAAGAGCCTCATAATCCATCCTATTGATCTGTGATGGAGTGTAGCTTCTGATTCCGAGACGGTAGAGTTCTTCATCCACGATCGACTTTCGTGTGGTCCTGTATATTTTGCCACACTCTTTGCTGTATCCGGAGCTGATCAGGCTTTCAGCGATCAACTTTAAGTCCGACATAGCTCGTTCCACCTTGGATGTCCGATGCGTCACTGTCCGATCCGATGTGATCATCATCATCGTCTTCTTCATCGCCTAATGATAGGGATAGCTGTGAATGTGACGATCCGCTGGAAACCGATTCATGATTTAAGCAATCCCTATTGGCTGACAAGATATGATGGAATTCTTGCTCGAGCCGTTGCATGGAGATTTTCATCAGCTTGTTCGCGAGGACAAGCTGATTGGAAGTCGAGCGTTGTGCGATCAAGAAATGCATTACCCTGCGCAAGTCCTCCACGCACTTGGCGAACTTCATGGCCTCGTCTTTTCGGTTTTCTTGGAAGAGTGAGGTGAATTTCTCCAAGGAAGGTCTGTTGGGGTCCCATTTACCGATGATGGTCGCTGCGTTTTCAATTCTTTCTTGGATCATCGACTCGGAAAATGCGTGTGAAATAATTGTTGGAGGAGAAAATTGATTTGCTTTCGGGGGCGTGGTTGGTGTTTGGATTTCATTTATGGCCATTTGGATCTGCCTGGTTGATCTATCTTGATTGTGCACAAATTTGGATTTTGTTTGCTCAAATTCTCAGCTGTTTTGGATTATGGAGTTTGCTTTAAAGTAGTAATGAAACAGGAGAAGAAACAGGCAGCAGTTTAAAATTGGGGAAGTAGAAGGATTGACTTTGAATTGTGGGGCATGGTAGATTTGACTGACTAAGTTCAATAATATGATAATTATCCAACCAAATATAAATCATATATGTTGCTTTGACTCAACCACCTATGGGCCAGTAAAGACATTGCAGTTTTCTTGCCTCTAGCTTGTAAGAGTTTACTGTTTATGCGCACATAATATTTTATTTCAAGTTGGAATGTTTGTTTATATTTTCAACGGGAGATTACATGTTATCATTCGACTTCGTTCATTTTTTAATTTTAGTAGTGCTTTTGAAGTGTGAATCAATCTATATGATGGACTTTTCTAGAAAATGCATATATAGTATTGGTGTTTGATAAACATATATTTTTAATATATATCTCGCAACAGTGGAGGAAAATAATCCAAAAGTCAAATTTCCACTTCTCTAAAATGGATTTTTAGAAAAGTAATTTAAATTCTACAAGTTTATATATATCACAAAAACTCTTGTCGGACGCGTAACGGGTCTAGGTCTTTGGGACTTCGACCCGGATCCCGCGATCTGTGGCATTTTCGTAATATTAGCAGTGGTGTTTTATTAGTTTCCAGGGAGTATCGGTATTAGCAGTCTTCGAAATGTATTAGTCGTCCTTCTAAAAAGTATTAGCAGTTCTTCTGAAATGTATTAGTAGTTCCCTGAAGAGTTTTTTAGTATTTCTCCTAAATATACTCCTGAAATGTATTAGCAATCCCTCAAAAAAGTATTAGTAGTTCCTCGAAAAAGTATTAGTAGTTCCTCGAAAAAGTATTAGTAGTTCCTGGAAATAAATTAAATTTTTCTCCCGAAATGTATTAACAGTCCTTCTGAAAAGTATTAGTCGTCCTTCTAAAATGTATTAGCAGTTCTTCTGAAATGTATTAGTAGTTCCCCTGAATATAATTAAGTTTTTCTCCTGAAATGTATTAACAGTCCTTCTGAAAAGTAAAAAGTTATTCTGAAATGTATTAGTAGTTCCCTGAAGAGTAGTTTAATATTTCTTATGAATAAACTCCTGAAATGTATTAACAGTCCCTCAAAAAAGTATTAGTAGTTAATCGAAAAAGTATTAGTAGTTTTCATAAATATAGTTAACTTTTTTCTCCCGAAATGTATTAGTTGTCCCTCGAAAAAGTATTAGCAGTCCCTCGAAAAAGTATTAATAGTTCCTTGAACAGTATTTTATTGGTCCTTCTGAAAGTATTAGCTTTTCTGAAAAATGTATTAGTAGTCTCAGTGAAACGTATTAGTAGTTCCCCTAAAATGTATTAGGGTATTTCTTTGAAAGATTTAGTAATTGAGGGCACAAATATAATTAACACAATTATTACGATTAACATATAGAAACAACTTGCTTTTTACATACTTTTTGCAATTACGTATCTCTTTAATCAAGTTTCTTATCCTAGCTTGAATATTGTGGAAATAAGATGAAGTTGTTATTATTTTGTTTGATTAAATACCTGTAAACATCTCCCTTAAAAAAAAATATACCTGTAAACATGAATTTCTTTAATTGTTTGCATAAGTTGTTGCATGGTTGTAGCTTGGATCATCCGATCCAATATTTTGTTTAAAAAAGTACTGCATACAAATCTTGTCATCATTTAACAGCCGAATCTTTTCTAGAATTTGATTAATTGCAGTGGCTTGCGAGATGAGGTTGAATAAATTGGTGAAGAGAAACGAGAGAGGAATGAGATGAGAGAGTAGACTAGTTTGATTTTTTTTTTCTTTTTTGGGTTGGGTAGGGTAATTAGTATTATTGGAGATCCGTCTAACGGATTAGATCCGTTAAACCGTCTGACAGGAGACCACCTATATATATATATATATATATATAAGTTAATTTTCGTTGTGAGAATTTTTTTTAAACTCAAATGTGATTGCTCATGAAAATTTCCAAAAAATATATTATTTACTTACTTTTACTTTTATCTCCCAACAATCTCTTATGCTTATTTTTTAATAAAAACATCAAATCACTAATCCTTATTACACATTTTCCTATAAATTCCATTGTTCATCCACTTACATATTTCTTACTATCATTCATATGTAATCATTATGTACTATATTTATATCAAATCAACTTTAATCTTTACATTTTCATCTCATATTCAATCAGACAATCACAATCTCAAATTTCATTTTTCTTCTTTCAATTTTTTTTCATCACAATTCTCTAGCCAAATATATTCTTCCTTAATAGAAATATATCCAATCGCAACTTGAACACTCTCTTTAACTTTTCATTTTTTTCATTGAGGATTTATGTCAATTTTATATTCTAAATTTCCAGTTATATATTTGGGCACATTACTATTATCCATGTCTATATTATATATTATTCCTCTCAAAAAAAAAATATTACTATTTCCAAATACTATTATTGTATTAGAACCCATTGTTAAACTAAAAGGAATAGAATAATTCGTAATCTTCATTGCTTGAATAGTTTACACACTGTCAAATATATACACAGATGTATTTTTATCTGTTAGCTAAAAACTAGGTGTTTAAAATTTGAATACAAGAGATAAATATGTATTAACAGATTCTATTAACAGATGTATATATATATATATATAAATATATATATATATATGCACGCGCGCACGCTTGTTAGAGAGAGAGATATGAAAAGGGGTCATGATTGTAAATCCAAATTTAATACGGAATTACTATATACTAAAATTTAACCATGTAAATACTTGTCCTTAAATTTTCTCAAAAAAAAAAAAAAAAAATACTTGTCCTTAAATACTAGTCAAAAGGAAAAATTAAAGTTACATCTCTGTATAATCATCTCAATTCCCACTTCAGGTTTTCTTTATAATTTATATCTCAAGTCTCAATCTCAACTAATGAAGATATCATATAATTAAAAAACAACTAATAAGAATAGTCAACTCCTACAATGTTGACTTGGTTTGCCTGACTGACTAGGAAAAATAAAAACGATCTGGAAATGATTTTTTCAGCTTCAATCCTTCATCATCCATGTGTAGCTATCTCCATTACTTTAACTTATCATTTTTCCTCGTCAAGGAAACCCGCCCGCATGTCTTATTCTCCATGCCCACCTGTCAATTGTCATCATCCCTCTTTCTTTTATTTTTCTGGTTATTGAAGCATTTGAAGTCTTCCTTCTACGAATCTAAGTTGAGATTTAATCATTTAATAGGTCACATATTACGCATGTTGAGATTATATTGAGATTATGTTCCTAGGGTTGATTTTCATATTTGTTGAAATTTTGTGAAGTTCGAGCTTTTAACAATTTTTAGATATGTTTACTTGATAATTTTAGGATTAATTTAGATAACAACTTTTGATTTTCGATTGTTTCAATAAAATTGAAGTACGACGTTTACTGTACTTTATGTGCTTCGTATTCAATCCCTGAGGAATACGATCTTACTCGCTGCTATCTATTAGCTACGCTGTACATTTGCAGTTTAGCGAAAAGATTTTCATGATCAAGTTTTTGGCGCCGTTTCTGTAGATCGAATGATTCTACATAAATATAGTAATAAATAGTTCAATCTTAATTGAAGTATTATTTTTTTATTTTAACATTGTTCTTATTGAGTACAAGATAGTGCATGATTACACGTTCATCAGCAGTTGAGACAATGGATGCCAAGAAGCCATATCTGGAAGAGATGTTAGCTTCATTCATTAATGAGACACGAGCAAGATTAAACAACGATGAGACAAAGATAGATAGAATCGAAGAACATGTTGCTCAACTGAATACAAATATAAATGCAAGGTTGAAATTTTTGGAGATACAAGTGGCTCAAATAGCAATGCAATGCAATGCCATTCATCTAAGGAGTGGTGTTGAATATGAGAGCCCAAAGATATCAACCGAGACAGTGCAGAAAAAAAGAGATGAGCAGCGTACAATTACTTTAGTACATGAAGGGCTGAAGATAGATGTTCCAATGAGCAACCTAAATGGGTCTCAAGATATGTGTTTTCTACTAGGGTTCCATTTTGTTGGTGTGTATAGAGACAATGATGGTGTACATGGACAGATAGATTGAAGGTAAGTGGAGATTGGCCTGTATTCACCCCCAATCGGATTGAAAGGACTGGACTTTGGAATTAAATTGACTGTTAACTAGAAGCAGAAAGTGCTTAAGAATGGACAGTGCATCACTTTTGGTTTGCATAGGATATATCCAGGTGTACTTAGTAAAATCATCAACAAAGTGTATATAATATTTAAATCCAGAGGAGGATGTAACCGCTGGCCCCCAGACATCATAGAATACAAGTTGAAAGGGAGCTTGAGAGTGGGATTCAACACCGGGAAATAGAACGTAATATGCCAAGTTGTAGGAAACATTATAAAAGAAAACAGAGTTTGAAACATCATTATTATTACAGGGAGCAGGAAGAAGTAGACAAAGCAAAAGGCAGCATATTACAATGTGCAGAAAAAGACTTTGGATGATGAAGATGGCTGAGATCAAGTTGATATAAGCCATCCTTAATAGTTCATTTCAGCAAAATTTGATTGGTGAGCTTGTCCAAGATAAAACAAGAGTGTGTGTGAAATTCAACAACAACATTATTTTCTTGAGTGAACTGTGAAATGCTATGTCTGGAACACATAGCATTTTAGAAAGAAGAAGAGAATGAGATTTATGTATGGAAGGAAATACAGAAGAACCAACATGAGAGATAGAAAGGGTAGAGCCATTACCAACATTCAGCCTCTTAGTGCCATTGTAAAGGGGATGGAGGTTGAGATTGTTCAAATCAACAGTAATGTACCCAGTAGCACAACTATCAATGTACCAACCTGAATCTAGATGAGTAACTGCAGAGCCCCTCCAGAAAAAGTTACAGGCATAGACTGTACCAGAGAAGAGGAAGAGGCCACATTCTTAGATTTATCACATTCTTAGATTTATCCAAATGAGAAGCAAA
Source organism: Rehmannia glutinosa (assembly GCA_016081115.2). Taxonomy (NCBI): domain Eukaryota; kingdom Viridiplantae; phylum Streptophyta; class Magnoliopsida; order Lamiales; family Orobanchaceae; genus Rehmannia; species Rehmannia glutinosa. Next base: position 69,867,195 of record CM071936.1, read on the forward strand.
AAGATTATACGGATACTGACAAGTTCTGTTAGCATCAGGAGAGTAAGTAGCAACAGAAGCCTGAGCTGATGTAAGATTGATGCCCAAAAAGTTCATATCAAACCATTTAAAACACTTAGAAGCAATATGATTTTGTTTGACACATATTTGACAAGTAGGTTTAGATCTATTAAACCTGCCTCTGCCCCTAAAAGGAGCAACTCATCCTCGAGTCTGAAAAGAACCAAAACGTTAAGCCACATAATTGGCATTTGGAGCATATTTTTTAGAAAACACAAATGTCTGCAAGGAGAATTGTTGAATCATCATTTCATGTGACTGTAAAGTAAACTGAACATCTGTCAATATCAGAGGCTCTCTCTGAGCATTTAGATTTACCATAATAGTCTTATTTCAAAGCAAAACCATCAAAATGTACAAAATAAAATCCTCATCTGAGATCTCCTGACCAGTAGCTGGCAAACTATCAGCAATGTTACGCATATTAAAATTATATTCCTCAACAGTTAAGTCACCATTCTTAGTGATGAGTAATTGAGCGCGGAGATGTGAAATTCTAGCACGTGATTGAGATTGAAAAAGTGTTTCAAAGACTGACCAAACCTCTGATGAAGATGTACAATGATTGATGTAGCCGAGCATAGACTCTGAAACAGGTGACAATAGCCACCTGAACAACATCTGATCTCTGCGGATCCAGAGAAAATATTAAGGATTGGAATCTCGCGAGGAAGAAAATTCATCTAGATCGAGAAACTAAGGTTGTGCCACAGAACTTCCAAGGAGAAAATCCTCATATCCATGAGCGCGAAGAGTGGCGCGAGCACTTGAATTCGCCAGTAAGAATAGTTGTTTCGATCTAATTTGATACTTGGTGCAGAGAGATTGCACATAGTAGAAGAATTGACAGAGAAAGAAGAAACAACCATAGCGAGATTGAAAAGCGGCAACATAAGACCGCGAGAAATAAAGTTCCACCGGAGAAGAAGAACTACATCGTCGGAAAGGAGTGGCTCGTGATACCATGTTAATATTGTGAATATGAGTCATAATCAGAAGAGAAACCAAACTTGTATTCCGTTATGTCATAGTGTACATTTATAGAGGAATGGTGAGAGTTAGTTAGGATACGGTGACACCTAACTAACCTGCTCACTATTCTAACTAACTTTACAACCGCTAGTAGCTAACTAATGATTAATATACTCAATAGTTTTAATAAGAAGTGATATTTTTCTAAAAAAATTATACTTTTTAAATGAAAAGTACTATTTTTTAATAAAAAGTAATATTTATTTTTATAAGAAGTGATACTTTTTAAAAAAGAAATGATACCTTTTTAATAAAAAGTGATAATCTTTTTAAATAAAAGTAATATTTGTTTAATAAGAAGTGATACTTTTTGAATAAGAAGTGATGTTGTTTCCATAAGAAGTGATACTTTGTTTTAATCAAAAATGTTATTTTTTTTTAATACAAAGTGATAATTCTTCCATTATAAGTGATATTTTTTCAATAAGAAGTGATACTTATTCCATAAAAAAATATTTTTTAATAAAAATCGTATTTTTCATAAGAAGTGATACTTTATTTAAATAAAAAGTGATTTTTTTCGAGTCTAAATATAATACTTTTTTTTATAAGAAGTGATACTTTATTTTCTTCATTTTTTTCTTTGTTTTATGCATGTAAATAGAGATGAGGGATATAGGGAGAGAGAGAGAGAGAGAGAGAGAGAGAGAGAGAGAGAGGGAGGACCGCTAGAGGAGTGAGATGTGAGAGGAGAGATGGGAGACCATGAGAGAATTGAATGTGAGGATGTTAGGAGAGAGAGGATGGGAACTAATGAGAGAGAGAGAGAGAGAGAGAGAGAGAGAGAGAATATGGGAACAACGAGAGAAAAACATCGGGAACAATGAGAGAGAAATGAGAGGAGACCACACGGGGCTTCCGTCTCACGGATCTAAATCCGTGAGACAGTCTCACACAAGTTTTTGCCCTTGGATTTTAATCCGAATTCATAATTCTAAAATTCTCTCTTGTTAGATAATTTATCTTATAACTAATAAGTAAATGCAACTCATGAATAAACAAAACATAGATTTTGATACCATTTCCGATTTGATCTTAAGTATATTACTATTTTGTTGGCACTTTGGGAATATGTGAAATATTGAAAGTCCTCCAGGATCAAATTCGCACTAAATTAAAACTTATTGGACTAGCATTGCACAATCCAAAATTTATCGAACTAAATTTATAAAAAGCCAAAGAATACGAGACTAAGATAACAACTTCAAAAGTACTTAACCAATATTGCAACACCTACGTCCGTGACTAATTTTGCGTTTTCCCCACTCATTGTCATCCTTATCGAAAGCTGCCAAAGATGGAGGAGGAAGTTACTAAACATGGCTACATTTGGGACTTAAATGAATCAAAGTCGAGTCAAGATGCATTATGTTAAATACTCAATATATTATTTTGAGTTTTTATTGAGTTTCAAGAATTTTACTTGCATTTTGATTAGATTGTTAATAGGGATGGCAAAATCCAGGTGGAAAATCATCCCCATTGGTACCCGAATAAAATGAGATGGAGAATCTCCGGTCAATTCGGGGATGGGTCGGGGATGGGAATTCTCCGATTCTCTAGAAGTGGGGATGGGATGGGGATGGGGATGATATTTTATGTCCCCGTCCCATCCCTGACATTGTTTAGATAAAACGGGGATCCCCATCTCCATTCGTCGAATATATATATATTGCATTTATATATTATTAATATTAGTTCTATATTATATTTTATTTTATTAATTCTAAAAAATTAAACCCTTAAGTCTTTATAATTTTACTTGTTCTCATTCTTTATTTTTAAAATAAGCAATTTATGTTATTTTATTTATTTTAGTATTATTTTAAATAATTTATTTTAAAGATTTTTGTATTAATAAATACAAAATGGGAAACCCGATTCCCCTGTATGGACCCCATTCCCCGAATGGGAATTCTCCATTACCGTACCAGATACCCAAAACAAGAAATGATACCGGGATGATATTTGAGATGAGATTCTGGGATGAGGGTGATATATCCAATATCAGCCCTGTTGACGTGCGTTTTGGTCAACAAACAAAATATGTAATAGATTTAACACGTGGAAATACAAGCGTGCATAATGTGTGTTTATTTATGGCTAATTCTGCCTTTTTGTGATACAATGCCGAGCCGAACTATCGGGGTCGGTCTTGCTGATAATAACACGTTTTCTGGTGCTTTTTCTATATTTTCCCCCTCTCTTTTTTCCTTAATTGAGGCCTTTTATACCCCTTTCGTAAGTGATTTTTCAACAGTCATCTTTGCACTAATCAGTAAAATAATTTGAAAAGGACACATGTCCCTTTCTAATCGTGCATGTCAGCCAAATCTTGCCACTTGGTGACTCCTCTTAATAACTTTCTGACACATGGCGGTTTCTAATACCAATAAAGCACTAAGCATGGGCAAGCATGGGCAAATGGTTATTTTTATGAATCTGTCGCGCATGCGTTTTCCACCGAAATTTGGGCTCGGGGGTCGGGGCTCGGCAGTCATGTTGTGGTTGGGCTCGGTAGCGGGCGAGCCTAATTCATGACGCGTCACCGGGCACCGTTACTGACGTCACATGTAGGACCCCACTCGGATGTGTGTTGGACTGATGGCGTGGATTAATTTCTTCCAGCTCGGCTCGGGCGTTATCAAAGGCCCCCAAATTTAATTACGAGAGAAGAATTTCTGAAGTCGGAGTTAAACTTCAATGCTAATGATAAACATTTAATGGGGAAATGGAATTTTCAAAGGTTTTGTTCATTCATGACATCTGTCGCGTAGTGGTTAATGTTTGTAGCGGCGCATTAATTGTAGTGCCATAATGACAGACACGTGGCCTCTTGTGGTTGGACCAACCTTGTGCAGGAATTGAAAAGGCACATCAGTTCTGTCAGCGGGCGTGGGGACGCGACGTTTTCGACGGCTTTTGAGGTTGAAAAGGCGCGTCTTTTCGAATAAACGTTTCGTTTATCGAGGGAACTCCATCTATAAATACCCCTTTTTCCCTCCGTTATTCACTTTCGCATCCATTATCCTTTGAGCTAGACTGATTGAAACCGAGCAGAAATTTCGGGTCGGCTTCCAAAGTTCAGAGACTTCAAACTTAGATATTTTTTCGAAATATTCTCCTTTTACCTATAAAATGTCTTCTTTTGAGGATAGTAGAAGCCGTAGCTATAGTGTAGAGGTTGAAATCGAGGATCCCCCCTCTGAACCTTCTGTTTATTTATCCCCAGCACGACCATCTCTGCCTTATAGTCCGAGCATCATTCAAATCTCTTCTCTAGATTCTTCTCCTCGAGGCGGAACATCTTTAGAGCGGACGCACACTATTTTTAATCCGGCGCCAGTGACTGTTTTTCGAGAAGGAACGGTGTATCAGCCCGGACTGGCACGAGAGAATTCTAACGAAGGATCCCGGAGTGCTGATCTTCGGCAGTATCAGCAGGAAGAAGAGGATATGGATCCATCGGAGCCGGAGCGTGATAACACGGAGCGGGTAGACGAACCCTCCGGAGATTCGAGGCTGGAGAGGCCTCAAGTGCCCATGGGCCATCGTAATGGCGACGGCCGGCGAGGAGGAGGCCCTCGCCTTCGTGTAGAGCCTCAGTAGATGCCGTGTGATATAAACGATATCCCTGGCATGCTGATGATCCAGGAGATGGGAGAGCTCCAGCGGAGGTACCGTATTCCAAGTGGCATCAATTTTTGGGTGCCGGATGACACGGAGGTTCCTCAGTACCCACCAGCGGGTTGCGTGGCCATACATGTCGCCAACCTCCTATATGGGCTGCGATTTCCACTGCCGGTTTTCCTCACGCGGTGGTTTTGCAAGTGGGGTATGCATCTGCCCAAGTGCACCATATTTCTTGGGGTAGGATCATCGGCCTCTTGGTGATGTTCCACCTAGAAAAATACCCTCGGCCCAAGTTCAAAGAGATAAGCGAGCTCTTTGTCTGGCGAACGACTCCTTCATCTCGGGGTCAGCCGTCCGGGTGGTATTACGTACAGACCCGACTGGGGTATCCGGACGGCCTAGTGGAAGGTCTCCCTTCATCTTTGAAGGAATGGAAAGATAAGTGGCTCTGGGTGAGCGGCGAGTGGCAAGCTCGCGTGGAGGATGGAGCAAGGAAAGCGTCCTTCATCCTCCTTCAAATTTTATTTTTGGTTACAGTAAGTCTATCTTTTCTCCTTTCCCTGCTTTTGTTGTTATTGTTTCCTTTTATGTGACTGACTTTGCTTCTTTTTTCGTCTTTTTACCTTTATAGAAAACCGAGCATCAAAAGGGCCTTTGTCGGCCACCTTTATCCACAGTGCCGAGAATATCCAGGCCGGGGGCATCGAGGATAGGCGGATTGAGAGATTGGCCATCGAGGCCAACTTGGCCGCGCTGGCCGGCAGGGCTGCCCGCCCGCCAACCTTGAGGCCAAGGGGCGGCTCGGGGACGGCGGCAGAGCGAGAGGGGGAGGCTGAAGAAGAGCTCACGAACCCTCAGGGGGATCGAAAATACGGCCCCACTCTCCGGGAGCCGTGCGCGAACAGAGCGAGCCGAGCCACCCTCTGCGTGGCGACCCCGTGGGCAGATCGTTTGTGCCCGCTGGGCAAACGCGAACTCCAGAACCGCCGAGTGCGGCTGCCGTTCGAGGTAAACATACTTAATATTTTTTTACACTTTCTCTTTCTTTCGAAATGTTCTTCGTGTTCTTTTGATCTTTTAACGGTGGTCGCTTTTTGTAGGGCATGGCTTGGACTTGCATGCGCGCCTTCGTAGCGTGAGGAACACGGCCGCGCGTTGGACTGGGGTGGCTGCAGACCAGCCTGCAGATGCGGAGGTGGCTCGGAGAGCATATATCCGGGCCGGTAAACGTCCTGCTGATGGGGTGCCTGAGGCGGTAGAACCCCCCCTCCAAAGGAGAAGAGAGGGGATTGTGATTAAAGAGCCCGGGCAGACCGAAGGGGCTGGTCAGACGGCGCCGGTGCATCCTGGACAGGCCCTTGAAGGGGGAGGTCCGCGGACTTTCTCGGATGACCTCGGCCGGGAGGGTCACTTCATCCCTCTAAGTCGAGTGAGAGACGAGTACTACGAGGGAATGACTGGGATACGCCCTCAATGGTTTGTGGAGTTTGTCCGATGCGCTACACCGACGAAAGAACAGTCGCGAGCTTTGCCAAAAGCGGGTCGGGCCGCAATGAGTGTCCCAGCTCATGCCTGGACAAAAGGCATTGAGCAATTCTGCTCGGAGACTGGCTAGGAGGAGCAGATTCAGTACGCCATGGGAATGTCTGGGCGGATCATTGGGCTCATGTGGCACGCGATTGGGGGAACACGCGAGCTGGGGAGAAAATATGCCGATCTGGAAAGGCGGCATGGCGACCTGCAAGAGGCCTACGCTACTCTTCAAGGGGTACAAGAATCGCTGAAGACCCAGGCAGATGAAGCTACGGCTCGGGCTAACTTTGAGAAAGAAATGCTGCAAGGGCCGAGCGAGCGAGATCGGCCCGCAGGTCGAGGATGATTTTCGGGCTAAGGTTGCCGAAGCCGAACGCACCGCCGTTGCCGGGCTGAGAAAATGGAAAGGCGCCTAGCCGATGTGCGGACACTACAAGAAATCACACATTTTATGACGAAATTTTTCTCGACGCATAACTATTTGTCATCATTTGTTAATTAAAAGTGATAACTTTTATTTTTGTCATTGTAAAGTACACTATTATGACGCCATTTAATTTCGTCCCTATTGATATTAGATGTCGTCACTAAATTGCCTATTTCATGACGATTAACTGAAACCCGTCACTGTATTTCATAGAAGGTGGAATTTGGCACCAAAATTTTGGCGGAAAATCTTTCGATGACGAATTGGTGATAATTGGTGATGAAATATAGTGTCACGAATTATTTCTTTTAATGACAACATCATAATTTGTCATTTTTCACTCCTATAAAATAGTGACACTCTTATTTCGTCAACAAAGACATATTTTATGACGATATTTTTTGGCACGCATAAAGATTTGTCATTATTTATTAATTAACAATGGCGAAAGTTATTTGTGTCATTTCAAATTACTCTTTTATGACACCATTTAATTTTGTCACTATCAAATTTACATTTCATCACTAATTTGCATATTTCATAACGATTAATTGAATTGTGTCATAGTTATTTGTAAAAGGTCGGAATTCCCACCAAAAATTTGGAAATAGTTTAATGACAAAATGATAATAATTGGTGATGACTTTGATGTCACAAAATATTTTATTTCATGACCACAATATATTTTGTCATTGATTATGCCAAAACATTAGAGACAAATTTATTTCGTCAACAAAATTTGTAATAATGACGATAAATATAAACTTATGGAAAATTGAAAAACTCCTAAAAATTCTGAAAATTTCAAAAAAGGCCTTGAGGTTTGATTTCGTTTTACATGTTACTCTTCATAAGAAAATAATATTTCAAAACCTCCTAACATTTAAAAATATATTACAATTGCCCCCTTAAATTTAAGGCAAAATCAAATTGAATGGCTTTTTTAAAAGTTTTGAAACATATTTGGGTTATTTTGTAATTAGTCCAAACATTAGATTTTTATATGTAACTATCCATATTTATTAATTTTTTTAGTAAGGAAAGTGACTTTTAAAACACATTAAAAACAACTACAAACATACAAATGATTTTTTTTGCTTCAAATGTACATCTATTAAAATTAAATAAGTATTCATGAAAAAGAAGAATTGCAATCATGGTATATTCCCAAAATAGAACCAAGGCTTATGGATTCCAGGGTCCCTGCTACAAATCCACGGTGAAGATAACAATCTCAAAAGCTAATCTATATATTTTTCACGCAGCAAAATGAATCAAAAATACGCTTCAACCGTCAATCACGAAAACACTTCTTCACTTGCCTCCATGCCTACCCTTAGCATTCTTAGAATTGAAGGACCTGAAATACAAAGAAGAATTAGTGTCTTTTTGACAATAATCAATGAGGCAAAGGGGAGGACGGACTACCAAGCTTCTGTTTGTCGACTTACTTGTTACCAGATTTGCCTGAAAGCTGACCACCAGATTTTGGGGTCTGCTGGTTCGGCTTTTTGCCAGGTGGGGTCTTTCCAGCTGGTTTTGAAGGGAAAGGAGTTGCATTGTGACCCTTCTTGTTTTTTTTTTTTTTTTGCACTAAAATTCTCGACATTTATTTATTTATTGAAAGATGCTAAAAACTGGGAGAACAATGTGCAAACTGCAAACAATGAAAAATTAACGAACCCTGACTTTTTTTTCGAATTTCAACAGTAAGGTACCACGTCCACACCTAAAGAATTATTTTAGCATTCTGATGATATCCCCTTCATTTTCTTACTCACACTGTATACACATCGACAAGAAATCAACTCCATCATAAGGAGACAAGTAGAACTTACAGAGATACATGACAAACACAACCAACAGTCGGAAATGAATGTCCAAAACTTCTGAATATACCAAAGTTAAACATCCTATCATGCTTTGTCCATTAGCTGTATAGGGGCGAGGATGTTGGACTTGCTAGTCTCAACATAACAACCATTCATGACCATTTCATCCAGCATAAAGTGTGCTTTCTCCAAATGAAACATGATGTCCAGCTCACACACATTGCCGAAATGGCGATACATAGTTTCAACTAGCAGGTGAATAAATTCCAAAATTGCAAGCTCATTTTCTTCATTGTCCACTCCAACCAGGAAAAATAATGATGCATATCACCTGTAGACAACTTTGTAGTTTAGATGTTCAACAAATGAACACTGATGTTTGTTGCGGGCGAGGCATTTGCGGACAATTTCACCTTCGAGAGCGCGTCGTTCTTCGAGGTTTAGGTATTCATAGTAGTGTGCTACACAGGTCTGCCCTTGGTTGTTCACCATTAGCACGAATCTTATACCCAATTTGGTCCGTTTATCTTGTACTTCTTCCTCCAATCTTATGCTTCTACTGAGGTGAAGAAAATTGCAGACTCAATATTCTCTTGTGACCCTTCTTGTTACCTACACAAAAGATTTGCTTTTAACACATTGCATTTATCTTAATTGACTAATTCTTTTTTGGAAGGTTGAGCAACTGATAACAGGGTATATTACAAAAACTACACTTGAGATTTAGTTTAATTACTAAAAAAATCTAATCATCTTTCAAAAATTACAAATCCCCGGCAGTATTATAAACACCCTCTTGAGTTTTGCATTTTCTTATCAAAATAACCCTCTAAAGGTACAAATTGTAAAACAAATATAGAGTGGCATTTGTAATTCTCAAAGATAGTTGGGTTTTTTTGTAATTAGACATAACCTCAATGGTACTTTTGTAATTAACCCTTGATAATATCACGTAAATAAACAGTTACATTGCAAACAATTTCTGCTCTAAACACTATAGAAACAGTCTAATCATCAAATGCATAGACGCTAAACAAATGCATAACTTATAGCAAAATATAAAAAAATCAAAAAAGGGATGAAATTGGAACATGTCTTCTCAGGTGTAGATGCTTTAGGTGTCTTGGCAGAAATAGGAGTTTGCTTTGCAGATTCAGCTGGTCTTTTCTTTTCTTTGATTGCTGCACATTCTGTGCAAATATATGCTCAATTATGTCAGAGAAAGAAAATTTTGATAGATATCAACAAACATTAATTCATGGGGTGCAAGAATCAACATTTAGTTTGCAATTAACAACAATTACAGAGTGCAGCTGTACCTTTGGCAAACACTAATTCAATTTCCATTCAAAAAGTTGCTACACTAATTCAAGAACTGTTTTCTAGACACAAGCAAGGGTGCAACGTTATGGTATTCGAAACATGTTAACATTTTAGTCAGTCACAAAAATAAAACTGACTTCATAATATTCTGTCTTAGGGATCAAATTAGCAGTAGTTGTACAGACAACTCATATAGTTCAATACAAAATCCACTTAAAAATAAACTATAGTTGATTGTGCATGCTAAAATCAGAAATTGAACCATACTGAAATTTCTGTTCTTTAATGGTATAAAGATTAAAGAACTCATGATTGGCAAATATGTATGTACAAATTTTCTTTTATTCATATGTGGAGTTCCTTGTCTTGAAAGCAGGAGTGGCAACCAAAAGTTTTCACTTGTTACTGCAAAATTATTCTCCCTTTTGCATTTAACACCCAGCTTATGATAATAAAGCAATAAGAAAATTTTCAACAGTCTTTGATGCTATTATCTACTGCAAATATCACTCAAGATCCTATCTACTGTCCAGAACTTCAAAGGGAATTTGGTTGCCAATTTATGTGATAATCTACTGCAAATATCACTCAAGATCCTATCTATGTCTAAAGGTGTGACAGATTGCCCAAATTTCCTGGTATTAATCCACTCCATAAAGAAAAAAGAGAAGATGGACTATAGTTGGGTGCAATTAAGGGAAATGCTAAACCAGTGAGCTTTCTGCATATGAACTCATAGATACTTCACAATATTCCAACAGGTAATCACCAAAAACAAAATTAAATATCAAAATCAGAAATAAAATATATATGCAGAGGATGCAAATTGTGCAACAAATTTGAGCTAAGCATTATCACGAACACTTGGTCTGCACACGAGTGGCAAAAGATATACACAAAACCAAAACATGCCTAACCTCTATAATTGTCGTGAACAGAGAAACAACAATTCGAATTGAGGTGGCCGTCAAAGAATAGTGAAATCGGACTGAACGAGCAACAACAAAGTGATATGTGGTAGTCGTCGACGAATATGATTAAGGGGGGTGATTTTTTTGTGCGACTGGAATTGGACGGGAAGGATTTCTTCTACTGGTTTTCTGAGATTGAAAAACTTCACAGGAAGGTTGAACGGGAGGATCTTCTGCTATTGGTAGATTGAACGGGAAGGTTGATCTTCTGGTATCCGTATCTCAAGATCTTCACACTTTGAGAAGACCAAATAGCTGAACACGTTTTTTCTCTTGCCCACACTCAATATGTTGATTTCACTTTTATGAGTATTAGGCTGCAACGAATGAGGCAAGCCATTTCGTGAAAGCCTATTCAAACTCGATTCGATAAAAGCTCGTTCGAGTTCGTTTAATGAGGCTCGTTAAAATAAACGAACCAAACTCAAACTTAGAGATATTCGGTTCGTTAGCTCGTGAACAAGCTCGTTAGTAATCTCGTGAATAAGCTCGATAGTAAGCTCGTATAAATTGAATTGATAATTTGATTTTAATTTTAATTTTTCATATTTTTACTTAAGATAATATAAAAAAATTAAATAAAATTATTTTTTTGAATAAAATTACAAGTTTTAATAAATATATTATGAATTTTAAATATAAACAATTTTATTTTTTTGTACTAAATTGAAGAATATTTTAATTTTTAATTAATATTTACTAAGTTCGTTTAGGCTCGATAAGGCTCGAAAAAGTTCGTGAGCCATCAACATGTTCGATAAATTCAGGCTCGAGTTTGACTCGATAATAAACGAACCAAACTCAAACACTCAAAAGCTCGGCTCGGTTCGGTTCGATTGCAGCCCTAATGAGTATCACTTTTGAGATTTTTTTATCCTTACATAAAGTGCTGAAATTATTTTGGGGAAGAGCAAGTCTCTTGTGAGACGGTCTCACGGATCTAATCCGTGAGACGCACCTCCTAAGGGCTCCGTCTTGAGAACATAAACCATGAAAATAAATTTAAAAATAATAATGAACTATGAAGAAACAAAAATAAACCCTAAAAACATGAAACATGAAGAATAAACCCGAAAAACAAAAATAAACCCAAAAAATAAAAAATAAACCCTAAAAAAAACTAAAAATCCTAAAAACCCAAATCAATTAAAAATAAACCCAAGAAACAAAATACACTCTAAAAAAACAAATATAAACCCTAAGAAAAATAAAATCTGAAAAAAAAAACCTTTAAACTTTGTGTAAGGGTTCCGTCTCACGGATCTAAATCGTCTCACGTAAGTTTTTGCCTTTGGGGAAATTACATACAATACGATGATTTTTGTACCATTACCACACAATACGCTCCAATTACTCTTGTGCCTATTTTTTTACTTTTGTACCTAATTTTTTTTTACGCTCCTTGCTATTTTTTGATTATTTTTATTTTTTTCATTTTTTTTTAGTTCCTGCATTGTTTTATATGTTATGTAAGTTGTTTCGAGGTTGTTTAAATTTGTTTCTTTATTGTTTCTATGTTGTTTGATTGTTGTTTCGATGTTTCAAAATAACTTTAACCTATTTCTTATGCTGTTTTTTATTCATATATTATTTTGTACATTGTTTCTATTGTTTCGGTGTTGTTTTATAATATTTTTAATGTTGTTCTAATAATTTTTTTTTGTTGTTTTCATGTAGTATTCAATGTGTAAAATATTTTTTACGTTGTTTCTAAGTTGTTTCCATACCATTTTTAATGTTATTCTGATATTTCTTTGTTGTTTCAATGAAGTTTTCGATGTTTAAATACAATTTTTTTTACCTATTTTTATTAAAAGAAACATGTTAAAAACAATGTTGAAACACAAAAACATGTTTGAAACATTATTGAAACAATGTTGAAACACAGAAACATATTTGAAACATGTTTGAAACAATGTTGAAACAAAGCGTAAAATTTTCCGGGAATTTTTGCTGGAGCGTATTGTTGTGTAAAAAAAGACAGGGGAGCGTAAATTTAGGTAAAATTGCACCGGGAAGCGTAAATTTAGGTAAAATTGCATCGTGAAGCGTAAAAACTTGACATTGACTTAAAAAATGTGGGTATTTCTGTCATAAGCCCAATTATTTTTCACCATATATAACAATGTATTACTAGGTTGGGTATACTTAGAGCAATCAAAATGCCCGAGACGGGCCAACCCGTGAAATTATATCGGGTCGGGTCGAACAATAACCGGGCCATTAAAATTGGAGCTCAATCTGACCCAATCCATGAAATTATATTATAAATTTCGGGTCAACCGTGCCAGCCCATTTTTTGGGCCTAATGGGCCCGATTTTTTTCGGGTCTAAAAAACGAAGCCCAGTTCGGTAAAAATATCGGGTCGGGTTTCGTCTTAGTCGAAATGAAAATGACTCTATGTATACTTCATATATAACAGTTAAATAACTTTATAAACCATATTTTATTTATTAAATAAGATATATTAAAAAACAATATTCAAAATAATTAGTATATTTATATATTGCTAATTTTCTTGTTTTATTAATTGAAAAATAATTAAATGTAGTTATAATTAACTTGTGAAAAGTTTTCAAATTAATTTAAATATCATTGAATATATAAAAATTAAGTAATATTTGTCAAGTATCATCCGAATTTACTATAGTACGTGCATGGTTGCTCTGTTAGTTAAATATGGTACGAGAATAATTCGTTATTTAATTCGTACGAGTATACTACGAATATTTTTTAAAAGTTACGGAGTAAAAATTCGCATGATATTTAGTAAGCATCAAGTAAATTTATTATTAATGAATTTGAGCTATTGATTTATTTTTATTTTTTGGGTTTTGGGGTTTAACGAATCACTTAGTTAAATATAATAATTTTATTAATCAAAAGTATCCAATAAAAATATCTTCTATTTTTTTAATTTTTATATGATTTAAATAGGTGGACAAATACTATTTATCTACTTTACACATAGTGCTAATTTTATTAATCAAAAGTATCCAATAAATATATTTTCCATCTTTTTAGAGTATTTTACTTTTTTAGATTGTATAGAAAGATTGTTTAGATTGTATAGATAGATTGTATAGGTAAAAAAATAGGGTTGCAATCGAACCGAATCGAGCCAAACTTTTGAGAATTTAAGCTTTGTTCGTTTATTAGTGAGTCAAACTCGAGCCTAAACATGCTTAGTAATTATTAATATAATTAAATTATTCTTCAATGTATTCGGTTTTCATATTTTTTGAATTTTGGTTTTTGGTTCGGTTCGGTTTTGGGAGGCCAGTTAACTGAACCGAAAACCAAAATGTTTTTAGATTTTTGTTTTTAAATATATATCATAAGTTGCCATATTGAGTAGCAACTCTCATAAAAAAAAGCAAGTTTTGCTTCTAAAAAATGACTGAGGGTTGAACGCTTCTCTGCTCTCACTCTCTCGCTGCTTGAGTGCTTTCTCTGTTGGGTTGAAAAAATGAGAACACTCTCTCGGACTCTCGCCTCTCACCCTAGCCTCTCGCCCTCGCATCTCTCTCTCGCATCTCTAGTCTGTACCATGTTAAGGTATGTATTTCTTTCACAACCCTAAATTATAAATTGATATGTATTTCTTTCAATTTGCACAGCCCTAATTAGGTTTTTGTAGAGGATTTGATTATAAATTGGTATTCCTAGTTCTTACTCCTATTTCTAGGGTTTAAAATCTGTAGAAATATAAATTTGTAGATAATTTGGGTATAAATTTGTAGATTATTTGGGTATAAATTTGTAGAATATTTGTGTATAAATTTGATTTTTTGGGTATAAATTGATATGTGTTTTGTAAACTCATAAACTGAAATTTGGGATAAATTGATTATTTGTGTATAACGTATAAACTGATTATTTTGAGTTTAAATTTTAACCGAAAACCGATTTTTCGATTCGGTTTCGGTTTGGGTTTTTGGCCAACTGAAATTTCGGTTCGGCCGAACGAACACCCCTAATTACAGCCTTATAGGTCGTGTTTTGTTTTTTTAAGAGAGATTATAGAATAATTTCTGAAGGGCATAACTTATACAAAATTTGTAAATGGTTATCAGTACAACAATTGAAGCCAAGATGTGTTTTTTGAATCGCGTTCCTCAAAAACCTCCAGCCCATTCTGTTCACCTGCCGGCAACCAGTCCGGTTCAATTTGCGGTGAATTCCTCGAAGTTTTTGTTGCATTGCACCAAGAAACAATCGAGGAGACCATCGCTAAATCATCAATTGAAGCCATTGCTCCCCGATTCATCATGATATGGGTTGTTTTTCTGTGCACCGCCTCCGCCATACCCACTCACCAGCAACCTTCTGCTCGATGGTGCTGCCAAAAAATAAAGGGGAACAATTTTCGGAATGGTTAATTTCTTATACCATATGAGAAAGACAAGTAATTTTAATATAATTTCTTTTCTTAGATTTCCTTTTAGCTTTACATTAAATTAAAAAGTTAATTTGTTCTTCAAAAAAAGAAAAAAAAATTAGGAAATAGTTAATGATAACCCTATATTTTAATTCGTGTGTGTTTGATGGTAATACTTGTAAATAATAAATAAATCGATAAATAAATAATTAATAGAAAACGATTCACAGCCATGATTAACAAAATATTGGGCGGGCAAATCTTTTATTTGGCGCTTAAGAGGTCAATCTAATTAAGGTAGATTGGTATCTAATTAAGGTAGATAAGCATTCCTAATTTTCTGTATATATCACATTCCAAGTCTGGGAGTTTTTAATCATTCTGGGGTGTATTGATCTACTATTATCATTCATTTATGTTATAGTATTTGAGTGAGCAAGAATTGGGAACTTTTTTCGTGGTTGCAGTAGCAGTTAGGTAATATTATATATATACCACAAAATCACAACTAGATCCAACATGTATGAGCAAGAATTGTGACCTTTCTTATATGTTTAATTTTGTTTCCAAATTAAATGGTTTATGATTGCATATCCCGAGCAGTGTATGCCCTCTCAGTGGTCAATTGTCTGCCTTATCTTCTTGATGATTAAAATTAAGGCCGGTTCTAGCCTGTGATTCCATTTTTAGTTAATGATTGGCTCTTACTTCCAGCTTGTATTTTAATTACTTATTTATTATGACTCATTTGCTTTGTATAGAACATAAGGCCATCACCTCACTTTGGCGGATACAACAGGTTATCGTCCACGTGGACCTGATATGGTGATGTTTAATAGATATATTCATATATTTATTAAACATATCAATATTACTAAACTTTATTGGCAGAAAGTTAATTTTAATAAATTTATAGCAGCAACCTGAGAAAAAAAATTTCGTTCTTTTTCAAAGTTATTTTAAGTAAAATATTACTAAAACAAAAACTTGGAGGTGCAAAAGTGCCAAGATTCCAGCACTCAATGCCCACTAACAATAATTTAGCCTCTTAAAAAATATTAATATTGTAGCAAATCCATATACATAATCAGCTAAGAATAGCTAAGACAAGAACAAGAAAGCTATTACATCCTATGATATGTACGACCCATCATTGCTAGGGAATATAGCTATCTCATTTCATATAATTTCTCCCTTTGTTGAGTCAGCTTATCATCATTCCGTTCATTTCCCCTTTTGAAAATCTTGTTGGTTGTTTAGGCTAATTTTGTGCCAAAAGTTAGTATTTGAGAGGTTCTTTTGTTTGCTCTGTACAACTTTGGATGCTTAGTTCTTTACAAGTGTGTGTATATGAAATGATTTTGAAATAAATCCTGATTCTAATTTGAATAAAAAAAATGTTGTTTCAACTAATCTTGTTTGCTTTGCTATTAATCATTCACATACGTATTTTTATTGTATATTTGAGCTTGTGTCATGATATTAATTGTATATTTGTATGTTCACTATTCAAATAGGAGTTGATGATATCAAAGCGAGCCCAATATACGGAGGAAGAAATTGAGAGAAGAGTGTCGATTTAAATAGTTCTTGAGGTCCTTGACCATGGATCTGGTTATAGAAAGGGCCTTGGCTATGGCCCAAAACCTCCAAGTAGACGCACCACATCGCATGACTCAAGTACTCAACAACTGCAAAATAAACTTCAAGAGACACAAGAGAAGTTACAAGAATCGGAATCTCAAGTGAGTGGGCTTAAGTCACAAGTGGGTGATTTGAAAGACCATCTGAGTCAGCAAGGTGCTTGTATTGAAAAACTTATGGCATTCATGGCTGCGAGTGGAAATACTCTCTAAGCCGATACAGTTAATCTAAGTTCTCTTTTGTTTTAGTTTGGATATTTAATGTTTTTTTTTCCTGACATTGTTCAAGTAGTTTATTGTCCATTTGAAATATGAATATCTTATCATTTCTCTTATATTGATAAATAATCGTATTCTACTTAATCAAACATGATTGATTTTATTTTTATTTTATTTTTCATGCTTAACTGCACTTGAACATGCCTTTTGTAGTATTATTAATGCATTGATAGAATATTTTATAAATTAATATTTAAATCATTATATATGTACAAATAAAAAAATGTGCCAATTACATTGCCTATAATACATATTTTCATGACAATTATGTTGTCATGTAAGAAAGCAATCAATTGGTGACAATGAATTATTTCGTAACTTAAACACTCATTTATTACAATAAACTTAGTCGTCACAAAAAAATCTATTCTTTGACGATATACAATTTGTCATTAAAAATACACTATAATAATGACTTGTATCGACACAAATATTTTCAAAACTTGTCACTGTATAAATTTATTATGTGACGATACATTTTTTCACCACATATTAATTTTTATGACAGATAGTTTCATCATTATTTCGGTGCAATTAGCGACGCTGATAAGCTTTGTCATATATTGCGATTGTTTTCATGACAAACAAAATCATCACGTTACATATTCTTTTGGTGACAACACATATCTCGTCGTTGAATTGTAATTATTGGTGACACATTATTTTGTCATTATAAATATACATTAAGTGACACGCAATATTTCGTAACGTTAAATCACCTCTTTCATGACAAGCTGTGTAATAGATGACGAAATTATAAATACAATTGCGACACCAAAATTCGGCATTAGAATTTGATGAATTTGGCGATGCGATCATTTTCGTCACTAAAATTTAATGTTATGATGGCAAAAACATGCTTTTGTCATTAAAAGATATTTTTTTTTTGACAAAGAAACAATATAAATGACAAAAAATTTATCGTTTATGTGACGATGTAGGCGTCACAATAAATGATACAAATCGTGACAATCGTTATTAGCGTGACCAAAGGTCAATTTTGTAGTGACAAATTGCAAAAATCGTCATGTATACCTTTTATGACGGGGCTACAATGACGATCTTTATGACGCCCAATTTTCGTCACCAAATACATTTAGTGACGAAAAAATAGGTTTATATGACGATATTTTTCGTCATAAAATGTGTGATTTCTTGTAGTGGCAGAGAGGCTGAAGAGGCTACCCATCGGCAAGTTGGGGAAGCTCGTGTACAGGCCGTCGAAGCTTATAAGGACTCTGAGGAGTATGCATTTATGTTAACTGCATGCCACGCGACCAGCCTCAAAGAAATCCTCGATCGGTCGGTTAAGGCCGGCGGATCGTTGCTCGGCCTTGAGGAGGATCTGGCCCTCCTAGAGGCTGATATCGATGCTCTCCGTCCGAACTTTGCCGAGGCCCCCAATGTTCAGGGCTCACCTCCTCCGGATGCAGAAGAAGTTGCCTCCAGCGGTGCTGTTGAAACTCCACCCCCGTCTTTGTCTTGGTGCTGTTCTCCCGTTTTTTATAAGCTTTTAAATGTATTCGTAGGTAGATTACTTGGCTTCGTGCCTTGGGATGTAATGGGCTCCGGCCCCCCCGGTGTAAATAATTTTGAAGTAGAAATGAACTTTTCTTTCTATCACCTGTGTATGAGTTTTAAGATTTTTGTATATGCTTGGCTCTTCTCCTTTTTGTAAGATTGTTGCCTGTCTTCTTTTTCCTTTTATACTCCCAAGTATGGTGCTCGGTTCCCAGTGCTTCTGAATAAGGGACTTTACCCGCTTTAATTGACTCTTGTACTCGGTATATGAACCTGGTCTTTATTTTGTATTTTGTACTTGGTGTATAAACCAAATCTTCATTTTGTGCTCGGTGTGTACACCGAGTTTTTTTTTTGCTTGGTGCGTAACCAGGTCTTTGTTTTGTGCTCGGTGTGTAAACCAAGTCTTCATTTTGTGCTTGGTGCGTAACCAAGTCTTTGTTTTATGCTCGGTGTGTACACCGAGTCTTTGTTTTGTGCTCGGTGTGTAAACCAAATCTTTGTTTTATGCTCGGTGTGTACGCCGAGTCTTTGTTTTGTGCTTGGTGTGTAAACCAAGTCTTCATTTTGTGCTCGGTGCGTAACCAAGTCTTTGTTTTATGCTCGGTGTGTACACCGAGTCTTTGTTTTGTGCTTGGTGCGTAACCAAGTCTTTGTTTTGTGCTTGGTGCGTAACCAAGTCTTATGCCTTGTGGGCGAGTCGCCCTTTATCAGCATGCAAGGGACGTACCCTAGACGAGTTGTCGGTATTCAGCTTCTTCAGCTGCGGTGGTTTTGTTGTGCTCGGCACGTGGCCGAGGTGAGTAAAAATTTCCTCCCCCTTTAGAGAGCTCACAGAATATCAGATGAAAGGATAATTCCCTGGAATCCTATCTGGATCGTAAATCGAGATCTTTATTGATAGTACCTTTTCAAGTATGCTACATTCCATGGATGTATAAATTTTTCTCCACTCAAGTATTCTAGCTCGTATGCTCCACCAGATAAGACATTGCTAACCCGAAATGGGCCCTCCCCGGTTGGCTTCAGTGGGCTGGGCTCAACACCCGTTATCTTTTTCAGCACAAGATCACCGATCTGAAATCTCCTTTCCTTTACTTTTGAATTGTAGTATCTCTCACTTCTTTGTTTATACACGGCGTTTTTCATCTCGGCACTGCACCTTTTTTCTTCGAGCAAATCTAGCTCGGTTCGGAGCGCAGCCTCATTGTCGTCTTCAGAAAAATTTGCAATTCTGAAGGTAGGGGCTCCCATCTCAACAGGAATCACCGCCTCGGTTCCATAAGCCAAAGTAAAAGGTGTTTCTCCCGTGGCCGCTCGATGCGTCGTTCTGTATGACCACAGTACCCCGGGTAATTCTTCCGGCCAATTACCTTTAGACTCCTCCAATCTCGCCTTCAAGGTGTACTTGAGTATTTTATTAACGGCCTCTACTTGTCCATTCGACTGGGGATGGTATGGAGTCGAGAAGTGGTTTTTGATGTGGAAGCCTTCACAAAAATTTCGAAACCTCCGGTTATCGAATTGTTTCCCATTGTCTGTAACAATCGAATGTGGTATCCCAAATCTGCAGATAATGGACTTCCATACAAAACTCACAATCTTTTCTTCATCTATTTTCACCAGAGGCTCCGCCTCGGCCCATTTTGTGAAATAATCCACCGCCACAATGGCATACTTAACGCCCCCTTTTCCAGTGGGGAGTGGTCCGATAAGGTCCATTCCCCATTTGGCAAACGGCCAAGGGCTAAATACAGAGGTAAGTTGCTCAGGATGATACCTGACCTGTGGCGCGAATCTTTGGCACCTCTCGCATCTTTTGACGAGGTCGGTTGCGTCCTTTTTTAGGGATGGCCAGTAGTATCCTTGCCGTATTAATTTATAAGCTAATGTCTGGCCCCCGGTGTGGTTTCCACATATTCCCTCGTGAACCTCTCGCAGTGCGTAATCCACATCTATCTCGGACAAGCACCGAAGAAGTGGGACAGAGTATCCTCGTTTGTATAGGACGCCGTCCACTATTGTGAAATGAGCCGCTTGGGTTCGTAATGTTCTGGCCTCGGCCTTGTTTTCAGGTTGAACTCCTTTTTCCAAATACTGAATGATCGGGGTCATCCATGTTTGTTCGGTGGCTTCAGTTGCATGTATCTTCTTTGCGCTAAGTGACGGGGCGGACAGTTGTGTGACAGTGACATCCGCAATGGCATCCGTCCCTGGGCTGGAACCGAGCCGAGCTAGGGCATCTGCTTGCATGTTCTCGGCTCCGAGACGGTTCGCCTTCTGGACCGCCCTCCAATTCATTCAAACGACGGCGAAGGCGCTGAATCTCTACATCCCGTTCCTGCCATAGGCTAGGGCCTTGAGTCTGGTTAACCCTAAGCGGTTCTCGCTCATCCGGAAACCGAAGTCGGGAACTTATTGATCGAGCCGGGCGTAAAGGATCAACTCCTAGTCGTCCGGCGAACACTGAGTGGGCATGGCGATGTCGTGTTGGCTCCGGTAGTGACTCCGCTACACGACTTTGCCCCTCCTCATCTTCTCGCGGCCGCCTTCTATCACGACGGACACGCTGTTCATTACTTGAACTGGCTTCTTGGGCTTCATTATGAGGAAGCCCGGGGACTTGAGGATTGATATTAACATTTAGTTGTGGATTGAGTGGGTTAGTATTTACAAGAAGTGGAGGAGGTGCTTGAGAGTTGGTGGTGGCGAGAGTTTGTGATATGAGTTGGTTCATTTGCTGGTTTTCGCTTAACTTGTGTTAGCCTGGAATTCTGACTAGAATAATACGGGCCCTCCTTCTAGCGCCAATTTGTTGACGTGCGTTTTGGTCAACAAGCAAAATATGTAATAGATTTAACACGTGGAAATACAAGTGTGCATAACGTGTGTTTATTTATGGCTAATTCTGCCTTTTTGTGATACAATGCCGAGCCGAACTATCGCGGTCGGTCTTACTGATAATAACACGTTTTCTGGTGCTTTTTCTATATTTTTCCCCTCTCTTTTTTCCTTAATTGAGGTCTTTTATACCCCTTTCGTAAGTGATTTTTCAACAGTCATCTTTGCACTAATCAGTCACTAATCAGTAAAATAATTTGAAACATGTCCCTTTCTAATCGTGCATGTCAGCCAAATCTTGCCACTTGGTGACTCCTCTTAATAACTTTCTGACACGTGGCGGTTTCTAATACCAATAAAGCACTAAGCATGGGCAAGCATGGGCAAATGGTTATTTTTATGAATCTGTTGCGCATGCGTTTTCCGCCGAAATTTGGGCTCGGGGGTCGGGGCTCGGTAGTCATGCTGTGGTTGGGCTCGGTAGCGGGCGAGCCTAATTCATGACGCGTCACCAGACACCGTTACTGACGTCACCTGTAAGGCCCCCCCACTCGGATGTATGCTGGACTGATGGCGTGGATTAATTTCTTCCAGCTCGGCTCGGGCGTCATCAAGCCCCATCCCCACCCATTGCCTTTTTAAGCTAATTGGGTTTGAATAATTATTATAGCATACTTGGAATTGAGCTCATTAATTTGATATTTTCATAGATACTTTGTAATTTTTTACTAAGTCAAGTTCGATCTTAGTTAGATGTTTTAATATTGATAAAAAAATATGTTTAAATATATAATTTTTATGTTTAATCTTAAATGAGTTTTTACTGATCAATTTCAAATTAATTATGAAATAACATTGACAATCATTATTACATATATCTTATGGTTTTTCATGATAAATATTAATGAAGATAAAGCCAGAACATATGCAGTGGAACCAAATATTTAACATGTAATTATCTTATTTAATGTTGGTCAAATTCAAGTGGAATGCATCTTGGTCTCTCCATATATAAATTTTCTGAGTTCCATGATTTATATATTTTGATGACATAACTGACTTATCAATATACGGTTGTCAATGTACGGAGATAAGGTAAACATTCATTAAATATTGAAGGCAAAAAATCATGTAGGACCGTCTTACGGGTCTCAATTCGTAAGACGGATCCTATTGACCAGCGGATCTTATTGACCAGGTCCGCGGGTCAAAGCCACCTGCTGCTTTTTTTTTTCGTTTTTTTCTGTTTTTCTTCCTCAGTTAAAGTAACAGTTATGAGAAAAAGTATCGGTTATTTTAGATAAAGTATCATATTTTTTAATATAGCCACAGATTATGATTATATCACATTGAAGGAAAAATAAATATATCAGAGTTAAAGTAACACCTTTATGAGTAAAAGTATATATTTTTTTAAGACAAAATATCATGTTTTAAGAGTAAAAATATCTGTTTTTTAAAATAAAGTATTGCATTTTTTAATATAGTCACATATTATGAATTCAATACAAAGAAAGATATATGAATAATAAATAAAGATATATGAATAATAAATATGATAGAGTTAAAGTAATATTTTTATAAATAAAAGTATTTATTTTTTTAGATAAAGTAACATATTTTTTTAATATAGTCACAAATTATGAATATATATTTATATATAAGAGTTAAAGTAACACTTTTGTACGTTAAGTATCTATTTTTTGAGATAAAAGTACAATGTTTTTTGATATAGTCACAAATTAGGAATGAATAAAAGAAGGAAAAATAAAAATTAAATATGATATAGTTAAAGTGACACTTTCATAAGTAAAAGTATCCGTTTATTGAGATAAAGTATCAGATTTCTTAATATAGTTACAAACTAAGAATAAAAAAAAGAGGAAAAATAAAAAATAAATATGATGTAGTTAAAGTAACACTTTTATAAGTATCCATTTATTGAGATAATGTATCATTTTTTAATAGACTTGGGTTCGATTCTTAGCCTTTGCAATTAGAGGCATTTTTAATTTTTTTTAATTACCAAGCGTATTTATGAATGAGTTTATATACATTTTTATACTAAAACTGCATAATAAGCACTAGTGGTGTAGTGGTAGAACCACCTTGTGTCTATACATGTGCGGGTTCGATTCCCCCGTGGAGTGCTGAAATGAATTTATTTTTCTTCTAAATAACAGGGCGCGGCTTGTAGGCGGGCGGGTTGGGCGCGGGCTGTAGGATCCGTCTTACGGAATAGGATCCGTAAGACGGTCCTACAAAAGACCTACTCAATATTGAATACCAAAGAAATATAAAAATACTTGTTGTCTCACAACTTCAATAATCTTGTTTTCTTTAATATGTCCATAATAATATTTGTTTTTCAACATACAGAACATGACCCTTTTTTTGCCAAGGTTAACATCATCAAATTTTGAATCAAAACTAGATAAAAATATGGATTCTAATTCTGTCACAACAGCTTGAACAATTGGTTTTTTTAAATATGTCAATAATATTTTACAAATATGACACTTTTTTTTATTTTCTTTTCAATATACAAGTATGACATTTTTTTTTCTCGCCAAGGTAAACAATCATTAAAATGTCTATTTTACGCTTAATCAAAATGAAAAATACTTGTTCTGTCTCAACTTGAATAACCTTATTTTTTTAAATATGTCAAAAAAAAATATTTTATTCTTCAACATACAGATAGGACACTCTTTCGCCAAGGTGAACAATCATAAAACTTTGAATAAAAAAATATATAAATTGAGACATAGGAAGGGGTATTAGTTACAGACATTGGTTTGAATTTCTTATCGTAGGGCGTAGAATTCGATTAATTTGACGCAACCAATTTCGTTAAGCCATTAATATAGTTAATGATGAAATAAAGATTGGAAATTGTATTTCATTTGTGGAATTAGTCAAGGATTGCGGTAATCAATCCAAAGATACAGCTAATTGTTTTTAAAATTAATTTAACAAGGGGGTGTGGGGTGTGTAGAACTTCAGGTAATTATTTTGAGAAAATATTAAACTTGGGAAGCAAAAACTGCACTTTATTGAAACAAATGAAATCTGCCTTATATATTTTTCAAAAAAAAAAAAAAAAATCTGCCTTATATAGGCATACAAGGAAAGACACGTAACCCACAATATCACAACTTAATCTAATCCTAAAAAATAGAACAAACTTAACAAACTAAGCAATATTACTAGCTAAAAATCTGCCATAATCCTGAAGAAGAAAAACTAACTACTAACAAAACAAATTCAAATAGACTTGGTCAAAGCTGGTGTTGTATTTTAACACTTCCCCTCACATCAGTTTTCTTCCTTTCCACCAAACCCAGCTGTTGGCAAAACATTCCAAACTTCCTGCCACTCAAACCTTTTGTGAATAAATCTGCAATTTGATCATCTGTCTTGACATGCTCTAATATGATTTCTTCTTGCAAAACTTTTTCCCTAATATAATGATAATGCACCTCCATATGTTTAGTCCTTGCGTGAAAAATCGGATTCTCTGCCAAACGTATTGCTGATAAGTTGTCACAGTACAAAGGGATGGCATAATCTATTGGTTGATGCAAGTCCTCCTACAACTGTACAAGCCAAGTGCTCTCTTGAGCTGCCATTGTTGCAGCTCGATATTCCGCCTCTGTGGTTGACAAAGACACAGTTGGTTGTCGTTTGCTACGCCACGAAATTGCACCTGAACCAAGCATAAAGACATAACCAGTAGTTGAGCGTCTTGTGTCGTGATCACCACCATAGTCAGCACCACAATACCCAATTACTTTGCAATTTCCACCTCTCTTATATAGAATACCATAGTCCATAGTACTCTTAATATATCGCAAAATTTGCCGAACTGCTTCCAAGTGAGTTTTCTTTGGATTTTGCATGTAACGACTCATGACACCAACTGAAAAAGAAATATCAGGCCTGGTTAAAGTTAAGTAGATCAAACTACCCACCAGTTGCCGATACATCGTAGTATCTTCTAAATCTTTCCCTTCATGAGCACACATCTTCGAGTTCGGCTCCATCGGAGTTGAAATTGGTTTGCATTCAATCATTCCAAATTTTTTCAATAAATCTCTGGAACACTTTTGTTGACAAAGAAATATTCCATCTTGAGTACGGTCGATTTCGAGACCAAGAAAATGCTTGAGTTGTCCAAGTTCTTTCATTTGAAAACGAACAGATAAGTTTTCTTTTGTAAGATGGATTTCATCTTCACAATCACCCGTAATAATTAAATCATCCACATATACGAGCACAATAGCTAGCTTCATTCCACACACTTTTACAAACAAATTAAAATCAGCATGTGTCATTGAAAAACCGCTATGAGTTAAAAATTCAGCAACCTTTCCGTACCAAGCTCTTGGCGCTTGTTTTAACCCATAGAGCGCCTTCCGTAGCTTACACACATATTCAGGATGTTCTTGACTTTGAAAACCCATAGGCTGATTTATATAAATTTCTCTGTCCAACTCCCCGTGTAAGAATGCGTTTTTGACATCCATTTGCCACAACTTCCAATTTTTACTAGCGGCAAGTGCAAGTAAAAACTCATTTGTTGTCAACTTTGCAATGGACTAAATGTTTCATCGTAGTCCGATCCATATTGTTGAGAGAACCCTCGGCGACAAGACGAGCTTTGTGTCTCTCAATTGATCCATCGAGTGACGTTTTAACTTATACACCACTTGCAAGAAATGGGCTTCACATCCGTAGACTTTGGCACGAGTTCCCAAGTCGATTTCTTTCTAATGCAAAGCAATCTCCTCATCCATAGCCTTTTTCCACTATGGATTTTGAAATGCTTCTTCAAATGTTTTCGGCTCTTTGTCATTTGTCTCTTCTACTATGGCGGCATTTGCATATCTGGGATTTGGCTTCCTTACTCTTGTTGATTTTCTTGAAGGAATTGGTGCTTCTCTATTTGATTGTTCGTACACCCCTGTTCGCCAAGGAGTATGAGCTACGTCTTCTGCCGCATCACTACCGTCATCTGCCTCTTCAGGATTATCTAAATGTAGTTGAATTGTAGGAGATTTCAACCCATATTTAGTTAAATCTGACTCATTTTAAGGCCACCATGACGATACTTCATCAAACACAACATTCCGAGATGTGTAACACTTTCTGTTGTAGGATCACAACACCTCCACCCTTTTCTTTGATTGTCATATCCTACAAAAATACACTTAACAACCTTCTTGTCCATCTTGCTACGTAAATGATCGGTACAAAAACATAGCATACACAACCGAAAAACTCGAAAATAACTAACCACGGGTTTCATGTTCCACAATTTTTCAAAAGGTGAAAGAAAACATAACCTCTGTTGTGGGAGTCTATTGATTATGAAGGCTGCGGTTTTCATTGCTTCGCCCAAAAGTGCCAGGAACATTCTTTCCATGAAGCATACATCGACATATTTCGCTAAATGTCTATTCTTCCTCTCTCGGTGACGCCGTTTTGTTGTGGAGTGCTAGCACATGTGAATCGATGGTTTATTCGGACTCACGGAGGAAATTACAAAATTAAATGCGAGATGTATTCTCCTCCATTGTCGAACGTACACAACAAATTCTTTTGCCAATTTCTCGCTTCCTCGCAACTTCCTTAAATTCTTTAAACTTTAAAAATGTATCGATTTAATTTTCATGAAATAAACCCATACATACCTCGAAAAATCATCAATGAATGTCACCATGTATTTCATCCCACCAATAGAGGCTTGCTTGACAGTCCAAACACATCGAGTGAATTAACTCTAATGGTTCCTTTGCTTTAAATTTAGATTCCTCATACGGCAATTGATGCGCCTTGCCATCGATCGACACCCCGAACAAATTGTGTCTGTTTTCACCTCAAGTTGGGGAAGTCCTTTTTTAATGATGATCTTTTCATCATCACATCTAACTTGGAATAGCTAACGTGACTTAGCCTCATGCCACAAGTATGTCGTCTCGTTTTTCTTGTTTTGTCTACGTATGCACTTTCGCGGACATCACATAAACCGACTCTACTTTTTGTCCCTTCATCATCATTAGCTCTTCTAGAATTTTAAGGTTGCGATAAACCTTCACATCTTGTGGACCAAACAAAACAAAATGGCCTCGACGATGTTAATTGTGATTGAAAGAAGATTTTTCTTCATACCGGGACATGATAAACATCTTGAAGTGAGACATCGTAGCACCATATTTGGGAGAGACTCTCGTATTTCCAACGTGAGCTATCGGCAACTTTGAGTTATTGGTTGTCACCACCACTCGACTTCCCTTGTACTACGACAAATCACGTAATTTTTCTTTATCTCCGTCATATGATTTGAGCATCCCGAATCAACAATCCAATCCTTCTCGTAGTCAAGTCGGTCGTTAGTTGTTGTTGCCGTGAGAGCTAACTCCTCTTCTCTGACAAATAATGCCTCAAAGATCCCATTCATCTTCACTTTTCGAAGCGGCGGCGGCAACGACATTACTCTCCACTGGCTTGTTTTTCGACCAGCAATATTTTGCTTTATGACCCTTTTTTCCACATATATAACAATCACCTTCGAACTTTTTGTAACTACCATGGTTCTTTGATGCTCGCCTCTGTCGAGCATTTCCATTGCCTTGATGATTATTAGTATTATCATCAGGCCTTTTCAAACCACCAGACTTATGTTGCTTGGTGTTCCCACTATGTTTGTTGGCATAGAGTGCTTCCTCTTCACTCTTCAGTGAGACTCTTCCCATTTGCTTAGCTAGTGCTTCTTGTCCAGCAAGCAAATTTTCGAACTCAACAAGTGATGGTTGATTTGGCCATCCTTGTATTGCAGAACAAAGCCTCTATATTCCGGTCTCAAACCATGGATAATTATCCTTTTTATCCTGGTTTGCCCAATTGGTGCCTTGCCTGGGTCCAATTCCGAAATTTCACGACACAATGTCTTCACCTTGTGAAAATATTGAGAGATTGTCATATCACGTTGCGCTATTGACAGAAGTTCGTTCTCCAAAAGTTGAAGCCTCGTATCATTCTTTTTCGAGAATAACATGGCTAACGTATCCCATATTTCTTTTGGAGTTTTAGCATCCCGAATGTGCTCTAGCACATCTTCTTCAACCGTAGTCTTCAAAGCAAACATTGCCTTCCCTCGCTTTTATCTTCCACTTGCGCAAAGATACCATTTGCATCCTCTGTCTCATTGCCGTGCGACATCGTTTCCGTCGACGACTTCCCACAGGTCCTGGCCTTGCATGTAAGACATCATACATGTGGACCAAGTATTATAATTCTGATTGTTGAGCTTTTTAATTCCCCCAATAACCTAAAGATCCCCCATTTTGAATGCCCTCTATAATATAGGCATACAAGCAAAGACACGTAACCCACAATATCACAACTTAATCTAATCCTAAAAAATAGAACAAACTTAACAAACTAAGCAATATTACTAGCTAAAATCTGCCATAATCCTCAAGAAGAAAAACTAACTACTAACAAAACAAATTCAAGTAGACTTGGTCAAAGCTGGTGTTGTATTTTAACAGGGTGGGGGTTGGATTTAAGAGGGGCCGCGCTATTTCTTATTCTTTGACAATATTTTTTATTCCAAAATGTGTCGTTGAAACTAGGGGTGTAAGCGAATCAAATCGAGTCGAATATCAAGATATTCTAATTGTATTCGACTCATTTAGATAATATTTTTATTTGCATTCTTTCAATGTTCGAATATAAAAATCGATTCTTAGTTTTATTTGAAAATATATTCGAATACATACAGATTAATTCGAATATTCGTATTAGAAATCCTAACCTATCTTTATCTTTTTTCCCCCTACAATATTTGATTAGATTGCAATAATAATTAGAATCTAAATAATAACTTTCGGTTATAAAATTGTTAATACATCAATAACATATTAATCACCAAATATAAAACAAACAAAAATACTATTGTCGTCTGCCGAGTCTATCAAGAATATACTATAAGAATATAATATATGGGCTTATTAGTTTGGACCTTTATGAGTAATTCGATGCTACCCACTTGGGTAGCTACCCAAATGGGTTCTATACCGTTAGATTAACACACACCCAAATGGATGTGTTTGTGTATGTGTTGATCCAACATTATAGAACCCACTTGGGTAGCTACCCAAGTGGGTAGCATCGACTAACACGACTTTTATAAGTGAATACATGGTTTATTATATGTTAATAATCTACATAGATAATTATATACTTATATGTATAAAGATTACATATAAGTGATTTGTATAAATTTAAATATAACTATATATATAATATTAATCGAATATTCTTTCGAATACTCGAATCGAATATAATGATATTCATATTCGTATCCACATATATATGAATTAGAATAAATATTCTTATTTGGATTCACATTCTAATTTTTCGAATTCGAATGTCAATATATGAATTCGAATACCGAATTGAATAAAAAAAATCCGTTTCTTTCAGCTGAAACCATCTGATTTACGAATATTTTTTTGTTGTTAAAAGTAGTCTTTATATGATGTTAGGAATCTGTGTGATCCACATATAAATGGCACCGATTGATAATTTTACTTATTGCATACATTTCTTTGTGTTAGCAAATATAGGCCAAAACATAAATTACATATTTGCACATATAAAGTGGATCGAGTACACATATTTGCAATGGAAATGGTCGATCCGCATAGCCAATATTAAGCCTGTATACAGGCCTTCTTTTGATCCATGATTAAGTAATCTACAAGCCTCCGCTTGATTGAACCGCGAACAACGAACGAACCCCGTAGATTGGTTGAACCACGAGCGAACCACGAACAAGATCACGAACCGTTGTTCTTGTTGGTGTAAATAACTACTAGAGTTATTTACTTTGATATGCACACCTTAAACCCTTGGAAAACTTTGGTGATGCTCCAAGAAGAAAACCGTAGAGAGAAATTTTAGGAGAGAGATTATTTTCTTATTGTGTGGAAGACGTATATTTTCCATTGATTGATATTGTAGGGAGAGATCAATATATATCTCAATCCCTGTTGGGGGTAAAAACGATATTTAATAATTAAATATATAATTCGATTTATATATTTATTTAATATTAATTGTCCAATGGGCTATTAAAGGAATGACCCAGCCCAAAGGAGTTCGGGACTGGCCCATAGGCCATTTTCTCCTATGCGGCCCACGAGGCCCACTACTCAGGTATAAAAAGGTCAATCATCTTCATTTGTAAGCACATTCACTCATAATTACTTTGACACATTTAATTTAGTATTCGATTAATATATTATTCTCTCTCGATCACAGTGTTGACTTGAGCGTCTGAGGGGCCTCCATGGGACAATCCCGTTGCCATCTATCATTTGCATGTGTGCAGGCAAGTTCCCATCTAAAGAACTTCCAGCTTCCGGAGAAGAAAGTTTGAAAACTTCCCCCTCGGAAAGAAGAACTTTGTCAGAAACCTTAGCATTGGAGTGATCTGCCTAAAAACAATCTCATTTTGACGCCATATGTGGGAAATGTTCGACCGCTAAACACCTATAAAAGACTAACAATCCTCGCAAGAGAACGAGATCAATTGTAGGGTAGAAAGTTAACCACAAGTCGTCTCTCAAGGAAGACTTAGCCGGCAAATAATTATTATGTATCACAATAAACAGAAAATAAATCCTAAACACTCTAACCAGATTTGTTGGTTTTAAATAAACTGAAAGAAAACAATTAAAAAGACCAATTAAAACTAAGCACGAATAAACTTGGAGAAAAAGATAGGATTATGGTTTCATCTCATCAAACTTGCAAGCAGAATATCAATTAATTGATCATGCGGTTAACAAATATAACAATCATGTAAAGACTAGGTCTAGATCTGATAACTCTCGTATTCACAGATTAGGGCTATCCCAACATAATTTGCTATTTTCATTAAACCTAGGGCTAGATAATACATTTCTGATTCATATCTAACCCCCTGAATAAATTTAGTACAGGAATAATATCTTCGATCGATCTCAATTATCCCCTCAAACAATCAAGAGTTGGCCAAACAATCAATCAACAAGTAAAACAATTTATTCAGGAAAACAGATCAATTAATCAATACTCATGCTTGTTTGTTTGAATCAAATCATCCTAATCCTAGAACAAGGAAATTAGTTCATGCTTGGAAATGGAATCATAATCTCAATTGAAGGAAATAAAATAATCATAAACATAATCATGCAACAATAATAATCACCCAACAATTGAAATCAGATAAAAGAGATGAAGAAATCTTACTCTTTGATTAAGAAGTAAAATAACTTCAAGGGGAAGAACCCAATCAATCCCAATGTTGAATGGAAGAGAAAAATACCAAAAACTAAAGTCTAAAAGTGCTATGAATGAAGGTGTGTCGAAAATAGGGGCTCCCCAAGTTCTATTTATAAGCCCAGAGTCCTAAACAAGGTGGAAGAGAAAAATAAAAAAAAATATCAAAAATTTCGTGTTCAGCAAGTCACGGCGCGCGACCGCGCGCCAAACTGCACGCCGCACGCGCGCACCTGCTGCAGTGCAGCTGCTGGCCGCAGCGCGCGACCATGCCCCCATTGTGCGCGCCGTGCAGCCTCTAAACGTCGGAATTTCATCTTGATGTCTTCTTATGAATTGTAGCTCTGTCTCTTAGCTTTCCATAGCCACTTGAATCATCTCAATATCCATTTTCTAGAGAAAGGTATGGCCAAAAGACTAAGACGTGTCATTTCCAAGATTTTGACATATTATTTTTCCTTGTACATGATTTTAACCCATTTAAACGTCTTCATTTGCATTTTGTAGCAGATAAACATGGTATAACTTTGAATTATATTTCTAATGGTACATGAATCATGTCAATTGGGCTTCGGATGCGAACGTTACGTCCAAAATACGATGACTGCCGTAGTTGTGCGAAATGACTTTTTAACATTTTTTGGCTCCAAAACTTGTTTTTTCCACCAAAACCTAAAAAATCAATAAAATAACACAACATAACACTAAAACATGAAAATGCAAATAAAACACGCCAAAAATATGTATAAATTATCACACAAAACATACACAAAAACATGCAAAACAGGAAACAACCAAAACACACGAAAATACAAACTCGATCGCAAGCACGGGAAGCTAGATCTCAAGCTACTAGCCGTGGAGTCGGAGACCAGCAAGAAGAACGACTGCTTGGAAGACGAGGGGCTGACCCTCCTCCCCCTAGAGAAGTGTCGCCCCCTCCTTTTTTTGCAGGAGGGACGCTGCCCCGTCCCCTCGAAGGGCTCACCCACCGAAGAAATTCACTTATCTCGGGAAGCCCTCCAAGCTCTACTGGATGAAGCTGCCCTGAATGTTTTGAGGCACTAGGCTGCGGCTGATGCCACAAGAAGACCACTGCAGGCTCCGTCCACTATTGAAGACCACAACCTTAAAGGTCCGGGAGAAAGAGAAGAAGGCCGCAGCGAAAACCGCGAAGAGCCACCAGCAGTTGAAGAATCCCAAGCAATACAGCCCAGCCAAGACAACTCGTGGGCTATTGCCCGATGAAAAAGAGCCCTTTCGCCCCTGCTATTTTGACTGAGCCTCTATCTTCGGGAATCAAGACCTCAATTCTCCCGGAGCACGATGGAACTGGAGATCCCCAAGAACACTTGGACAAATTTTACGCAAAGGCAGATCTCTATGACATGACGGACACCTCCTACTGCAAGGTGTTCCGCACTACTTTGACCAAACGGGCAGTGACTTGGTTCAATAAACTCTTGGTAGGATCAATCTCTGGGATGGAAAAGCATACTGAAGTCTTCATGGAGCAGTTCTCCATCAACAGAAAGTGCCCCAAGTTTATCGCTCACCTCTTTCAGGTGAGGCAGAAGGAATGAGAGACGCTGCGAGAATTTATGAAGCGGTTCGTTGAAGCCGTCAATGAAGTCGCCAACTTTCAACATGAGACTTTGGCCGGGATATTGCAGCAGATTCTTTGCCAAGGACATCTGAAGGAGTCCCTATCCAGGAAACCTCCCTCCACCTTGGAAGAGCTACAGAGCCGAGCAGAGAAGCATATTCGAGTGGAGGAGTCCACTAAGTCTGAACCCAGCACCAAATGCAAGTCTAGGGAGGACGACAAGAATCAACCTTGAAAGGGTCCAAGGAAGGAGCACTGTCCAAGCTACACCCCTCTGAATGCACAAATAGCGGAGGTACTGATAGCCGCCCAAAGAAAAGGAATCATTGGTCTGATGCATCTGCTGAGGAGTAATCCTACACGAACATACTCCAATCTATACTACTGGTATCATAGAGACAAGGGGCACACTACTGAGAACTTTTTCGTTCTGAAGAAGGAGATTGAGCGACTCATCCAAAAGGACCACTTGAAGGACTATTTGGATCATAGCAAGTTTCGGCGTCATCTGAGGCCACATGAAGAAGAACTTCAACAAGACCAGCGCCGTTCAGATGTCCGCAGAGAACAAAGGTGCGGCACTAACATAGTCAGAGTCATTAATGTGATCTACGGAGGACCAGAAGCGAAAGATGCCCAAAATGCTCCCCGGAAATGTATCAAGGAAACAAGGGGCGACCTGAAGAAGCCCCATCCAAGAAGAGTATCGTAGAGTCACAACATTCCATTAACATGCCTATCACATTTGGTGCTCAAGACTATATCCCAAAAACCCAGGTGCAACCGGATGCCATTATATATCATCTCATTTGGCCAACTTTGTGGTCAAGAGGGTCTGGTGGATACGGGAAGTCTTTGTGGATATCATATTTTGGGAAGACTTTGACAAGATGAAGATCGACCATGCACTGGTCGTTCGGCCGCACCACTAATTGGCTTTACTTTGGAGAAGTGGTCAAGTCCTCAGGTGAGATCAACCTACCACTCACATTGGGAATGTACGCCCCACACCGAGTTACAAAGATGGTCTATTTTCTCATTGTAGATGCTCCCTCTCCGTACAATCTGATATTGGGAAGGCCCAGCTTGAACCAGTTCCGAGCCATCCCCTCCATAGTTCGCCTCAAGATGAAGTTCCCCAGGGACTCTGGAATAAGTGAAACCGTTAGAGATATCAAGGCGGCCCAAAAGTTATGTGGCCACCTTAAAATGAGCAAGATCTCCTGACCGAACAATGAGAGCACTGCACAACCCTAGACTTCGATTCCCCTCCGCTCCCTAGTGGCTTTAGTAATTGTTATTTTTTCTACTTTCAGTTTATTTCCACCCTTGAGGCGTTAAACATGTTTATTTACATTTCAATATTATTTCTGCCCACAGGGCGTAATACTTTGTCATTCTTGATTAATGAATAAATTACTTTCATGTTTCTACTTAGATTTTTTGAATGCAATTAATTGCCAAATTTGGTCGTGGTCAATGACCATTTGGGCGCTCTCTTAAGAAAACCCCATCTGTCTGGCTAAGACCACGGATGAGAGAGGCCTCCTCATGGGAACCCTAGTAATTAACCTCCTCCAGCTAAGATCCTGGAGAGAAAGACCTCACCCAACTAAGACCCTAGATGGGAAGAACCCTTTCGGTTAAGAACATGGATAGGAGGGGCCTCTTCTCGGGGGTCCTAGTAATTAACATCCTTTAGCTAAGATCCCGGAGGGGAAGACCTCACCCCGCTATGACCCTGGATGGGAAGATCCCATTCGGCTAAGACCCCGTATAGGAGGGGCCTCTTCATGAGATGGTCCTAGTATATTTTCCCTCTTTCGGTTAAGACCCCGGAGGGAAGGGGCCACTTCTATCCGGAGTCTTAACTGAATGAAAGGAGACAAAGATTGGAGAATGAAAATTCAAAGAAACCACAAAAGCTTACCCAGGCAACGTCTCCATAGAGATGTGTCTCGATATCCTTGAACGATAAAGATCCAAGACGGGACTGGTCGTCCGTCAACACTGCTCCTCTAGTGTTGGCATATCCAATGCCAGAATCTATGACGTCCCAATGAGACTGAATCCTCTCACGATGGTTCAACTCGCCGTTAAAGAGAATTCGGGGATCAATGGTCCCAGAAGCAACATCACGAGGCTCCATGCTCAGCCTCTTTCCTACAAAAGAGCCATAAGGAGGACGTGAAGTAGGAACAACATCAACATGATCCACAGAACGAGAACTGGGGCACCGGTCACCCTCCGATCAGCGAGGGCGTGACCCTCGCCCACCATCACTCCAAGGCAGGGAACCCGAGCTCCCGTCAGTAGCAGATTTGCCCATGGCCTTCTCCTTCTACTTCTTTTTGAAGGCCATCAACTCCACAATGCTATAACCCTCCTTACCTAAAAAGCAATCATGAAGCAATTTTAGATAATAGAATCAGTCAAATATACAAGTAAAATGAGAAGCAATAGAAAGAAGTAAAGCAAGGTGGATTACCCAAGAAATCCCTAACATTCAGAAGACCCTTAAACAATCCTTTGGACCTATAAACGTTCGCCATCTCCTTGCAGAAAACAGGAGTACCTCGGGCAGACATGGCCTCCGAGACCCATTCGTGAGGGAGCTCTAAGCCATTTTCCCTCACATATAAGTGATACTCCTTCCACAACCCGCCAAGAGAAGAAAATCCCGTAAGAAACTTGCATTGGGGACGAGAGAATAAGTGGAAGAAGACATCACCAGAAGATTGCCAGGCGTAAAATAAAAAGTGGAACCCATCCATAGTCGGAGACATATCCAACCTCCACATTTCATACTCGTATCCCTGTATGCATGCGTAAGCTTGAGGAACTATATTTCCAACACGTGCTCCCACGAATTTGTGGATCGCGACAAGGAAATTATCCAGAGAAAAACAAAGCCAATGGAGAAACTATAAAGATACACCTTTGTGATAAAGATAAACGAAATGCCGAAGGAAGCTCTAGCCTCTCCTCGCCTTATGAAGACAAAGAGATGAAACT
Source organism: Rehmannia glutinosa (assembly GCA_016081115.2). Taxonomy (NCBI): domain Eukaryota; kingdom Viridiplantae; phylum Streptophyta; class Magnoliopsida; order Lamiales; family Orobanchaceae; genus Rehmannia; species Rehmannia glutinosa. The sequence goes on from CM071936.1 coordinate 69,903,628, forward strand.
CTGCTAACCAACTCTCTTGGGGCAACTGCTCGACACCCGTAGGAGATCTATGCTGATACTTAGGCCGACAGACCTCTTCCGGACTATCTCCCTCAGTTTCCTCCTCAGAAGACTCATCACTCGGACTTGAGTCCGGCTCAAGCTCTACTTCCCCCTCATCATCATCATAACACAACTCCGAAACAAGAGGGCAAATCTTAAAGCCCGATGGTAAAGGTGGAAATAGAATAACAGAATAGGAGACTAAACGACCGATGATGCCCTAGCCCCCGGGTAGAAGAAAAGAAGGACCGAAATTCGAAATCCGAAATTCGGGCCGAAATATGTGAAAACACCGGAGAAGACGGAGAAGCATGGAAGGAAGAATGGACTTGGGGGCTTGGACCATCCCCCGGGGGCTAGCCCTTGCAGCCGCCCTGGGAGGGCACCAAGAGGGCGCCTTTGCCCACTCCAAGGAGGTGCCCCGGGGTGCCCCTTCACTCTCTCGGGCTCTCATCTCTCTCCTCACTTGATACACTACATTCATCATTCCAACTCTCCTTGATCACTTTCCTCAACTTTCAAGATATTTTTCTAAGTGTTCTACCAAGCAAAGAAGTTCAAAGTTAAAGAGTAGAGAGAGAAATATTATCTTTGGAAGACATAGTCAAAAGCTTTCCTCCCAAGTGTCCTTGCGCAAGAGTGGTCAAAGATTCTCCAAGACAAGACAAGATATAGAACAAGACAAGCCAGACACGATACCAGTTTAGCTCCCACATTGCTTCATACCTCAGCAACACCGAAGCTGGAGGGCTTATGTTGGGGGCAAAGATAATATTTAGTAATTAAATATATAATTCGATATATATATTTATTTAATATTAGTTACCCAATGGGCTAGTAAAGGAATAACCCGGCCCATAGGAGTCCGGGACTGGCCCATAGACTGATTCTCCTACGTGGCCCACGAGGCCCAATACTCAGGTATAAAAAGGTCCATCCTCTTCATTTGTAAGTACATTCACTCATAATTACTTTGACGCATTTAATTCAGTATTCGATTACTATATTGTTCTCTCTCGATCTCTGTGCTGACTTGAGCATCGGAGGGACCTCCTTGGGATAACCCCGGGGCCCTTTAACATTTGTGCATGTGCAGGCAAGTTCTCGTCTGAAGAAGTTGCAGCTCCTGGAGAAGAAGACTTGAAGACTTCCCCTTTGGGAAGAAGAACTTTGCTAGAAACATCAACCTTGGAGTGATCATCCCTAAAAAGTAGCATCAATCTCATATTTCAGCTACAGATCCTCATAAGAAGGATTTCTAGATAAACCTCATCTAAATAGGACTCCCTATTATCTCAAATATGGATGCAACCTAATTGCACCCAATATCTCCCACTCATACATATTTGACTCGACTTATTCAAATCACATCCTCATAGTGTTTATCTCACGTCTCTTCTTTCATACAGGGAATAAGACGTACGACCAAGCGAGAAAGTATATGTGAAGAGGGTTATATTAAATCATCACCAAACTAACATAACCCTACAACTCAATAACTCACTATGTACTCCAAACCAAATGGTCGCACCCATTCAAGCATCTCTATATCCCTCAATAAAATAAACAGAGCATGAGTGATAATTTTACTTATTGCATACATTTCTTTGTGTTAGCAAATATAGGCCAAAACATAAATCACATATTTGCACATATAAGGTGGATTGAGTACACATATTTGCAGTGGAATTGGTCAATCCACATAGCAAGTATTAAGCCCATCAACAAGCCTCCTTTTGATCCAAGATTAAGTCATCTACAAGACTCCTCTTGATTGAACCGCGAACAACAAATGAACCCCATAGATTGGTTGAACCACGAGCAAACCACGAATAAGATCACGAACCGTCTTTCTCATTGGTTCAAATAACTACAAGAGTTATTTACTTTTGATGTGCACACCTTAAAACCTTGGAGAACTTTGGTGATGCTACAAGAAGAAAACCGTAGAGAGAAATTTTAGGAGAGAGATTATTTTCTTGTTGTGTGAAAGACGTATATTTTCCATTGAATGATATTGTAGGGAGAGATATCAATATATATCTCAAACCCAAATCTCAGCTAGAGTCCTCATAGAAGGGGTTTCTAGATAAACCTCATCCAAATATGACTCCCTATTATCTCAAATATGGATGCAACCTAATTACACTCAATACTTTGATCTGATGATATGATTTATTAACCATTTGTGTGGACTAAATATCTTTTTGCATTGTGAATATTTTTTTATTTATTGGAATTTTGGATAAAGATCATTGATTTGATATACAAGATAAATCAAGATATCTTCTCCGATAATGTTAGTATACTGGATTATCTTGTAAATGATATGAAGTTATCTTGAAGAAGAAATCAATCCGGAATTGTATGATTCAGCTCAAATGCTGAGAGAAGAGATATGTTTTTCACAGAGAACAAACATGGGTTCAAGACTTTGAGATTTGCCACACGAGATTTTCACTCTTCCGACACCACTACAAAATAGCTATTTAACATCGATTCTGGGCCTTTTTCTACATCGGTTTCCAAACCGATGTAAGACCCAACATAGTAGAATAGGGGGACGTTTTTACATCGGGCATGCAACTGATGTAGAATATGATATTCTACATCAGTTATAAAACAACCGATGTAAAAAGGGGGAAATTTTTACATCGGTTATTTAGATAACTAATGAAAATCTTACAACAAAATGAACCTTTTACATTGGTTACTTGTGAACCGATGTAAAATATTACCTGACTTTTACATCGGTTTGTTTTACAACCGATGTAATTACTTTTGTTTTCCTTTTAAATACCTGCTTGATAAAATGGACCCAACCTGAAATTTCCATATAGCAAAATGAAAACCTGAGATCTCATACAACAAAGCAACAACTCATCTCATACAGCAAAACAACAACCCAACAACCTGAAAGAGAGAGCAAAACAACAACCCATCTCAAACATCAAAACAACCCTATATCATATAGCAAAACAACCCATCTCATACAATCTCATCATTGGACATCCAACCAAACAAATCAAATACAAAAAGTATTTTGAGACTCTACCTTCCACAATTGGAGCTACTCTAAGTATCCAATGATCTATTTCTGATTTCTAAAAAAAATTTGCCCAATGAACCTGAATTTCTTTAATTCTGTTTTCGGACGGTGCTTCGGGATCACTAAATATCTGCAACAAATAGTACATAATTAAGATAACAAATAATAAAAACTACAAGTACTCTAACTTGTTAAAGTAAAAAAAATTATTACCTCATGCCAATTATCTATAATACCCGCTCGGACTATGATCCACATCCAATGCATGATGTAATATCCACATTCATAGTCTTCCTATTGTTCAAAAATCAATAATGAAACTTAATTACATATATGACACAATTATTGTAGAAACTAATAAAATGTGGTTTAAAATATTCAAAAGTTGTAAATTACTTACTTTGGAGAAAATCCATTGAAGGGTCTTCGATTTATTTGAGAATTTTCCATCCAACATATTAGATGGGGTCACATCACTAATTAAAGAAACATGAATTATATTAATTAATTTTTACCATCAAAACCTACAACATAAAGCTTAAAAGAATTTGTGCTACAAAGTAAAATGGCCTCTGTACTATGGCATTGATGTTAGAATCGGGCTTTTTGTGTAACGAACACAACCACACGACAACATTGTCCTTAGGAAAAATTAGCAAGAGTTGCCAGTGTTGACTGCATTGAGAATAAATTAGTGTGTTTTTCTTTAACGAGACAGAAATATAAGTTGTACTTACTAATTGATGTGTATCGTATGGATTCTTATTTCCTGACTTTTGTATGGACTGAGGCTCAAGAAATCCATACACGTCATCATTGCTTGACTCTATACATAATTTAACAAGTTTAAAAAAATAAATGTTAACTATAAATCAATGAATGCAATAAAAAATTAATTGTATAACTGATATATTGTGATACACCTAAAATTGAATATGTACTTACATGATCCACAATTATATAGCTGAGATGCTTAGATACAAGTTTCCCTGAATAATCTCCAAAACTTCTTGATGGTATATGCATAATGGGATATCATTATCCATGCCAAATAAATTCGCATCCCATGGGACTTTCAATGGATTATCGTAAAGCAAGTGGGAGACACTAACCCATTTCTTGGGTCACTCGGTATCTTAAACAAAACTTAATATTAATGTACAAGTACTACATTTTAGCAAATTCAATTGTTAATAAAAGAAAAACATAAAGAAATAACATTACTCAGATTGTTTTGACAAGAGTCTCGGCCATGAAATAAAACCACCTACAGCCTCCATCACAAAACTGACCTTGGCAGCGAGCAGAGGGACTGGCGCATCAGCATCTGAAATGTCCTCAACCACCACCCTCACCAAATCGCCAGACAAAGTCACACCGTGTATGGTCGAACCCCCCTCATGAACTTTCCCAAAGGCCACTAGGCGGGGAAGATTCCCATCGATGTATAACCCACATTGATCACACATATCAGTATGATCCTCCTCCTCAAATGGATCAGTAACAACTACACTACTACTCTTTGTGCTGACTCGTGCAATAATTTGTGCATCTGGCTCAACTGGGGCTGAGAATTAACACCTAAAGATTGTAGTGTAGGGTCGAACTACTTCATCAAATTATGTGTCACCTCAAGTGTAATCTGTTGTGTTAGGTGCTCCAAATCTACTGGTTTGACTGATGACGATGTGTTGGACCCACATGTAGGTGCTCCAATATAATCCCGAATCCCCACATCAAAGCCAACAGTACGAACACGACCAGGGTGCTTCGGCCGCCTAATGGCAGTAGTCAGTATATCCTGACGTCCATGGGGAACAAAGGAAACCTGTGTGCACTGCTCCTCGAACTGATCCTACAACCCACAAAAGAGAAACTTATAAAACAATTTGTAACTATTGTTAAAATTAATTATAACTTCGATGAAATTTAAAAACTTGCAATCCTCTGAGCAATTTGTTATGATGACTCGGATGTCATTCCACCTGATTTTTTTGTGCGGCTCAACTTTCACTTATAATGGCGTGTAGGAGGAGATGGAGGATCAACATCTATATCACCACCAGATTGTGATGCTTCATCCTAGTGTCTCTTTAGCTGCTCCACCATGATAGTATCCTCCAACAAGAAATAACCACCATGAGACATAACATGTAGGGCAGTGTTCATTGCCTGAATCTGTTGTACTTTTTTTCTTTTTTCCTGTGATAAATAGCAAATAATTATTTATAGAAAACTATTAACCACCATGAGACGTAATGATAATTTAAAAATAATAAGGTACAACCAGCTCTGTTTAAATTGATTCCATGCATCTTGCAGGGTAAGCTACTTCTCACAAGGAGATAGGTGTTTGCATTTCCCATATATGTAGACCCTAGTAAAAAATGACTTATGTTGCCTAAATTTTGCGGCCACAGATGAAAGTGTATTTTTCCTCAACATATTGGTATTGTCAATATTAAAGTTGGTTTGTATTATAAATTCAAATTGAAGAGTTAGTGAAAAATAATAATATGTTAAAATACCTAAAAAACTATAACATGGAGGGTTTAGTGGAAATACCAATACATCACGCCAAATCATATTGTTATCAGCCTCCGATACATAACCCCATAAAGGATACAAATAAAAACATTATCTCGAGCAAAGGTCCCCAAATAAGTACTTAATTTCACTTGATGTAACCTTTTCATTCTCCCAGTGATACTATCAAAATCACGCGGTAGCTTACTCCCACCCATGCGGTGGGTGGCCATATCTCGATACCGTGTGGATTGTCTAGTCCTCCTTGATATAGTCTGTGAAGGAAGATAATAGGAGAAGACCTACTGGAGTGGGACCTCGGTGGAGTAGCCATGCGCCTGTTTAGACAAAGAGGATACAAGACTTTGGCTACCTCTATGTTTCCCTTATCCATAATTTGAATTTCAATATCAGCTGCAGTAACTTTTATGAATTCTCCATAATCACATATACTTGTGTTAGGAAATTTATTTGTATAGATTTTGATGATGCATAGAAAATTTAGATTAGAAAGTTGACACCTCATTTTTTGTATGTGTTTCAACTTTGTAATAGTTAGAAAGATAGCTAATTTATCAAGTAGCCAAGTAGAAGATGCAGAAGACTTGATGAAGAAGTGCAGAGAAGATTCAGTTGTGCCGCAACTGAGTACAAAGAAGAACTTCAGTCAAGTCAAGAAGTCGTGTCTCTCAGTAGACTTACAACAGAGTCATCCAAGAATCAAGGAGAAGACTCAACTAAAGGGGTAAAGCAGCTGAAGGACTGAGAGAAAGCTAAAGAAGTCCATTGCAAAGAAAAGTCAAGACTTACCCAATTTGATAAGAGACACGCCTGCAACCTTAAAAGTTGTCTGGCTGAAAGATTGCAAGTAGCAGGAGCTAATAGGATGTTTGCAGAAACCTGGTACGATTCAGGCACCTGAAGGGCATTAATTCTAAGGTTGGGTCAAATTTTAAAACTGCACAACAAGACAAGCCAACAAACAAGAAGTGAAATTTGAATTGTCTATCTCTTCATCGGACAAATTTCAAACTCTCACTATAAAAGGCAGAGGAATTTTCAGATAGAAGTACGTGACACACAAGAGAAATCTGAGCATACAGGCAAGCAACTACAATATTCTCTCTAAGTAAAAGTTCAATGTCTCAGGCCTAAACATTCGAAGTGATCTAACCAACACAACTCAGTGAAGGAAGGAAGCCAACTTTAAAAGTTGAAAAGGAAAACTATTTGAAAAAGAACAAGGGGTCCGCACATCCACGAAGTGAAGGAAATGCAGTGAGGTTCAAGTTAGAACCTGGTTCGAATCCATAGGAGAGCTACGTGATCAAGTCCAAATGGTTTGAAGAGCTGAAGTAGTGAGGTAGCTGCCTTACGAAGAGCTGAGTCCCATGAGTGAAGTCAGTTGTGTGATCAAGGCTTATTCAGACTGTATTTTGTACTCTTGTAATAGCAAAGTTGCATTAGTATATTCCTCCTCGAGTAGGAGAAGAGTGGAGTAGAGGAATTACCCCATCCTCGAACCTCTATAAAATTATTTGTGTCATTTACTTTCAGCAATTTACTTTTTGTACATTTATTACTTGCTGATTTATTTGTTTAACCAACTGATTATAACTAAGTTTAAAATAAGTGTTGAAAACCATATCTTTAAAAGGGTGCAAGACTTCCGTTGTTAAAAACCAAGAAAACTGAATTTATAAAAAGCTAACTTCACTCAGTTGAATTACTCTATCGACACCTCTCTCAAGTTTGTTAAGTGGTTAACATTCCTGTTAAGGTTTGACCCAGTTGTCTCCCAAGAGACTTTGCTATTTTCTTGAGAAAACCCTGATTTGATTTAAAATTGAAAAATTTCTATTCAACTCCCCCCTCCCCCTTCTAGACTTAACTGACACCCTTTGGGACCTACAAGTGGTACCAGAGCGGTTGGTTCAAAGAACCTTCCGCACTGGTTACTGCACTAGATCTCAATCTTTTCAAAAACATCAACACTTGAAGTTTTTCAAAGTTTCTTTCAAAGTTATTATCATGGAAACAAATCTATCATGTATTCCCATGTTTACTATCGAAGATTTTGATGACTGGAAGATTCGTATGCAGGCACATCTCTCAGCTTTGCACGATTAATTGTGCTTTGTCATAAAAGATGGACCCGGTTAAAATCACCAAGGTGAATACAAATGTAAGAGCTGCTGGAGATGCTGCTGCTGAAAGACCTGCTGAGGTGGAGAAGCCTCAAAGTGAATGGACCAAAGAAGAAAGAAAAGATTTAACTTGGACAATGTGGTCAAGTATATTTTATATAAAACTCTTGATAAAGCAACGTTTAACAATGTTAAATCTTGTAGGACTGCTAAAGAAATATGGAAAAGTTGACTCTAATCTGTGAAGGCTCAGAGTAGATAAAAGAAAATAAATTAACAATGCAGCGCAAAAGTTTGAGAACTTCAAAATCATGGTTGTCGAATCATTGGATCTGCTGGATGCCAGATTTACAAAGATCGCAAATGAGTTGTCCGCTCTAGGAAAAGAATATACACAGAAAAAGATGTGTATGAAGATTCTCAGATCTCTCCCAGCTGAGTGGTAAATGAAGGTGATGGCCCTCAGACATTCAATGGACCTGACAAAGATTTCCAACCATGAGCTATTCTCAGATCTCAAAGCTTATGAATTCGAGCTCAAAAGAAAAAAACAAGATGAGATAGTTGTACCAAGACAGCTACTCTGGTGGCTGGAGAATCAAAGAGTGTTGAATCCAAGGATGTCATTGATAAAGAGGAGATTGCCCTAATGATTTAAAGGTTCAACAAGTTGTTCAAAAAGAAATACAAGAGGAATAAGGGTGAATCCTCTAGAAGGCACTTAGCTCCTTCCAAAGGAAAGGAAGAGAGAACCCCCAAGAGAGCTGAGAAAAAGAAAGCTAAAGATCTGTTCTGGAATTACAAACAGCAAGGTCACTTTGCAGTTGATTGTCTTTATCCACCAGTCAACAAGTACATGAATGAAGAGGATAAGAAAGTCTTCATGGAAAGAAGACATGAAAGAAAGAAAGCCACGATGGCTGCAGAATCAGATACAACAGAGTGTGGAGACAACTGAATTAGACAGCAGCAAAGTTGACTACTCCTCAGACACTGAAGAAGAGGCATTGATATGTCTCATGGCTAAGGAACAAAAAGATGAGATAAATTCAAACTCATCTAGTTCAAATTCTGATGATAGTGATCATGACACACACACACTTCATCACCCATAGATCTTTATGATTTATTAGGCAAAATGATGAAAATTTTTGAGTACATTAAATACTCACGCACACTCCTAAATGAGGAAAACTGCCATTTGTGTCAAAACTCACAACTGACTGAAGAGTTGAGTACTCTTAGTCACATAGCTGATGAGAATAAGGAGTTAAAAGGCTGAGGTAGCTAAGGTCAAAAAGGACTTAGCTGAAAGAAAAAGACGGAACAAGAGCTGAAAAATATGATTGCATCACTCAGCAAGTCATTAAAATATTTGATGAATTGATGATGATACAAAATGAAATTGGAGACAAAGCACTCTTAGGTTTCAATTCATTTGTCAATGCACAAAATCCAAGAGTGGTGATAAAAAAAGGATCCTCAAGCAATGGGGGAATCCAAAAGCCAAAAGTACCATATGTTGCACCCACACACAATCACAAACACTCACATGCTGACCTTGGTTACAAAGGTAAAGGAAAGAAGTGTTAGTCCAAGTGGCTACGATAATCTAGAGGGGGGTGAATAGATTATGCCGATTTTTCACAAATCGCCCTCTTTTTCGAATGAACAAGTAAATGACAAGAATGTAAATGCGAAAATTAAACAACACTCGATGATTTATAGTAGTTCAACCCACCTAAGGCCTAATCTACTACCACCCCAGTATATCCGAAGTGTATTTCAAAAAGAAAAAAAAGTTTTATTAACAATTACCACAATTATTACAACACCACCTTTGAAGATTACCACAATCTTCTTACAACACCTTCAAGGAGATTACCACAATCTTCCTTCAACACCTATGAAGAGTACCACACTCTTCAACACCTAAGATCACCCAAGTGTGTTCTTACCACAAGAACACTAACAAGGATATCTTGTTTTGGATGATAGACAAATTCAAGATTACAACTCAATAAATAAAGTATAGAAACTTTGAGTGCAAGTGTAATCAAGAACAAAAAGCCTAGACCTCAAGATTGTGTAAGTGCAAGAACTTAGGTTATTACAACAAGGATTTAAAAATGAAAGCTTTGGGAATTTTGCAGATTTCTTGTTGTATTGTATGCTTGTGTTGTATTTTGCTTCAAAGCCTTCATCTATTTATAGGAGAGTCTTCAAGATTGGATCTCCAACATAGGCTCCTCCATCTTCACTTTTGTCTACAAAAAGAAGATCACAAGATGTAGAAATATAGTACAAAATTGATAAAGTAAATCTTGCTGATAATGGTTGTCCAACGGTTTGAATTTTGCTGTAAAAAACATATGTCGACTGGTCGCGTAGATATTGAAATTTGAAAATAGATCGCACTATTTTACACAGGGGGACCGGTGGACGGGGGGTCCGATCGGTCGACCCCCTGTTGGACCGGTTGCCCTCATCAATTTTTAATACAGAAATGATTCTATAGTTGGGCAAAGTTGTCGACCACACCGATCGACCTCCAGGTCGACCGGTCGACCTGCCTGTTTTTGTCCCCAGCTATGTTTCTGTTTCAAGTTTCGTCTTTCAGGTACGGGATGCCCTCTAGGGCGACCGGTTGACTTCAAAACAGAAGTGTTGTCCGATTTTTGTCAAAAATAAACTTTAAGAAATACTCCAAAAAATTAGTAAAAACATTTTAAATCAGTTGGGAGGATTTGGACAATATTTAGGGACATTGTTTTGGTGTAAAAACTCATTTAAACAAAATCATCAAAATCATGATTAAAAACATTTATCTAACAAACTCCCCCTTTTTGATGATTACAAACCAAAACAATTTTAGGAGATCGATTTTAAAAATAAAACACATTTTTCCGGTCTAAAACAACAAATTGTTACAAGCAACATATATCATAAGTTAAAACACAAGGATATGAGCAAAGATTTTTCAAAAAACATTTTGCACAAGCTCCCCCTATCAACATGCATAGCAAGAGTAAGTATAAGCAAACAACTAAAAGCTAAAAGCTTAGCTTTTACAACTTAAGCTTGAATTTCATGAGCTTATAAGCTCCCCCTGTTAAAAAGAAATCATTAGTCATAATAAAAGTCCATTTTTCATCCATTGGACTCATTTTCATCCATAGCTTTTGGTTTTTTCAATTTTAGCTTATAGCTTTTCTTGCGAGCTTATATTTGCTTCTTTGAGCATATGAGCGTTTTTCCTGTTTCTCCCCCTTTGGAATCAACAAAAAGAATATTAGCACGATAAAAACATCATACAATTATATCAAAGTGCGCAATTTAATCAATTTATCGAGCATTTTTAATATTGAAGCTTAAATTCCAAATAAAAAGGAAAAAAAATTGATCATTTGATTTGTAAAAGCTCATTTGATTGATAAAACATGATCTCTATAAACTTATAAGAATTTTCAAATCAAGAGAATCATGTAGGTGATGAATTTTTCATAGAAACATTTTGTCGAACACTTGGCGTGCGCCGAATAAAACAAGAGATATATAACGCCTTTGTATTTCATTTAAGCCAAAAATTTTCATCACCAAATGCAATATAACAACATTCATCCATCAATAATCATCATATACAACATACTAATACACAAATTTCATCAAAATAGCAAGATACAAGCACATTCTCAAGGGTTCAACCCAATTGAGATTAAAAAAGAGAAAATCTTACCAATTAATCGGAGAAGTTGAATGATATGGTTGAAATAGAAGTTACATAAACTCAAAAATATATATTTTATAAGAAGAAAATCATTTTGAGTGAATTTTGTGTGAAAAATGCGAAGGAGTTCGATTTTGGAAGAAAATAACCAAAATAATGAAATGAATGACAATAACATTTTTAATCTTAAAAATGTTGAGGGCCGACGACCGGTCGACGGCAAGGGCGACCGGTCCCTGTACCTGGCCGACCACTCCGTCGACCGGTGCCTAAACACCAGTTCTGTTTCTTTCCGAATTTTACACCAAAAACTGATTTTTCACCCCTAAGTTTTGAAAACATGCAAATTGCAATCATATACCTTATTCAATATGCATTATGCCCAACCGAGCTCGTATTGAGGCAAACATCTCGGAAGATAGCAGTTTTGTAAAAATATCCGCCAATTGATCTTGAGATGGAACAAAAGATATCTCAATTTTTCGTTTTGAAACACAATCCCTTAGAAAATGATATCGAATCTCAATATGTTTAGTACGGTTATGATGAACCGGGTTTTGAGCAATATTTATAGCGGATATATTATCACAAAAGATAGGAACACTTTCAAAAGAACATTTATAATCCTCTAAAGTTTGTTTCATCCAAAGTAATTGAGTACAACAAAAGGCCGCGGAAATGTATTCGGCTTCGGCCGTTGAAAGTGAAACACACTTTTATTTCTTTCAAAACCAAGAAACTAGGCAATCGCCTAAAAATTGACATGATCCGGAAGTACTTTTACGATCATCAATATTTCCCGCATAATCCGAATCATTATAACCTTTAAGAGAATAATTTTCATTCTTTGGATAAAATAAACCATATTGAATAGTGCTTTTCAAATATCGAAAAATCCTTTTAGCGGCACTCATATGAGATTCTTTGGGATTGCTTTGAAAACGAGCACATAGGCATACATCATGAAGAATATCCGGTCTACTTGCGGTTAAATAAAGTAAACTACCAATCATACATCGATATTTGGATTCATCAACTGGTTTGCTTTTTTAATCTTTGTCAATCTTGACGGTTGTTGCCATTGGGGTAGAGACGGTTCTTCTTTCTTCAATGTCGAACTTCTTCAAAAGCTCTTTTGTATATTTTGATTGTGAAATATAAACTCCTTCTTGGCATTGCTTAATTTGAAGTCCAAGGAAGAAGTAGAGCTCCCCCATCATGCTCATTTCAAATTCACCTTGCATTAACTTAGAAAATTTCTTGCACAAGGATTCATTAGTAGCACCAAAAATAATATCATCAACATAAATTTGCACTAATAAGCAATCTTGCCCTTTTTCAAAAACAAAGAGAGTAGTATCAACTTTACCTCTTGTAAAACCATTTTGCAAAAGAAAAGAGCTAAGTCTATCATACCATGCACGGGGTGCTTGTTTTAAACCATACAAGGCCTTTTTAAGTTTATAAACATCATTAGGCCTAGAAAAATTTTCAAACCCAAGAGGTTGTTTTACATAGACTTCTTCTTGAATAAGACCATTTAGAAAAGCGAATTTAACATCCATTTGGTAAAGTTTGAAGTTTTTAAAACAAGAATAGGCAAGTAAAATACGAATAGCTTCTAAACGTGCTACGGGTGCAAAAGTTTCATCATAATCAATACATTCTTCTTGACAATACCCTTGAGCTACTAACCTTACTTTGTTTCGAACAATATTGCCTTGTTCATCGAGCTTGTTTCGAAATACCCATTTTGTACCAATAATTGTTTGAGATGGAGGACAAGGTACCAATTCCCAAACATCATTTCTTTCAAATTGATTCAACTCCTCTTGCATTTCTAAAAATCAATCCTCATCTTCAATAGCTTCCTTAGCATTTTTAGGCTCCTTTTGAGATATAAGAGCTTTCTCGGCAAATTTTCCTTGAGTTATTACTTTATCAAGGGGATCACCAATAATAAGATCTTTTGGTGACCTCCTTTAAATTTCAATGCTACGGGAAGATCCAAATTGTCACCTCTATCTTCTTGAGGAACATTTGAAGTGGATGGTTGATCATTTGATGTAGAAGGTTGATCATTTTGATCATTTTGAACAATGGGTTCAATAATATCCTCTTCATTACTTTCATCATTGGGTATCCTTTCAACACCCGAGGCTTCATTGAATTTGACATGGATGGATTCTTCAACAACCTCAAGTATTATTGTAAACCCGATATGCTTTGCTCCTGGTTGAATACTCCATAAATATTCCTTCATTGGCCTTAGGATCAAGTTTGTCCAATTGATCCTTAGTATTCAAAATAAAACACTTACATCCAAATATTTTGAAATAACTAATATTTGGAGTTCTTCCTTTCCAAAGCTCATATGGAGTTTTATTCATTTTAGGACGAATATAAACTCGATTAATGACATAGCAAGCGGTACTTACGGCTTCAGCCCAAAAATATTTTGGAAGTGAAAATTCATTGAGCATGAACCGACTCATTTCTTGAAGTGTCCGATTCTTCCTTTCGGCTACTCCATTTTGTTGAGGTGTCCTTGGAGTCGAAAAATTGTGACCATATCCCTTGGTTTCACAAAAGACTCTAAATTCTCCATCAAATTCTCCACCTCGATCACTTCGAATAGACTTTATGGTATCTTCTTTTTCATTCTCAATAAGTCTACACAACTTAACAAACTCATTAACGGCACCGCTTTTATTTGTAAGAAAAAGAGCCCAAGTATATCTAGAAAAATCATCGACTATAACAAAAGTGTAATGTTTTCCACTTAGACTTGCCGTACCAATATCCCCATACAAATCTAAATGAAGAAGTTGTAGAGGCTTGGTTGTGGAAATTTCATTTTTGGGCTTAAAACTACTCTTAACTAATTTGTTCTTTTGACAAGTGTCACACAAGCCAAGATTTTCAAAATTCAATTTGGGTAGTCCTTTTACATGTTGGTTTTTGTAAATATTTTGCAAATTTTTGTATCCAACATGTCCAAGTCGCCTATGCCATAAACTAGTTAAATCATTATTGGCGACAAGACAAGAAACATTTTGACTAACCAAATCATTTGTACAAATTTTGTAAAGATTGCCTTTTCTATTTGCTTCACAAATAATTTTATCATTTTTGGAAATAAGGCATTTTTCTTTATTGAAAACAATATTATAATTTGAATCACAAAGTTGGCTAACACTTATCAAATTAAACTTAAGCCCTTCTACTAAAAGAACATTACTAAGAGAGAAAGAAGAGTTACCAATTTCTCCATTTCAAGAATTCTTCCTTTGCCATTGCCGAACATGACCATACCCTCTTCTTGTAGCTTGATGTTGGTAAAAAGTTCTTTCTTTTTGGTCATATGTCATGAACATCCATTGTCCACGAGCCATTTTGAATCCTCCATGGTTGTTATAGCCCCTATAACCTACAAAAGAATTATTTTTAGGTACCCTATAGTTTTGGGGTCCATGGGGGTTAGCCTTGAGACCTTTGGGTCTCCAAACATAGCTAAAATTGTTCTTCAATTTACAATGACTAACATAATGACCAACTTTACCACAATAAAAGCAAATAAGATTGTGGGCACTACTAGCACGTACAAAAGTCGGACCTTGGTCATTTTTCTTTGTAAATAGTTGAAAAGGTTTATAGCCAAGTCCTAATTTAGAATGCCCACCTCTTTGTGCATCTAAAATTTTTGTAACATTTTCCGTACTTAAGTTGAAACGATGCAC
This sequence comes from Rehmannia glutinosa, assembly GCA_016081115.2. NCBI lineage: Eukaryota > Viridiplantae > Streptophyta > Magnoliopsida > Lamiales > Orobanchaceae > Rehmannia > Rehmannia glutinosa. The sequence continues at coordinate 69,918,859 of CM071936.1, forward strand.
ATCCTTTTTCAAACATTCAATATCATTTGTGAGCGTTTGTTTTTCGGTTTCAAGAGTACGAACTTTAGTAAGAGTAATAGCATGAGCTTTATCAAGAGATTCATAAGAAGTAAACAATTTTTTTCTTTTCTAATTTAAGCTCTTTATGCTCCTTTTTTAAAGTCTTGTATTTAACAATCAAATTTTGAAACTCATTTTGTAATTCATCAAAATCACATTGTAATTCATCAACTAAGGAAGAAGATGAAGCATTAGAGTGTATCTCGTTGTTTTCATCGTCTATGGCCATAAGACCATGTTTGGATTCTCCTTCTCCATCGGTTGTGGCAAGGAGTTCATCCCAAGTCTTGATATCCGTATTTAAAGCCTTCTTTTTGGGAAAAGACTTTTTCTTCTTTTGTTCTTCCTCCTCGAGTTTTGGGAAATCGGCTACGAAGTGCCGGATTTTCCGCATTTAAAACACGAGTTGTCTCTCAGTTTTCTTACCTTATTTTTATTCTCAAATTTTGCAAATTTCTGGACAAGTGCGACCATCTCCTCATCATCCTCCTCATTATCATAATATGAATTATTAGAAGAAGATGCTAAACCTTTAGGAATATTTTGTGTACCCGATTGAGTGTTGGATGATTTGAAATTTTTCCTCTCCTTGAGATAGACTTCGTAAATGAGGAGGTTCCCGATGAGCTCATCGAATTTGAGTGTCTCGAGATTTTTGTACTTCCGTGATAGCCGTCACCTTTTTGGACCATGAGCCGAGAAGGGCGTTCAATACCTTGGTCACTTTGTCTTCTTCGAAGATGACCTTTCCAAGAGCCACAAGAAGATTGACAATGTTGTCAAGCCTTTCCACCATTTTTGATATGCTTTCACCATCATGCATATTGAAATTTTCAAAGTCTTTCACAAGCATTGTTTTTCTGGTTTGCTTCACTTTCTTTGTGCCCTCATAGATGGTTTCTAATTTTTCCCAAACTTCATGTGCCGACCTTATGCCTCTTATATGACTATACTCGGTGGCGGTAAGATAGCAATGCAAAATATTTAAAGCCTTACCGTTTAGAGAGAAAGCCATCTTGTCATTTTCATCAAACTCCTTGAAAGGTTTAGGAGTCGTGGTGTCGTCCTCCAATTTCTTGGTTGGTTGATCAACTCCTTCAATGACCACATTCCAAATGTCAAACCCGCACCCTTGTAGAAAGCACTCCATACGGTCTTTCCAAAATGCGTAGTTGTTGGCGTCGAATAGTGGTGGCTTGTTTGTGGAGGCGCCGGTGGTGAGATAACCTTCATTCATAGCCATGGATCTTTCCTCTTTACTCGGAACGAGTTAGCCAAAGAGTTTGGCTCTGATACCACTTGTTTGTCCAAGTGGCTACGATAATCTGGAGGGGAGGTGAATAGATTATGCCGATTTTTCACAAATCGCCCTTTTTTTCGAATGAACAAGTAAATGACAAGAATGTAAATGCGGAAATTAAACAACACTCGATGATTTATAGTAGTTCAACCCACCTAGGGCCTAATCTACTACCACCCCGGTATATCCGAAGTGGATTTCAAAAAAAAAAAAAAAGTTTTATTAACAATTACCACAATTGTTACAACACCACCTTTGAAGATTACCACAATCTTCTTACAACACCTTCAAGGAGATTACCACAATCTTCCTTCAACACCTATGAAGAGTACCACACTCTTCAACACCTAAGATCACCCAAGTGTGTTCTTACCACAAGAACACTAACAAGGATATCTTGTTTTGGATGATAGACAAATTCAAGATTACAACTCAATAAATGAAGTATACAAACTTTGAGTGCCAGTGTAATCAAGAACAAAAAGCCTAGACCTCAAGATTGTGCAAGTGCAAGAACTTAGGCTATTACAACAAGGATTTAAAAATGAAAGCTTTGGGAATTTTGCAGATTTCTTGTTGTATTGTATGCTTGTGTTGTTGTATTTTGCTTCAAAGCCTTCATCTATTTATAGGAGAGTCTTCAAGATTGGATCTCCAACATAGGCTCCTCCATCTTCACTTTTGTCTACAAAAAGAAGATCACAAGATGTAGAAATATAGTACAAAATTGATAAAGTAAATCTTGTTGATAATGGTTGTCCAACGGTTTGAATTTTGCTGTCAAAAACATAGGTCGACTGGTCGCGTAGAGATAGAAATTTGAAAATAGATCGCACTATTTTACACAGGGGGACCAATCGACCCCCTGTTGGACCGGTTGCCCTCATCAATTTTTATACAGAAATGATTTTGTAGTTGGGCAAAGTTGCAGGCACCGGTCGACCTGCCTGTTTTTGTCCCCAGCTATGTTTCTATTTCAAGTTTCGTCTTTCAGGTACGGGATGCGCTCTAGGGCGACCGGTTGACCTCAAAACAGAAGTGTTGTCCGATTTTTGTCAAAAATAAACTTTAAGAAATACTCCAAAAAATTAGTAAAAACATTTTAAATCAATTGGGAGTATTTGGACAACATTTAGGGACATTGTTTTGGTGTAAAAACTCATTTAAACAAAATCATCAAAATCATGATAAAAACATTTATCTAACAAGAAGCTAGCTGAGTAAGTTGAGAGAGATGCTGAAACTAAATTTAGAAAAGTTCAACAACAGACTCCAAACAGGAAATACTCTGTGAAAGTCTAAGCAGAACTACCGCAAGCCCCAGAGCTTTCACCAAACGAAACCATATGAAGGGAATGGTAGAAATTATCCTGACTGGAACCTTCAAATGAAATATCAACCAAGTCCTATGAGATACAAGCCCAAGTGGCAGCGACCTCAAACTCATCAAAGGTCATTCCCAAGGCAAAGAAATCAACACACATATGTTAGTCCAAATGGCTACAAAAATCTAAAGGGGGGTTGGGTGAATAGATTTTCCCGATTTTCGATGTGCACCCTCTTTTTCAAATGTGAAGATGACGAACAAATAAAAGTGCAGAAATATAAATAATACACAATGATTTATAGAGGTTCAACCCACCTAGGTCTTAATCCTCTACCACCCGGTATGTCCGAAATGGATTTCGAAAAGGAAAAAGTTTTATTGATACCAAACAAATACAACTTTTACCTTGAAGAGTACCACACTCTTCGTACAACACCACCTATGAAGATTACCACAATCTTCTTACAACAATGAAGAGCACCACACTCTTCAACACCTAGAATCAACCAAGTGTGTTCTTACCACAAGAACACTAACAAGGATTTCTTGTTTTGGATGATTTGAGAATTACAATCAAGATTACACTTTGATTGAAAATATTTACAACTCAAAAGTGCAAGTGTAATTAAGAATTAAGCCTAATACTCAAGATGTGCAAGTGTAAAACTTAGGCTAAAAATACAACAAGAATTTAGACAAGTAAGAATAAGAGGTTTGCTAAATTTTTCTTGTTGTTTTGAATGCTTGTGTTGTGTCTTTGATCCTTCAAAGCCTTCATCTATTTATAGGAGAGTCTTCAAGATTGGATCTCCAACACAGACTCTTCCTTCTTCACTTTTGTCTACAAAAGAAGGATCACAAGATCTACAAAAATGGTTAAGAAATGTAAAGTAGATCTTATCAGATAATAACTCAGCAACGGATAGAATGTTGCTGTCAAAAATCACAGGTCGACCGGTTACCCTATTGAAAATTCAAACATTTAAAAGGTTAATCTGAGATTTAGCCTATTTAATTAGGGGGTCGGACCAGTCCAAGGGGGGCTAGACCGGTCGACCAGGGGTCTGATCGGTCGTCCCCTACCTAGACCGGTCCCCCTAAAAAAAATGTGAAACATAGAGTGAATTTGAAAAACAAGCATGCTCAGACACCGGTCGGTCACAAGGTCGACCGGTCGGCCTCAGCAATTTTTGCTTCTATTTGGTTTCTTTTTCGAGTTTTAACTATCAGGCATGGGTTGTCATCAAAACAGAAGTGTTGTCCGATTTTTGTGAAAAATAAAGTTCAAGAAATACTTCAAAAAATTAGTAAAAATCATTTACATTATTTTGAAGTATTTGGACAACATTTGGGGACATTGTTTTGATATAAAAACTCATAATAAAATCATCAAAATCATGATAAAAGAATTTTTCAAACAAACTCCCCATTTTTGATGATTACAACCCAAAATAATTTTACAAGAGCGAATAAGTTTTCCGGTCGAAAAATAGTCTATCCGTTTTAAGCAACATTTATCAAAAATAAACTTTTATCAAGGAAAAGAGCAAGATTTTTCAAAATAAGTTTTAAGAAGCTCCCTCTATCAACAAGCTTAACCAAAACACAAAATAAGCTGAAATCACAAGCAGAAAAGCTGAAGCTTTTACATTATAGCTTAAAAGCTATAGAACTTAAAAACTCCCCATGTCAATAGAAATCATTAGTAACAATGCTTCAATTTCCCAACAAATTTTTTTAACTTTGAATTATCTTGATGAAGCTCTTCATTCCTTGATTCAAGTGAAGCACAACGCGCTTGAAGAGTTGCAATATCGGTTCTAACATCATATCATCATTTTGATCACCGACACCAGTATTACCCTCCGGATTTCCTTGATCACCTCCCGCCGCCAATCTTTCGGCCTCTTCATCATCAAATATATCATCGGGGTTTTGAGAAGATGAACATTGTGACTTACCCTTGGCCGACTTCGTAGGATGTTTGGGCATGGTCCTACGCATTCGAAGCATTTGTTGGACATTGTCGTTATCAAAATCATCTTGAATAATTTGTGAGTTAAACTCAAAGAAAGGAAAACCAAACTGTAGAAGAAGTTTGCAAATCCAATTTCCCATTGCAAATTTTTGATTCCCTTGAGTAACCGACTCGATTATACATTGGATAAGTACGGCTCCAAGTTGACTAGCTCCCCTTTCTTGATCTTATAGGTCAAAAATAATCTATACTATTTGGAAACTTGACAGATTTCTCACAAACACAATATGCCACAATCATAGATAATAGGTGGAGCTTGGTTGTCATAGACAAAGTAGTATAATCGGGCGAAACACCTAAGAAAGTCTTAACTTCTTCCAAAAACACCCCAAAGATTTCACTATTCCAATGGGTGCAACAAAAATAGTCCCAACCTCCTTCTCTAATGTTCAACATATGACAAATCATTTGGCGTCCAATGGAAATGACACCCTTTAGTAAATGAAATAATAGCAACCGACTTATCTCCCAAATCATATTCAACCCATAAATTCGAATATAAATGTAAAATCAAGTCATCATCATACATAATAAAAGGATGTTCCCACAAATACATCCATCCTTGAGTTACAAAATATTCTCTAATAGTGGGAAATTCATTCGAAAAAGTACCAAATCGGCAAATTTTGGTACGTCCAATCGTCTTACTACTCAACTCCAAATCCTCGTAATATTTTTCCGCGAATTTATTGATAAACATCATCGTATTGGAATGAGTAGGAGCTTGAGATAAAAGAGGTTTTTACCTTTCACCCATTTAACAATGTCTTTAGAAATTGTAGACCGGAGCTCGGCAATTTGGGCCCGAGAAAATTGGGGGTTTGGATGTCCGGCTTGCCCGTGAGCTATATCCCTTTAAGTAGCGTGTATTTTGCATTGCTCCGCTTCAAATTGGCGAGAATTCGAAGAACCCTCTCCGACTCTTCTTCGCTTGGGATTCGGATTTTGACCGGTGAAATCCTTAGAAGGTGCCATATTTGTGAAATTCTTGCAAAATTGAGAAAATTAGCAACAAGAATCATCAAATTTGGTGATTTATAGAGAAAAATTAAAGAAAAGTGAGAGAAAGGGGCTAGGGTTCGATTTTGCTGTGAAAATTTGAAATAAATTCGCTGAAAAGAGCTGAGACAGAAACATTAAATCTACTGATATAACACAGGTCGATCAGTCGACATGGGGTCCGACTAGTCCCTAAGCAGGTTGACCGGTCAGCCCCCCTAAGCGACTGGTCCCTGTTCACCATGTTTTGTCTCTGTTTTTCAAGTTTTGCAAAAATTTGATTTTTCACCCCAAAAATTTTAACATGCATCAAAAATAAAAATATAGACTTTATTCAATATGCATTATGCCTAAACGAGCTCGAATCAAAGTAAAAGTCTCAGCGGCTAATGGTTTTGTAAAAATATCCGCGAGTTGATCTTGAGACGGAACAAAACATATCTCAATTATTCGTTTTGAAACGCAATCCCTTAATAAATTTTTGGGAAATTTATTTTATAGATTTTGATGAATGCCATGTAAAACTTAAACTAGAAAGTTGGCACCCCATTTTTCTTGTAATTTTCATTGTAATAGATAGGGCTGGAAAAGCTTTGTCAAGTCAGCTATGCCTGCAAATACAAGAAGTCAACTGAAGACTGAAGTGAAGACTCCGCTGTGGAACAGCTGAGTATGGCCAAGATATAAGATCAAGAACTCGACTGAAGATATATCAGCTGAGGAACAGTTGTGTGAAGAGTCAGTCAAAGTCAACTCAAGAAATAATGTCTCAAGTTGAAGTGACAGATGAGTCTTCCAATGATTGGAGCAGACTCAAGTCACCTGGGGAAAAAAGCAGCAGCCAAGAGAAGTTAACTGAAATGAATCCGTTGCACAGAAGTCAAGAACATTACTTAAATAAGTAATACTTCCATTCTGCCAGGTCTTAAAGTGCTTATCCCAGAAGCGTGCAAAAGGAATAAACCAATGGGAAGCACTGCACCTCGTGTCAGAACCTGAAAAGCTGCAAATTCATTTAATACGAGGAAAGGTCTACATCTCAAGATTGAGGACCAAGAAAAAACAAGCCAACGAACACAAGTGACTTTTGAAAATCAGCCTATCTCTTCAACGGGCAGATTTTTGAAAGTTCACTATAAAAGGCTGAGGAAATTCATTGAGAAAAGGTTACCTGAACCACGAACAAGCAATCAATATTCAAGTTGTAAACCTACAAATATTCTCAAAGATATTCAAGCAAATCCTCAAGCCTGGAACTCGAAGGAAATCGATCCGACACAAAGCTGTGAAGGAAAGACAACTTCAAACTGTTGAAGAGGAAACTTTTGAAGAATCAAAAAGGGTCTACCATCCAAGGAGGATCGTAGGAAGGTTCAAGGTCGAACCAATATCAGGTTATTGGAGGGCTTCATGATCAAATCCAAGAGCTTGAGAAAGTGAGCTGAAGTAGCAAAGCAAATGACCACTGTGAAGAAGAAGCGAGTCGGAGAGAAGCCCTGTTTGTGTGACCAAGGTTGTCTCTAGACATTTACGTTGACCACTTTTTGTAAACAGATCTTTTACATAGTGGATTCCTCCAGGAGTTGGAGAAGAGAGGATTAAAAGAATTACCCCATCTTCGAACCTCTATAAAAATCAAATGTGTCATTTATTTTTCAGCACATTTACATTTCTGCATACTTACTTTATATCTGCTTATAAACTTATTTGCTATCCAACTGATTAATAACCAAGTGCTAAAATCAAGTGTTAAAACAAGTTTAAAACAAATCAAAGGGTGTTAAGTCTTTCACGATAAAACCAACACGAAAGTTATTCTATCAACGGCTCTATGCTCTACGATGAAATGTAGCTTGTGATAAGGATGGGCCAATAAATACTAAATTAGTTGTTAAGGTTCGTAAGATTTTAAAAGGTTAAATCAAAAAGTTGGTAAGATTTATTCATCATCTAAACCTTACTTGGACAAATTTGGGACCTCAAGTACAGCTTGGTTCATGAGTGGCTAACTACAAAACTTGAATAACCTAATCTTTAGTTGGACCAAAAAAAAAACATCCAATCATGAGAGCAAATTCTCGGACCTCAAAGCCCAATTTGAGTTTGAGCGGAAAAGAAGAAAAGATAAAGAGGAGAGTTGTGAACCCAAGAATCTTGAGGAGCTGAACACTTGGCTCTAAGACATAGTCAAAGGATGGAAAGAGAGCTCAAGAATATACTCTACAAAAACCAAAGAAGTCATAGATTGGGAGGAGGAAGAGCTCAACCCAAAAAAAATAGCCCTAATGGTTAAAAGATTCAACAAGTTCTTCAATAAGAACTATAAGAGAAACAAGGGTGAAACCTCCAGGAGACATTCAACTCCCTCTAAGTCAAGGAAGATAAGCCACCCGCTGAAGAGGAAATGAGCATCAAAGGGTTGAATATCAATGAGAGATGATAGCCCATGAGTTTGAGCTAAGAAGAAAAGAAAGAGAGAGTTGATCAAAGAGCCGATAGAGAACCCTGTGTTGGAATTGAGACAACTAGGACAACAAGTTCTTGCGAACTTGAGAGAAACAAGGTGCTCCTATCCACTAGTCAACAAATATAGAAATGAAGAAAGAAAGAAAGGTCTTGAGAGAAAGAAGACACAGAAAAAGAAAAAGGCTATGTTAGTCAACATGAGAGGCTGAAGAAAGAGAAAGAAGACAGAAAAGAAAAAGTCAAAAGAAGCGGCAGACTCAGAGCGTAGTGAAGCTGACTACTCAAGTGACTCCGAGGAAGAAGCCTTGATCTGTCTTATGGCTAAAGAACAAGATCAACCAGACCAAGAAGATGAGGTACACTCTAACTCATCTCATTCAGATTCAGATGATAGTGATTGTAATACAACACACTTCATCACCCACTGATCTTTATGATTCATTAGGCAAAATGATGAAAGACTTTGAACACATTAAATCCTCACACACACTTCTAAATGAGGAAAACAGCCAGCTCAAAAGCCAAAACTCGCAGCTAACTAAGGAGCTGAGTGCTCTAAGTCACATAGCTGATGAGAACACAGAGCTGAAGGCTGAGAATGCTAAACTATTAGCAGAGATAGCTGCTGTAGAAAATAGAGAAAATGAGTTAAAAAATGTGATTGCCTCATTTACAAAGGCATCCAAATCATTGGATGATCTAATCATGATTCAAAAAGAATGTGGAGATAAGACAGGCATAGGACTCAACTCCTTTGTGCACAGTCAAACTCCTAGAGTGATTTTGGAAAAAGGATCTTCAAGCAATGAAGCATCTCGTAAAACCCAAAAACCAAACAATCACAATCACAAACGCGCCTTGGATATAAAGGAAAAGGAAAACTTGACCGATTGAGTATGTTGAGAGGACAACTGAGAAGAAATCCAGCAAAGTTCCTCAGCAAACTCCAAATAGAAAGCACTCTGTGAAGAATAAACAGAGCTACCAAAAACCCCAGAAGTTTCATCAGAGAAACACATATGATGGGAATGGTAGAAACTACCCAAGCCAAGCTGATTGGAACAATATGAAGTATCAACAAAGACCAATGGAATACAAGCCTAGATGGCAAAGACCTAAACCTCATCAAAGGTCATTCCAAAGGCAAAAGAGCTATTATCAGCACACATATGCACCCATGCACTACACTCAGAAATATCACAACTACCCAAAGAGAGCAATTGCTAAAACACGCACACAGGCATACACACAAAAGAGACAGTTGTATGAACCTAAAGCACCCAAGAAATTTGCTAATGTGCACTATGATTATGGCACTGATAGATGGCAACCTCTTAGAGTCAAGTCATTTGGCTATAGGTTGGTTGGATCATCTTACAGCACTAACCCCTCAGGACCCAGGCAAGTATGGGGACCTAAAAACTAATTTCCTTGATTGCAGGTTCAAGGAACAGCTGAGTGCCAATGAACCTGGTACATGGATAGTGGCTGTTCCAGACACATAACAGGAAACAAGAAAAATCTGTCAAGATTCAAGGAGATAAGCTCCATAGGAAATCAAAGGCACATGATCCATCAAGAAAAATGGATTGGAAATCACAGATGTTGCATATGTTGAAGGCCTCAACTTCAACCTGTTAAGCATCAGCCAACTCTGTGACAAGGGCTACAATGTTGGCTTCAATATGGGAGTGTGCCAGATCAAAGATGATGAATCAAATGAAATAGTACTGCAAGGATCAAGACAGAACAATATATATGTGGTAGATTGGTCTACTGCTACATCAAGCACTTGTCTGTTAGCAAAGAGTACAGCCGAATCAAGTTGGCCGTGGCACAAGAAGCTGAGTCATCTGAATTTCAAGACAATCAACAAGCTTGCAAGGAGTCATCTTGTGGAAGGATTTCCAGACTCAGTGTACAAGAAGGAAAGTGTATGTGATGCATGCCAGATGGGAAAGCAAATCAAATCTTCATTCAAGGATAAACCTAGTCCTTCTTCAACAAGGATATTGCATCTGTTGCATATGGATCTATTTGGTCCAGTTGAACCAGCCAACATAAGTGGAAAGAAATACACCTTAGTAGTGGTAGATGATTATTCAAGATATACATGGACAATCTTCATGTGCAAAAAGAAGGAAACTTTGCAGAAGTTACCTCAGCTGATGAAAAGAGTTCAAAATGAAAAGAGTCAAACCATTATAAAGATAAGATCGATGAGGAAGAACCGAGTTTGTAAATGGGATAATAACTTAGTATTATGTTGAAAATGGTATTGCTCATGAATTATGAGCGACAAGAACTCTGAGAATGGAGTAGTGAAAGAAGAAACACAACTCTCAAGGAAGCTGCAAGAACCATGTTAGCTGAAGCTGGATTGTCTAAGAGATTTTGGGCTGAAGCCATTAACACAGCATGTTATACTCAAAATAGATACATGATTAACAGGCAACTAACCAAGACTCCCTATGAAATCTGGACAGGGAGAAAGCCAAATGTTGGGTACTTCAGGATATTTAGATGTAAATATTTCATCCATAACAATGGCAAAGATAATTTGAAGGCTTTCGATGCTAAAGCTGATGAAGGTATCTTTTTGGGATACTCAGCTGAGAGCAAAGCCTATAGAGTGCTGAACAAGAGGACTATGGTCACAGAAGAGTCTATCCATGTGGTTTTTGATGAACCTAATGTAAGTGGAGAAGACATTGAAGAGTTAGCTGATAAGCTGAATCATCCAACTATGCAGAATATGTTGAAGCTGAAGTAAGAGAAATCAACCCAGATGAAGATGAGATGGCTGAATCTCAAAGACAGCTGGAAAGTCTACAGCTGGATGAAGATGAAAGAGTTGTTCAAGACAACATAGCTGCGAGACGGCTGAATCCAGCTGACTTGCTCCAACCTGATGTGAGATGGCTGAGAGACCATCCACCAGAGCTAGTTATTGGAGATGTTAGAGGTGGTGTAAGAACTAGATCCAGAGCTCAGCAAGAAGCGATGTTCACTTGTTTCATTTCCCAAATAGAGCCAAAAGATGTGTTTCAAGCATTGGATGACACACATTGGATTCAAACCATACAAAAAGAGATGAATCAGTTTGAAAGGAACAAAGTATGGGAATTGGTGCAGAGACCAACCCATCAAAATGTTATTGGCACAAAATGGGTTTTCAGAAACAAGATGAATGAGGAAGGATCTGTGGTAAGAAACAAAGCAAGATTGGTAGCCAAAGGGTATTTCCAAGAAGAGGGAATAGATTTTGATGAAACATTTGCTCATGTTGCAAGATTGGAAGCAATAAGGATGTTTCTTGCCTATGATGCACACAAGAACTTCACTGTATATCAAATGGATGTGAAAAGTGCATTTCTAAATGGACTGTTAGAGGAAGAAGTCTATGTTGAGCAACCTCCAGGTTTTGAGCAAAAGACTATTGGAGATAAGGTGTACAAGCTCAAGAAAGCATTATATGGATTGAAACAGGCACCAAGAGCATGGTATGATACATTGTCTCAATTTCTAACTGACAATAGATTCACTAAAGGCAAAGTGGACAGAACACTCTTCAGGATTCAAGATGGAGAGAGTATACTGCTTGTTCAAATATATGTGGATGACATCATTTTGGATCCACAAACAAAGAGCTGTGTGATAAGTTCTCAAACCTCATGCAAGGAAAATTTGAAATGAGCATGATGGGAGAGCTAACTTTCTTCTTAGGTCTTCAAGTTAAGCAATTGAAGGATGGAACCTTCATAAGTCAAACAAAATACACCAAAGATTTAATGAAGAAATTTGGTATGGAAGAGAAGTCTTCTGTGAAAATACCAATAAACACATCAGTCAAGATGGACATGGATGTAGATGGTAAGGTTGTAGATCAAACTAGATATAGAGCACTTATTGGATCATTGCTCTACTTAATATCCAGCAGGCCAGACATCACATTTGCAGTAGGTGTATGTACAAGATTTCAATCTGCACCAAAAGAGAGCCACATGATTGCAGCTAAGAGAATCCTAAGATATTTGAAGGGATGCCAGGAAGTTGGCCTATGGTATCCAAAGGAAGGTGGATTCAAGCTTATTAGTCATTCAGTCTCTAACTATGCTGGATGTAGAGTTGACAGGAAAAGTACTTCAGGTACATGTCAAATGCTTGGAAACAGATTGGTTTCCTGGTTTAGCAAGAAGTAAAACTTAATAGCCACATCCACAGCTGAAGTAGAGTACATAGCTGCGGGAAGCTATTGTGCCCAAGTCTTATGGATGAGACAACAGCTGAGAGACTATGAGATTGAAGAAAAAGAGATTCCAATTATGTGTGATAACACAAGTGCTATTGCAATCACTCAGAATCCTGTGTTACATTCAAGAACAAAACATATTGATGTTAGATATCATTTTATAAGAGATCATGTTGAAAAGAAAGACATCACTTTGGAATATATCTCAACTGATAAGCAGAGTGCTGACATATTCACTAAGCCTCTATGTGAATCAAGATTTGAAGAGCTTAAGCATGAGCTAGGGTTAATTGAGCTGAGTTGACACTCAGAAGACTCAATCAGAAGAGATGGAAGATGAGAAGATGGAAATTGGACAAGTTTCATGAATCAGCCATGTGAAACAGCTATGTCGGGAAGTCAGCTGTATTAAGTTAGCTGACAGCTGAGTCACTTAATGAAAGGAGAGAAGTAGAGTTAAGTCATTTTTGGTATAAGCTGAGTCATTTATGAGCTATGTGACAAAAACAGAGTCACTTTTAATAAGCGGGAATGTTTTTAAGGATGATGTCATCGTAATAATGACGGGTACAGTAAAAAGCTGCACATTAAGCATATGATTGGATATAAATGCTGCCGCATTAAATGCAAGGAATTAAATGCGGTTTGACGTGCTAAATCTGAACCTTTGATCTCGATCAAAATTTCAAAATCCGAAGACATGTCCTTTCATAACCCTTATATATTCATTTTTCCAGCTTTCTCTCTCTCATTCGGAAACTGTTCATCTTCAAGCAAAAAGAAAGCAAACTATTTTTCTCTCGAAAACCCTAAGTGTCCTCAAGCAAGTTTGTCAAGTTTCAATCGGTGAAAATCTCTGAAAATGGCACCTAAGTTTGATTTTGTCAAGCTATCGAATCAAATCCACTCAGGATCGTTAGTGGATTTCGAAGGTATGATGAAGCAGGGTTCTGATGAAACCCTTGTTAAAAAGATTGCTGAGATGCTAGAAACGTCAGGTCTTAAGGCTTTTTTGACTTTGGAATACTCGCATACCTATCTCGAGGAGGTAGCGCAGTTCTATGTTAATGCGGAAGTGCAGGATGAAGGAATCAAGTCTTCTGTCCACCGCAAGGACATAATGATAAATGCTAAAGACCTTGCGGAGCACTGCTTGTTGCCGTCTGAAGGCATGAAGGAGATTAATGAAGCTGATGTTGATTTGGTTGCTGCATGGAAAGAGATAGCCAAACCGGAGTGTGCTGCGAAGGTGATCTACACAGCTGATAAGAAGCTGCTGAAGGACGACTATCATAAGTTGATGGATGTTGTCTCAAAGTATGTAGACATGAAGTTTGGAAGCTTTAATCAGATGTCCAAGACTAAGCTGATTGTCATGGCTGCGATCATTCAAGGCAAGAAAGTAAAATGGGCTGAGTTCGTGTACAGTAGACTCTGCCAGAATGTGGCAAATAAGTCGTTCAAGGAAGATGGATCCTTTGGAGGATCTCTTGGTTATGGCCTGGTGATTGGCCACCTGATGGAAGTGAAGGGTATTCCCCTTCGACATGGAAAATCCTTCCATGTCAAAAAAAAGATGTTCGGGCAAACCTCTCTGGAGCCCAGAGGAGAGCCCACGCGAAGAAGGCGGAAACAAGTGAGGGGGAATCAGCTGAACTCGAGGACACAGCTGCTACCCCTCCTCCAAAGAAGAAAGCTGCCCAAGCAGCTGTGAAGAAGAAGGTTGCCCCTGTAGCTAAGAAAAAGGATGCACCTGCCCCTACAGCCGAGTCGCCTGCCCGTGCAGCCGTGTCTCCGGCCCCTGCAGCCGACGCTGAGAAGGAACCCTAAATCCCTTCTCCAGCCATACGAAAGAAGAGGACTGCCACGTCAAGGAAGGTAGCTCTATCCAAGAAAGATGTCCCGGACCCCGCCGCCGAAGATTCAGAAGAAGAAGAAGAAAACCAAAAGTCCCTCTGGTTAGGACCAAGAGAAGAAGAATTTTCAAGCAATCAGAGCTTGAAAAGAGAGCTGAATCTGCCATTCAGCTGGAATCACAAGTTGAGACTGCCGGTAATCGAGACGTGCAGTCTCTTGAAGTGATTGATAAACCAGCCAAGTCTGCTGAGAGTGATCAGCAGAGGCCTACTGAAGACCCATCTTTGGAGAAGACAGCTGAGGATAGTGAAGCTGCTGAGACAACTGAACATCCCATTGAAAATGTTGTCTCTCCACCTGATACTGATGCTGCTGAAGGTGAGGAGAAGCAGAGTATCTTGCCTTCAATCCCAGAAAAGGAAGGACAAGAAGAATATGATGACGATGATATCATCATGTACTCTCCAATATATCCAGATATCCAGAGATGCCTTAGAGAATGGAGAGCATGGAAACTTGATCACTCAAGGGAGCAGTTCGCTCACCCTGAGTATATTGAAGAATAAGAGGAGTTGCTACAATTTCTTGGTGTTGCCACGATACGACAGGCTCTTGATGAAGAAAATTGCATGGATATACTTCGAATCATCAAGGAAGAAGAGAATGAAAAGGCAGCCGAGGAAGCCCGTGTTCTAGAAAAGGCCAAGACATGTGAATTCACAAACTCTCCATCTCACACTCATACACATCTACACATATACTTAGAGAGTGAGGAGGAACCCATTGTTGCAGCAGAGAAGTCAGATATGCAGCAAACAATGAGAGAATCCAGGCAGTTGCATGAGCAACAATTATTTGAAGGACCAGGAGAGTCGTCTCAATCTCTCCTGCAGATCGACCCTTTGGGAGTAGTGCAGCAAATTGCCACAGACATCGCTGCAGCTACGTCCCCGGTACTTTTGGAGGATGGGTCCAAGAGAATTGGCAATGAAACTGGGACTTTGGGCACCCAAGTTGAGCCAACCCCTGAAGAAGGTGTTTTACCACCACTTGCCCCAGCGGCTGAGCATTCAAAAGAAAAAGCCGCGAGTCAGGAGAAGAGTGACCCCATTATCGATCGCTCGGTGGCGTGCCGGTGAGGGGAAACTCTCTCCACTGCAGCAGGGTCGGAGGATGCTGCAGAAGACTCTAACTTAAAGCAATGAGGCGAAGTGGAAACCGAGAAACAACCACAGCAGAATGACATTGATGAGGCTCAGACAGTTGAGTCTATCCCAGCTGAAATGTCAGCTGCTATGAAGGCTAATGACACTGTTCTTCTTACAGTCGAGGCACGGAGATGGAGAGGCCCCGGGAGTTAACAACACGGGCATTAAAAGTGCAATCCTAGGGGTTGAGACTCCTATGGATGCCATGGTCCAAGACCCGAGGCAGTGCGATCGTCGAAGGGAATATTGAAGGCCTCGCTGCAGTTGAGACTGCGGAGGTAGTGAAGGCCCAAGGGAGGTTGAGACTTCTCTGGGTAAAGTTCAAGGGACACAGAACATTCATCCCATTCAAAGCGCTGAAACTGAGAAAGAGATAAGTGCACTTCATGACTCCCAGGAGAACCTTGATACATCATTTCTGGGGTTTGGAGATGAAGCTGAGTCCACTCCTCTTGCATATCCAAAGGACTCAGCTGACGGATGTTCTCAAGACTACGAGCCAACCAAGTGATAAAGCTGCTCATCAAAAATTTAACTTCGATGATGAGCCAACCCGCAAATCTCATCATCATCCGATGACGCTGATGATGCAGCAGATGATCGTGTAATTCATTTAGAGAAATCTACTGAGACCGAAGAAGCTGTTAAGAAAGCTGAGGCTCAGTCAGCTGGGCAACACATTCCAAAAGCCCCAGCTGAAACCGAGTCATCTACGCAGGCTTGCACAGCTGCAGCAGTAACGACTCCACTAACATCATCACAGGCTCCCACAGCTGTGACAGGATCGGAGAAACTACTACAACTGAGATCAATCAAGCTGCGACATCACATGCACAAACAGCACAGACCATCCCATATGTGCGCGATGATGCCTTTGAACAAGTGTTTCCATTTTCCATAGACTTGCCTGAGCTAGAGGAAGAGACTGCTAAAGAAAAATGACGGTTCACTGTACGAGAAGATCTCGTAATCCCTACCGACTCTATTGTACCAACAAATTTTGATTTCGATGCAGAATGGGCGGCGGTGAATCAAGTGAGACAGCTGAGATTCATGAAGTCTTCAAGAAGATCTGTGAGGAGATTGAGAAGATCAAACGGCACCAAGCCTCACTAAACTTACGACTGGATAATAGAGATGCCACCCTCACAGCAGATTTGAGAGGGATCATGGTAAGGATCAGGGAGTGGTCTCAACAGCAAAGTGCCATGCGATATGAGCAAGTTCGCTATTTCAAGGCACTATACAATAAAATGCTTGTTTGGAGCGCTGACAACACTCGATCAGGCACAAAATGCAAGAATAAATTGAGAGGTTGCATGCCTCTCACAAAACAGAAATGGAGCTTTTGCGTGAATTTCAGAGAAAAGAAGTTATGCGACTTGAGGAGACCATGAATGCAAAATTCAGCCTTCTCATGGCTGAAATGAAATTGGTGGCAGCCGAGTCCAAAGCCACTCGTTCAGAATTTCGGACAGCTTATGCCGCAACAGACTCCAAATAGAATTATGCGCTCAACGGACTCGATTTTATGCTCGCATGCATATTCCCTGGGGTCCCTCTTTCCTTTGATGATGCAAAAAGGGGGAAGAAGAGTCCTTAAGGAGTTTAAAAGAAGAAAAATTGAAAGAGTCTGAAGTCAAGATGATGACAAATTTGAGAAGAAGAAGGAAAAGCGGTGAGGGGAACATTCGAAGGACTTGACGTTAATGATTGCTGAAACCCCTCAGCAAGATCATGTTACGGCTTCAATTATCAGCAAACTTCCAGTAACTCTGCCGATCGAACACTCTGTTGTGCCAATGTCGGAGAAAAGGTGAATCGTAGAAGCAGGGATGGTGGAGTTCGATAAGAAGACGGATGCCTACATCGAAGAAGTGTTGAAACAATACGGTGGCATTCCGAGGAAGGATCAAGATGCCATTCCTGACAACGGATTTGAGCCAAGATCAGTTGAATAATTCAAGACGCTCGAATCCGAAGGCTATTTCCAAAAGATGTCACTAGCCCAAGCCTGGGATCTGTACTGGGAGAAGGGTCTCAAATTGTGAAAAGAAGCTGATAAGCAGCAGATTACCAGCAGCTATTCAGCTGGTAAGCAGAAGACTCCCGTGTAGTACACACCTAGAGGAAGAGGAAGAAGTGGTGGAGGAAGAGGTTCTTGACCTCGTCCAAGACCCAAGAATATCGAATATGTAGATCCCAGAAAGAAGGGAGACTCTACTGGGTTGGGTATGATGAAGTGGCAAACCTGGAAGTGGCAAGGAAGAATGTTGAGGCCATGAAAAGACAAGAAGAGAAAAACGAAAGACAAACTCAGCTATGGCTCGAGAGGAAGCGTAAGGATGATGCTGCGAAGAGAGCCTATGAGAAGAAGAAGAAAGCTGAGGAAGAAGATAAAAAGAGAAAAAGGGCTAATGACTTCGACAGAGCTGAAGAGGAAACAAGGAGGCAGCAAAGGCGAAGTGTTGCTGCGAACCCTTCATGTACTTTACTTATATAAATACATTCATGTAAGTCATCTGTATACTTAGTGAAGTTTTCTGTAATTTCTCACTTTGTATTTATATCCTAGCATAGATGTGTGTATTTTTCTTTGATATAGAATGCTCTGATACTAAATATAAACATCTGTGTAAAGGACAAGAATGCTATGATCAATAAAACGATCAATTCTACGCATACATTCTTTGTTACTGCATTGTCTGTATGTATCTTTGTTGTTTATATTTTCTTGAATGTTTTTAAGTTTTGGCATCATCAAAAAGGGGGAAATTGTTGGGAAATTTATTTTATAGATTTTGATGAATGCCATGTAAAACTTAAACTAGAAAGTTGGCACCCCATTTTCCTTGTAATTTTCATTGTAATAGATAAATTTGGAAAAAGTCGAGTCAAGTCACTATGCTGGAAATACAAGAAGTCAATCAAGATCGAAGTGAAGACTCATTGTGGAAAATTTGAGTATGGCCAAGATAGAAGATCAAGAACTCGACTGAAGATATATCAGCTGAGGAACAACTGTGTGAAGAGTCAGTCAAAGTCAACTCAAGAAGCCATGTCTCAAGTTGAAGTGACAGATGAGTCTTCCAATGATTGGAGCAGACTCAAGTCATCTAGGGAAAAAAAAGCGTGACCAAGAGAAGTTAATCGAAATGAATCCGTTACGAAGTCAAGAACATTACTTAAATAAGTAATACTTCCATGCGGTCAGTCTTAAAGTGCTTATCCCGAAGCGTGCAAAATGAATAAACCAATGGAAGCACGCGCACCTCGTGTCGAACACGAAAAGTCGCAAATTCATTTAATACGAGGAAAGGTCTACATCTCAAGATTGAGGACCAAGAAAAAACAAGCCAACGAACACAAGTGACTTTTGAAAATCAGCCTATCTCTTCAACGGGCAGATTTTTGAAAGTTCACTATAAAAGGCTGAGGAAATTCATTGAGAAAAGGTTACCTGAACCACGAACAAGCAATCAATATTCAAGTTGTAAACCTGCAAATATTCTCAAAGATATTCAAGCAAATCCACAAGCCTGAAACTCGAAGGAAATCGATCCAACACAAAGTTGTGAAGGAAAGACAACTTCAAACTATTGAAGAGGAAACTTTTGAAGAATCAAAAGGGGTCTACCATCCAAGGAGGATCGTAGGAATGTTCAAGGTCGAACCAGTATCAAGTTATTGGAGGGCTTCGTGATCAAATCCAAGAGCTTGAGAAAGTGAGTCAAGTAGCAAGCGCAAAATTTGCCCTATGAAGAAACTGAGTCGGAAGAGAAGCCAGTTGTGTGACCAAGGCTGTATCTAGACTGTTGACCACTTTGTAAACAGATCTTTTACATAGTGGATTCCTCCAGGAGTTGGAGAAGAGAGGATTAGAAGAATTACCCCATCTTCGAACCTCTATAAAAATCAACTGTGTCATTTATTTTTCAGCACATTTACATTTCTGCATACTTACTTTATATCTGCTTATAAACTTATTTGCTATCCAACTGATTAATAACCAAGTGCTAAAATCAAGTGTTAAAACAAGTTTAAAACAAATCAAAGGGTGTTAAGTCTTCCGCTGATAAAACCAACACAACCAAGTTAAGGTTCAGGTTAAACAGCTGAGTTATTCTATCAACAGCTCTATCAAGTCTGTTGAGTGGCTAACTCTGCTAAATAACCAACTTAGATGTCCCTCAAGGACTCAGTCGTTTGTGTTAACTCTGTAAGATTTTAAAAGGACTAAAATCGAATAGTTGGTAAGGTTTATTCAACCACCCCTTCTAAACCTTACTTATACCCCTTGGGACCTACAAAAATGATGTCGAACCTCAATATGTTTGGTTTGATTATGATGAACCGGATTTTGTGAAATATTTATAGCCGACATAATGTACAAAAAATAGGAACATTTTCGAATGAACATTTGTAATCCGCTTAAGTTTGTTTCATCCAAAGAAGTTGAGTACAACAAAAGGCCGCGGAAATATATTTGGCTTTGGTCGTTGATAAAGATAAACAATTTTGCTTCTTTGAAAACCAATATACTAGTAAATCGCCTAAAAATTGACATGATTGGGAAGTACTTTTACGACCATCAATATTTCGCATAATCTGAATCACTATATCCTTTTAAAGAAAAAATTTCATTCTTTGGATAAAACGAGCCATAAGAAATAGTGCCTTTCAAATATCAAAAAATTCTTTTAACGGCACTTAAATGAGATTGTTTGTGATTGCTTTGAAATCGAGCACATAGACATACAACATGAAGAATATCGGGTCTACTTGCGGTTAAATAAAGTAAACTACCAATCATACCTCGATATTTTGTTTGGTCTACCGGTTTACCTTTCTCATCTTTGTTGAGCTTGATATTTGTTGCCATAGGAGTAGCAACAGTCCTTCATTCTTAAATTCTGAACTTCTTTAGAAGCTCTTTGGTGTACTTGGATTGAGATATATAAATGCCTTCTTGGCATTATTTTATTTGAAGCCCAAGGAAGAAGTTGATTTCTCCCATCATGCTCATTTGATCAAATTCACCTTTTATGAGCTTAGAAAATTTCTTACAAAGAGACTCATTAGTATCACCAAAAATAATAGGGGAAAAAAATTTACTCTCCAAACTATGACCTTCTTTACACTTTGCCATCTAATCTATTATTTTTAGCAATTGTCCCTCCAAACTAAACGGGATTAACACATTACCATCTAATGCTGACCGGCGGCAACAATTAAGGGCATTTTTGTCAATGTCTCTTGGCATATATGGGCAGAAAAGTAATTGAACAATTCTCTATTATTTAAGTAGGAATAGGAAACGATTTTCATCAACAAATTCAGCCATTTTTCTCTCTTTCTCTCTGTCACAGAGATCGGAATGTGGCATCAAACTGCCGAAGTGAACATGGAGGATATTTGCCGTTGTGGAAGATTGACTACCAAGAAGACATCTTGGACTGATCTCAACCCGGGAAGGAGGTATGCAGCATGTGAACGATTTATGCATTTATAAGAAAATTGATTTATGCATTTATAAGAAAAATATAAAATTTTGTGTTAGCCCTTATGCTTAGCAACAAGAAATGTATTTTTAAGGGTCAAAATATGATTTTTTTTTCTTTGTTTTAGAAAAATTATTGAATAAAAAATTCAATTAAAAGCTTAATTGAGAAATATAATGTATGTGATAGAGCCTGAAGCTTAATAAATCAATTTACTGGATTGATTTTGTAGGAAGTTGGAGGATGCTCTTACTTTGAATGGATTGATCCACCTATGTGTGATAGAGCTCGGCAGATTATCCCGGACTCCTAAGGCGAGCTAATGAGGCTTCAAGATGAATTGAAAAGGCTTGAAGATGAAGAGAAAATGAAGGCGTCAAGAGAGAAATGGTTGTGGCTTGCACTTGTTTTTTCATGGACTATTATGTACCTATTTTGGTGATTTGATCTTTAGATGTTAGATGTTAGTGGATGGACTACTGTCTATATCCATCTTTATGTATTGAAAATCTGCAGGTAGTGACCAAATTCAAATTTTCAGATTTTGTATGAATTTGGACATGAAGATGTAATGTGTTATGTTTAATTGCATTTAGTGGTCAATTTCAACTTTTGTTATGTTTCGTATGAATTTTGATATCGAGATATGAGAATACTTGAATTGTTTCAATGACAAATGCACACCAAAAACAATTGGAACAATGGTAAAAAACAATTGGAACAATGGTAAATAACCAAACAGGTTAACATTAAGCAAAAGTGGTGTAATTGTTTCTTAGACACCATCATATGTGCACCATCATATGTGCCAAAAATAAGTTGATCAAGCCGATATTTTCCCAAATCAATGGAAACTAACTAAGTACTATAAAACAACTTGATCCCCAAAAAATCATGATGTTGTGCCAAAGTAATGGCAAATAACTAACTATTACAAAATAACTTGATCTCAAAAACCTAAAGCTTGATCCCCAACATTTTGCATCTTCACATTGGGTTGCATGTTGGCACTTCTTCCTCAGTTGCAACCTTCACATTTGATTGACCTCCTTTGTTGGTAGAGAACCTGACATTTTCTGTCAAACTTCTACTTGAAAATGTCCTGGGAACATGAAAATGTTTACTCCAGGGAGCTTCCTTAATCAATGTGCTTTGACTTGTTGTCACCTCTGGAGTTGAATCCTGTTCTAGAGCAGTGTTGGTGGAGGAAGACAAGAAGACAGGGAATATACCCCTTTTTTGGGGGACCCTCAACAATAAAGACACAACCCTACCAAATCTTTAATAAAACCCTAACAGACGTAGGAAATAAGAAAGGCTGAAGTGTGTTGACGAAAATGCCCTTAAAAAATCACGCGTGCCGCACATGTGCTCGGAAATTGCCCTCAATTGCTACCGCCGGTGAGCATTAGATGGTAATTTATTTAATCTCGTTTAGTTTGGAGGGACAATTGCTAAAAATAATAGATTAGATGGCAAAGTGTAAATAAGGTCATAGTTTGGAGGGTAAAAAAATTTTTTCCCAAAATAATATCATCAACATAAATTTGTACTAGTAAGCAATCTTGCTTTTTCAAAAACAAAGAGAGTAATGTCAACTTTACCTCTTGAAAAACCATTTTGCAAAAGAAAAGAGCTAACTCTATCATACCATGCTCGGGGTGCTTCTTTTAAACCATACAAGGCCTTTTTAAGTTTATAAACATCATTTGGCCTCGAAAAATTTTCAAACCCCGGAGGTTTTTTAATATAGACTTTTTCTTGAATAAAACCATTTAAAAAGGCGGACTTAACATCCATTTGATAAAGTTTGAAATTTTAAAACAAGAATAGGCAAGTAAAATTCGAATTGCTTCTATACGTACTATCGGTGCAAAAGTTTCATCATAGTTAATACCTTCTTCTTGACAATACCTTTGAGCCACTAACCTTGCCTTGTTTCGAACGATATTTTCTTGATCATCGAGTTTATTTCATAATACCCATTTTGTACCAATACTCATTTGTGATGGAGGACAATGTACCAATTCCCAAACATCATTCTTTTTGAATTGATTCAACTCTTCTTGCATTTCTAGAAACCAATCTTCATCTTCAATGGCTTCTTTTGCATTTTTAGGCTCTTTTTGAGATATAAGAGCTTTCTCGGCAAATTTTCCTTCTAGTCATAACTTTGTCTAGAGGATCCCCAATTATGAGATCTTTTGGATGATCTCTTTTGAATTTTAATGCCACGGGAAGATCCGAGTTGTCACCTTTATCCTCTTGTGGAACATTGGAAGTTGACGGGTGATCATTTGATGTGGAAGGTTGATCACTTTGAACATCATTTGGAACAATTGGTCCAACTTCATATTCTTCATCACTTTCATCATTGGGTATTCTTTCAACACCGGAGGCTACATTGAATTTGACGTGAATAGTCTCCTTGACCACCATGCTCGTTTTGTTATAAACCCGTTATGCCTTACTCTTAGTCGAGTACCCCATAAAAATTCATTCATCAGTCTTAGGATCAAGTTTGTCTAATTGATCCTTAGTATTCAAAATAAAACACTTGCAACCAAATATTTTGAAATAACTAATATTTGGAGTTTTTCCTTTCCAAAACTCATAAGGTATTTTATTTAACTTGGGACGAAGATATACCCGGTTTATGACATAGCAAGCGGTGTTGATGGCTTCGGCCTAAAAATATTTTGGAAGTGAAAATTCATTAAGCATGGACCGACACATTTCTTGAAGAGTTTGATTTTTCCTTTCGGCAACACCATTTTGTTGTGGAGTTCTCGGAGCCGAGAAATTGTGTGCATACCCCTTGGTTTCACACAATATTCTAAAATCACCATCAAATTCTCCTCCTCAATCACTCCTTATAGATTTAATTGTATCTTCTTTTTCATTCTCTATAACTCTACACAACTTAGCAAACTCATTAGAGGCATCACTTTTATTTGCAAGAAAAATAGCCAAGTATATCTAGAGAAGTCATCAACTATAACAAAGGTGTAATATTTTCCAGTTAAACCTTCTGTACCAATATCCCCATACAAATCAAGATGAAGTAGTTGTAGAGGCTTAGTTGTGAAAATTTCATTTTTGGGCTTAAAACTACTTTTAATTAATTTGTACTTTTAACAAGTGTCACATAAGCCAAGGTTTTCAAAATTTAATTTGGGTAGTCCTTTGACATGTTGGTTTTTGTAAATCTTTTGTAAATTTTTGTATCCAACATGTCCAAGTCACCTATGCCATAAACTCGTTAAATCATTATTGGTGACAAGACAAGAAACATTTTGACTAACTAAATCACTTGTGCAAATTTTGTAAAGATTGCCTTTTCTACTAGCTTCACAAATAATTTTATCATTTTTGAGAATAAGGCATTTTTCTTTATTAAAAATTATATCATAATTAGAATCACAAAGTTGGCTTACACTTATCAAATTGAACTTAAGCCCTTCTACTAATAAAACATTACTAAGAGAGAAAGAATAGTTACCAATTTCTCCATTTCGAAGAATTTTTCCTTTGTCATTCCCAAACATGACTATTCCTTCTTCTTGGATCTTGATGTTGGTAAAGAGTTCTCTCCTTCCGGTCATATGGCGCGAACACCCGCTATCCACGAACCATTTTGAATCTTCTGAAATTGTTATAGCCCCTAGCACCTACAAATAAATCATTTTTAGATACCCTAAAATTTTGGTGTCCATAGGGGTTAGCCCTGAGACTTTGGGTCTCCAATAATGACTATAGCTATTTCTAAGTTTACAATCATTAGCAAAATATCAATTTTTACCACAATAAAATCAAGTAATAATATTAGGACTACTAGCACGTATGAACTCGGAGCTTGGTCATTTTTCTTAAAAACGGTTTGAAAAGGTTTATAACCAAGTCCTAGTTTTGATCGCTTACTTCTTTGTGTACCAAGAATTTTTGTAACTTTATCCGTATTCAAATTAAAACGTTGCACATCCTTTTTAAAATTTTCAATTTCTTTTGTGAGCAATTGCTTTTCGGAATCCAGACTATGAACTTTAGCAAGAGTAATTGAATGAGAAAGATCAAGTGATTCATAAGAAGTAAATATTCTATCTTTTTCTAATTTTAGCTCTTTATACTCCTTTTTCAAAGTCATGTATTTACAATCATATCTCTAAACTCATTTTGTAAATCATCATAATCACATTGAAGATCATCAATTAAAGAAGAAGATGAAGAGTTAGAGCGTACCTCGTTGTTTTCATCGTCTATGGCCATGAAACCATGTTCGGCTTCTTCTTCTTCGTCGGATGTGGCGAGAAGTTCATCCCATATTTTGGCTTCCGCATTTAGAATCTTCTTTTTCGAAAAAGTGTTTTTCTTCTTTTTCTCCTCCTCCTCTAATTTTGGGCAATCGGCTATAAAGTTCCCGGGTTTCTCGCATTTAAAGCAAGAGTTGTCACTAGCTTTTCTTGCCTTGTATTTATTGACAAATTTGGCAAATTTACGAACAAGGGCGGCGGTTTCCTGATCCTCCTCATCACTAGCATCGTACGTATTATTTGAATTTGAAGCAAGACCTTTAGGAGTAGGTTGCATACCCGATTGAGAGGTGGATGGTTTGGAATTTTTTCTTTCTTTGAGATAGACTTCATATATGAGAAGATTTCCAATAAGCTCATCAAACTTGAGAGTCTCAAGATTTTGAGCCTTCGTTATAGCCGTTACTTTTTTGGACCATGAACCGGGAAGAGCATTTAAGACTTTAGTAACCTTATCTTCTTCCGAAATAATTTTTCCGAGAGCCAATAAAGGATTGACTATATTATCAAGCCTTTCCACATTTTAGAAATCCCTTCACCCTCAAACATTATGAAGTTTTCAAAAATTTTAGCAAGCATGGTTTTTCTAGCTTTTTTAACTTTCTTAGTACCTTCATAAATAGTTTCTAATTTTTTCCAAACTTTATGAGCCGACTTTATCCCTCGAATTCTATTATACTCAGTAGTCGTAAGAGAGCAATGTAAAATGTTTAAGGCCTTACTATTGAGAGAGAAGGACTTCTTACCATTGTAGAAAGCATTCCATCCGATCATTCCAAAAGGCGTAGTTGTTGGCATCGAAGAGTGGTGGCTTGTTGGTGGAGGCGCTGGTGTTGAGGTAGCTTTCGTTCGTAGCCATGAATCTCCTCTTTACTCGCAAAAATTAAACGAGCTTGCTAAAGAGTTTGGCTCTGATACCACTGGTTAGTCCAAGTGGCTACGAAAATCTAGAGGGGGGTGGATAGATTAGACAAAATGACGAAAGATTTTGAGTACATTAAATACTCACACACTCCTAAATGAGGAAAACTGCCAACTCTAGTGCCAAAACTCACAACTGACTAAAGAGTTGAGTATTCTTAGTCACATAGCTGATGAGAATAAGGAGTTAAAAGGTTGAGGTAGCTAAGGTAAAAAAGGACCTAGCTGAAAGAGAAAGACGGAACAAGAGCTGGAAAATGTGATTGCATCACTCAGCAAGTCATCTAAAATATTTGATGAATTGATGATGATACAAAATGAAATTGGAGACAAAGCACTCTTAGGTTTCAATTCCTTTGTCAACGCACAAAATCCAAGACTGGTGATGGAAAAAGGATCCTCAAGCAATGGGGGAATCCAAAAGCCAAAAGCACCATATGTAATATGTTGCACCCACACACAATCACAAACACTCACATAATGGCCTTGGTTACAAAGGTAAAGGAAAGAAGCCAGCTGAGTAAGTTGAGAGAGCTGCTGAAACTAAATTTAGAAAAGCTCAACAACAGACTCCAAACATGAAATATTCTGTGAAAGTCTAAGCAGAACTACCAAAAGCCCCAGAGCTTTCACCAAAAGCAACCATATGAAGGGAATGGTAGAAATTGTCCTGACTGGAACCCTCAAATGAAATATCAACCAAGTCTTATGAGATACAAGCCCAAGTGGCAGAGACCTCAAACTCGTCAAAGGTCATTCCCAAGGCAAAGAAATCAGCACACATATGTTAGTCCAAGTGTCTAAGAAAATCTAGAGGGGGGTGAATAGATTTTCCCGATTTTCGATTTTCACCTTCTTTTTCAAATGTGAAGATGACGAACAAATAAATCAGAAATATAAACAACACACAATAATTTATAGAGGTTCAATCCACCTAGGGCCTAATCCTCTACCACCCGATATGTCCGGAATGGATTTCGGAAAGGAAAAAGTTTTATTGATACCAAACAAATACAACATTTACCTTGAAGAGTATCACACTCTTCTTATAACACCACCTATGAAGAATGCCATAATCTTCTAACAACAATGAAGAGCACCACACTCTTCAACACCTAGAATCAATCAAGTGTGTTCTTACCACAAAAACACTAACAAGAATTTCTTGTTTTGGATTTGAGAATTACAATCAAGATTACACTTTGTTTGAAAATATTACAACTCAAAAATGTCAGTGTAATCAAGAAAGAAGCCTAATACTCAAGATGTGCAAATGTAAAACTTAGGCTATGGGTTTTTGCCTCTAACATTTAAGGGTAAAGTGTAAAAAAATGTGATTTAATGTTTTTTTATCACTGCAATTAAATGCTAAATTTAGTACACTATTATTATTTATTGTGATATCATGATATCCAATATACACTTATTTAAACATTGTTCTGCCACTTGTTCTGCCATAGAATCGTCCAAGTTAGCGTTTTCCACGTCTCTCCTCTACGTACTGAACTTGCCTGTGAAAACGTCCCCATACATTATGCGCTCCGTGTTCTTTATGAAGCAGTCAGGGCATAAAAAGTCCAAGTTTTAAATATTGCATAAAAAATGTTCATTGACATATCTGACAATGGAAACACATCTTATCATAAATTATTTTCATTTTTTGAATTTTTTTATAAATAAATGTTATATACACTTATATATATATGTGTATGTGTATGTATAGGTGTTGTATAAAGCTTTTAGAAATTTTTGGAGAGGATCCATGCTCATCTCACAATCACACATCTTATCATAAATTATTTTCATTTTTTGAATTTTTTTATAAATGTTCTAGGCTTCTAGCTTTTAATTTTCTTCACCATTTTGCTCAAGCCATTAATTTATGGATTTTTGACAAGTAAAGTTTTGGCTAATAAGCTGGATTCGTGGTTTTTGCTTCTAGAAAATTGACAGAAAATATGCTTTTATTTTGTAATTTATATATATATATATATAGGGATTGGATCAAATGATACCACATAATTAGAGTGAGACAGTGTGGACTAATCCTGCCCACATATTTTAAATTTTAGATAGTTGGGATTTACCCAATTTAATAGATTTTATTAATTTATTTTAAATCTATAAAGGGTAGTTATGTAATTGTCTGATTACATATTTTCAGTCAAATTGCTAACTGATGAGTGATGAAAAGCTATCGCCATCTTCGTGTTTCTTCACTCTCATAATTGTGAACTCTCATAAGCATGACAAAACAGAAAAATAAAAAACAAAAAACAAAAATTCAACATCAAAATGTATCAAGTCAGAGGTAAAATGACGGAAAAGACAGATCTCTTCTTTCTCATCATTTACATACACACTGCCAGACGAACTATCCACCAACGCCCTCTCATCTCCGCCGTCGAGAGTGAATTGAAGAACCAATTTGTGTAAAGACAAAGACCTCTACACATTTTATTCTTTTTTTCCGACAGTAAATCAGGCCCAGACACTTCCGTCGCCGCCGCCGCTACAAGATGCGCCGGTGGTGCTAACCTGCACCACGACCTGAATTTTTTTGTTTATAATGGAATTTTTTATTTATAATCAGATAAATTGATCTCAATAACAGTTTAATTGGTACGATTAATGGTGGAAAAGAAGATATTATGAGTTACTGTAGAATTGGTGAAGAAGACGATGCTGACGTGGAGAAAATCGATTACTGTACACTTAGATGTTTTTCGATGTATACTTAGATGTGTTATGTTGTATAAGTAGTTAATTTTTTATGTATGTATTTATGTTGTTGTATACTTATATGTGTTTTGTTGTACACTTATTTGTGTTTTATTGTATTTTTATATTTTTATTTGACAATTGTAATATGCAGTACAAATATGTTAAATATACAACATAATAGTGTTAAACATACATTAAATATATGTTAAATATACAATACAATAATAAGCGTGATTTTATCTCTCTCTACAACTGATTTACTTAATCCACGGTCCCCACATGTTAATGAGCGTGATTCTCTTTCTCTCTCTCTATTACTGATTCCTTAATTTATGGTCCCCACATATTTTTGTTTTGACCTGTTGTAAAATTATATTAAACATACATTAAAATAGTGTTAAGTATACAACAAATATATGATAAGTGTACAGCATACTGCATGGCAGAGCACATGCATGATTTTCTCTCTCCAGCGCGATTTTCTCGCGATTTTCTCTCTCCCCACGTGATTTTCTCTCTCCTAATAACTGATTTCATATTTGGATGGTCCCCCACATGTTTGTTTTGACAATTATACCCTTATTTTGCCTTAATTAAATGTTTAATGTAATTTTAACCCTTATTTATCTTAGTCATTGATATAAATAAGGGAGGGTTGAGATGAGTCCACATTGTCTCACTATAATATATGGTCTCATTGTATCCTCCCCTATATATATATATATATATATATATATATATATATATATATATATTGCTGAGTAGTTGCACTTGAATTATTTTGCAAAGACTTATCAAAAGAAAGGTACAACCGATTCTAAATTTGGAGTGTTCGCACCCTCGCCATGCCAAAAATATTTGGAATGTGATTAAACTATGATATCCATATGTTGGAATTTGGTTTGGAAAAATAGGTGTTGACCCGATTTTGACCAAATATTTAAGTTGTTTCCATTAGTGAAAAATAAAATTAAATTATTTGTAAAAATTCTACTAAGTCAGTAGATAAGAATAGCATTTGGAATTTCTCAAAACCAATTTCGGGTGAATGAGAAATTAATGATAGAAGTTAGCCACTTAAAATAAGAAAACGGTATGGAAAGTGGAAAATGTGGGGAAGGAGAAATACTCCATCCCACATAGAATAGATAACCAAAGTTTGCTCATTTAATAAATCCCAAGTTAGACATATGGGTTTAGGCCCTTGGGGGCACCAAAGTTTTTAAAGGGGTGAGGACCTACATGCTTGTGGATTTGGTTCAAAACACATGTGCGCGCCGCCGTCGGCCGGCCGGGCATGGGCCTTATACTTTTTGGACAAAATTTATTTAAAACCCTTTTAAAATATTAATTAATTATTTTTAAATAATTAATTAAAATCAATCAAGTGCACGGACGCTTGATTGATTGTCTTGCAAAAAGTCTTGTATTTGCACGCACCGGAGACAGTGATCATAATTAAACGCGCGCGCAGGTGTGCGCGGACGCGCACGTTTCCAACTGATACACCTGTTCGAGCTACCAGGTGCAATTTTTGACTGTAGACATGTCTTTTCGAGCCAAAAGACATGTTCTTTCTATCCGGGCACCTTGATGCCTATTAATACAAGGCCCCTGCAGAGAAAAACGAATACGAAAATACAAGCCTAAAAAACGAGTCATTTGCATTAGCATATTGATTTCACTTCCTTCATAGCTTGAAAGTTTCAGACACTTTAGTTCGCTGTAGTTTAGTCTTTTGCAAAGTGCTGATAAGTCGAAACAGATAAAAGTCGTTGTATCTTAGGGACGAGCGTCGGAATACAGGCTTCGACTTAGCCTAAAATATCCTAAACACTTATCCATTTATCGAAAACAGTAAACCTCTTTAACAACACCATATACTAAAACTACACGTTACACTATGAGAGTGTTTGCAAAAACTTCTGCTTTTAGGAGAAGTGATTTATTTAAGTAGAAGAAAAAAATAATTGAGAATCAAAAGTTGGTAGTGTTTGAAAATAAAATTAGAAGTTGAGAATCAAAAGTTGAGAGTGTTTGTTGAAAAGGTTGGGAAAAAGCTTACTTGTTTGTAAAATCAAACTAGAAGCAGAAGCAAAATTCTAAAACACCCATCTTCGTACTTATAAATTCTGATTAAATAAAGCAAAATCAAAAACAGAAGTTAACATATGCAAACACTACAAAATGATTTTTTTTAACAAAAAACTAGAAAGTGTTTTTTTTAGTGATCTCAAACACTCCCTTAAATAAAAAGTAAATTAGTGAAAGATGCCATAATACACGCGATAATCCTTCAAATTACGTGCACGTTTAATTAGAATATTGACAGTTATATCAAGACAAGTAAACATGAATCCTACTGTATAATTTATTCTCATCACTCCTTTTCATTAGTCATCACTTAATTATCCTAACTAAAAAGTAAACTATACTATATTAGATCTTCTAATCTTCTTCTTCTTCTTCTTTTTTTTTTTTTCAATTGTGGAATTTCAACCTCTTGGATTATATACTTTTTCTTTTGTTATTTTTCATTTTAAATTATTACAACCGTGTTTTAGAAATATTTTAAAACCCCCACCGGACATCGAACATGATTAATAATTGTGTCATTGGAGCACTGGTTCAACCAGTTAAACCGTTCTAAAAAAATCAATTAACCCATATATACACATACACATATATATGTATAAATGTAAAATATAAATACAAGTACAAATGTAAAAAATTACAAATAAAAATAAAAAGAAATTTAATAAATTATAATATTCAAATATATGTATAAATAGAATATAAGGAAAAATTATTTGTAAATTTATCAAATACTTTTCCTTTCAATTTTTGTATTAAAATAAAGAAAATTTTGCTTAAATAAAATTAAACCGGGTTGATCGGGTCACCAGTTTCCGGGTTTTGTACTGGGTTTGACTGGGTGGCACCGATTTTTTAGCCTCCCGATATTAGTTTAGAACCGAACCGGACATGTGACCGGTTCCCGATTAAACCGGTCGAACCCGCCTATCCGGTTTTCAAAACATTGTGGTTTAGCATAAAGAACACCAGCGAGGCATCTATATTTGTACGATTTTAATAAGGAAAGCGGTCATGTTATTTAATCTTTTTTTTGAATAAATGCGAATATATATATATAAATGAAAAAGAGTTGTCCTGATCACAGACTGATCAGGTAATCAAAGGAAAGCCTGGAGATAAAGTCATAAAAGATAACGAAATGGTCACAAGCCGACCAGATGGCTGAATAGTTGTGGCCTCGTTAAAACCTACAACCACATGACCATCCGAGCCAGGTAAACCCTAGCTAAGAACAATCCTCTACAACTCACAAGACTTGGCACAACTCACAAGACTTGGCACAGCCAGGCCAGGGAGCCGTTATCATGATCTGGTCAAGTGGCTATATCTCATCCACCACCAGACTTGATTTCCTATCTCCTTAGAACTCAAGGATACATAGGTACGAGCCTATAGAACAGATCATGTTCAAGTAAGGTCATGTTATTAAATCTTAGGATAAAAATATTTGCACAAATATAATTTATTTCATTGTTGTTTATACTCACTAAACTACATTTAGAAAGTTTTTAAATTTGATAATATTCATTCAAAAAATTTAATATTCTATTTTGAACATAGTTGTCAATTTTGAACATCTTGAAAACGAAATTGAGTAAGAAGGTAGAATAATAGCCAAAAAGACAACCAATCTATAAAATCAAGACAAAATCTGAACAACTCATGCCTTGTTTGTTTATGTTTCCAATGGCCTCTTTGAGATAAAAAATCGGTTTGTTCATAAAGGTTCAATGGAAAATCATTTTCATTTTCTATTTTTCACATAAAGCAACATCTCAAACCTATAACATTTCAAAGCATGGTACACTACCCTACATCACTCATCATTACTTATCAAAAGTTGTCATCTAATCTAGGAATCCAAAATCAACTTTATCTACTTAAAAAAAATTAAATTTCTTAAGTAAAAGTTTGATGTCTAAAATAATATTATATATTCAAATTAAAATATTGGGTGGCCCCACCAGGATACCAACTTTTCAATTATTATATACATAAAATAATATTTCAAAACTAGTCAAACCAAACACAAGGAAACAACACGGGAGATCATTTCAATTCATTCATCCGGATCCCAATTTCCACAGTGAAAACCAATAAATTCTCTTCTATTTTCAACCACGTGGACCATGGATTTGAGATACCGGAAAGGATTTAGCGATGCATAAATAATTTGACTTGAAATATTACAAACCTCCAAAATTGGAGCAAATTACCAAAAAACATATATCTATATATTGAATGTTAACACGATGATGGGGGATGGAGAAACACATTAATATTTTTATATATAATGTATTATATATTAATTTCATTTACAAAGGAGAATTTAGGATTATGCGGCGTGGGAGGAAAAAATGGATCTCGAAACGTTACGATTGAGATAAAAAGTCGAGGTTCAAACGGTAAGTGGAGAGCGAACATTTAGTGGCGGGCCGACCGCACAATAAAGTTGTCTAATCGTGGATCCAAAAGAAATCTTCAAATTCTTTAAAAGTTTGATGTTAAAATAATGGGCGTGCCATATTCCACTACAGATGGTTACAATAAGACCACATATGTCAACTGAACACATGCAAATGAGATGAGATCTAAACCATAAGTGTGGAGCTTATCAAACAAACAAATCTTGACACCATCTCATAAAAACCAGTACAGGGGAACCAAACTTGGGAAGCAAATGGATCTCGAGGGAAGACGAGAAAAAGGTGTGGCGCCGACTGCACAATTGCGATCGGGGATGCCGGGCAATCTTCAAATACTTTCAGATTAAAAGCGTGCCATATTCCACTACAGATGGTTACAATAAGACCACATATGTCAACTGAACACATGCAAATGAGATCTCTAAACCATAAGTCCCCAGAACACTGTGCAAATCTTGACACCATCTCATAAAGGCCAACAGCGTACCAAACTTGGGAAAAGGTAATGAAAAGGTGTGCGCAAGAGTGCTGGCGAATCACGGCGGGCAAGCGGCAGCGATGGGAAAGGTGACGAGGAAAGTCGGGCTAGGAAGGGTGCGAGTAAGCAGTTTCCAGGCAAAATGAATAATCCGGCCCGGATGTAACTTCCACAGTTTTTTCCA
Source organism: Rehmannia glutinosa (assembly GCA_016081115.2). NCBI lineage: Eukaryota > Viridiplantae > Streptophyta > Magnoliopsida > Lamiales > Orobanchaceae > Rehmannia > Rehmannia glutinosa. Next base: position 69,953,007 of record CM071936.1, read on the forward strand.
AACGACAGCTTGTCCTTCACTCGATGAACCATATTCGGGCACCTCCGGGAAGGAGCCCGGATTGTCCAAAATAACATGGTAGGCAGATTTAACCGAGAATTTTCCATTCTTCGAATGAAACCAATACCAATAATCCGGTCGGGCGGTAGAACTAAGGGGGATAGAAATAATCGATGTGGCCTCTTCCTCCGAGAAGATATCAAAAATCAGCTCCGTATTCCATGCCCTTACTTCCAAAAGAATTAGAGCAGAGACACGTGTGTCGGGGGACATGTAATGTGGCATCAGAGAACGCACGTAGAAAGGCGGTTTGGGACCCACCCGTCGCCCCAAATTTTGCAATTTTCACCCGAATTAATACTCTTGAGGCAACCCAATTTCAAGACCCGCACACCCTGAAGGATACTACGCCAAGTCCAAGACGGCCTATAACCAATGTGAGCATCCATGATCGTCCCGCTGTGGTAATATTTGGCTTTAAAGACCCGAGCAAGAAGCGAGGAGGGGTTCGATAAGAGCCTCCAAGCTTGCTTAGATAGTAAAGCCAAATTAAAAGCTTTGAATGAACGAAAGCCAAGGCCCCAAGCTCTTTGCGCCGCGCCAATACGTCCCAAGAGGTCCAATGCATTTTCCGGCGAGTAGGCGTACTTCCCCACCAGAAAGAGGAGATGAGCTGCTGGATGTCCAAGATAATGGAATCAGGGAATTTGAAACAACTCATGGCGTAAGTGGGAATCGCTTGAAGGATATATTTTATTAGAATTTCCTTCCGCCTTCGAAAAATGCGTGTGCGACCACCCTTGTATTCGCTTCCAGATTTTGTCTTTAATGTAGCCAAAACTTTCTTTCTTGCTTCTACCAATGATGCTAGGGAGGCCTAAATACTTTCCGTGATTATCGACTTCTTTGAAACCCAATAGGCTGATGATGGCTTGCCGCAATGGAAGCCCGACGTCCCCACTAAAGTACACCCCGGATTTATCCAGATTAACCAAGGAAACTTTTTCAAAAAGATTGATCGCGTATTTTAGGTGTCTTGCCTCATCGATCGTCGCACTACCAAAAAGTAGCATGTCATCCACGAATAAAAGGTGGGATATGCGGGGGGCGCTGCGGTGAATCGCGAATCCTTGAATTTTTGGCAAATCTATAAGTCCTGTAAAATACAAGAGAAAACTTCCGAGCAAATAATAAAGAGATATGGCGAGAGGGGGTCAAGCCCCCGCTGCGGTGTGAGATGACCGAACTCGGTACCATTTAAGAGGAACGAAAAATGAGCACTAGACACGCACTTCATAACCAGATTAACAAAATTAGGCGCAAAACCCAAAGCATGCAAAGTTTGGCGAAGAAAATTCCATTCAATCCTATCGAACGCCTTGCTCATGTCTAGTTTAATCGACATGGGCCCGGTATTCGAAGGGGGTTTCGTACACATAAAATGGTGAGTTTCGTGGGCTAGAAGAATATTATAAGTGATGAGATGGCCCGGGACAAAGGCTAATTGGGACTCAAAAATGACGTTAGGGAGGGCATATTTGAGGGGATTTGCTAGGACTTTAAAAGCGAGTTTATACGTGACGTTACAAAGACTGATGGGGCGGAATTGGGTGATGAGCTCGGGATTATTAGTTTTAGGGATCAACACAATATGAGTGAAATTAAGATTGTGATCAGTCGTGTGCCCGTTAAGAAAATTAAGAACAAAATGGACCACATCCTTACCGAATATGTGCCAGAATTTCTGATAAAAGACAGGGCTCATACCGTCAGGGCCGGGAGATTTGAAAGGGTGCATGTGCTTTAAGGCTTTTACAATCTCTTTCTCGGTGAACGGTTCCGTTAGCAGGTGATTCATGGTGGGCGAGACTCTCGGGGTAAGTCTGCTGAGAGCCTGGGCGGTGTCTGAAGGGAGAGGCTCGGAGGAGGAGAAGAGACCACCAAAATAGTCGACAATAATTTTTTCGATGCCTTCCGGGGTGTCTAGGGTATGGCCAGCATCATCTTTAAGGGATGAAATGTGGTTTATTTGCTTTCTCTTCCTGGCCCAGTTATGGAAAAATCGCGTGTTGCGATCCCCTTCTTTGTACCAATGAAGCTTAGCCCGCTGCTTCCATTTGAGGTCCAATAAATAAAGGCAAACTTCCAATTGGTTTTGAAGTTCAGTAACCTCCCTTCCAGTATCATCCGTAATGTTACTTCTTCGGAGAGAAGCGATTTTATTTTTCAATGTTTTCACTTGTCGGTCCAGATCGTCTTTATAATGGCGTCCCCAATTTAACAACCCAAGTGAACAGTGTTTCAGCTTGTCCGGAAGCGAACCCAGAGAGTCATCCCAATTATTTTTTATGACCTCTTCGCAATCCTTTACTCGCACCCAAAGTGCTTCGAATCGAAATGGTCGACGTTTACTCCCACAGAAAACATTTGGGTCTCGGTTACGGATTTGGATGTGAATAAGAGAGTGGTCGGAGAAGAAAACAGGTAGGTGGCTAACAGGCTCCATGGGAAGAGATCCCTCCAGCTCGGATTACAAGTGGCTCGGTCGAGGCGGACTCTTTGAGTAAAAGAATGAATGGAGAGACGGTCCCATGTGAAAATAGGGCCTTCAAAACCAAGATCAAACATATTAAGGTGCATAAGGGTGTCCCACAATAAATTCATCTGCCAATCTGCCCGCGGATTCGCCCCTTCAAATTCGCCTTGGGACAAAACCTCATTAAAGTCCCCGCACATAAGCCAAGGCTTTTCCGGAGTTGAAAGTAAGCTGCGAATATGGTTCCAGCCATTTCGTCTCAGATTAACATTCGGTTCACCATAAACACCCGTGAATCGAAACGACTGCCCCATGAGATCAACGTCTACGTCAATAAATCTGTCGGAAAAACTCCGCAGGGAAACCGGAGTATCTTTTTGCCATAATAGTGCCAGGCCGCCCGAGCGACCTCGAGAATCCACAGAGAAACCAAACATATTAAAGGAGTGTTTTAACTTGTCAACAACCGATGCTTTACATTTTGTTTCGCATAAAAACACCAGTTGGGGGGCTTTGTTGCGTATGAAACCATGCAACTCTTGAATTGTCCGAGGGTTCCTAAGACCCGGCAATTCCAACATATTATACTCATTGTGATCGGCGGGATTGGTCGTCGCCAATCTCCGCCGTTGGGATATGGATAGAAGGAGTACTTGTGATGGAACTAGGGGTGTTGGAGGCATTTTTGGGTTTTTTCTGGCGTATAGGAGCAGTGGCGTCGGCTATGGGGTGGATAAGAGAGAAGCGATTAGGGAGTTTACGTTTGGATGATAGAGGGTTGGGGGGAAGCAGACGGGTTCGGGGCCTGGAGGTTGCGTTTCGATGTGTTGTATTTTCTTTTGATCGAAACAATTTTTCGGGCTATATTCGAGTTGGAGAATCAAGTTCCATTCGTAATGGGACAAGAAATGGGCTAGAAGGTGAGGTGGAAGATCTGGTTTGGGGGGTTTTTGATGGAGATGAAGGGGGAGTCGAGCGATGGGCGGGATCGACATGGGAGCTGGGCATTTGTGGGGAGGTATGCGAGAAGAGGGAGGGGTTGGTTTTTGCCGTGACGAGGGGTGGGGGTAGCGGGGAGGCTTTTTCTGAATTTTTGGGGGTGGGATGCGCTGTTTGAGAGATGTGAGGGTGAGGAGGAGATGAGTGGGTTGGATCTGGGGAAAGAGGGTGGACGTCGCTGGGGAGTGGTTGTATGGGGCTGTGAAGTGAGTGGGATGATTTGGAGAGGAGGGGGAGCCATGTGCTGGTGCTGCATGGAAGTGGACGGGTTTATAGGGTTGCTGGGGGGAGTGTGTGGGGTGGCAGGGCAAGGGTTTGCATGGGGATTATTGTTAGGGTTTTCTTGCGTAGGGTTTTGTGGAGGTGCGGTACGGGGGCTAGAAAATGGGTTTCCGATGGAAGAGGCGTGCAACCATAGGCCGTATGATACAGTGTATGATGAATCGGGAGGGTTGAGAATGCGAGCATCACAGTCCTTCTCGCCATGACCGATAACACCACAAAAATAACAGAAGTTTGGGAGGCGCTCGTATTTGATGGGGAGAACGAAATCCGTCCCTTTAAAATTAGTCTTAAGTACACGTCGCAAGGGCTTAGTGATATCCATCTCGACTCTGATCCGGAGAAAACGACCGTACATGCACCCATCAGAATCAACATCAACTTCCAAGAATCTGCCGATGGTATTCCCCGATACTTCTGCGAAAACTTTGTTCATGAGACCAATTGGCATATCGTGGATCTGGACCCAGAATTGACAAGATGAAACCTCTATGTTAGAACCAATCTGGGATGCATCGGCTTCTGTAAGGGCGAGAAGCGATTTGTCAAAGAGCCAAGGCGAGCCATTAAGGACCTTTTTCATATCAACCGTATTTTTGAAGATAAACAGAACTGTATTGGTACCAGAGGTTTGCATGACAATCCGTGACGAGGATTCCAAAGGCGTTTAAACATACTAGCAATGGAGTGGAAATTAATTATACGGGGTGCCAAAACCCTACCCACGAGAAGGTTGGAACCATCGAAATCCACCAGATTTAATGTGTCGGCCGGGATCTCGATATTTTCGTCTTCGTTGAGAGAGAGTTTGGCATAGAGTGAGGAGAGGTTATCTGCCATGGTGGGGAAGACCCGGACTGCAGCAGACTTAACAAACGAGATCGAACCCAATATGAATCACCTGACGCCGGACCGCTTACTTCGGAGGAGATCTGCAAAAATACCAAAAAAACACAAGAGAAAGGGAGGAGAGAAGACAAGAGAGACGAAAGGAGAGGGAGAAGGGATGAACCGGGCTGGAAGACGGCGCAAAGAAGCAGGATCTATCTTGGCCAGGACCAAAACAGACGAGACGATGGAGAGAAACGTGCGCTAAGGGAAACCCTAGGACATATATCTTTTCATCATATTTTTAGCATATATTAACATTTTTAGCATATATTAACATTTTTTTTTGTACATTATCTAATCTTGTTTTATTGAACAATTAAATTTTATATAATGAATATGAAAGTAATGACATAACTAATCTCAAGATTCCTTCATTTTCAGTCAGACAAGATTATTTAATATTTACTTCCAAAAATGAAAAAAACATTTATAAGTGCAGAACAATTGAATTATTTTATAGCACTGCTACTTTTTTATTATAAATATTAATTCGTGAATTTCACAAGAGTTTTTATCAAACGTGAGAAATTTCACATAAAAGGAGTCAGGGTCTCAGGGAAAGTTAGAAACCATTGGTCTGTGTTATTTTCCGCCAATCCTAACAAATTTTCGTCAATTGCACCTGAATCCCAGAAACGCCATTTTTTTTTTCTTGACTGCGGTTGGCGATGTTATGGAGGGGATAAGCTACTCTTCCCCCAGCTCCGGCGACCTAACCTCCTTCACAACCACGAGCCGACCCGTGAAAATCATCCAGTTGCAACATCCCACAACGTCAGCCACCACCGCGCCGTCGTCGTCGTTTTTAGGGAAATGGAGGGCCAAGATGAAACGGATGACTTCGACGGAGTGGATTCAACTGTTCCTACCGTGCTACCGTTGGATTCACACCTACAAATGGCGCGAATACTTGCAAGCCGACCTCATGGCTGGCATGACCGTCGGCGTCATGCTCGTCCCTCAGGTATCGGAATAAATAATCCATTCCAACATCTGGTCTGATCGGGCTATTGATTGATATTTCTAATTTCTTTTTCTTTCTTTTCTGCTTGTTATTGATAATAACTTAGTCGGCTCTACCTTTTGATGTGAAAAACAGTCCATGTCTTATGCAAAGCTAGCTGGGCTTCACCCCATATATGGACTTTGTAAGTTCCCTCCCTTGCCTTTGGTACCACTGTTCCTCTTCTATTCTTCTTTGGCTTTGTTTGATTGAGCCAAGTGTAGGTGCCGTTATTGTCCTTCGGTAATCATGATTAGTGATGCAATCAGATAATACTACTTGATGCCACGCCAGTTATTTGTGATGGCTTTTTATTTTACATTTTTTTGAAATTTGAGTTGTATCATGTTGTTCCATTCAGTTATGGATGCGTCCTTGTGGCTAACACTGACTAGCTTATGTTCACTTGTGTAATTCAGACTCTGGTTTTGTGCCTATATTTGTGTATGCCATTTTCGGGTCGTCTCGCCAGCTTGCTATCGGGCCTGTTGCATTGACCTCTCTCCTGGTGTCTAATGTATTGGGAAAAATAGTTGACTCATCTGAACCGTTGTACACCGAGCTTGCAATACTATTGGCACTGATGGTTGGTGTTCTCGAATGCATCATGGGGCTCTTAAGGTGCTGATGTCTTGATTCTTGCTTCTTCGCTTGCATTCTCAAAATCAGTACATCATTTAATGTGAACATGTGGATGAAATGGCATGTTTTACATGTTTAACTTCTGTTTTGGAAGTAATATGCTCATTTAATCACCTACTGATATGTTTAGACATTCTAGGAATAAGTAACATTACATAGATTCTTTACTGACCATCGGACTTGATGGATATCAAAATAGGGTTTTATGGAATTTTAGCTTTTGAAGTCAAAGGCTGATGCAAGCATTAATTGGTAACTATGCAGTGAGGCAAACATAGGTTTTCAGTGTCCAAAGAATTGAAAAGCATATCATCATATTACTATTGAACCAGTGATGATCTGGCATCATGTGTTCCCTTGTGCTGGCTATTTTCTTGAATACTTCAATACAAATTGAGCAACTGCAGAAACCGTTGCCGCAATCCTGTACTGCTCAAATCTCATTGCAAACTGCTAGTCTTGATATTTTTCTTTTTCCACTTTTACTTTTTCTACCCCTTTTTTCAGTTGATAAAAATTTCTTATATTGATTTTTTCCACATATAGGCTTGGATGGCTTATTCGATTCATCAGCCATTCTGTGATTTCTGGTTTTACTACTGCTTCAGCCATTGTAATTGCCTTGTCTCAGGCAAAATATTTCTTGGGCTATGATATAGAACGTAGCAGCAAAATCATTCCACTGGCCAAGAGCATTATTCTAGGAGCAGATAAGGTATGTTTCTGGTCAAGTGTTACGACCGCTGTTGACAAAGAACTTTGTTCCTCTGTGTGTTTATCCTTGTAAAACTGCAACCTGCATGATTATTTCTCTAGTGAATTACTTTGATATGTATGCCCTCTTTTGGGAAGCATACATTGTATTATCTTATTTCGTTTAATAGTTTTCCTGTGAAATCATCCCATGTTTTTGTATGTTTATGTGATCTAGTGATATGAAGATGAATTTGATCTGCAGCTTCATTACTATATGTACGTATTTATGTCATGTCATATTTGCCGAAAAAATGTTATGGAAGTGAAGAAATCTTTCATATTAGTTATCCCATATGAACCAACTGGCTTTGGGTTATTATACCCATATCATCTACTTGGTGTAGCAAAGAAACTCTCTAGGGGGCTGATCTTATCCAACAAGACTATTAATTCTGCTTAATTTATAGTACTGCAAGTATGGGGGTCCTTATTATCTGCTCTTTGCTGCTTGTCTATATGTCTGATTCCCTGGGAAGCTACCGGCTTCATAATAAGTTTGTTTCCTGTTTTTGACATCAAGTTGATAAGTCATCTCTGATCATCGATAAATTTATATTTTATGAAGGTTTTATCTAAAAACCAATTGCCTAGGCTTATGCACTACTACACTAGTTTTTGTTATGAACCATTATTGTACTGGTTTACCAAATGATGCTTACCAATGTGAACTAAACTATAAACAAGGATGAACCTAGTAATCAAGAGTTAGACTTATGATTTAGATTGGATTTGCCTCTACTTCCATGTTTATTCTGTTGTGACCATATCTGAACTTAAGTCTGTTTCATGGCCTAAAGTTGATGTATTGAATAATTCCTGCTTTGCCATGATAATTGTTCAGGGTTTCGTCTTTGGTTAGTTCAAACATGAATTTCTTTAGCCTCTTATCTAAATTTAATGGTAACTTTTGGGTATTTGTGGCATAAGCAAAATGAAATGCAATAATGCATTCTCGGTTCAAGATGCATTTCGAATTATTCATGTCCAGCATGGGAAAAAAGAAAATTAACGCTCATACTAATATGTCTATATTAAAATACCCTTGATCAACACACCAACTTTGTTTGGGGAAAAATGCACGTGAAGTCCCCAAATTTATTTTGACTCTTCGGCTACACCTAACACGTGTTCGACATGGTTTTATAAACTCGTGGGAAGAAAGGGGCTGCTCTTAGTGTGGGAGAAAAAATGATGTGAAAACTTAGACTGCCAACTTCAGAAATAAGGATGGTTGGTGGCAAGAGTGCTGGAGAAAAACAGAAGGTCAAAGACATGGGGCTCTAGCTCTCAATTATTTTGTAAGAGAGCTTCATTTGTGCAAGAAATGAACATTATAGAAAAAAATTAATACAAGTTTCTTGATGCTAATGCTGCATTCCTAGGCTTCAAATAAAAATAAAATTGGGTTGAAATCTCAAACTACTAAATGTCTCTTACCCAAATTTCATAAACAGGAACTAGACTTAATCACCTAGGAACTCTCTTTTAAAACTAAAAGTGGTGAATAATGCAGTAGCAGCCTCCACATGAGCTAAAAATCTTCCAACCAGACAAAAAATTAAGCACAAAGTCTGTGTTACCATATGGCTCTATGTTCTCAATGAAATCATGAGCTTTTATCTAGATTTGTTTTCTTTTCTGTGGTTGGTGGATAGCCGCTATTATAATCTTTATTAATTTTCATTTTATAAATGTATGCATTGATTTATGCTTTTGTTTATGCTTCATTCATTGTATATTCTGGTATTCTATTCTAACCATGGAATTTTATTGTTCTCTTGTTTTCTTTCTTTCTCTCTAGTTCTTGTGGCCACCTTTCGTCATGGGCTCCATTATATTAGCTATTCTTCTAATCATGAAGCACTTGGTATGACTTCAGCTAGCTTTTGATCAAGTATCTACTTTTTAGTCTTTGTACCTCTTTATTTGAAATATGTTTTGGTTGGTCTTTGTTTACAGGGAAAAACCAGCAAATCTTTGCGGTTTTTACGAGCATCTGGCCCCCTTACAGCTGTAGTTCTGGGTACAACCTTTGTGAAAGTATTTCATCCATCTTCAATTTCATTGGTGAGGATTGCATGAAAGATGAATAGCTAAGATGTAGAACTGTAAAGAATAATAAGAATAACTTACTATTTTGAAATGTAATTCCTAGAAACTTTAACCTGGGGGAATTATATTTAACTATGAGTAATATACTTGGCTGCTGTACTAGGTTGGTGAAATACCTCAGGGGCTGCCAAAGTTTTCCATCCCAAAGGAATTTGGGCATGTACAGTCATTGATTCCTACAACAATTCTCATTACTGGAGTGGCTATTTTAGTAAGAGAAAAATTAATCATTTAACCTCGACTATTATTGTTTTTTCTATTGCTTTTATGTTTGCGTTATTAATGACGTTCCCTCTCTCGCAGGTAAGGGATCTAACGTGCATTTTTTTATGTGTAGGAATCTGTGGGGATTGCCAAAGCACTTGCCGCGAAGAATGGATATGAGTTGGATTCCAATCAAGAGGTCTGTTTTCGGTGACCTTATCCCTATTGTGCCATTGGTTGCTGCATTTTCAGGTTCCTTTGTCAAGGAACAAAGAAAGAACGCTTTTATTATTATTGTTTATATGTTTATATATCCTCGCATTATATGAGTAGTCGTTATCGACTGAGTTTGTTAAATGACATGATGTCTTAAGGTGATGGGCCAGGTCAAACATTCCATATGACTTCCATATATAAGCGGCCAACTTGAACTTGTATAAATAGCTTAGCCATTGCAATATGATGCATTGTTGTATTCATTTGTGACCTCAATACTACAATCATATTTAGATGGAAACAGGGAACTTTTTATGGGTTCACTGTTTTACAGACTGACAGTTCGTTTCTGGCAGTTATTTGGTCTTGGTGTGGCAAATATTGTTGGTTCTTTCTTTTCGGTGTACCCTACAACTGGTGAGTTTCTCTTTTCTTGACTAGTAAGTTGGTTTCTTTGTGGCCAATTAGATAACTGATGCGTGTAAATTGGCTTGAACATTCGGAAGCATGATCCATGTTACAATTGATGTAGGTGTCTGAATTGTTTTTTTCCATGATTATATGTCATGCAGGATCGTTTTCTAGGTCAGCGGTGAATCATGAAAGTGGAGCCAAAACTGGTTTATCTGGAATAGTTATGGGAATTATTATGGGCTGTGCGCTTCAATTCCTGACCCCACTGTTTGAATACATACCCCAGGTTGATTGACATTGTATTTCTACTGCTGTTAATTTTGTAAAGAGAAAAGAGCTGAGATAATTTCTGTGTGTAATTTTATTCACTTATATTTAGGTATTATATACATAAGAAATCCCATAATTATGTCTATAATTATGCAAACAATCCCTATAATTATGCCAATTACAATAAAGTCTTCAGTCAAAGACAATAAAGTCTTCAACAAATTTTATTATCTGATGAGAGGCAGAACTTAAGATCTGCGGGAGACTAGTCTACTTGCCCTTCTTTACCATGAATTTAGAAAATTTGTTTTCATCATCCCATGATTTGAGTTCTGGACTTTCACAGGCACTTTTCCCGAAGTTTTGACTCTATTGCATATAAAATGTTTCAAAAATGTGAACCCATCTTTATGGCAAGCTGCTGAGAACCACACAAAGAATAGAAAGTTGGGAATATATTAGATATTAGTGCAGCTTGAGCTTTTTGGTTTTTGAAATTTTAACTTAATTTGTTGTCTTTTTAATAATACCATTTTTTTCGTGTGTCTCTTTGCAGTGTGTTCTGGCTGCGATTGTGATTTCTGCTGTAATTGGGCTGGTGAGTTGTACTGTAGTTCTCAAAAGTATACAGGGACACTTATGTATTGTTTTCCTTTTTCTTTTCCTGCTAAATTTTTCAACGTGTCGTCTACATAAGCTCAAGGATTTGGCATTTGAGAGACGTGTAGATGTTCAAAGTGAATTGTCAGAAAATATCAATGGAAAGTTTTAAGGAACGCGTTTCTTGGACAACCCCCCAGTCAAAACGCAAGCCAGTTTTTTTCGCTTTGTAAATTGAGCACAATAGGCTTTTGGAGTTCTTTAATTTTACTTGGGTTAGTATAATGTGTATTGATTATGGGTTTGGCATGAACTCAATAATTTTATTTATGAAAAAAGCTATAAATGAAGCAGTACATGATTTGGGCCCAACTTTAGTAGGAGAACCCATATTTGAATATGATGACAAGATAATCTATCTAACTTGAGAGGGAACTTGATATGACCTTCAGGGTCACATCCATGAAAAATCCTCTATTACCTTCATAAAGCACCTTGGTTGATGAGAAAAACTGTGTAATATAAAGGCTTATTTAGTTGGGGATTTATTATTATGATCTCAAATGAGTATAAGATTAAGTATTTGTTTGACTTTAAAAATTCATTGCCAGGAATGCAAGTAGTAGTTACAATTCATGCATATCTTAAAGAAAGAAACTCGTGGATTCAAAGAATTATTTATAACTCTAAACAATTGACTGCTGAATTAACATCATCATTTTGCTTCTTTACCATTTCAATACTGGTTTTATTTATGGAAGGACACGTTTTTTCAGCTGTCTATCACTTGTTCAATCACAAGTTTATGTCTTTCAGTTAAGTTGACTGTGAAATGCTCTCTTTTGAGTTTTTGACTTCATAATTTCTATTGTTTTTCTTGCCTTTGCGGTGAAATATGTTTACTGTTTATCGCTGTGCATTTATAATACGAAAGTTTGCGGAATTTGAGATCAGTAGTGATTGTGATGCATGCATTGTAGTGTTCTGTTCTACCAATTAAAAAATGTTTTTTTTTTTTAAAAAATTCAGTTAGGAAGAAGTTCTCTTGTTGTAGTGTCCTGTTAAACACCATTTCGATCGTGCATAAAATTCAATCATGGATGGTTGAGGCTTGTTTATATGTTTGACTCATGATGAATGTTAAAAACGTAATAATTTTGTTTATTTTTGCATAATTCTCTTCACTAAGTCATATGCAAATAGATGGAAGAAAATTATGTATTATTATTATTTTTTTTTTTTTCAGATTTTTACCTTGAACCTATAAATTTGCACTTCATTGTTTCAGGTGGATTATGATGAGGCCACTTTCTTATGGCGTGTGGATAAAAGAGATTTTCTTCTCTGGACCATTACTTGCACTGTTACCTTATTCCTTGGCATAGAAATTGGTGTCCTCGTTGGTGTAAGTATAGTTATATATTGATGATTTTCTAGGAAATGATTTGAACTGTAACCCTTGGTTCCTTATTTTACATAGGTATATGGTACAGGCCGGATTTATCGGGTGAAAAAGGGATAGAAGCATAGTAGTTAGATAATTTTTATAGATCTAAACTTGTGAAGTACATTATTATTCTGTCTATGCTTTAAGGCATAAAGGAAAGTTGAAAGGAGATTGTTATATGAAAAAACATGCCAAATGACACATTATTTTACTATTAGAACATTTGTGCCAAACTAAAATCATTCTGAGTTTGAGATTGCTTTTTAAAATCGTCTAATCTAAGTCCCTGTGAAACCTCAATTTTTATTATCATTATTATTGTTTTTTTGGGATAAGGTGCAAAACCTCAATGTTGTTTCCACTTTAACATATTATTATCATTTCATATGATTTTCAGCTTCAAAGTTTTTAGTAGCTTACTTATAAATGTGACTGTTAAAATAAGAAAGAGATTTTAGAACTGTCTTTGAGCTCCACATGATAATTGTAATTTCGATACGGGAATTGCAATTGAAAAACTATTTTATTTTAGAGAATAAACAAGTGTGCCCTGCAGCATGAGATCCATAATATGTAATACTTAAATCCTCATGCCATTGCATTTTTTCCCATGTCATTAGAACTCATTTGAAAGATTTATTTTGTATTGCTCCTTCTTCTTTTCTATATGACACTTTTCTCATTTTTTTGAATTTTTAAAAACCTCTGACATAGTTACACGGGCACTCAAATCATGCATATTCACATAAATATTTTTGAATACAGGATACAAAATATTTTCCTCCTGCATCGTTGGTTATAATTTGATTGCAAGCTATTCTGATGGATATTGACATAAAATTCGTTATCTATCTTTACGTCGAGTTTAAAATCATGAAAAATGTATGCATTCAATGTAAAGATCCAGCATTTCATTTGTTTACGAGTAAATTTAAGTAGAGTACATGCAAAATCCGTAGAGAATCACCATCTCTTTAATGTTACAATTGGCAGTAGTGTCTTTCCTGTGTTTATGATTCCTTTACTAAAGTTATGTTTGTTGCATCTAAGTTTTTTCACATTTTGATAAACAGAAACTTTGGTAATGTATATTGTGTATTATAGTCTGCAAGATTATTAATTTCTACTTGAACAGTTGTCACTTTTCTCTACAACTTTTCATATTTTACATTCATTTTTCTTCAGTTCTAGCGAGAGTTTCTCCTGTTGTTATGCACACTGTTAATTTATGCGATATTTAATTGCATTCCATTAGATTTCATGATGCCACTCATGCAATCTGTTTAGCTTTAGATTATTAAGCTTATCGTATTAATTGCTCTATTATTTTTTATTTCTTCCCCTATTGGTACTTAGGTTGGTGTTTCACTTGCTTTTGTCATCCATGAATCAGCTAATCCACATATCGGTAAGTCATGTTCTAATTTACACGGATTTGCTCACATATAGTGAATACTGTCTAAATATGGTCACCTTTATAAATGAAGTATACTTTCCATTCTATGGCGTTGGCTCCTTATTTTTCAATATGTGATGATTTATTAATCCTTTGTCCTAGCTTTCTCCCCATTTTTTTTTTTTTTTTGGGATAAGTTATATAGTTTGTAATAGAAATATTGTTTCTGAGCCAGTTACTGTAAAAGCATGTCGCACTTGTAGAATTTTCTAGTCCAACCAAACCATGCATTAAAAGCTATTACCTCTGTACAAATGATTCCTAAAGCTAGCAATGCATACAATGAGTTGCGGGTTGTGGGTATCTTCTCTCCTCAATTCGGCTCTCTTTTTGTAACCCAAGGAATAACCACGATGATTCTTTGTTGTTCCTACTACTGCATGATTTTTCCATTTAACTTCCCTTTCGTTTGTTGCTTAGTCCCATCTATGTTCCTCAGTTTATTCCCTCCCATCCCTACAACCGATATTTCATTTTGTTTCTTTCTGTTTCAAAGAGAGGGAAAATATATCCTCCACTAAAATGGTGTTTGCCTACTCCACTAAAATGGTGTTTGCCTAAACTTAGAAATCGTCTTATAAGCTTTTCTGAAAAGATGTCTCTCAATCTTTTTGGATGAAGTAAGATAACATGTTCCTAGTTAGGTAATATGGGTAATTTTGCATATCCACATGTTTCAACTGAGGAATTTGAACTTAAAACGTGAGCTGGGTTTTTGTTTCAAGATTTTTAGGAGCTTAAACTATCTAAAAAAAACTCACCAAACAGTATAAAAAATATTATCAACTCACATAAATCATATGGATAGGACGTGTTACATCAGTGGAACACTCTCTAAGTTGTGTCTTTCATGTATAAGCTTACTCTGCAGTTTCTCTATTGGCCGGATTAGGTCATTGATAGGTTGGTTGTTTTCTAGTTCTAGATTCTGTAAACGAAGTTTTGGTTGCTATTTTGTTCATGGGGTACTTTATTATGTTTCTTATGAGGTGGATATAATTTGGTGTTGCAGCTATCTTGGGTCGGCTACCTGGCACTACTGTATATAGAAACATCCAGCAGTATCCAGAAGCATATACATACAACGGAATCGTGATTGTTCGGATCGATGCACCAATCTATTTCGCGAATATAAGTTACATCAAGGACAGGTGAGAAAAAGTCTATCTATTTGGTTTCATTGCAGAAACTGTCTATATTAATGTTTGCTTCATCACAACATTCATTTTCTCTTTCTTATAAACTCGTATTCCATCCTGTTTTCTGTCTAGGCTCCGAGAATATGAAATTGAACCTGATGGATCGATAAAACGTGGACCTGGAGTTACAAGAGTTCATTTTGTTATTATTGAGATGGCTCGTGAGTCGTAACCTGAACTTTTATCTTATTTATATTAAAGTATTTAGCTCGAGATAACTTTATTTTCTGCCTCTGGTAGTCCTTGAGTTGAGTTTGTCTCGTGAAAATCAGAGGGATAATTACAAAAAATCAGCGAAAATTTAGTCTAATTACACAAAACACTAGTTATCTTTCACAATTACAAACACCCCCTTGAAGTTTGTATTTACCTAACAAAGTACCCCCTTCTTGAGGGTGCAATCGTAAGAAAGATATAAATATCAAGGGGGTATTTGTAATTTTGGAAGATAATTGAGTTTTTTTGTAGTTAGGCTAAGCCTCAAGGGTAGTTTTTGTAATTAACCCAAAATCATATTCTATACCTTCTGAACCATAACCTAGACTTAATGGTGAAACAAAAAACAATTTATGCTTTCAAATTGCACCAGACATTTACACATTGGTCTTTTCTTTCAGCCACGACTTACATCGACTCTAGTGCTGTCCAAGCTTTAAAAGACTTGCATCAAGAATATAAATCAAGGAACATTCAGGTACAAGCAAAGAAATCACAGTTTTAATATGTATCATGATCAGTGAGATTCATTATATGTAATAATTTGCTTTGAATTTCAGATTGCCATTTCCAATCCAAATCGAGACGTTTTGCTGACCCTAACGAGATCTGGGGTGGTCGATTTGATAGGCAGAGAATGGTATTTCGTTCGAGTACACGATGCGGTCCAAGTTTGTCTGCAACGTGTTCAGAGCTTAACTGATTCCCCCAGGACACAATCTTCACTGCTGGAAAATAGATCAAGCCTTTTCCAAAGACTACCGAAACAGAGACCAGAGGACTCTCTTTCTCAGTTGGAATCAGGTAATAGAGAAATTTTCACCTCTAAAGATGAAGTTACGAGTCATCTTGAGCCACTGTTGTCAAAGAAGCCTTGAGGAAAAATAATGCTCTTGTGCTTTTTTTGTCTTGTGAGATGTGTCTATTATGTAAAATAATGTGTCCATTCTTTTCAACTCACTTGTAAGCTGCTATATAAGTGTCTGCTCATTTCTTTCTACACTGCATGGGCCACCTGGTTTCAACCATGTAAGTGTTGTTCATATGGTTTTTCTCGGTAAGCAGATGTGGAAGCAGAAACTTCTGTTTGGAAACCCCCTTTGTTTAATGTGGGCATTAAACCGAGATTTTCTTTTTAGTTTGTTGTTATTAGTATATTATTGTTCTGGAGAGGTTGGTCCAAAACCATGTTTGTTAAGTTGGCTGTACCAATGTACTCAAACCAATTAATCCAAGCTATTTTTGTTTCTTATCGTTTTTGCATTCAGTCACCATGTTTTTGTGATGACCCCACACTCGTAATTTTCTTTTATATATTCATTTGAGCAAGCAAAAAAATGAAAAAGGATTATAATGAGGGGTACTGTTTGGTAGATACAATCTGTGGTAATTCAATGGACAAAAATATCAGTCAAAAAAGCTACTCCTATGGAGGTTGAAAGGGGGGAATTCACGTATGTTTGATATGGGGTGTTCTTTTCATTCAAAAGTTTGGTACGCTTAAAATATAATAACAAATAATTGGTTCGATTTTTTTAGAATTCTTTTTGGTATTTTGATAAATTTAGTTTTAAACAAAATACAAATATTACAGTTATAATAATATTTTTATTTAATATTGTACTTTTGTAAGTAGATAATATAATGCATAATATATAAAAATAAAGGGTAGCTACAAAAAAAAACCTGTGGTTTAGGCTAATTACCAAAAAAAAAAAAAAAAAAAAAAATAGAGGTTTTTGAAAATTACAAAAAAACTTTGAAGTTTGATTTTATCTTAAAATTTAATGGGGTAACTGTAATATTTCTATAATAGTCAGAGAATTTTCTTAAATATTTTTTACTTATTAGGAAAAAAAAAATAAGACGAAATCTAATCTCAAGGAGAGTTTTTGTAATTTTCAACTATGTTTTTTTGTTGTAATTAGCCGAAACTCCGAGGAATTTTTATAATTATCCATATGTAAAAATAATATTTCTATAAGGTAAACCGATAGGATTATTGATATTGTATTGAGCTCATTTCTGATGCTTAGTAGGTGGGTCAATCCAAGGGCCCAGTGAAAGAAAATAATCTTAAATAAAATATTTTGGTTCATAAGATGCACTCATGGCATAACATTTTGGAAGCATTGCTTGTGAATTGCATTATCTCTTCGGTATGCATGATTTCTGCTTATTGGGCATTAGCTCACGTAATTCATGCATTATAGATAGAGGTGTCAAATGGGTTGGGGCGGGCCGGTGCTAGCCCATCGGACCAAAGCAAAAGTTGGATCGGGGCAAATAGTAATCGGGCTGCTATTTTTGGAGCTCAGCTCGACCTAGCCCACGAAATTACACTGATAATATTGGGACAAGCGGACCGGGCCATTTTTTCGGGCCTAATGGGTTGGGCCAAAAATGTTAGATAAATGTTTTTATCGTAATTTTGATGATTTTATTTAACTGAGTTTTTCACCAAAATAATGTCCCTAAATGTTGTCCAAATACTCCTAATTGATTTAAATTACTTTTACTAATTTTTTGGAGTATTTCTTGAAGTTTATTTTTGACAAAAATTGGACAACATTTCAGTTTCGTGGTCAACTGGTCGCCCTAAAGGGCAACCCGTGCCTGAAAATGATTTTGGAAAACAGAAACGAAACAGAACAAAAAAAAGTTCCAGGTCGACCGGTCGAACCTGAGACCGGTGTGGTCAACCGATCGACCAGTGCCTGGAACTTGTAATTTTTTGCCCAATATCTATGTATCTCATTTTTTGGGCAGGTGGACTGGTCACCATGGGGGTCGACCAGTCGAACTAGAGGTCGACCGGTCCAACCCCCATTGGACAAGTCTACCAAGCATTTTTTGAAGCACAATTCGAATTTTCGTATTAGAGGTCAACCGGTCGACGTAAAGTTTTATCAGCAAACTATTCGTTGCGCATCAAACAACTTTTACTGATTTTAAGGGATTGATTTGTAACAGCTATAATCTTCATTTGATTTGCAATTTTTTACAGATTTCAATCTCCAAGGAGGAGACTATGTCTGAAAATCGAATCCAAGACCTCTCCTATAAATAGATAAATGATTGAAGCAACAAGAAAACAACAACATAAGCAATACAAACACAAGAAAACTTATTGTTCTTCACTTTCACATTCTTGTTGTATTTAGCCTAAGTCTTTCACTTGCACATCTTGAGTACTAGGCTTCATTCTTGATTACACTTGCACTTCAAAGTTGTATACTTCTATCGAGTTGTAATCTTGAATTGTTTTCAATCATCCAAAACAAGACATCCTTGTTAGTATTCTTGTAGTAAGAGCACACTTGGGTGATTTTTGGTGTTGAAGAGTGTGGTAATCTTCATTGGTGTAAGAAGATTGTGGTAATCTTCATAGGTGGTGTTGTAAGTGAGAGTGAGGTCTTCAAGGTGAAAGTGTATTAGTTTGGTATTTTGATGAATTTGTTGTATCATTGTGTTGGAAATGTTGATTGTTGATGGATTATGATTATAGAACTGTGATTGGTAATGAATTTTTGGGCATGATTATTGAGTGTATATACATCTTCGTTTTTATTCTACGCACGCCAAGTGTTCGACAAAATATTTCAATAAAAAATTCATCCCTTACATGATTCTTGATTTCAAATGTCTTATATGTTTTTAGAGATCATGTTTTATTAATCAAATGAGCTTTTACAAATCATCTTCTCAAATTTTTCCTTATTATTTGGAATTTTAAGCTTTATGCTCACAAGCTCGATAATTCGGTTAAAATGCGCTATTTTTGGTTTTATGATGTTTTTATCGTGCTAATACTCTTTTTTGATGATTCCAAAGGGAGAAAACATGAAATAAGCTCATAAGCTCAAAGAAGCTAGAAAAACTCGCGAAAAAAAAGCTATAAGCTGTGGTATCAAAGTCAAACTCTTTGGCAAGCTCGTTCTTCATTGCGAGTAAAGAGGAAAGATCCATGGCTACGAACGAAAGCTACCTCACCATCGGCGCCTCCACCAACAAGCCACCACTATTCGACACCAACAACTATGCCTTTTGGAAAGACCGAATGGAGTGCTTTCTACAAGGGTGCGGGTTCGATATTTAGAATGCGATCATTGAAGGGATAGCTCAACCAACCAAGAAATTGGAGCATGGCACCTCGGTCCTCAAGAGCCTCAAGGAATTTGACGATAATGACAAGAAGTCATTTTATCTAAACGGTAAGACGTTAAATATCTTGCATTGCTCTCTTACCGCCACCGAGTATAATCGTATTATAGGCATAAGGTCCGCACATTAAGTTTGGGAAAAATTGGAAACTATTTATGAGGGCACAAAGAAAGTTAAACAGTGTTAGGAAATTTATTATTAGATTTTGATGATACCATGTAAAACTGAGAATAAAAAGTTGGCACCCCATTTTCCTTGTAATTCTATTTAGTAATAGATAGGACTGCATGAGCTGAGTGAAGTCAGCTATGTCGAAGAATGCAAGAAGTCAATCAAGATCAAGTGAAGACCAAAAATGTGTGTGTCGGGAGTGTGGTCAAGATGGAATGCACATACTCGACTGAAGGAAATCCAGCTGAGGAACAACTGTGTAAAGGTTGAAGAAGTGTCAGTCAAGTCAGTAAAGAGCCAAGTCTACTAGTTGAACTGACAGTTGAGTCTTTTCTAAAAGGATGGAGCAGACTCAAGTAAAAAGGGTAAAGGTTGTTGTCAAGTCGAGTCTACTGACATTAATCTGTTGGAAGGAAGTCAAGGATATACTCGATATAGTAATAAGTCCAAGCTACCCTGTCTTAAAGTGTTTGTCCCAGAAATATGCAAAAGGAATAAACCAATGGGAATGACTGAAGCTTGTGTCAGGATCTGAAAAGTTGCAGAGTCATTTAATACGAGGAAGGGTCAACATCACAATGCTGCAGGTCAAGAAAAGACAAGCCAACGAACAAGAAAGTATCATTTGAAAATAGCCTATCTCTTCAATGGACAAATTTTTAAATGAGCACTATAAAAGGCTGAGGAAGAAAGAGAGAGAAGTACGAATGACACACGAGAGATCAAACATTCTAAGCAACTGAATGCAAGCAATATCTGCAAATATTCTCTCAATATTATCAAGAAATTCCTCAATCCTAAAACTCGAAGGAACTCAATCCAACAAATGCTGTGAAGGAAAGAATACTTCAACCAGTTGAAGAGGAAAAGTTTTAAGAACAAAAAGGGGTATACTCTCCAAGTTTGAAGGAGCTGTAGAAAGGTTTAAGGTCAAACTAGAAGTTTCGAGCTCGTTGGAAGGCTGTGTGATCAATTCCAAGGGTTTGAAGGGAGCTGAAGTAGCAAGACAATTGTCTTGTGAAGAAGCTGAGTCGCGGGAGAAGCCAGCTGTGTGATCAAGGTTGTCTCTAGACTGAAGAACTACTTTATAACCTGATCTGTTACTTAGTGGATTCCTCCATAAGTTGGATAAGAGTGGATTAAAGGAATTATCCCATCCTCGAACCACTATAAAATTTACTCGTGTCATTTATTTTCAGCACTTAACTTTCTTGCATATATTTATAATTGCTGTTAAGTTAAATTGTCAGCCCAACTAATAATAACATTGCTAAAAACAAGTGTTAAAAACGTGCTTAATATTAACAAGGGTGTTAAGTCTTCCGCTGTATAAAACCAAATCATCTAAAAAGTTAAGTGTTACCTGACGCAACTAAGTTATACTATCAACAGTTCAGCCGAGTCTGTTGAGTGGGTAACTTTGCTGAAGTAAGCCAACCTAGCTGTCCCCCAATGACTTAGCTGATTTGAGTCAACTTTGTTGAAATATTTTAAAAGGACTAAAAAGTAAAAATTTGGTAAGGTTTATTCACCCCTCTTCAAAACCTTACACCACACCCCTTGGGACCTACAAGTGGTATCAGAGCGGTTGGTTCATTGAGCCTTCCGCACTGGTTACTGAACTAGATCTCAATCTTTTTCAAAAGATATAACACTTGTGCTTTCAAAGTTTTTCATTTCAAAAGCAAAGTTATTATCATGGAAGCCAATCTAACTCGTATTCCTATGTTTACTGTGGAAGAGTTTGATGACTGGAAGATTCGCTTGTAGGCTCACCTATCAGCCTTACACGATGAAATGTGGCTTGTGATAGAGGATGGGCCACTATAAATATTCAAGGTCAACACTGCTGTAAGAAGAGTACCTCAAGATGAAGGAGAGGATGCTGCAACAGAGCCTAGACCAACTATGGTCGAGAAACCTTACTGTAAATGGACAAATGAAGATAGAAAGATATACAACCTGGACAATGTTGCCAAGGATATTCTCTACAAGACATTGGACAAGGCTATGTTCAATAAAGTTAAGTCATGCAAATCAACCAAAGAAATCTGGGATAAGCTAACCCTGATTTGTAAAGGATCTGAACATATATAAGAGAATAAACTAATAGTTGCTGTTCAAAAATTTGAAAAATTTAAAATACTTGCAGGTGAAAGTCTGGATCAGCTGGATGCCAGATTCACAGAGATCACAAACGAGCTTTCAGCTCTTGGGAAGGAGTACACTCAAAAGGAGATATGCATGAAAATTCTAAGAGCCCTCCCAGTTGAATGGGAAATGAAGGTCATGGCCCTGAGACACTCCATGGACCTCCCAAAAACATCAAATCATGAGTTGTTCTCAGATCTCAAAGCCTATGAGTTTGAGCTGAGAAGAAAATAGCAGGAGGAGAAAGTTTTACCCAAGATAGCTGCACTGATGGCCAGTGAAGGGAAGAAAGTTGAGCCAAAGGAAACCATTGACCATGAGGAAATTGCTCTCATGGTAAAGAGGTTCAACAAGTTCTTTAATATGAACTACAAAAGAAACAAGGGCGAGACCTCCAAGAGACATACAACACCTTCCAAAGCAAGGGAGGACATGCCACCCAAGAGAGCTGAACATCAAAGAGCTGACTATCAGAGAGCTGATAATCCAGAGAGCTAAAAACCTGTGTTGGAATTGCAGACAACTAAGACACTTTGCTGTTGACTGTTTCTATCCACCAGTCAACAAATACAGAAATGAGGAAGAAAGAAGAGTCTTCAGGGAAAGAAGACAAGAAAAGAAGAAAGCCATGTTAGCTGCTGAGACTGCTGAACCAGCTAAGTGTAAAGACCCAACAGACTCGGACATCAGTGAAGTTGACTACTCAAGTGATACTGAGGAAGAGGCTATGATATGCCTCATGTCCAAAGAACAAGATCAAAAGGATCAAGAAAATGAGGTACAATCTAACTCATCTCATTCAGATTCTAGTGATAGTGACTGTGACACACACACACACTTCATCACTCACAGATCTTTCTGATTCATTAGGCAAAATGATGAAAGATTTTGAGCACATTAAAACCTCACACACACTTTTAAATGAGGAAAACAGTTAGCTTTAAAGCCAAAACTCACAGCTGACAAAAGAGTTGAGTATTCTAAGTTAAATAGTTGATGAGAACACCAAGTTGAAGGCTAAAAATGCCAAGATTTTAGCAGAGTTAGCTTCTACTGAAAAGAGAGAAAAAGATCTTAAAAATGTGATTGCTTCATTTACAAAGGCATCCAAATCATTGGTTGAACTTATAATGAGTCAAAAAGAGTGCGGAGATAAGACTGGCATAGGATTCAATTCCTTTGTGCATAGTCAAACTCCCAGAGTGATTTTGGAGAAAGGATCCTCAAGCAATGAGGGAATCCAAAAGGCCAAAACACCATATGTTGCACCAACATCCACACCAAAACACAATCACAATCATACTGGCCTTGGATATAAAGGAAAAGAAAGAAACCAATAGAGTATGCTGCAAGACGGCTGAATCCAGCAGACTTACTCGAACTAGATGTGAGATGGCTGAGAGACCATCCACCTGAGTTAGTTATTGGAGATGTTAGAGATGGCATAAGAACCACATCAAGAGCTCAACATGAAGCTATGTTCACTTGTTTTATTTCCCAAATAGAGCCTAAAGATGTGTCTCAAGCATTGGATTCAGGCTATGCAGGAAAAGCTGAATCAGTTTGAAAGAAACAAAGTATATGAATTAGTTCAAAGGTCTACCCACCAAAATGTTATTGGTACTAAGTGGGTATTCAGAAATAAGATGAATCAGGAAGGATCTGTTGTTAGAAATAAAGCAAGATTGGTAGCCAAAGGGTATTGCCAAGAGGAAGGTATAGATTTTGATGAAACCTTTGCTCCTGTTGCTAGATTGGAAGCAATAAGGATGTTTTTTGCTTATGCTGCACACAAGAACTTCACTGTATATCAAATGGATGTGAAGAGTGCATTTCTGAATGGAACTTTTAGAGGAAGAAGTCTATGTTGAACAATCTTCAGGTTTTGAGCAGAAAACTATTGGAGATAAGGTTTATAATCTCAAGAAGGCATTGTATGGATTGAAACATGCCCCAAGAGCATGGTATGACACATTGTCACAGTATCTAATAGACAATGGATTCACCAAAGGCAAAGTTGACAGAACCCTCTTCAGAAGATGGAGAGAGTATATTACTTGTTCAAATATATGTGGATGATATCATTTTTGGATCCACAAACAAAGATGTTAGGAAATTTATTTGTTAGATTTTGATGATACCATGTAAAACTTAGACCAGGAAGTTGGCACCCCATTTTTCTTGTAATCCTATGTTGTAATAGATAAGACTGAAAGAGCTGAGTGAAGTCAGCTATGTCGAAGAATGCAAGAAGTCAACTGCAGACTAGAATGAAAACTCTGATGTGTGTCAGCTGAGTATGGCCAAGTTGGAAGACAAGGACTCGACTGAAGGAGAGCTAGTTGAGGAACAATTGTGTGAAGTATGAGGAAGTGTCAGTTAAGTCTGTAAAAGGAGCCAAGTCTAACAGTTGAAGTGACAGTTGAGTCATTCTCATGATTAGAGCAGACTCAAGTCAAAGAGGTAAAGGCAACAGTCAAGTCAAGACAACTGATATTGATCCATGGAAGGAAGTCAAGAATATTACTCGATATAGTAATATGTCCAAGATGCCAGGTCTTAAAGTGTTTTGCCCAGAAACATGCAAAAGGAATAAGCCAATGGGAAACATTGAAGTAGGTGTCAGACCCTATAAAGCTGCAGAGCCATTTAATATGAGGAAGGGTCAATATCACAAGTGCTGTAGACCAAGAAAAGACAAGTTAACGAACAATAAATGTCATTTGAAAATAGTTTATCTCTTCAATGGGCAAATTTTCAAATGAGCACTATAAAAGGCTGAGGGAGTATTTGAGAAAAAGTGACCTAAACCAAGCATGAACGAATCAAGCAATTATCAAGCAAGCATAACCTACAATATTCTCAAGCTTATCCAGAAAATTCCTCAAGCCTAACACTCGAAGAAACTCGATCCAACACACGATGTGAAGGAAAGATTACTTCAACCAGTTGAAGTGGAAAAGTTTAAAGAACGAAAAAGGGGTCTACTCTCCAAGTTGAAGGAGCTGTAGAAAGGTTCAAGGTCGAACCAAAAGTTTCAAGTCTTTTGGAAGGCTATGTGATCAATTCCAAAGACGTGAAGGGATCTGAAGTAGCAAGGCATCTGTCTTATGAAGAAGTTGAGTCGCAGGAGAAGCCAACTGTGTGAATCTCTAGACTGAGAACTGCTTTGTAACTTGATCTGTTACTTCGTGGATTCCTCCAGGAGTTGGAGAATAGTGGATTAGAGGAATTACCCCATCCTCGAACCACTATAAAATTTCTTGTGTCATTTACTTTTAGCATTTACTTTCTTGCTTATATTTTTCATATCTACTGATAAGTTATTTTGCTATCTAACTGATAATAACAAGTGCTAAAACAAGTGTTAAAAATGAGCTTTAAATTAACAAAGGGTGTTAAGTCTTCCAGCTGTTAAAAACCAAATCAACAAAAGCTAAGTGTTAGCTGACGCAACTAAGTTATACTATCAATAGCTCAGTCGAGTCTATTGGGTGGGTAACTTTGCTGAAGAAAGCCAACCTAGCTGTCCCCCAAGGACACAACTGATTTGAGTCAACTCTGTTGAAATTCTTAAAAAGACTAAAAGTGAAAGTTTGGTAAGGTTTATTCAATCCCCCCTTTCAAACCTTATACCACACCCCTTGGGACCCACAAGTGGTATCAGAGCGGTTGGTTCATTGAGCCTTCCGCACTGGTTACTGAACTAGATCTCAATCTTTTTCGAAAGGTTTAACACTTGTGTTTTCAAAGCCTTTCATCTTTAAAGCAAAGTTATTATCATGGAAGCAAATCTAACTCGTATTCCTATGTTTACTGTGGAAGAGTTTGATGACTGGAAGATTTGTATGCAGGCTCATCTATCAGCTTTACACGATGAAATGTGGATTGTGATAGAGGATGGGCCATTGCAAATACTTAAAGTCAATATTGCTGTAAGAAGAGCACCTCCAGATGAAGGAGAGGAAGCTGCAGTAGAGGCTAGACCAGCTACGGTTGAAAAACCACGCACTGAGTGGACAAATGAAGATAGAAAGAGATATAACCTGGACAATGTGGCCAAGGATATTCTCTACAAGACGTTGGACAAGGCAATGTTCAACAAAGTCAAGTCATGCAAATCAGCCAAAGAAATTTGGGATAAGCTAACCCTGATTTGTGAAGGATCAGAACAGATCAAAGCGAACAAACTAACTGTTGCTGTTCAAAAATTTGAAAGTTTTAAAATACTTGCAGGTGAGAGTCTGGATCAGCTGGATGCCAGATTCACAGAAATAACAAATGAGTTGTTGGGAATTTTATTGTTTAGATTTTGATGAATGCCATGTAAAACTTAGAATAGGAAGTTGGCACCCCATTTTTGTTGTAAAATCGTGACTTTGTAATAAATAGGGCTGGTCAAGCTAAGTTAAGTCGGCCTATGCCTAAACATGCAAGAAGACAATCAAGACTAGAAGGAAGACTCATTGCAAGACAATTGAGTATGGCAAAGAAGAGAAGACGGGGACTCGATCAAGGAGCGGTGAGATGCGGTGAGTGGAGTATCAGTCAAGTCAACTCAAGATAGCCAAGTCTCAAGTTGAAGTGAGAAGAGTCATCCAATGATTGGAAGTCGACTCTAAGTCACCTGGGGAAAGCAAGGAAATGCGTCAAGTCGAGATAATGGAAGAGATCCGTTGCAAAGAAATCAAGGGAATTACTTAAACAAGTAATACCTCCATACTACCTTTCTCAAAGTGCTCAGTCCCAGAAGCATGCAAAAGGAATAAACCAATGGGAAGCATCGCACCATGTCGAACTCGAAAAAGTCAAGAACAATTCATACGAGGAAGTGGCAATTCCAAGGATCGCAACAAGTCAAGCCAACGACCACAAGTGACTTTAAAAAATAAGCCTATCTCTTCAACGGGCGATTTTTGAAAGATCACTATAAAAGGCTGAGGAATGACTTTGAGAAAGGATTACATGAACCACGAACATTCAAGCAAACATTTGAACTGTAACCTAAGATATTCTCAAATCATTCAAGATTAATCCTCAAGCCTACATTACGAAGAAAATCAATCCAACACTCACTGTGAAGGAAAGATAACTTCAATCGTTGAAGAGGAAATTGTTGAAGAATCAAGGGGTCTACATTCCACGGAAGATTGTAGGAAGGTTCAAGGTCGAACCAGTCTCAAGTTTTTGGAGGGCTTCGTGATCAAATCCAAAGAGCTTGAGCAAGTGGGTGTAGTAGCGCAAAGGCCTGCCCCTGTGAAGAAGCCGAGTCGCACGAGAAGCCAATGCGTGACCAAGGCATCTCCGATCGAGTCCCAAAGGATCAAGTCATTTGTGTGATCAAGACTTGTATCTGGACTGTTACCACTCTGTATACTGATCAATACCTAGTGGATTCCTCCAGGAGTTGGAGAAGAGAGGAGTAGAAGAATTACCCCATCTTCGAACCTCTATAAAAACTTATCGTGTCATTTACATTTTAGCACTTTAATTTCTGCACCTTATTTATTTAACTCACGATAAATTTGCTATCCACTTGATAATCTCTAAGTACTAAAACCAAGTATTAAATCAAAACCAAAGCAAATTTAAGGGTGTAAAGTCTTCCAATGAAAACAAATCACAATCGAGTTAAGTCTTTAGTCAAAATAATTTGAGTTATTCTATCAACGGCTCGATCGAGTCTGTTGAGTAACTAACTCTTTGATTAACTAACTTAGTTTGTCCATCAAGGACTCATTGTGAAGTATTAACTCGAATATTTAAAAGGACTAAATCGAAAAGTTGGTAAGGTTTATTCAACCCCCTTCTAAACCTTACACTCACACCCCTTGGGACCTACAAGTGGTATCAAGAGCGGTTGGTTCATTGAGCCTTCCATGACCGGTTCTTGAACTAGATCTCCAAATTTTTCAAAAGTCTGTTTTAGTACTTAAGTTTTTCAAAACTCTTTTTATCATTAAAAGTTATTATCATGGAAGCAAATTTGACACGCATCTCTATGTTCATAATTGAAGAATTTGATGATTGGAAAATTCGCATGCATGTGCTCATCTATTAGCATTACATGATGAGATGTGGATAGTGATAGAGGATGGGCCACTGCAAATTTTAAAAGTGAACACAATGTAAGGAGAGTCTGAAATTTGAAGGAGAAGAGGATGTTGCTCCCAGGACGTCATGGTTGAAAACCAAGAGTGAATGGACAAATGATGACATAAAAAGATATAACCTGGACAATGTGGCCAAGGACATTCTTTACAAAACCTTGGACAAAGCCATGTTCAATAAAGTCAAATCATGCAAAACGGCTAAAGAAATCTAGGACAAGCTAACATTGATTTGTGAAGGCTCGTGAGCAAATCAAGGAAAATAAATTATCGTGGTCGTACAGAAATTTGAAAATTTCAAAATGATCGCAGAGAGACCTGGATCAACCGGATGCTCGGTTCACGTAAATTACCAACGAGCTATCTCGCACTTGGAAAAGAATATACAGAAGGAAATGTGTATGAAGATTCTAAGAAGTCTCCCAACCGAGTGGGATATGAAAGTCATGGCCATGAGACACTCCATGGACCTATCCAAGACATCCAACCATGAGCTATTCTCGAGATCTCAAAACCTACGAATTTGAGCCGAGAAGAAAAGACCAGGAAAGAGACAGTTGTACCCAAAAAACATTTGCTCTAATTGTTAAGGATGGCAAAAGAGCCGAGGTCAAAGAAGTCATTGACCAAGAGGAAATAACCCCGATGGTTAAAAGGTTTAACAAGTTCTTCAATAAGAACTACAAGAGAGGCAAGGGCGAATCCTCCGAAGACACTCGGCTCCCTCCAAGTCAAGGAAGATAGGCCAACCAAGAGAACAAGAGCATCAAAAAGTCAATATCAAAGGGTGAAAATCCAAGAATGGAAAGAGTCGATCAAAAGGTTGAAAATCTATCTTTGAACCGTAGGCAACCAGGTCACTATGCCATTGATTGCCCATATCCCGTAATCAACAAATACAGGAATGAATGAAGAAGAAAGAAAGGTCTTGAGAGAAAGAAGACAAGAAAAGAAAAAGGCAATGTTGGTGCATGTAGATCATCGAGAGACCAGTCAAGAGACACAATTGATTGAGAGAGTAGTGAAGCTGACTACTCAAGTGACTCGAAGAAGAAGCCTTGATCTGTTTGATGGCCAAGGAACAAGACCAACCCGACCAAGAAGATGAGGTACACTCTAACTCATCACACTCATTCTAGTGATAGTGAGTGTGACACACACACTTCATCACCCACTCGATCTTTATGATTCATTAGGCAAAATGATGAAAGATTTTGAACACATTAAATCCTCACACACACTACTAAATGAGGAAAACAACCTACTAAAAGTTAAAACTCACGGTGACTAAGGAGCCGAGTACTCTAAGTCAAATAGTCGATGAGAATGAAAGTTTAAAGACTCGAAAATGCTAAGCTAATAGCAGAAATAGCCGCTATAGAAAAGAGGGAAAATGACCTCAAAAATGTGATTGCCTCATTCACTAAGGCATCTAAATCATTGGATGATCTTATTATGAGTCAAAGAGAATATGGAGACAAGAAGCTTAGGATTTAATTCCTCTCGTGCTATGTCAAGCTCCAAAAGTGATTTTGGAAAAAGGATCTTCTAGCAATGAAGTATCTCAAAAATCCAAAAGTCCAAATGGTGCACACACATTTATCCCAAAGCACAATTACAAACAAACTGGCCTTGGTTATAAAGGAAAAGAAAAAACATCCATTGAGTGTCTTTGAGAGGACAATGAGAAGAAATCCAAATGAGTTCCTCAAAGACAAACTCCAAACAGAAATACTCAGAAAGAAGAAACAGAGCTACCAAAAACCACATAAGTTCTATAAAAGAAATACATATGAAAGGAATGGTAGAAAATACTCAAGCCAAGCTGATTGGAATAATGTGAACTATCAGCAAAGACCTATGGAATATAAGCCAAAATGGCAAAGGCCTCAGGACCCAGACAAATATGGGTACCTAAAACTTAATTTCCTTGTTTGCAGGTTCAAGGAACAGCTGAGTGCCAAGGAACCTGGTACATGGATATTGGATGTTCAAGACATATGACAGGAAACAAGAAAAATCTATCAAAATTCAAGGAAGTCAAAGGAGCAAAAGTCATATTTGGAGGAAATGAAGCTCCAGGAGAAATAAGAGGCATTGGATCCATCAAGAAAAATGGATTAAAAATCACAGATGTTGCATATGTTGAAGGACTCAACTTCAACTTGCTAAGCATCAACCAACTCAGAACAAGGGTTATAATGTTGGATTTAACATGGGTATATGCCAAATCAAGGATATTGAATCAAATGAAGTTGTGTTGCAAGGATGCAGACAAAAGAACATGCATGTCGTGGATTGGTCAACTGCAACACCCAGCACCTGTCTTTTAGCAAAGAGCATACCTGCATCAAGTCAAGGTGTGGGCACAAGAAGCCGAGTCACCTGAATTTCAAAACGATTAACAAGCTTGCGAGAAACAATCTTGTGGAAGGACTTCAGGACTCAAAGATACAAGAAGGAGAGTATATGTGATGCATGTCGAAGGGAAAACAAATCAAATCATCATTCAAAGAAAAGACATGTCCATCTTCAACAAGAATATTGCATCCGCTTCATATGGATCTATTTGGTCCAGTTGAACAGCTAGCATAAGTGGGAAGAAATACACCTTGGTGGTAGTAGATGACTACTCAAGATATACATGGACAATATTCATGTGTAAGAAGAAAGAAACTCTACGAAACTACCACACTAATGAAGAGGATTGAGAATGAGAAGAGCCAAACCATTATCAAAATAAGATCGACAGAGGAACCGAGTTTGTCAATGGTATAATAACTCAATATTGTATAGAAAATGGTATTGGTCATGAATTATCTGCAGCAAGGACTCCACAAACAGAATGGAGTTGCGAGAAAGAAGGAATAAAACTCTCAAAGAAGCAAAGCAAGGACCATGTTAGTGACGGGGCTACCTAAAAGATTTTTGGGTCAAGCAATAAACACAACATGCTACACTCAAAATAGATGCATGATAAACAGATAGGTGACAAAGACTCCTATGAGATTTGGACAGGAGAAAACCAAATGTTGCATATTTTAGAATATTTGGATGTAAATGCTTCATCCATAACAATGGCAAAGATAATTTGAAGGCTTTTGATGCTAAAGTCGATGAAGGTATCTTCTTGGGATACTGAAAGCAAAGCCTACAGAGTACTCAACAAGAGGACTATGGTTACTGAGAGGAATCCATTCATGTGGTGTTTGATGAGCCAAATGTAAATGGAGAAGACATGAAGAGTCGGTGATAAGTCAATCAACCAACCATGCGTAAGAGTCCCTATGTCAAGCAAGCCGGAATTATAAACCCGATGAAGATGAGATAGCCGAGTCTCAAAAAAAATTTGGAAAATCTGCAGGCTAAATGATGACGAGAGAGCGATCAAAGCAACATAGCCGCAAGACGACTAAACCCAGCCTAACTTACTCCAACCGATGTAAGATGGCCGAGAAACCATCCACTTTAACTAGTCATTGGAGATATAAGAGAAGGTGTCAAAACAAGATCCGTAACTCAACAAGAAGCTATGTTCACATGCTTTATCTCACAAATAGAGCCTAAAGATGTGTCACAAGCATTGGATGACACACATTGGATTCAAGCTATGCAAGAAGAGTCGAATCAGTTTGAAAGAAATAAAGTATGGGAATTAGTTCAAAGACCCACCCATCAAAATGTTATTGGCACTAAATGGGTGTTGAAACAAGATGAACGAGGAAGGTTCTGTGGTAAGAAACAAAACAAGATTAGTAGACAAAGGATATTGCCAAGAAGAAGGGATAGATTTTGATGAAACATTTGCCCCTGTAGCAAGATTGGAAGCTATAAGGATGTTTCTTGCCTATACGCACTCACAAGAATTTTATTGTATATCGATGGATGTAAAGAGTGCATTCCTTAATGGTTTATTGGAAGAAGAAGTGTATGTTGAACAACCTCCAGGATTTGAGCAGGAAGACTCTTGGAGATAAGGTATACAAACTCAAGAAAGCTCTATATGGATTGAAACAGGCACCCAGAGCATGGTATGATACTTTGTCACAATTCCGACTAAGAACGGATTCACAAAAGGCAAAGTGGATAGAACACTCTTCTAATTCAAGATGCGAAGAGTATATTGCTTGTTCAAATATATGTGGATGACATTATTTTTGGATCCACAAACAAAGAGTCATGTGTGATAAATTTTCAAACCTCATGCAAAGCAAATTCGAAATGAGCATGATGGGGAGAGTCGACATTCTTCCTTGGACTCCAAGTGAAACAGTTGAAGGATGGAACCTTCATAAGTCGACAAAATACACCAGAGATTTAATGAAGAAATTTGGTATGGAAGAGAAGTCTTCGTGAAAATACCAATGAATACATCGTCAAAATGGATATGGATGCGGATGGCGGGTAGATCAAACAAGATACTGAGCACTTATGGATCATTGCTCTATCTCACAACAAAGGCCGACATCACCTTTGCGGTAGGTGTATGTGCAAGATTTCAATCGCTCCAAAAGAAAGCCACATGATCGCAACCAAGAGAATCTTGAGATATCTTGAAAGGAAGCCAAGAAGTTGGCTTATGGTATCCAAAGGAAGGTGGATTCAAGCTAATTGGCTATTCGACTCGACTATCTTTGGATGTAGAGTTGACAGAAGAGCACCTCGAGGCACATGTCAAATGCTTGAAACAAAGCTAGTTTCCTGGTTTAGCAAAAAGCAAAATTCAATAGCCACCTCTACAAACCAAGGCAGAATACATAGCTACGGGTAGTTGTTGTGCCCAAGTCCTATGGATGAGACAAAGGTGAGAGACTATGAAGTTGAAGAAAAGGAAATTCCAATCATGTGTGATAACACAAGTGCAATTGCAATCACTCAAAATCCGTGTTGCACTCAAGAACAAAGCATATCGATGTCGATATCACTTCATAAGAGATCATGTTGAAAAGAAGGACATCACCCTGGAATATATTTCAACCGATAAACAGTTGGTCGACATATTCACAAAACCATTATATGAGTCAAGATTTGAAGAACTCAAGCATGAGTTAGGGTTAATTGAGTGGTGACACTTAAGAATCAAAGAAAAGAAATGAAACACAAAAAGGAAAAAGAGTGAACTCTCAAATTAGCTAAGTGAATCACCATATCGTAAAAATAGTTGACTCGAGTTTATCGACAATTTGAGTCACTAAGAACCGTGAGAAGAAGAGTTAAATCGGCTAAGGGATGTTTCGAGTCATTTATGAGCAAAGGGACAAAAACGCGATCTTTTTCTAAGCGGTAATGTTTTTAAGAATGACCTCAAAGATAATTATGACGTGTACAGCAAAAGCTACACACCAAGCTTATGATTGGATATAAATGTTGCCGCATTAAATACGAGACATTAAATGCTAATCGGCGTGCAAAATCTAAGCCGTTGATTTCGATCACATTTCAAAAATAACCCGCACGTCCTTTCGGGAACCATTTTCGTCCGTTTCTCTCACACATTACCAAAAACTATTCACTTTTCTCTCTCAAAAGCAAAGGCAAAAACTCTCTCAAAAACCCTATCAATCTTCAAATCATCTTCTAAGTTTCATTCGGTGAAATACTGAAAAATGGCATCTACTCACGATTTTGTCAAGCTAGGAAAACAAATCCACACCGGTCTCTTGTGGATTTCGAGGGTATGGTCAAACAGGGTCCGATGACGCCTCATAAAGAAGATCGCTGAAAAACTCAAAACGACAAGGCTAAAACCATTTCGACGATGGACTTTCCGATGACCTTTGTGGAAGAGGTCGCACGATTACGTGAATGCCGAGATTCACGATGAGGGGATCAAATCCCTCGTTCACGGGAAGGAGTTCATCATCACCGCCAAGGATTTGGCGTAACACGCTCATTACCGGCGGAAGGAGCATTAGAAATCAATGAAGCCGATGTTGACTTGTCGCCGCTTGGAAGGAAGTAGCCAAGACCGACTATCTTTGAAAAGATAGTCTACACAACTAACAAGAAGAGGTCAAGGAGGACTACCACAAATTGTTGGACATCGTTGCCAAATGCATAGACATCAAATTTGGGCTTTGACCAACCTGGTCTGTCAGCGAAATTGATCGCAATGGCCGCGATCATTGAAGAAAAGAAAGTGAATCGGGTGAGTTTGTCTTGTCACACCGACTCGCGAGAATGTAGGGAACAAATCCTTCAAGGAGAATGGAGCATTTGGAGGATCCCTGGGATACGGTCTGGTGATTGGCCGGCTGATGGAGGTAAAAGGAGTCCCTCTTCGACATGGAAAGGCGTTCCATGTAAACAAGAGGATGTTCAGATCAAACCCTCTCGGCGCATGTAAGAGAGCCCACGCTAAGCGATCGATACGAGTGAGGGGAATCGGTGACCTGAAGATACAACTGTCTCCTCTCCAAAAAGAAGAAGGCGCCCCCGCCTTTGCTAAGAGAACACGCCGCCCGCAAAGAAAGAAAAACAAATCGCTCCCGCCCTACAGTGAGTCACTTGCCCCGCAGCCGTGTCTCCTGCCCCTGCAGCCGCAGCAGAGAAGGAATCCCAAATACCTTCTCCGGTCATTAAGAAGAGGAGAACTGATAAGCCAAGACGGCCAGCTCCTCGTAAGAGAACAACAAGACGGCCCCCGCCCCGCCAAGACTCGAGAAGAAACCTTGTCGAAATGTAAATCCCTCGGTTCAAACAAGAAGAAGGAGAAGAATTTTCAAGCGTTGCCCGAGCTTGAGAAGCCGGCCGAGTCTCTCACTCACCGAAAAGATACCGAGACTCGGCCTGGAGAAGTAGAGTCTCCAGACGTGATTGATGAAACGCCAAGTCTCGCCGAGGCCGATCAACAGAGGCAACTCGATGACCCAGTATAGTCGAAGAAAGCTGAGGAACAAAGAATGGCCGAGACAACCGAGTCACCACCGACATGGTTGTTTCTCCATTGTAATAGAGGCTTGAAGGTGTCGGCAAAGTCTCGCTACCTTCAATACCTGGAAACGAGGGGCGCAAGAGGATGATGAAGACGATTTAATCATGCACTCTCCATTGTATCCGGACATCCAAAATCGTCACATGAGTGGAGAAAATGGAAGTCGAGCCTATCTAGAGTGCGTTTCAATATCCGAGTTCATTTCGAGGAAGAAGAACAATTGATTTCTTGAAGTGGACACGATCTTTGCAAGCCCTTGACGAGGATAATTGCATAAATATCTTGGAAATTTGAAAAGAAAATGAACGGGCTAAAGCGGTGAGGACGCAGAGGCACGTGAGAAGGCCAACATCCGCCCTATCACCGCACAATGAGAACATACACATCCTCACTTTGACGCCCTATCGCCAAGTGATGAGGATCGGACCCCTCTTGCCGCCTTTACGTAAGAGTTGCAAATGCAACAAGCAATGGAAGAATCCGTAATCCTTCATGAGCAAAGAATGATGGAGGGACCAGGAGAGTCCTCCAAAACACACTGGAGATAGACCCAATGGGAGTGGTGCAAAGATATTGCCACCGTTGTTGCCGCCACCACTTCCCACTCACTCGGGAAGAAGGAACTAAGGAACTGGCGATGAAACCGGGATAGTGGGGACCCAGTTGAGCCAACCCCTAATGAAGGTGTCTTACCACCGCCCCAACTGAATACTCAATGGGAATAGCCGGGAGTCCGGAGACGAGTGACCCCAATCAAGTCACTCGGTGGTGTGCCACCGGTGAGGGGGAACTCCTCCTCCACCGGCAGCAAGGTCGGAGGATCTGCGGTGACTCCACAATGAATCTAGGAGGCGAAGTGGAGAAGGAACAAACACAAAGTACACAACAAGGTGTCATCGACGAGGCTCGCAGCGATTGAGACTGTCTCTCGGTGAGGTGCCAATCGCTCGAAGGCTAATGACGCGCGCGATGCAATCCAAGGCACGAGGAAGGAACAACCACGGGAGTTAACACACTGGCGACGAAAGTGCAATCCATGGAGTTGAGACTCCAATGGATGCCACCGTAGAAGACCCTAAGACAATCTGACATCGAAAGGGATGTCCATGCCTCACTGCAGATTGAGACCGCAGGAGGTAATGAAGGCCAACGGGAGGTTGAGACTTCCGGGGTAAAGAAGTCAAGTACAAAACATCCCTCCCGCTATCATTGATCCATCGAAAAAGAAGATAAGTGCGCTTCACGACAAGGATAATCCTCGATGTAACCTTTCCGGGATCGAAAGGAGACGATGAAGCCGAGTCATCCCGAGGATCGATCCAAAAGACTCGGTGAGGATGTTCCAACCACGAGTAAGTCGACCTCAAGTCTACTCGTCAAACTTTCAACTTTGATGAGCCACCCATGGAAATCTCATCATCGTCCGATGACGCTTCGATAAGGCCGAGGACCGTCAACTCACGTGGAAAAACTAGCCGAGACCAACGGTTGTTGAGACAATCGAGGCTCAGCAAAGTCGGGTCAACTTCACAATGTGACCCCACCAAAACAGTCCATCGCGCAAGCTCCCAAGCTACAAAGCAAGTTCGACTCCACAAGGAACTTCACAAGCACCACTCATCATTGAACAAATTCCAGTTGCTCGTGATGATCCCTTTGTAGAATCATTTCCCTTCTCTTTGGAGGTACCCGACCTCCCGAAAGAGTCGAGAGAGATCTCGCGCTTCCACGTGCACTGATCCCTGTCATTCCATCGATACCATCGTTCAGCCTAACTATGATTTTGACGCCGCTTGGCCGTCACCGCAATGAGGGAACAACGAAGTTCGGGAGGTGTTCAAAGCATTATTTGCTGAAATTGAACGGATGGAGAGGCACCAGGCCTCGATGGACGTGAGATCGATAACAGAGATGCCAACCTTACTGCCGACTTGAGAGGCATAATAGTCGAATCGGAAGTGGTGGCAACAAAGAACAAACAATGCGCGTGGAACAAGCTAGATATTTTAACATTGTTCAACAAGTCGTTGGTATGGCGAAATGAGAATGCCGATGCAAAAACAAAGTTGAGGAACACATTGAGCACATGCATGAATCTCACACTGCTGAGATCAAGTTGCTGCGTGAGCAAAATAAGAATGAGCTCCTGCGTATGGAAGAAAACATGGATCGAAAATTCAGCCTTCTCATGGCTGAGATGAAGTTAATTAAAGCTTAATCCAACGCTACTCGCTCCGAGTTTCGCACGCGACACTCCGCAGCAGAGACTCGGCGAACTTGGCTATCGCCAGACTCGACTTCCCGCTTGCTAGTTTGTTTTCAGGGGTTCTCTCTCCTTTGATGATGCCAAAAAGGGGGAAGAGGAATACCTAAAAGTTACCAAGAGATCTCGAAGTTGAGAAGGAGGAGCAACTGTGAAGGGAAAGACAAATTTGAGGAAGTTTCAAAAGAAAAGAAAGGGAAGTCTGTTGAGGGGGAAGGATCGAGAGATGTGACCTTGATGATTGCACAAACCCCCCAACAAGGTCTTGTCACACTAATATTATCAAGCAAACTCCCAGTGACTCCGCCACTCCAACACTGCACCTATGGGCCGACAAGAAAAGACAGATTGAAGCGAGGATGGAGGAAGTGGAAGGAAGGATGAATGCCCGAGTTATGGATATTTTGAAACAACATGGAGGCATTCCAAAGAGAAGAGACACTTATGCCATCTCGTATGCCGGAATCGAGCCAAGATCGTTGATGAATTTAAAACGCCGCATCCGAAGGATACTTCACAAACATGTCCATGGCTCAAGCCTGGGACTTGTCTTTGAAAAGGGTCTCACACTATGTGAAGAAGCCGACAGCAGCAGACTACCGATCGCTCTCACGATCACTCCGATAGTCACTCAACTCGGAAAAAGAAGGCCCCAAAGATAATACACGCCCGCAGGAGGAAGAGGTAGAGGAAGAAGCGATTGTGGAGGAAGAGGTTTCGGACCTAGACCTCCGCCTAAAAACATTGAGTACATAGATCCAGGCAAGAAAGGAGGAGGGATCTTTGGGCCGGTTTTTTTGAAGTAGCCAAGCCAATCCGCAAGTGGCTAAGAACAATGCCGAGTATGTTAAAAGAATTGAAGAAGAAAATAAAAGACAAACTCAGCTATGGGAGGAGAGACAAGAGAGAATAAGAAGAGATGAAGTGCCCGAAAGGCGTATGAAAAGAAGAAGAAAGCGGTGAAGATGAGAAACGAGAAAAAGAAGACGAGAAGATGACAGATCTGAAGAAGAAGAAGAAAGAAGGAGGAAGCGAAGGAGATGAAGTGTTCATTGCCCACCCCTTCATGTATTTTACCATGTAAATACATGTTATGTAATGTCGTAATAAGTAGACATAGATGGTTGCTCTCGATACACTTTGTAAACAAATTGTGTAAAGGACAATAAATGATCAATAAAAGAATTGAACGCACATTCTCTCGTGAATGCACTCTCGTATGTATCTTTGCTATTTACATTTTGAATGTTTTAAGTTTTGGCATCATCAAAAAGGGGGAAATTATTGGGAAATTTATTGTTTAGATTTTGATGAATGCCATGTAAAACTTAGAATAGGAAGTTGGCACCCCATTTTCGTTGTAAACTGCACTATAATAAATAGGGCTGGTTAAGCTAAGTTAAGTCAGCTATGCCTAAACATGCAAGAAGACAACTGAAGACTAGAAGGAAGACTCCGCTGCAAGATAGCTGAGTATGGCAAAGAAGAGAAGACGGGGACTCGACTGAAGGAGCAACTGAGATGCAGCTGAGTGGAGTATCATTCAAGTCAACTCAAGATAGCCAAGTCTCAAGTTGAAGTGACAGAAGAGTCATCCAATGATTGGAAGCTGACTTTATGTCACCTGGGGAAAGCAAGGAAATGCAGTCAAGTCGAGATAACTGGAAGAGATCCGTTGCACAGAAATCAAGGGAATTACTTAAACAAGTAATACCTCCATACTACCTTTCTCGAAGTGCTTAGTCCCAGAAGCATGCAAAAGTCACCTGGGGAAAGCAAGGAAATGCAGTCAAGTCGAGATAACTGGAAGAGATCCGTTACACAAAAATCAAGGGAATTACTTAAACAAGTAATACCTCCATACTACCTTTCTCGAAGTGCTTAGTCCCGAAGCATGCAAAAGGAATAAACCAATGGGAAGCATCGCACCATGTCGAACTCTGAAAAGTTGAAGAACAATTCATACGAGGAAGTGGCAATTCCTAGGACTGCAACAAGACAAGCCAACGACCACAAGTGACTTTAAAAATAAGCCTATCTCTTCAACGGGCAGATTTTTGAAAGATCACTATAAAAGGCCGAGGAATGACTGCGAGAGAGGATTACCCGAACACGAACATTCAAGCAAACATTTGAATCAGTAACCTAAGATATTCTCAAATCATTCAAGATTAATCCTCAAGCCTACATTACGAAGAAAATCAATCCAACACTCACCCGTGAAGGAAAGATAACTTCAATCAGTTGAAGAGGAAATTGTTGAAGAATCAAGGGGTCTACATTCCACGGAGGATTGTAGGAAGGTTCAAGGTCGAACCGGTCTCAAGTTTTTGGAGGGCTTCGTGATCAAATCCAAAGAGCTTGAGCAAGTGGGCTGTAGTAGCAAAGTTTTTGCCCTGTGAAGAAACCGAGTCGCACGAGAAGCCATTGCGTGACCAATGCATCTCCGCACTAAGTCCCAAAGGATCAAGTCAGCTGTGTGATCAAGACTTGTATCTGGAATGTTACCACTATGTATACTGATCAATACCTAGTGGATTCCTCCAGGAGTTGGAGAAGACAGGAGTAGAAGAATTACCCCATCATCGAACCTCTATAAAAACTTATCGTGTCATTTATATTTCAGCACTTTAATTTCTGCACCTTATTTATTTAACTCACGATAAATTTGTTATCCACTTGATAATCTCTAAGTA
The DNA here is from genome assembly GCA_016081115.2 of Rehmannia glutinosa. Classification (NCBI taxonomy): domain Eukaryota; kingdom Viridiplantae; phylum Streptophyta; class Magnoliopsida; order Lamiales; family Orobanchaceae; genus Rehmannia; species Rehmannia glutinosa. The sequence goes on from CM071936.1 coordinate 69,992,739, forward strand.
CTAAAACCAAGTATTAAATCAAAACCAAACCAAATTTAAGGGTGTAAAGTCTTCCGCTGAAAACAAATCACAGTCGAGTTAAGTCTTTAGTCAAAACAAATTGAGTTATTCTATCAACTACTCAATCGAAGTCTGTTGAGTAACTAACTCATTTGATTAACTAACTTAGTCCGTCCATCAAGGACTCAGCTGTGAAGTATTAACTCTGAATATTTAAAAGGACTAAATCGAAAAGTTGGTAAGGTTTATTCAACCCCCCTTCTAAACCTTACACTCACACCCCTTGGGACCTACATGAGCTTTCATCTCTTGGGAAAGAGTACACTCAGAAGAAGATGTGCATGAAGATACTAAGATCCCTCTCAACTGAATGGGAAATGAATGTCATGGCCCTGAGACATTCAATGGACCTCTCAAATACACCGAATCATGAGCTATTCTCAGATCTCAAAGCCTATGAGTTTGAGCTGAGAAGAAAAGATCAAGAGAAAACAGCTGTACCCAAGACAAGCTGCACTGTTCGTCTCGATGAAGGGAAGAAATTTGAGCCAAAGGAGACCATTGACCAGGAGAAAATTGCCCTCATGGTAAAAAGATTCCACAAGTTCTTTAACAAGAACTACAAAAGAAACAAGGGTGAAACCTACAGGAGACATTCATCACCTTCCAAAGCAAGGGAGGAAAGACCGCCCAAGAGAGCTGAATATCAAAGAGCTGACTATCAGAGAGTTGATGAGCTGAAAACCTGTGTTGGAATTGCAGACAACCAGACACTTTGTTGTTAACTGTTCCTATCCACCAACAAATACATAAATGAGGAAGAAAGAAGAGTCTTCAGGGAAAGAAGACAAGAATATAAAAAAGCCATGTTGGATGCTGAGACTACTGAGCCAACCAAGTGCAAAGATACAGAGACTCAGACAGTAGTGAAGCTGACTACTCAAGTGATACAGAGGAAGATGCTTTGATCTGCCTCATGGCTAAAGAACAAGATCAAGAAGATGAGGTACATTCTAACTCATCTCATTCAGATCTAAGTGATAGTGACTGTGATACACATACTTCATCACCCATAGATCTTTATGATTCATTAGGCAAAATGATGAAAGATTTTGAACACATGAAAACCTTACACACACTTTTAAACGAGGAGAACAACCAGCTTAAAAGCCAAAACTCACAGCTGACAAAAGAGGTGAGTACTTTGAGTCACATAGCTGATGAGAACACTAAGTTGAAGGCTGAAAATGCCAAGATCTTAGCAGAGTTGGCTGCTACTGAGAAAAGAGAAAAAGATCTTAAAAATGTGATTGCCTAATTTACAAAAGCATCCAAATCATCGGATGGACTTATTATGAGTCAAAAAGAGTGTGGAGACAAGACAAGCATATGATTCAATTCCTTTGTGCATAGTCAAACTCCAAGAGTGATGTTGGAAAAATGATCTTCAAGCAGTGAAGGAATCCAAAAACCCAAAACACCATATGTTGCACCAACATCCACACCAAAACACAATCACAATCATACTGGCCTTGGTTATAAAGGAAAGAGAAAGAATCCAGTAGAGTATGCTGAAAGCACAACTGAAAAGAAATTCAGACAGATCCATCAGTAGACTCCTAACAAAAAATTCTCTGTGAGAGCTAAACAGAGCTACCAAAAGCCCCATAAATTTCATCAAAGAAATACATATGATGGGAATGGTAGAAGTTATCCAAACCACAATGTGAAATATCAGAAAAGACCTATGGGATACAAGCCAAAATGGCAAAGACCTCAACCAGAGCAAAGGTCATTCCGAAGGCAAAAGAGCTATTATCATCACACTCATGCACCCAAGCACTGCACTCAGAAATTCCACAACTATCCCAAGAAAGCAGTTGCATACAGATAAAAGAGACATATGTATGATCCTTAAAACCCCAAGCAATTTTCTAATGTGCATTATGATTATGGTACTGATATATGGCAACCTCTTAGAGTCAGATCATCTGGCTATAGGTTGGTTGGAGCATCTTATAGCACTAACCCCCAAGGACCCAAGCAAGTATGGGTACCTAAAAACTGATTTTCTTGATTGCAGGTTCAAGGAATAGCTAAGTGCCAAGGAACCTGGTACATGGATAATGGTTGTTCCAGACATAAGACAGGAAATTAAAGAAATATGTCAATATTCAAGGAGATCAAAGGCGCTAAAGTCATAATTGGAGGAAATGAAGCTCTAGGGGAGATCAAAGGCTCACAGATGTTGCTTATGTTGAAGGCCTCAACTTCAACCTGTTAAGCATCAACCAACTCGTGACAAAGGTTACAATGTAGGATTCAACATGGGGATATGCCAAATCAAAGATACTGAATCTAATGAAATTGTGCTGCAAGGAACAAGACAAAATAATATGTACCAAGAGTACAACCGAATCCAGTGGTTGTGGCATAAGAAGAAAGCTAAAATCAAATCATCATTCAAGGATAAGCCAGACTCAGTATACAAGAAAGAAAGCATATGTGATGCATGCCAGATGGGAAAGCAAATCAAATCATCATTCAAGGATAAGCCAAGTCCTTCTTCAACCAGGATATTGCATTTGTTACATATGGATTTATTTGGTCCTATTGAACCAGCTAGCATCAGTGGAAAGAAATACACCTTAGTGGTGGTGGATGACTATTCAAGATATGCATGGACAATTTTCATGTGTAAAAAAAAGGAGACACTACAGAAATTGCCTCAGCTGACGAGAAGAGTTCAAAATGAGAAGAGTCAAACCATTATAAAGATAAGATCTGACAGGAAAACTGAGTTTGTCCATAGGATTATTACTCAGTATTGTGTTGAAAATGGTATTGCTCATGAGTTATCAGCAGAAAGGACTCCACAGTAGAATGGAGTAGCTGAAAGAAGGAACAGAACTCTCAAGGAAGCTGCAAGGACAATGTTAGCTGAAGCTGGATTGCCTAAGAGATTTTGGGCTGAAGCAATAAATACAACATGCTATACTCAAAATAGATGCATGATTAACAGAAAATTAACAAAGACTCCCTATGAAATTTGGACAGGGAGAAAGCCAAATGTTGGATATTTCAAGATATTTGGATGTAAATACTTCATCCACAACAATGGCAATGATGATTTGAAGGATTTTGATGCAAAAGCTGATAAAAGTATCTTTTTGGGATAATCAGTTGAGAGTATATCCTATAGAGTGTTGAACAAGAGGACTATGGTCACAGAAGAGTCTAACCATGTGGTGTTTGATGAGCCCAAATGTGAATGAAGAGGACATTGATAAGTTAGCTGATAAGCAGAATCAACCAACTATGCAAAAGAGTCCTTATGTTGAAGAACATGTGAGAGCACTCAACCCTAATGATGATGAGATAGCTGAATCTCAAAGATAGCTGGAAGGTCTGCAACTGAATGATGATGAAGAAGTTGTTCAAGACAACTTAGCTGCAAGACGGCTAAATCCAGCAGACTTACTCCAACCTGATGTGAGATGGCTGAAAGACCATCCACCTAAGTTAATCATTGGAGATATTAGAGATGGCATAAGAACCAGATCCAGAGCACAACATGATGCAATGTTCACTTGTTTTATTTCCCAATAGAGCCTAAAGATGTGTCTCAAGCATTGAAAGACACACATTGGATTCAGGCCATGCAAGAAGAGCTGAATTAGTTTGAGAGAAACAAAGTATGGGAATTAGTTCAAAGGTTAACCCACCAAAATGTTATTGGTACTAAGGGGTATTCAGAAACAAGATGAATGAGGAAGGATCTGTTGTCAGAAACAAAGCAATATTGGTAGCCAAAGGGTATTGCCAAGAAGAAGGTATAAATTTTGATGAAACCTTTGCTCCTGTTGCCAGATTGGAAGCAATAAGGATGTTTCTTGCTTATGCTGCACATAAGAACTTCACTGTATATCAAATGGATATGAATAGTGCATTTCTAAATGAACTATTAGAGGAAGAAGTCTATGTTGAACAACCTCCAGGTTTTTGAGAAGAAAACTATTGGAGATAAAGTCTACAAGCTCAAGAAAGCATTGTATGGATTGAAACAAGCACCTAGAGCATGGTATGATACATTGTCTCAGTTTCTAATTGACAATGGATTTACCAAAGGCAAGGTTGATAGAACACTCTTCAGGATTCAAGATGGAGAGAGTATACTGCTTGTTCAAATATATGTGGATGATATCATTTTTGGATCCACAAACAAAGAGCCGTGTGACAAGTTCTCAAACCTCATTCAAGAAATATTTGAGATGAGTATGATGGGAGAGCTGACTTTCTTCTTAGGACTTCAAGTCAAGCAATTGAAGGATGGAACCTTCACACGCCAAACCAAGTATACCAGAGATTTAATGAAGAAATTTGGTATGGAAGAGAAGTCATCAGTGAAGATTCCTATGAATACATCAGTCAAGATGGACATGGATGCAGATGGCAAAGATGTTGATCAAACTAGATATAGAGCCCTCATTGGATCATTGCTCTATCTAACAGCAAGCAGGCCAGCCATCACCTTTGCAGTAGGTGTATGTACTAGATTTCAATCTGCACCAAAAGAGAGTCACCTGACTGCAGCTAAGAGAATCCTTAGATATTTGAAGGGATGCCAAGAAGTTGGCTTATGGTATCCGAAGAAAGGAGGATTCCAGCTGGTAGGATACTCAGACTCATATTATGATGGATGTTGAGTTGATAGGAAGAGTACATCAGGTACATGTCAAATGCTTGGAAACAAATTAGTTTCTTGGTTTAACAAGAAACAAAATTCAATAGCTACATCCACAGCTGAATCAGAGTACATAGTTGCGGGCAACTGTTGTGCCCAAGTCTTATGGATGTGACAGCAGCTAAGAGGCTATGATATTGAAGAAAGAGAGATTCCAATTATGTGTGATAACACTAGTGCTATTGCAATCACTCAGAATCCAGTGTTGCATTCAAGAACAAAGCACATTGATGTCAGATATCATTTTATAAGAGATCACGTTGAAAAGAAAGACATCACTTTGGAATACATCTCAACTGATAAGCAGTTAGCTGACATATTCACAAAGCCCTTATGTGAATCAAGATTTGAAGAGCTTAAGAATGAGCTAGGGTTAATTGAGTTGAGTTAGGATCTCAGAAGACTCAATTAGCAAAGACAAAATAAGAGAGAATGGAAAATGAGCAAGTTTCACATTTCAGCCAAGTGAAACAGCCTAGTCGGGAAATCAGCTGTATCGAGTTAGCTGACAGCTGAGTGATCTTATGTGAAGAGAGAAGAAGAGTCACATCACTTTGGATGATAGCTGAATCATTTATGAGCTAAGTGACAAAAACGCAGTCGTTTTATTCGAGCGGGAATGTTTTTAAGGATGACATCAGCGTAATTATGGCTGTCAGTACAAAAGCTGCACGGTAAAACATATGATTGGATATAAATGCTGCTGCATTTAATGTGGGGAAATTAATGCGGTTTTGAAGGCTAAATTATGACCGGTCATTTTGATCAAATTTTTTCAAATTCCAAAAACCTTCCTTTCAATCCCATATAAACCAAAAATACATTTTCTGTCTCTTCACAAAACACTCTCGTCTTCAACAAGCAAGAAGAATTCTCTCTGCAACTGTTTGAAACCCTACTTTTTCAAAGTTCACAAGTTTTTTTCACATTTTTCACCGTTTATTTTATCTGAAAATGGCCGCTACATATGACTTTGTCAAGTTATCTGAGAAGATCCACTCGGGATCTACTGTGGACTTCAAAGGAATGATCAAACATGGCACTAATGAGGCTTTAGTGAAGAAGATCGCGGAGAAGGTCGAGAAGTCCAGTCTGAAGGACTTTCTCACCATGGAGTTCTCTCATACTTACCTGGAAGAGGTCGTTATCTTGTACGTCAATGCGGAAGTACATGATGATGAGATTCGCTCATCTGTTCACGGCAAGGCCATAAAGATCACTGATGCTGACCTTGCTGAGCATTGCAAGTTGCCTACTAATGGGATGAAAGAACTTGCTGAGAAAGATGTGAAATTGGCCGCGGCTTGGAAGGAGATAGTCAAGCCCGAGTTAGCTGCGAAGGCTGTTTACATAGCCAAGAAGGAACTGATCAAGGATGATTACCACAAACTGATGGACAACGTGTCCAAGTGCGTGGACATGAAATTTGGAAGCTTCAACCAGCTATCTTGATCTAAGCTGGTGGTGATGGCTGCGATCATGCAAGAGAATAAAGTTAACTGGGCTGAGTTTGTTTTCAGCCGTATCTGCCAGAACGTGATCAACAAGTCCTTCAAGGATGATGGGACTTTTGGATGCTCGTTGGGTTATGGCCTGGTGCTTGGCCATTTGATGGAGGTGAAGAGGATTGCCCTGCGCCATGGAAAGCCATTCCATGCAAACAAGAAGATGTTTAAGGCAAACCTCTCCGGAGCTCAGAGAAAGGCGCATGCCAAGAAAGCTGACACGAGTGAGGGTGAGTCAACTAATCCTGTTGAAGACACAGCTGCGACCGCTCCAACTCTCTCTCCCAAGCCTATCTCAAAGAAGAGAGTTGCGGCATCTAAGCCTGCACCTGCCCCTACAGCCAAGTCCAAGAAGGCTCCTGCCCCTGCAGCCGATCCAGAAGCCCCTACCCAAGCAGCTGAGACTGAAAAGGAACTAATCCCATCTCTAGTCATGAAGAAACGACGCACTGCAAAGTCTCGAAAAAGCTGCACCAAAGCAGAAGAATGTTGAAGCACATGGATTCACGTTTGAAGAGCATGAGAATGTAGAGCCAGAAATTCCTTTGGTTCCAACAAAAAGGAGAATACTTTTTAAGAAGTCTGAGCTTGAAAAAGCTGAGTTCGCCACTCAGCCAGAAAAGCCTGAAGAGACTGCTGATGCTCAAGAAGAGTAGTGTCAAGAGAAAGATGGTGGAGTTGTTGCCACCATGGATGCCTAGAAAACTACTGATGTTGATCAGGAGAGTATCAAAGACCCAGCTGGTCGTGAGACAACTATGGAGAAGGAGACAGCTGAGACATCCAAGACTCTTGAAGAAAGAGTTGTCTCATCCCCTCAGATAGATGCTAACGTACATGAGGAGGAGCAATCTTGACTTTCAACCATTCTAGAAGATGGAGATGATGATGATGACGTGATTATGTACTCTCCAGTCTACCCGGATATTCAGCAGAGATTGAGGGAATGGAGGAGATATTAGCTAGACTACTCCTGACAGCAATTCGAACATCCTGAGTTCATTGAAGAAGAGGAGGAGCTTCTAAACTTCCTCGGAAACGTCACTGTCCACTATGCCCTCAATGAGGAATTCTGCATGGATGCCAACTGTGCTATTAAGGAGGATGAAAAAGAAAAGGCATTGGAAAAGGCCATAGCCGCTGAAAAATCCAAAATGTGCATGTTCACTAGAAGCCATGAGCATGACATAGATTCATCTGACAGCAGCGATCTCGAGGATTTGGACCCAACTGCTGCAGTTGAAAAGGCCGAGTTCTAGCAGGCCATTCAATAATCACGAGCCATGCACAAGCAACAACTTCAAGAAGGTCAAAGAGAGTCTTCCCAACACTCTTATCGATCTGATCCTTTGGGTGTGGTGTAGAGGATTGCAACCGATATTGCTGCCATCACATCCCCCGTGCAATCTCAAAGTGGCTCTCAGGGGATCGGCGATGAAGCTAGGGAAGGAGATATAGAGGGCACCCTAGCAAGCCAAACCCTGAAGGTGTTGAGACACCTACCCAAACGGCTGACTACTCAAAAGGACAAACCATCGTATCTCAGGAGCAGAATAACCCTACAACCGTTCACTCAGCTGGTGCGCCAGCTGAGGAGGAAGCTCTCTCCACCAAAGCTAGGTCGGAGGACATTGTGGTAGACCAAACTTTGCAGTTAGGAGGCGAAGATGAGCAATCAACAGATAAGTAGAGTGAAGTTAATGAAGCTCGGATGGTTGAGACTGTCCCAGCTGAAACTCCTTCTGACCTGAAGGCCGATGACGTTGCTGATGCAGCTAAGGCAAAGGATGGACTGGAGGCCATGGGAGTTGAGAATCCTGGCCATGAAAGTGCAATCTTAGGAGTTGAGACTCCGAAGGATGCCAACGAAGACCCTCTAAAGGGATATCTGTCGAAGACCCCAAGACAACTAAGTCTGTCGAAGGGAATGTTGAAGGCCCTACAACGGTTGAGGCTGATGGGGGTAATGAAGGCCTAAAGGATGTTGAGACTTCCTTAGGTAAAGAACCTGAGAAAGAGAACATTCCTCAAATGGAGGGAGCGGTGAAGAAGAAGAGATCAGCACCCTTCATGATTCCCAGGAAAACATTGATACAACATTTCTAGAATTAGAAAATGAAGCCGAGTCCACTCATGTTGAAGATTCTACCCAGGACGAGGTTGAGGATGTTCACGAATCACGGAGTACTGTCAGTGACAAAACAGCTCCGATGAGATTCATCTTTGATGATGAACCAACCCCTATGGTTACATCACACTCCGATGACGCTGATAAAATAACTGAGGACAAGCCAACTCAAAAGGAAACACTTACTAATGCCAACGAAGCTGTTAACACAGCTGAGGCTTAATCACCGTAAGCAGACTGACACAACTGCTCCAGATGGAACTCAGTCAGCTGAGCAGCTACCAAAGCTGCTTTGGCATAGACTCAATCAGCTCAACAGCAAGCTCCTACGGATACGTTAACTGCCGACGAAGATGGGTCAGCCGAGGCAAATAGAGCTGATGCACAAAGATGAGAGAAGAGAAAGGCTCCATTTTGATGCTGAATTGCCCCCTCTGGATGCCGAATCTGCTTGAGAACAAGAAAAGTACACTGTGCAGGAAGAGCCAGTAATTATAGCTGATTCCATTGTGCCGATAGGTTTTGACTTTGATGTTGTGTGGCCTGAAGAAGAGTCGGTTTCCATAGCCGAGTTCCGAAATGCGTTCAAAGATAATGTGCTGAAATTGAGAAAATGGAACGCCACCTCGCATCGTTAGACCTCAGATTGCACAACCGTGATGTAAACATCAGTAGAGATATTCGAGGTGTTGTCCTACAGATCAGGGAAGGGGATGCACAGACTACTGCTATGCTCTTAGAGCAAGTCCGCTACTTCAAATCATTCTTTGCAGAGCTACTCGTATGGAGTGCGGACAATGCTCAATTTCAGGAGAGGCAAAAGAGTTTATGGTGAGAATTGAAGATTCCCACAAATCGGATATGGAGTTACTTAAGCTGCAACACCAGAGCGAAATTGAACACCGGAGGACAACATGAATCAGAAGTTCAGTCTTCTTCAGGCAGAAATGAAATTGATGGCAACTGAGTCAAAGGCTACACGGTCTGAGTTATGAATAGCCTACTCCAAAGCAGATGACAAGCAAAATTTTACGAACAACCGACTTGACTTCATTCTCAGTGGTTTGTTCCCTGGCCTGACCCTTTTGTTTGGTGATGATGCCAAGAAGAAGGAAGATGAGGCCTTGAAGGAACTGAAGGAAGAGAAAGGGAGTCATAAGGTGGAGAAGAAAGGAGAAACAACTAAGAGGGAAGGAAGCTCGAAAAATCCTCCATCGAACCTTATGTTCGCTGAAACCCCCCAACAAGGAGAAATCACATCTTCAATTCTCAGCAAGCTGCCAAAAGAGCTATCAATAGAATAGAAAGCTGAGTTGGCATTGAAAGAATCAAGAAAAGTCATCGAAGTTGAATTTGAGAAGGTAGCTGAGAAGCATTCTGTGCGTATTCAGGATATCAAAAAGCAGTATGATTGTCCTCCAGCTGAAAAAGATTACCCTGTAATAAAGCCCTCGAGAGACATTGCTATGCCTGATGCAGGTCTGAACCCAGATCCCTAGAAGAGTTTCAAACTCTAGAGGCAGAAGGCTACTTTCCAGATATGACTCTACCGCAAGCCTGGGATTTGTACTAGGAGAAAGGTCTTGATATATGCAAATCAGCTGAAAAGCAGCAAAGTTCCAGCAGTCACTCAGCTGGAAAGTCAAAAACTCTAGTACAGTACACCCCCAGAGGAGGAGGAGCTGAGGCAGGGAGAGGAAAGGGTAGATATGGTGGTCGTGGAAGAGGAAGAAATTTTCAACCGCGACCAAGACCAGAAGACACTAAGTATGTTGATCCGCAGAAGAAAGGGATCATATACTGGGCTGGATATGATCATCTTGCGAGCTTGGAAGTTGCACGCAAGAATGCTGAAGCAATGATAAGAAGCTGAAAATGAACGAACAACTCAAGAATGGGAGGAAAGGCAGCGTAGGGATGACCCTGCTGCGAAGCGAGCATATGAGAAGAAAAACAAGGATGAAGAGGAAATGAAGAGGAGAAGAGAGTTGATGAAGATGAAGATAGGAGAAGAGCTGATGACGAAGAGAGAAGAAGGAAGCAGCCAAGGCCTTGAAAATAACTGCAACCCCTTCGTGTATTTTACTTAGTTGTAAGTTTTCCCTGTAATATAGCTCTGATACTTTCCTTGTAATATTTGCTCTGATATCATTTGTAACTTAGCTTAGATATATGTTGTAATACAATACTTGTATGAGCTTTGATACATTTTGTAAACAGCTTTGTAAAGGACAAGAATGCTATGGTCAATAAAATTGGTTATTCAAAGTAGACATTCTTTGTTACTGCACTAGTTGTGTTTGCTGTTTATTTTACTTAAGTTTTGGCATCATCAAAAGGGGGAAATTGTTAGGAAATTTATTTGTTAGATTTTGATGATACCATGTAAAACTTAGACCATGAAGTTGGCACCCCATTTTCCTTGTAATCTATGTTGTAATAGAGAGGACTGAAAGAGCTGAGTGAAGTCAGTTATGTCGAAGAATGCAAGAAGTCAACTGCAGTCTAGAATGAAAACTCTATTGTGTGTCAGCTGAGTATGGCCAAGATGGAAGACAAGGACTCGACTGAAGGAGAGCCAGCTGAGGAACATCTGTGTGAAGTATGAGGAAGTGTCAATCAAGTCTGTAAAAGGAGCCAAGTCTAACAGTTGAAGTGACAGTTGATTCATTCTGTTGATTGGAGCATACTCAAGTCAAAGGGGTAAAGGCAGCAGTTAAGTCAAGACAACTGACATTGATCCGTTGGAAGGAAGTCAAGAATATTACTCGATATAGTAATATGTCCAAGCTGCCAGGTCTTAAAGTGTTTGGCCTAGAAACATGCAAAAGGAATAAGCCAATGGGAAACACTGAAGCATGTGTCAGACCCTGTAAAGCTACAGAGCCATTTAATACGAGGAAGGGTTGCTAGACCAAGAAAAGACAAGCCAATGAACAAGAAATGTCATTTGAAAATAGCTTATCTCTTCAACGGGCAAATTTTCAAATGAGCACTATAAAAGGCCGAGGAAGCATTTGAGAAAAGGTGACCTGAACCAAGCACGAACGAATCAAGCAATTATCAAGTAAGCATAACCTACAATATTCTCAAGCTTATCCAGAAAATTCCTCAAGCCTAACACTCGAAGGAACTCGATCCAACACGCGATGTGAAGGAAAGATTAATGTTATGTTGGTTTTATACCAACGTATTGAGTATTCTGGACTAGGATTCTGCGTTGTTTTCAGGTATTTTTAACGTCATTTGAGTCGAATTCATGTAATTAGTTGGCGTTTGAGAGTCGGGACTAGTCTTGGTAGCCGAAATTGGTCAAGAACGATGAAAAACGTGTTTGGATGGTGAAGATCGCAATTTAGAAGTAGAAAAACACAAAAATAATGGGTCATGACGAGCACCGCACCGCACGCGCTAAAAACCCCGCGCGCAGCGGGGCTGAAATTGAGTACGGGAAGAGAGAGAAGAGTGGTGAAGCGGCAGCGCTTTAAAGCAAGGTCGTAGCACCGAACGTATAGCAAGAAAAAAGATCTGATCTGGCTGTGCAGTGGCAGGCGCAAAGACGCAAAGCAACAATGGGCGATATTCAGGTGCGCTGCTGCGCGCGTACGGGGCTGAACTTGGCCTTCCTATTTTTTGGGCTTTTTGACGTGATTTCAAGGGCTTTGACCTATAAATACACTAAGGGGACGTACATAGAAGGGGTCGGACATTATTTTGAGCACAACGCAAGGCAAGAGATACAGAGCTAGGGTTTGGGATGGCAATTGAAGGCACTTCTCGTCTGGACACAGAGAGAATTTCTTCTCTTCTCAATTCTTTCTTCTCTTCTCTTCTCAATTCTTTCTTTGATTTTCTTTGTCAATTCTTGAGATGTATAATTACTTCTTTATGAGTTTTTGTATATCCATTATGAGCTAAACCCATCTTTCTAGGGGATTGATGTAACTTACGTTTAAACTATATTTTGATTTCTAGTTTATGAAATTCGCATGTTATTTAATCTATTTGTGCTATTTGATATGATTGCATCTGAATTATCTGATCAATAGTTTAGATTGTTTGGCGTGTTTGATTTGACACTCGAGAGAGGTAATTGAACGCCTGGCGATAGAATAGCACAGCCTAGGGTTTCATAGAACCGAGAGGTTTATGAATCTTTTGAAGCCTGTGATAGAATATTCATCGAGCGTATTAGAGTTTAATTTATGATTTTTATATAGATTTCGAAATCAAAATTGGAACCTAGAATCACTTGGCACTCAAGAGAGGAAGTGATAACCGGTAGGAATATTGACTTATAGATTAATAACGTGTGATTAATGAACCGGATTGAGAACGTAGGGGATAACTAGGTGAAATCAACCCTCTAGAATTCATATCTTAAGTGTTTGATTAATTGTCTGAACCAATTTGTTAGTTTAATTTTATTTTTATTTTTAGTTTAATAAACACTCATCTCTTTTCGATTTCCAGATAGAATTAAGCTATTTTAATTATAGTACTTAGTATAATATTTGATAACAATCCCTGTGGAGATGATAACCCTACTTTCAGAACTATACTAAAACTTGACACCGTACGCTTGCGGTAAGAATTTCACAATCAAGTTTTTGGCACCATTGTCGGGGATTGTTCTATCCTATTTAAAACTAATACTATTACCAAGTAGTCTTAATCCTAATCTAGACTAGTTTAGGAATTATAAATTCGTTTTTCTCATTTGACTTGTTTGTTTATGCGAGATTCTAAAAATATTAATTTGCTTCCTTTTGATCCAGAGATTGAAAGGACACTTTGAGAAATCAGAGCAGCAAAGCGAGCATAGAATCGAGCAATGGCAGAAGACGGAAACAATGAGAATAATGGAATTCGGGTTGTAAACATGCCACCACAGCCAGAGGCACAAGAAAGGGCAATCCGGGACTATTTCCTGCCGACCGTGAACCAGAATTATTTCGGAATTGTGTGCCAGCCCATAAATACAAATAATTTCGAATTGAAATCGGGCCTCACAAGCATGGTTCATCGGAATCAGTTTGGGGGGAGTCTAGTGGATGATCTGAATACACATCTGGCCACATTCTTGGAAATTTGCGACACCATCAAGATGAATGGTGTGACTGATGAGGCCATTAGATTGAGGCTTTTGCCGTTTTTACTCTGGGACAAGGCCAGACAGTGGTTACAGACGTTCACCCCTAGGAGTATTACAAGCTGGGATGATCTGACACAAAAATTCTTAGCAAAATTCTTCCCTCCCAGCAAGACACTCCAATTGAAGAGCGAGATAGCCCAATTCCAACAAATTGATTTTGAGCAAATATACGAAGCTTGGGAGCGATTATTGCTATGCAGACTGGCAGAGGGTTCAGTATTTTTACAATGGACTGAATGCGCATACAAGGACGATACTAGATGCGGCAGTAGGAGGCATATTGATGGTTAAAACTCCGACTGAAGCCTTACTTCTGCTTTAAGAAATGGACACAAATAGTTATCAATGGCCCTCCGAGAGGTCAACGCCAAAACCAGTTGCCGGTGTTCTTGAGCTTGATACAATGTCAGCTTTAGCAGCTCAAATCTCGAGTCTGACGAAGCAATTAACAATCATGAATACCGGCGGCACACCACAGCAAACCGCACTCCCATCCGAAGCCATTCACGCAGCCGCCACTCATGAGGCCGAGCAAGTCAATTATGTGAATAATCGGGATTTTAATAACAAAGATAATTCATTACCAACTCACTATCACCCGGGACTTCGCAATCATGAGAATCTCTCTATTAGCAACAATAGAAATGTGTTGAATCCACCTTCAGGTTATCCCAATCCATCCAGTTCCAATGTACTCGGAGGTGAAAAGAAGCAGTCGCTAGAGGAGATACTCGGCTCATTCATCGGAGAGACCAGAAATCGGATGAATAGGAGTGATGCGCAGATTGATAGTCTAGGTACTAAGATGAGCACAATGGAGGCACATATTAGGTCGATTGAGACACAAATGGGTAGTTGGCGACATCAGTGAACTCCTTGCATCAGAAAGGAAAATTTCCGAGCAATACAAAGATTAATCCGAGAGAGCACTGCAATGCGATTTATGTGAAAACAGAAGCGAAAGTTTAGCCTGCCCTCGAAGAATCAACCATTTATGCGAAACCAGTGGAATCCAAGAAAATGAAGTTGGAGTAGTTTGAGACTATCTATCTGACAGAGGAATGTAGTGCTATAGTGCAAAGTAAACTACCTCATAAAATGAAGGATCCAGGGAGTTTCACTATTCCTTGTACTATTGGAGGAGTTTTCTTTGAAAAACCACTTTGTGATCTTGGGTCCAGTGTGAATCTTATATCTCTTTCTGATGTGACAAAGTTTGGGCTCGGGGAGGTGAAACCGCCCAACATCACGTTGCAGTTTGCTGATCGATTCATCTCCTATCCATGGGGAATCATTGAAGGCATGTTGGTAAGAATTGACAAATTTGCTTTTCCTGTGGATTTTGTAGTGTTGGACGTGAACGAGGACAAGAAAATACCTATAATCTTTGGGCGGCCATTTTTAGCTACAACACGGGCTTCGATCGATATAGAAATGGGGGAGCTAACTCTGTGGGTAAATCAGGAGAAAGTCGTATTCACCATCCATCCAACAAACATGCTAAAATTTGAATCAAATGATGGTAAGCAGATGGTTGGGAATATAGCTGAAGACATTGGAGGTTGGGAAGCATCTAAGGGAAACGTGGATAACGTGCCTACTGGAGCCCCAACTTGAGGATAATTTGACAAAGTCTGGCTGAAGACTGTAAACTTAGCGCTTCTTGGGAGGCAACCCAAGCCCCTTTTATTGCTTTTGTAATATTAATATAGTTTAGTAGTTGTTTTTGTTTTTTTTTTTTTGAATTTTTGCATTCTTAGGAGTAGTAAGTTGCATCGCACCCCACCCCTCTTAGTTGTGCAAATCCCACTTATCCCACTCCATCTTCACAAAGGAGCACTCTAACACCACACACACCATCTTCATCTCTTCCACTCATTATTTGGTAAGTTTGCAACTTCCAAAACCCCACCCCATGGTTTTCCCCATCTTGTGATTTTTTTTTTGTGATTGGATTGTAGTAGTGCTAGGATAATTGTTGTTGATTGGTGGATTGTGGATTGGTTGATCATGATAGATTTAGGTTGGTGTTGAATTGAGTTATCCATTACAATTACTATCTTTTCCCAAACTCATGCTTACGAGGTGTTTGATAAAAGGGATAAAGATTATTAACATCCCAAACTATTCGGGTTTTTACACTTTACAATCCGAACATTGAAAAGTTACAGTTTGCAACCTCAACTTTACAAAATTTTGCACTTTGCATAAAATTCCAGTTTTACCCCTGGTTTCATGAAAAGGTGTTTTGCGATTTACATCGTAAACTTTAAAGTTGTTGCACTTTGCAACCTGAACGATAAATTTTATTGCATTTTCTATGTTTACTCCTCAAGGTCTTGCGATCCTCGAAAATGGTATCAGAGCCTAGGTTTATTAAGAACATTTAGTTATATTTATTATATTTATGTAATTAACAATTGTTGAGGAGAATCTCTCCAAGAATATGGATCTGGATAATTGTCTAAGATGTTTACCATATAGGACATATCGTCAAATTTTGACGATGTATGCACAAGAACACCAGGACAAGATAGCATATTGGAACAACCAATATGTTGAAAAAGAACGTGCAGGAGCCGATAGGGAAACCTTGAGACACTGCGAAAGACAAGTAGCATATTATCTGAGTTTCCTCATGGTAAATCAGATATTATATGTTGATCTGATGAATCATCAGGAAGAAGTCCATGAGAATGCTCATCAAAATCATGATTCCTGATGGAGTACCAGCATGGAACGAGATACTTCCGAACACTTCTAAGATCTCAAAAGATATTAGGGAAGTCCAGAAGACGGTGCAGGATTATGGCAACCGCCACATTTATTTACCTACACAAGTTCATCAGATCCAAAACCAGATGGAGACGATGGTGAAATATCAGAAGGAAACTCTTGAAATCCTTCATGATATTCAGAAATGAGTCAAGAACCTGGAGGACAGACCGAGTTCTTCCGAAGGAAAGAAGCGTATCGATTTTGGGGCAGTCCTCTATTTACACCAAAAGGGGAAACCAACCGAAGTTGTACGAAAAATGACAGATGATGAAAAGCTTATTGCTATCATCAAAGGAAAATCTGTCACAGAGTAAAAGTGATGGATATGGAGAAGATAAATCTTAAAGATCTACACGACCTGGCAAAATTATTCGCAGGATTAGGAATTGTAGATTTAAAGATGAACACAGGAGATGGATCGACTTTAGTTACCTATGACCCCTAGGTCGACCAATTCCACCACCACTGCCACCAGTAAATCCCAATGTCGCGGAAAGTGTGGGTTCAAATCCTAGAACCCAGGACGAGAGAATGCATCACGCTAGAGATTTCACCACAAGGAATGAAACACTTTCAGGAACAGGAGCTCGACCACCTCTTGCGGGAACTCGGCAACCTTCTAGAAGGCCAAATGTTTATCAAACACCTTATGGAAGATCACATCTCGACCCAATACATCCATATGGGTTGATGCTAAATCTGGATATCCCATATTTTAAAAATCGAGAAGTTCTCATTGATGAATGGGCATCAACTATGAGGATTGCAGCTGGTACCCTTGATCTTACGAAAGATTCCTTCATTTTACTCCTTGAAATGAGTCTTGAAGGATCTGTAAGGATTGCATGGGATATGACCGAAGAAAGTATGAAAAGCGCGGTCACGGCAGGAGAATCACTAAAAGGAATTATCGATGATATGGCAAAATTATTCAAAATCTATTTTATCGGCACATGTTACTTTGAGGGATTAGAAGAAAAAAAAAGAAAAAGATATAAACAAGCCCTCTACAGCCTTGAGTTACATGATATTTGTCATATTGACGGATATATCAAGTTGTTCACCGAGTACCGGTGGAAGTTGAAAATTGGAGACAAAGAAGCTTCGCAGCTATTCTTGCAAAAAATCCAAGTCCCTGGAGAGAAATGCTTATCAGGGAATACAAGGATGCAGCAGAGTTAGATACCGTGGCTAGACGAATGGCTTTCTTGAAGGCCAAGTTATCTGAATGGTGCTACCAAACAGCACTATACCTGAATTACAAGAGATTATGAGGAATTAATAAATCAGTTCCTCTATGTTGTGTAGACGATGATATCCCAACAGTGGTGGGAGGTCAACCAAGGCGGCATAAAAAGAAGAAGGAGAGAAGCCATCCATACCGCCGGGGGAGCATCAACAAAGGAAGTAGGTCTTCATGGAGACCTAGAAGGTTCAGGTCAAAACAAAAAGCCCGAAGTTACAAATCAGGGCAAAGACCAAAGACCAAGCGTAAATAAAGCCTCATCATCAGGTTCTAATCAAGCAAGTACCAGCAGAACCCCAGGGAGAAGAACTTTCAGACGAGCCCATACTAGAGCTAATGAAAGTTTCAAAGATTGTAATTGCTGGACATGCGGAGCAAGAGGACATATCTCAACTGATTGTCCAGACAACTAGAAACGAGGAGTTAGACTGTTCAAAGCTACACCAGAAATCGAAGAAGCTGTCTACTATCAAGATCTTATACATGTGTATCAGTTTGAGGATATACCCTCAGATGAAAGCATATATGAAGAAGAAACCTATTCTGATGATGGAAGTGACTCCAGCTCAGAATCAGAGTGAAGAAGAAATTCTTCATCAGACGGTCAGGGAGGATATGTCGGGATTCCTCTCTCACTCTACGGTTTCTCATAAGACTCTTATGAGAATTATGACGGAAGATCCAAAGCTTCAGATATATGATGGATTTACAATCGGAGCTATGGAAAGGGCTTTGGATAAGATTGGTTTTCGTAATAGAAAACACCAAATTATCCACAGGGTAACAACCGGAGAATTTTCCATTCCGATGGAGTTTACCGGGAACTTTGATCGAGATGCAGTTGGTCCCTATTAGAGAAATCCAGGAGATCAAAAGCAGAGTTAAAAGAGAAGTTGCAAATATACTCTAATGGATTCATATCGGAGCCATAAGAGTCATTATTAAGGCAACATTCAAAGAAGGAATAGATTCACCTCTCAATCTGGCTATATTTGACAAAGCGAATCTCAAACCTCAAGGATTCATGCCTTGGAGCGGTTATAAGAAATTTGTATGCTGGGAAATTAGCATTTAATGTCTATCCTAGAATTGCATACAATTTGGGAGATCGAGATTTCAACAGAGTCCTGACCCTTCATCAAGATTTCAAAAGAGATGATTTGATGAAAGAAGGGAACAGACCCTACTCGATCACATACAATACACATCATTCAGAAGTATTCTTGAGAAATGAATTTATTGAAGTCCCAAGAATCTTCGAGGACTTTGCCAGGGTGGTTCTACCAGAAATCATTAAGTCTCCAACTATCAAGGAGATCGATATGAAAATATAAGATCAACATGTCTTCAACAAAAGTTGAAGTCTCAGAGTTGAGCCAAGAAGGATGTCTTTCCAATAGGACAAAATGATGAGTAGCAGCCGTTGGGAAGAAAAGAGACCAAGTACAGTTCAGCGCATCCCAGATGTTTTCAAAACAAAGCAGAGAGCCGAAATGTCCGATGATGGCGAGAAGTTGAAGTAATATTCAACATCACTCAAAAGGATAATATTTTTCCTTGTGAGGTTTTATATTATCTCCAACAACCTATAGATGGAAGGTATCAAGGAAGCCTGAAGATAGGTGAAATTGAGCTGACTATCATAGGAGTTGCGGGGAAAATCCCAGAGCAATTATAAACCTTGGGAAAGATTACAAGACGGAATGAAATTCATAGTGGAAAATAAAAGATATAGAATCAGATGACCACTAGTCCATTCTCCATATACATTTCTATCAGAATGTTATATGCTAAATACAAGGCCGAGTATTTTGCCGCCTACATTGATTCAGGTGCCGGAATATGTACTGGAAAGACGGATGTTTTTCCTAAAGAAATTGGAGAAGATTTACCAGCTATTGCAGGAAGAGATTTCTCTAAAAGGATTCTTATCCTTAATCGAGGAATTAAACAGGCAGAAATTATGATTGGAGGTGCAGGTGGTACCCCATGGTACAAAGTGAAGACGCCACCAATCTATTTCCATGATACGGGAGCAGTTGTTTTGCTAGGAAATAATTTCCTACAAACATTTAAGCGATTTACACTAGAAAATGAGACAAGAAAACTTATTTTCACAACATTATGTGATCATAAGATCATTGTCCAGAGATTGCGGGACGCATTTTACAGAAAAATGCCTATTAATTTTTGCAGCAAGCGTGGTGATGAAGCCAAACTTCGAAATCCAAAAATGGCGGATAAGAGAAGATTTGGTGATGCATTATTATCTTTTCAACAATATGGTTCGAAGCAAAAAGATATAAAACGATGGGATAATGACTTGTATTCATTCAGAATACAAGGAGAAGAACGAGTACCTCCAGAGGCTATTGCAGAATTGATGATGAGCCTAATGGAGAATCCACAGAGTGATGTTTCAATAGAAGAACAAATATCACTCGAGGATATCAAGAAGAAGATCCAAAGGAATTATAATGAAAATCCTTTGGCATGGTGGGATAAGAACGAGCTCAAAGCATCCTTAAAGGTTAAACCAAGAAAGGAGTACGAGTTCGTGAGATTCAAACCAATCTTTATGAATCAGGAGGATCGTGAGGATATGCAGAAGATACTTAAGGAACATCTTGACCTTAAGTTGATTTCACCAGGAGTTTCTCCATATAGCAGTCCAGGATTCTTAGTCAGAAACCATGGAGAAATTAAAAGAGGAAAGCCAAGACTTGTTATTAACTACAAAAGGATTCATAGAACCGAGAGGTTTATGAATCTTTTGAAGCCTGTGATAGAATATTCATCGAGCGTATTAGGGTTTAATTTATGATTTTTATAGAGATATCGAAATCAGAATTAAAACCTAGAATCACTTGGCACTCGAGAGAGGAAGTGATAACCTGTAGGAATATTGGCTTTTAGATTAATAACGTGTGATTAATGAACTGGATTGAGAACATAGGGGATAACTAGGTGAAATCAACCCTCTAGAATTCATATCTTAAGTGTTTGATTAATTGTTTGAACCAATTTTATAGTTTAATTTTAGTTTTATTTTTAGTTTAATAAACACTCATGTCTTTTCGATTTCTAGATAGAATTAAGCTATTTTAATTATAGTACTTAGTATAAAATTTGATAACAATCCCTGTGGAAACTATAACCCTACTTTCAAAACTATACTAAAACTTGACACCGACGCTTGCGGTAAGAATTTCACGATCAATTACTTCAACCAGTTGAATAGGAAAAGTTTAAAGAACGAAAAAGGGGTCTACTCTCCAAGTTGAAGGAGATGTAGAAAGGTTCAAGGTCGAACCAGAAGTTTCAAGTCTGTTGGAAGGCTGTGTGATCAATTCTAAATACGTTAAGGGAGCTGAAGTAGCAAGGCAGCTGTCTTGTGAAGAAGCTGAGTCGCAGGAGAAGCCAACTGTGTAATCAAGGTTGTCTCTAGACTGAGAACTACTTTTTAACTTGGTCTGTTACTTAGTGGATTCGTCCAAGAGTTATAGAAGAGTGTATTAGAGGAATTACCCTATCCTCGAACCACTATAAAATTTCTTGTGTCATTTACTTTCAGCATTTACTTTATTTCTTATATTTTTCATATCTGCTAATAAGTTATTTTTCTATCTAACTGATAATAACAAGTGCTAAAACAAGTGTTAAAAATGAGCTTTAAATTAACGAAGGGTGTTAAGTCTTCCGCTGTTAAAAACCAAATCAACTAAGGCTAAGTGTTAGCTGACGCAGCTAAGTTATACTAACAACATTTCAGTCGAGTCTATTAACTGGGTAACTTCGCTGAAGAAAGCCAACCTAGCTGTCCCCCAAGGACACAGTTGATTTGAGTCAACTCTGTTGAAATTCTTAAAAAGACTAAAAGTGAAAATTTTGTAAGGTTTATTCAACCCCCCCTCTAAACCTTACACCACACCCTTTGGGACCTACAAAAGAGTTGTGTGACAAGTTCTCAAACCTCATGCAAGGCAAGTTTGAAATGAGCATGATAGGAGAGCTGACTTTCTTCCTAGGAATTCAAGTCAATCAATTGAAGGATGAAACCTTCATTTAATGAAGAAAATTGGTATGGAAGAGAAGTCATCTGTGAAGATTCCTATGAACACTTCAATCAAGATGGATATGGATGCAGATGGTAAAGATGTTGATCAAACTAAGTATAGAGCCCTTATTGGATCATTTGCTCTATTTAACATCAAGCAGGCCAGACATCACCTTTGTTGTAGGTGTATGTGCTAGATTTCAATTTGTACCAAAAGAGAGTCACATGACTGTAGCTAAGAAAATCCTCGTAGGTACTTGAAGGGATGCCAATAAGTTGGCTTATGGTATCCAAAGGAAGGAGGATTCAAGCTAGTAGGCTACTTAGACTCAGATTATGCTGGATGTTGAGTGGACAGGAAGAGTACATCAGGTACTTGTTAAATGCTTGAAATAGACTGGTTTCTTGGTTCAGCAAGAAACAAAATTCAATAGCTACATTCACAGCTGAAGCAGAGTACATAGTTGCGTGCAACTGTTGTGCCCAAGTTCTCTGGATGAGACAACAACTGAGAGACTATGATATTGAAGAAAGAGAAATTCAAATTATGTGTGATAATACTAGTGCTATTGCAATCACTCAGAATCCAGTATTGCACTTAAGAACAAAGCACATTGATGTCAGATATCATTTTATAAGAGATCATGTTGAATACAAATACATCATTTTGGAATACATCTCAACTGATAAGCAGTTAGTTGACATATTCACTAAGCTTCTATGTGAATCGAGATTTGAAGAGCTTAATAATGAGCTAGGATTAATTGAGCCGAGTTAGGACACTCAGAAGACTCAATCAGTAGAGACAGAGAAGAGAGAAACAAAAATAAGCAAGTTTCACATTTCAGCCAAGTGAAACAGCCAAGACGGGAAATCAGTTGTATTGAGTTAGCTGACAACTGAGTGGTCTAATGAGAAGAGAGAATTAGAGTTAAGTCACTTTTGGATGATAGCGAGTTATTTATGAGCTAAGTAACAAAACACAGTCATTTTCTATGAGCGGGAATGTTTTTAAAGATTACGTTAGCGTAATTATAATGTCAGAACAAAAGCAGCACGTTTAGCCTATGATTGGATCTAAATGTTGCTGCATTTAATGAGGGAAAATAATGCGGTTTCAAATATTAAATCCTGACCGTCGATTTTGATCAAATTTTTCAAATTCTCCTCACAAAATCCATTTTCTCTCTCCTCACAAACTCTCTCGTCTTCAAAAAGCAAAGGAAATTTCTCTCTGTGAAAGTGTGAAACCCTAGTTTCAAAAAGATAAGATTTTTCGCTTCATTCATCGTTTATTTTCTAAGAAAATGGAAGCCACGTACGATTTCATCAGATGTCCGAAAAGAGTTCCACTCGGGATCGATAGTAGACTTCGAGGGGATGCTGAAATAGGGTGCTAATAAGGCCCTGGTGAATAAGATCGCCGAAAAGCTCGAGAAATCTGGTCTTAAAGATTTTCTCACGATGGAGTTCACTCATACGTACTTGGAAGAAGTTGCTATGTTCTATGTCAATGCTAAAGTCCATGATTATGAGATTTGCTCATCCGTCCATAGCAAGGAGATCAAGATCACTGATGCTAACCTTGCTGAACACTGCAAACTGCCTACTGAAGGGCTAAAGGAGATTGCTGAGAAGGACGTGAACCTAGCTGCTGCTTGGAAGGACATCGCCAGGCCTGAGTCAGCTGTGAAGGATGTCTACACAACCAAGAAGGTTTTGATCAAAGATGATTATCACAAACTGATGGACGTTGTGTCCAAGTGTGTCGACAAGATGTTCAGCAACTTTAATCAGCTGTCTCCAACTAAGCTGGTGGTGATGGCTGCGATAATGGAAGAAAAGAAGATAAACTGGGTTGAGTTTGTCTTCAGCCGAATATGCCAGAACGTGATCAACAAGACCATCAAGGAGGATGGGTTGTTTGGAGGCTCACTAGGATATGGCATGGTGATTAGCCACCTCATGTAAGTGAAGGGGATTGCCCTACAACATGGAAAGCCATTCTATGTAAACAAAAAGATGTTCAAGGCGAACTTGTCATGCGCTTAGAGGCAAGCACATGCATTGAAAGCTAACACTAGTGAGGGTGAATCAGCTGACCCCACTCCAGAAGACACATCTGCAACCGCCCCAGTTCTCTCTTTTAAGCCAATCCAAAAGAAGAGAGTTGTTGCAGCTAAGCCAACACTTGTCCCAGCAGCCAAATCAAAGAAGGCTCCTGCCCCTGCAGCCGAGCCAAAGGTATCTGCCCCAGCAGCCGAATCAGAAGCCCCTTCCCATGCAGCCGAGACCGAGAAGGATACATCTAAACCTTCTCCAGTTGTGAAGAAGAAGCGCACAGTTGTGCCTCACAAGCCAACTGCTGCAAAGAAGATAAAGATGGTGGAGCCAGAAGACACCAAAGAAGAAGCTGAAGAGGAAGAAGTTCCTCTTGTAAGGACCAAGAGAAGAAGACTATTTAAGAAGTCTGAATTGGAGAAAGCTGAGTCTGCCACTCAGCCCGAGAAGCCTGAGAAAGAGACTGCTGAAACTCAAGAGGAGCAATTGAAAGAAAAAGATGGTGGAGATGCAGCCACCATGGACGCAGAGAAGACTGTTGATGTTGATCAGCAAACTGTAGAAGACTCAGCTGCTCGAGAAATAGCTGTGGAAGTGCAAAGAGCTGAGACAGCTGAGCTTAACAAGGAAAGAGCTATCCAATCCCCTCAGACCGATGCCAATGAACCTGGGGAGGAGCATGCTCCACTTGCCACCATTCAGGAGAAAGGAGATGATGATGATGTCATAATGCTATCTCCTGTGTACCCTGATGTTCAAGAGAGATTGAGGGAATGGAGGAGCTGGAAGCTAAGTTACTCAAGACAACAATTTGATCACCCACAGTTCATAGAAGAAGAAGAGGAGCTCTTAAGCTTCCTGGGGAACATATCTCTTCGCTCCGCCCTTGATCCAAATTTTTTTTATGACTATCCTTCGTGACATGAAAAAGGAAAAAAAAGAAAGAGCTTTGGAGAAAGCCAATGCTATTGAGAAGTCAAAGACATGTTTATTTACTGGTGGACCTGAGCATGAAATGGAGTCAACCGATAGTGACATAGAGGAGTTCAACCCTATTGTAGCAATGGAGAAAGCTGAATTCCAACAGGCCATCAGAGAATCTAAAGCCATGCACGAACAACAAATGCAAGAGGGTCCAGGAGATTCTTCTTAAATCTCTCCCAGCTCTAACCCTATGGATGTGGCGCAAAACATAGCTGTCAATATTGTTGCCACCATATCCCTGTGCACTCAGACGATGGCACTCAGAAGATTGGCGATGAAGCTAGGGAAGGTGACGAAGCGGGCACCCTAGCCAAGCCAACTCCAACAGAAGGTGTTGAGACACCTACCCCACCGTTGATCACTCAAAAGGAACAACAGCAGAGTCTCAGGTGCAGAGCAACCCCACCTCTCTTAACTTAGCTGGTGCACCAGCTGAGGGGGAAGCTCTCACCACCACAGCCAAGTCGGAGGATGATGTGAGAGACCAACAAATGGAGTTAGGAGGTGAAGGTGAGAAACAAACTGAACAGTCAAGTGAAATTGATGAAGCTCAGACAATTGAGACTATCTCAGCTGAAACCTCATCTACACTGCAGGCATATGACGCTACTGATGCAGCTAAGGCAAAAGATGGAATGGAGGCCATGGGAGTTGAGACTCCTGGCCCTAAAAGTGCAATCCTAGGAGTTGAGACTCCGACGGATGCCACCGAAGACCCTAAGGCAGCTGAGTCTGCTGAAGGGAGATCTGCGCAAGACCCTGCTGCAGTTGAGACTGCACACAGGGATGTAGAAGGCCCTCCAGCGGTTGAGACTGCTGAGGGTATAGAAGGCCCAAAGGAGGTTGAGGCTTCCTTGGGTAAAGAAGCTGTAAATGAGCAAATTCCTCAGATGGAGGCAGCTGATGAAGAAGAAATCAGCGTCCTTCGTGATTCCTAGGAACATATTGATATTGAATTCTTGGAATCCGAAAATGAAGCTAAGTCCACCCCCGTTGATGAATCTAATAAGGACACAGCTGAGGATGCTCAAGCCTCTCGAAGTGAAGCTAGTGATAAAGCTACTCCGATGAAATTCATGTTGGTTGATGGGCCACCCCCAATGGCACCATCACACTCCGATGACGCTGATAAATCAGCTGAGGACCCCGACTACTCATAAGGAAGGCCCAACTGATACCGAGGAAGCTGTTAAGACAACTGAGGGTCAGTCAGTTGAGGAGGCTCAATTAGCTCAGCAGGCTAACATAGCTGCTCCAGATGCCGATGAAGCTGGATCAGCTGAGGCAAGTTAAGATGAAGAAATTCGAAACGAGAAGAGAAAGGCTCCACAAGCTGGAGTTGCGGGAATACCTATTTACCCTGATAATTTATTCGAGAATATATTCCCTTTTGAAGCCCAAGTACCCCTAGAAGCCGAATCAGCTGTGGAACAAGCCAAGTACACCGTCCACGTCCCATTAAAAGAACGCGAAACTCCAGCTGATATAATAATGGTGCCTATCGGTTTTGATTTTGATGCAGTATGGCCAGAGGATGAGTCCACTTCAACAGCCGACTCTGGAAGGCTTTTAAAGCCATTTGTGTTGAGATTGAGAAAATGGAGCATGGCTTTGCATCATTAGACCAAAGGCTGGATAATCGTGATGCCAACAACACTGGAGACATTCACGGAGTTGTACTCAGAATTCGAGAATGGGTTGGACAGACATTGGCTATGAGACGAGAGCATGTCCGCTACTTTTAAGTCCCTATTCGCGGAGTTAGTGGTCTGGAGCTCCGATAATCTCAAGTTCCAGCAGAGGCAAAGGGATCACATTGTAAGGATGGAGGAATCTCATAAGTCGGACATGGAGTTACTCAAGCTGCAGCATAAAAATAAAATTTCCAGATTGGAGACCAACATGAGTCAGCAGATTCAGGTTCTCCAAACTAAGATGACACCAATGGCAGCTGAGTCGAAGGCTATGCGGTCTGAGTTTCGAACAGACTACTCTAAACACGATGCAACCAACAGCTGACTTGATTTCATCCTCAGTGGAATGTTCCCTGGCCTACCTCTACCTTTTGGCGATGATGCCAAAAAAGGGGAAGAGGAAGCTATCAGGGAACTAAAGGAAGGGCAAGGGAGTTATAAGGAGGAAAAGAAAGGGGAAGCAAGTAAGGGGGAAGGAAGCTCTGTGAAGAAACCCCCATTGAAAATAATGTTTGCTAAGACCCCACTACAAGGACTATTGAAATATTCCCCATCAATAAAACCCCGAGAGAAATCGCAATGTCCGATGCTGGATCTGAGCCCATATCACTAGAGGAATTTCAAAATTTAGGTGCAGAAGGCTACTTCAAGAACTTGACTCTACCGCAGGCATGGGACTTGTACTGGGAGAAGGGTCTCAATTTGTGCAAATCAGCTGATAAGCAGCAGAGTTCAAGATCACTCAATTTGGAAGGCACCGATGCGAGACACTCCCAGAGGAGGACTTGAGTCAATGAGAGGGAGAGGAAGGTTTGGAAGTGGTGGAAGAGGCAGATGCACACTACCACAACCAAAACCACAAGACATAAAGTATATTAATCCAAAAAGAATGGATTAAATTACTGGGATGGGTATGATCATCTTGCTAACCTTTAGGTAAAGCGCAAGAATGAGAAAGCTGTGAGAAGGCAAGAAGCAGGGAATGAAAGAGTTACGTGCGAATGGGAGGACAAGCATCCCTAGGGATGACCCTGCTGCTAGGCGTGCTTATGAAAAGAAGAAGAAGGAGGAAGAAGATAAGAAAAGGAGAAGAGCAGAGGAAGATAGGAGGAGAGTTGAAGACAAAGAGAGAAGAAGGAAGCAACCAATGCGTTGAAGACGGTTGTAACCCCTTCATGTGTTTTACTTTACTGTAAATACATAGATGTAAGTATTTTGTAATCTCACAATGCTCTGATACCTATTTTGTAACTTTGCGCTGATACATGTTGTAAATCAAATATATGTATAAACTCTGATACAATGTATAGAGTACATTTTTGTAAAAAGCTTTGTAAAGGATAAGAATGCTAAGATCAATAAAATTGACATATTCAAAGCATACATTATTTGATAATACACCGCTAGTGTTTGTTGTAATTTTTTTATTTAAGTTTTGGCATCATCGAAAAGGAGAAAATTGTTAGAAAGTTTATTATTAGATTTTGATGATACCATCTAAAACTTAGAATAGAAAGTTGGCACCCCATTTTCCTTGTATTTCTATTTTGTGATAGATAGGACATCATGAGCTGAGTGAAGTCAGTCATGTCGAAGAATGCAAGAAGTCAACTGAAGACTGAAGTAAAGACCCAACTATGTATCAGCTGAGTGTGGTCAAAATGGAAGACACAGACTCGACTGAAGCAGATCCAGCTGAGGAACAACTGTGTAAAGGTTGAAGAAGTGTCAGTCAAATCAGTAAAGAGCCAAGTCTACCAGTTGAACTGACAGTTGAGTCTTTCCTAAAAGGATGGAGCAGACTCAAGTCAAATGGTTAAAGACAGATGTCAAGTCGAGTCGGTTGACATTAATCCGTTGGAAGGAAGTAGAGGATATTACTCGATATAGTAATAAACCCAAGTTGCCATGTCTTAAAGTGTTTGTCCTGGAAATATGCAAATGGAATAAACCAATGGGAAGCACTGAAGCTTGTGTCAGGCCCTGAAAAGCTGCAGAGTCATTTAATACGAGGAAGGGTCAACATCACAATGCTGCAGGTCAAGAATGACAAGCCAACGAACAAGAAAGTGTCATTTGAAAATAGCATATCTCTTCAATGGTCAAATTTTCAAATGAGCACTATAAAAGGCTGAGGAAGTAAGAGAGAGAAGTACGAATGACATACGAGAGATCAAACATTCTAATCAACTGAAAGCAAGCAATATCTGCAAATATTCTCTCAAGCTTATCAAGAAATTCCTCAAGCCTAAAACTTGAAGGAACTCGATCCAACACACGTTGTGAAGGAAAGAATACTTCAACCAGTTGAAGAGGAAAAATTTTAAGAACAAAAAGGGGTATACTCTCCAAGTTTGAAGGAGCTGTAGTAAGGTTCAAGGTCGAACCAGAAGTTTCTAGCTCATTGGAAGGCTGTGTGAGCAATTCCAAGGGTTTGAAGGGAGCTGAAGTAGCAAGGCAGAGGTCTTGTGAAGAAGTTGAGTCGCAAGAGAAGCCAACTGTGTGATCAAGGCTGTCTCTAGACTGAAGAACTACTTTGTAACGTGATCTGTTACTTAGTGGATTCCTCCATGAGTTGGAGAAGAGTGGATTAGAGGAATTACTCCATTCTCGAACCACTATAAAATTTACTTGTGTCATTTACTTTCAGCACTTAACTTTCTTACATATATTTATAATTGTTGTTAAGTTAAATTATCAGCCTAGCTGATAATAACATTGCTAAGTGTTAAAACGTGCTTAAAATTAACAAGGGTGTTAAGTCTTCCGCTGTATAAAACCAAATCATTTAAAATGTTAAGTGTTAGTTGACGCATCTAAGTTATACTATCAACAACTCAGTCAAGTCTGTTGAGTGGGTAACTTTGCTGAAGTAAGCCAACCTATCTGTCCCCCAAGGACTTAGCTGATTTAAGTCAACTCTGTTGAAATATTTCAAAAGGACTAAAAAGTGAAAATTTGTTAAGGTTTATTCAACCCCCCTTTCTAAAACTTACACCACACCCCTTGGGACCTAGAAACAAGCAAGAAAAAACATGCTTGTTAAAGACTTTGAAAACTTCATTATGCTTGATGGTGAAAATATTTCAAAAATGGTGGAAAGGCTTGACAACATAATCAACCCTCTTGTGGCACTTGGGAAAGTCATATCCGAAGAAGACAAGGTGACTAAGGTGTTGAATGTTCTCCCTGGTTCATGGTCCGAAAAGGTGACGGCAATAACGAAAGCTCAAAATTTCAAAACTCTCAAGTTTGGCGAGTTCATTGGAAACCTCCTCATATACGAAGTATATCTTAAAGAGTGGAAAAATTCCAAACCATCCACCTCTCAATCTTCCTAAAGGCTTAACATCTTCTTTTAATAATTCATATTATGCTAGTGATGAAGATGATTAGGAAACCACCACTCTTATCCGGAAATTCGCCAAGTTTGTAAATTAAAATAAGGCAAGAAGGTCGAGAGAAAACTCGTGCTTCAAATACGGGAAACTCGAGCACTACATAGCCGATTGCCCGAAATTAGCGGAGGAGGAGCAAAAGAAGAAAAAACCTTTTCCCAAGAAGAAAGCTCTAAATGTGGAAGCAAAGACATGGGATGTGCTCCTTGCCACATCCGATGAGGAAGAAGAAGCCGAAATGGTCTCATGGCCCTAGATGATGAAAACAATGAGGTACGCTCTAATTCTTCATCTTCTTCTTTAGTTCATGAATTACAATGTGAATATGATGAATTGTAAAATGAATTTAGAGATATGATTTGCAAGTACAAGCTTTTGAAAAAGGAGTATAAAGAGCTCAAATTAGAAAATAAAAACTATTTACTTCTTACGAATCTCTTGATCGAGCTCATTCTATTACTCTTACTAAAATGCATACTTTTGATTCCAAAAAACAAATGTTCACAAAAGAGATTGAAATTTTGAAAAAGGGTGTGCATCGTTTTAATTTAAGCACGGATAAGGTTACAAAAATTCTTGATGCGCATTCAAAATTAGGACTTGATTACAAACCTTTTCAAAATGTTTCTAAGAAAAATGACCAAGGTCCGATTTTCATACGTGCTAGTAGTCCTAATGTTATTACTTGTTTTTATTGTAGTAAAAATGGACACTATGCAAATGATGGCAAATTGAAAAATAGTTTTAGTCATTTTTGGAGACCCAAAGGTCTCAAGACTAACCTCCATGGACCCTAAAATTATAGGGTACCTAAAAATAATTCATTTTGTAGGTACTAGGGGCTATAACCATTTCGGAAGATTCAAAATGGCTCGTGAACAGTGGGTGTTCATGCCACATGACCGGAAGGAGAGAATTTTTTACCAACATCAAGCTCCAAGAAGAAGGTATGGTTATGTTCGGGAATGGCAAGGGAAGGATCTTGGAAATGGATAATTGGTAACTCTTCTTTCTCTCTTAGTAATGTTTTATTAGTTGAAGGGCTTAAGTTCAATTTGATAAGTGTTAGCCAACTTTGTAATTCAAATTATAATATTATTTTCAATAAAGAAAAATGCCTTATTCTAAAAAATGATAAAATTATTTGTGAAGCAAATGAAAATACAATCTTTACAAAATTTGCACATGTGATTTGGTTAGTCAAAATGTTTCTTGTCTTGTCGCAAGTAATGATTTAACTAGTTTATGGCATAGGCGACTTGGACATGTTGGATAAAAAATTTGCAAAATATTTACAAAAAACCAACATGTAAAAGGACTACTCAAATTGAATTTTGAAAATCTTGGCTTATGTGACACTTGTCAAAAGAACAAGTTAGTTAAAAGTAGTTTTAAGCCAAAAAATAAAATTTCCACAACCAAGCCTCTACAATTACTTCATCTTGATTTGTATGGAGATATTGGTACGGCTAGTCTAAGTGGAAAATATTACACTTTTTTATAGTCGATGATTATTCTAGATATACTTGGGCTATTTTTCTTGCAAATAAAAACGACGCCGTTAATGAGTTTGCTAAGGATTGTAGACTTATTGAAAATGAAAAGGAAGATACTATTAAATCTATACGAAGTAATCAAAGCAGTGAATTTGATGGTGAATTAGAGTCTTGTGTGAAACCAAGGGATATGCTCACAATTTTTCGGCTCCAAGAACACCACAACAAAATGGAGTAGCCGAAAGGAAAGAATAGAACTCTTCAAGAAATGAGTCGGTCAATGCTTAATGAATTTTCACTTCCAAAATATTTTTGGGCCGAAGCCGTAAGTACCGCATGTTATGTTATTAATCGTGCATACCTTCATCCTAAGTTGAATAAAACACCGTATGAGCTTTGGAAAGGAAGAACTCTAAATATTAGTTACTTCAAAATATTTGGGTGTAAGTGTTTTATTTTGAATACTAAGGATCAATGGATAAACTCGATCATAAGGCCGATGAAGGAATATTTATGGGGTACTCAACCAAGAGCAAAGCATATCGAGTTTACAATAAAACTAGCATGGTGGTTGAAGAATCTATTGATTTCAAATTCAATGAAGCCTCGGGTATTGAAAAGATACCCAATGATGAAAGTGATGAAGAAGACGATATTGAACCAATTGTTCCAAATGATGCTCAAAGTGATCAACCTTCCACATCAAATGATCAACCTTCAACTTCAAATGTTCCACAAGAAGACAAGGTGATAACTTGGATCTTCCCGTTGCTTTAGAATTCAAAGGAGATATCCAAAAGATCTCATAATTGGGGACCCTCTAGACAAAGTTATAAGGAAATTTGCCGAGAAATCTCTTATTTCTCAAAAAGAGCCAAAAAATGCAAAGGAAGCAATTGAAGATGGGGATTGGTTTTTAGAAATGCAAGAGAAGTTGAATCAATTCGAAAGGAATGGCGTTTGGGAATTGGTACCTTGTCCTCCATCACAAACTATAATTGGTACAAAATGGGTATTCCGAAATAAGCTTGACGACCAAGGAAACATCGTTCGAAACAAGGCAAGGTTAGTAGCTCAAGGAAATTATCAAGAAGAATGTATTGACTATGATGAAACATTTGCACCAGTAGAACATTTAGAAGCAATTCGAATTTTACGTGCCTATTTTTGTTTTAAAAGTTTCAAACTTTACCAAATGGATGTTAAATCCGCTTTTCTAAATGGTTTTATTCAAGAAGAAGTCTATATAAAACAACATCATGGGTTTGAAAAAATTTCTAGGTCAAATGATGTTTACAAACTTAAAAGCCTTATATGGTTTAAAACAATCACCCCGGGCATGGTATGATAGACTTAGCTCTTTTCTTTTACAAAATGGATTTACGAGAGGTAAAGTTGATACTACTCTTTTTATTTTTGAAAAGGGGCAAGATTGCTTATTAGTTCAAATTTATGTTGATGATATTATATTTGGTGCTAGTAATGAATCTCTTTGTAAGAAGTTTTCCAAGTTAATGAAGGTGTTTGAAATGAGTGTGATGGGGGAGCTCAATTTCTTTCTTGGACTCCAAATAAAACAATGCCAAGAAGGCATATATATATCACAATCAAAGTATACAAAAGAACTTCTAAAGAAGTTCGGAATTGAAGAAGGAAGAATCGTAACTACTCCAATGGCAACCAACGTCAAGCTCAACAAGGATGAAAAAGGCAAGTCGGTTGATGAATCAAAGTATCGAGGTATGATTGGTAGTTTACTTTACTTAACCACAAGTAGACCCAATATTCTTCATGTCGTATGCCTATGTGCTCGTTTTCAAAGCAACCCCAAAGAATCTCATATGAGTGCCATTAAAAGAATTTTTCGATATTTGAAAGGCAGTATTTCATATGGCTTGTTTTATCCAAAGATCGAAAATTTTTCTGTTAAAAAATATAGTGATTCGGACTATGCGGAAAATATTAATGATCGCAAAAGTACATCCAGATCATGCCAATTTTTAGGCGATTGCCTAGTATCTTGGTTTTCGAAAAAGCAAAATTGTGTATCCTTATCAACGGCCGAAGCCGAATACATTTCCATGGCCTTTTGTTGTACTCAACTCCTTTGGATGAAACAAACCTTAGCAGATTACAAATGTTCTTTTGAAAATATTCCTATTTTTGGTGATAACACGCCCGCTATAAATATTGCTCAAAATTCAGTTCATCATAACCGACAAAACATATTGAGGTTCGACATTATTTTCTAAGGGATTGCATTTCCAAACGAAAAATTGAGATGTGTTTCGTTCCGTCTCAAGATCTACTCGTCGATATTTTCACAAACCCTTTAACCGCTAAGTCTTTTGCGTCAATTCGAGCTCGTTTAGGCATAATGCATATCGAATAAGATCTATGATTGCACTTTGTGCATTTTAAAACTTAGGGGTGAAAATTGGATTTTTAACTCAAAATTTGGACAGAACCAGAAAAAAGATCACCATGGACCGGATGAAGAGGGGGGCCGGTCGACCTCTACCTGGACCCATCGGCCACCCCCCTCAATCGGTCGACCTTGCCTAAATTTTGGTTAAATTGGTCTCTGTCCCGGACTTCATCTATTTCTCTCATTTTTCACTTATTTCGCACCATTTTGCAAATTTCACACACAATTCACTCAAAATGATTTCTTTCTTGTAAATTCTATATTATTGGACTTATATTATGAGTATATCATCCATATTACTCAACTTCTCCATTTAATTGGTAAGTTTAATTCTTCTTTTAATCTCAATTGGGTTGAACCCTTGAGAAAGTGCTTTTACTTGGACTAACTGAAAAAGCCCAATTAATTTTGGGCCTCTCAATATAGAGCCCAGCCCGATCTTTTTATAGGGCCGAACCAAAATTGAAAGCTCAATTGTAAGTGATCCTGGTGTTGCTTGTAACACTCTTACCCTTGTAACACGTATTTTTATAGCATAAAACTGTAGTTCATAAGCAGCGGCACTGCATTGCACATGATATTAACATGTTAATCATGATTTGTAACCCTTTTTTTCAAGCAGGAGCATTCACTTAAAAAGATTTAACAACGTTTATTCACACATGTACACTTTTCTATATTACAGGGCATTAACGACGTGTCTTTTTATATACAGTTCAAAACAGGCTCCCTATATGAAATGCAAATGATGAGCTGAGGGACAAGGATTAGAATCCAATCGGCCGACCTTTGATCCATACCTTAAACTTATGTTACACTCCACGGATCAACTTTTATCTAGAACAACTAAAAATTTACAACATTGCATTTGGTGAGTTGCAAGCTCAGCAAGTATAATCCATTAACAAGTTATTTAACATCACACAAGCACATTATCACAATCATTTCACATCATTTGATCATATCATTCATAAACATATAAATGCACATGTTTGATCATATTCTTTTACTGTTATGGGCCAACTAATACCAAGAATAGATCATGATCACGAAGATGGTCATGGCACTCTGTAATTCTTATTTCACATAGAGTTCAGTGAACTCGGGTGGCCGTACGGTACTCTGTAATCCAGAATTTCTGGATATCTGTAATTATGTAACACATGATTCAAGGTCATTAGTGGCCATAACAGAATCCATTAATCTCTGATGAATGTGTTTTCTGTAATCACATATTTCATTTCCGTATCAATAACATCAGTAAAGATCGCATGTCTTATTTCCATATCAATAACATCAGTGGAGATCACATATCTCAATTCCATTTCAATGTCATCACATAAAGATCATATATCTCGATTTCATCACGATATCACCAAAGAGGATCATACAATTCACATTAGAGCGCAACAAACTTCTAATTACCATAGCCAAATAAGTAAGCAATTCATTCGAAAATATCATTATATAATCACACAAGTAAAATAACAAGCTAAAAGATTATACTCACACTGGTGATGTTATTCCGATGTTTTTCGCCTAGTCGGCCTGATCCGCTCCTTAATCGGAATTTTTATCTATTTTATATACCAAGAACGTATATCTAATTTCAATACAACAGATTTTACATTGATGACAACACGAATATGCAATCTATAACCTATGTACACAAGAAAATTAGAATTTTTATAATTCATAAACACAATTAAAAGTGTATCTCAGTTCCTTTTCATTGTTTTGTTATATTTTTAAATAGCTATATAGGATGTATTTACAAGTATAAATATTTCATATAATTTGACTTTATTATCTATTATTATCATAATTATCTTAATCTTCTCAACTAAGTTCGAAATTGCTCCTCTCGATTTCTATGAATCATTAGACAATTCAAAATTAGACAAATAGTTAAAAAAAATTATCAATTACATCTAAAGATTGCTGAAGTTAGCTAGATTCCCCGTACATATTATAAAACCAAACTTGTTAATGTCTTACAACAAATTTATTGTCAGTTCAAAGTAACAGAAAAAATCGGATATGATATCAATTACCTTTTTTATTCTTCGGTAAGCGTTTCTACTTCCTTTGCATGGCTAAATGGAGTGTGTTAACCAACTAAGAAATGCATCTCTATATCTACCATTTGTAGGACGGTGAGTTTATGCATAAAATATTCTATTTAAGGTATCAATTGATTTATCTTCTCCTGATAATGACGCGTGGTATATCGGAACACGCGAGTATTTAATATAACTTAGCAGCATGCGTGTATTAGGTAATTTATTAATTAATTAGATGTAAACCTTATCCTATTTGTGGCAATAGGAAATGGACTTTTATTAGGTGTGTTTTCAGCGACATATGTTTACTATTATAAAGTAATACACATAAGACTAATATATGTGTGTGTGTGTGTTAGACATTTTAGTTAGTATACATATATACACGTTAAATATATAATTTATGTATTAATATGTGCACGTGCTATATATTATATATAATTATAATTATATATAAAATATATGTTTTACATATTTTATTTCGTTCGGTTCATTGATACAACTGAAATTCATTACTCATATATATACATGTCATGTGTACTCTGCATGCTACATTACTACCTATTTATCTATATATGTATGTTTGGAATTTTATTTCGTTTTTTTTTCATTTTTTTAGAGTGATTATTATTATAAAATTATTATCAATTTCCTTGAACAATACTCAATATCTATTTCATGTAATATACTGATCTTTTAACTAATCTAAGCATTTATTATAGCTCACCTTAATAGACATGTCAATATCACTTTTTCACTATAAGTTTATCCCTATACCCAGTGATATTGAACACACAGATTTATAATTATGCTAAAATCTAAATTTCAGGAATGCACATACAATCTAATATGAGATGTCAAAATGTGTGTAATTATGCTTATGATTAATTAACCATGATAATTAAAATATAATGTTTCGGGTTATGACATTGCTTGATATACCAAAATTAGATCCAGACCAAATATTGAATTTTTTGATAAATGAAAATTAAACATCGAATCAGTTTTTTTGTTTCGATTTTGATCTAGAAATATGAGTTTATAAAAATAGTCATGGTCTTACGTTGGGGCATCAACAATCATATCACTCTCCCATGTATCCAAAACCTAATGTACAGTTAGCATTTCATGTTTTTGACTGAAAAACAATTAAATTTAAATGAAACTGATACAGTTGAAATCTGCAGCTCACTCCTAAGTAGAGCTGTCAAAAAAAGTCCGGCCCGATGGGTTGACCCGACTAGCCCGGTAATAAGTCGGGCTGGGCTGCAATTTTGCAAGCCCGAAAAGAGTCGGGCCTATTTGGCCCAGCCCATTAAGCCGGAAACACCAGCCCGGTCGGTCCAAAGGAAATCAAGTGTATTTTTAATACATAGGCTAGGTTGGGCTCCCAAAATAGTGACCCGAAGAAATTCCGACCCGACCCGATTTTCCTCGTTGGGCCAGCACTAGGACATGCCGGTCTAGACACTTTGACAGCTCTACTCCTAACTCCTAAGTATGTACTGGAGGGATTTCCAAAGTCATAAGAAGTCCATAAAGGTCCTGTGAAGACTTGAGAGAGTCCTCTGAGTAGTAAACTCCTAGCTTGGGAATAGACATGCAATACGAACATATAGTTAGAAGGGCCCTGCGGTGGTTCCAGGGAAGCCCCTCTGATGCGTAAGTTAGCGATGGGTCTGAATATAATCCAAAGTACATAGTAAAATTAGTAAGTAGTTGAGATTGATTACAAATGGATGAAGAGGGCTATTTAAACTCGAGTCTTTGGGCTTCATAGGCCTTGTTTAGTAGACTGGCCTCGTGAGTCATCCCTTTAATAACAAGGATAATTTCAAAAAACCCGACTTTTATAAAAATATTACGATTAACCACTTAAATTTAAGACAAAAAAATAAATATCACGATTGCATTTGGATTGACGGATTTGGATTTGGGAAGAGAATTTGGGGGGGGGAAGGATTTCAAATGATTCCATCTAAGATGTATTTGAAATCCTCCAAATGACTCCAAAAATAACTTCCAATGATTAGAAATTCATTGTAGAATGACTACATCCAAACAACCTCAATGGATTTGTTATTATGGATTGACTTAGCTCCAAATCCATCAATCCAAATGGAGCACAATTTTTTTTTTTTGTAATTTTCAAAAACTCGTGGATTTTTTTGTAATTATCCTAAACTTCGGGTTTTTTTTGTAACTATCCCTAATAACAATTATGAATTAACTCATTACCAACGATTTTGGGATAATAGTAATAAGGATGAAATTTAAGTAATTAAATAAATAAATAAGAATTGAAAGTGGAGTTTAACCCAGTCATAAACCCCCCCCCAATTTTTGGGCTACCGGGAAGATATGAGCAGTGGAGGAGTTAAGATCCTTGTAAGGAGTTAGTTCTCAGGAGACTTGGTTCTTTGGAGAGGATGAAGACTTCTTTTACTTCTCTTATCAATGGGAGGAGGAAGTAAAAGAAGTAGAGGAGTAAAAGAAGTCTTCTCCTTAATACTTAGTCTTCCGAAGACTTTTTCAAAATCTTTCTAACTCATTAGAAGGTAGACTTGTGATATGAGTACCATGTTCACCAACTTGACTGATCAGAGGACAGGTTGCTAAGGAGACTAAGCAACAATGAGGCCAGTCAAGGAGCTCCATAGCCAAGAGCCTCTAGAGTCGAGAGCCTCCAAATTCGAGTGTTCGATTTTTATGGTCAAAGGACTCGATCATCATTTTTTTTAAGAGATTGTGGTTGATTTAGCCCATTGGCTTTTGGTAATGTACCAACTCTTCTAACTCCTTTCCAAGGAAGTTAGTGGTTTATTATTGCTTCGTAAGCGAAGATCTCTCCCTTGTGCTTTTGTAGAACCTTTTATCGAGGGACGATCACTGGTCCCGATCTTTCACACTTAGTGATATGATCCCCTCTGACTTGAGGTGCAATATCAGTTCGAGGAGTTGAGAAAAACATGTTTAGGATATAGCTGGAGTATCAGACTCGAGAAGTCGTGAGAAGAAGTTGGGGACGGAGTAGCCAACTATGGAGAAACTTGCAAAGATTCCCGTGTTGGGTGCAATAACAGATTCAAGGAGTTTGCGAAGAACCTATGGTTGCAGTAGCAGTAAAGTGGAGAGTAGTTGTAAAAATATTGCTTGTCACTAAAGGGTAGCACTTGTGACATTATTCAGTGTATCGTGTATATTGACTGTTTAATAGATTTCTTTATGAATTTAGGAGAAGAGTGGACTAATAGAGGATTACGCCATATCTGACACTATTATAATTTTGTTGATACCTCTTAAATTATGCATCCCACAATGGAATTTTGAAATCAAATCTATAATTATATTATGAAATAATTAAAATAATGAATAGCCAAAAAGAAAAAACCCTATCAGCCAACAATACCTCCAGGTTATGAATGAAGGAAACTGGTACTTCCCAGTTCCCACTCGTATCATATCTCGAAGGACATGCCAATCTAATGTTCAAATACTCCAATGAAATTTTGAGTTAAGATGGCTCGCACTCTTCTTGATAAAGCATGAAATACACTAATCGATAATTCTTTTGAGCTAAGATGGCATTCATTTTTCTTGATTCGAAGCATATATGAATTCCATTAATTGATAACATTAATTACAAAGAACACCACCGAGATTTAGTCTAATTACAAAATTAACTCAACTATCTTTAAAATTACAAATATTCTCCTAACATAATGACATTTGTTTCTGTATTCCAAATTAAACATTTTGAAGGGAACATTCGTTAGGCAAATACAAATTTACAGAAGGAATTTATAATACCTCAAGAGGTATTTGTAATTTTAAAAGAGAAATAGTTTTTTTTTTATATTTTGAATAAACATCAAAAAAACAAAATTATTGTAACTTACCCCTAATTGATATAAGTAATAACAGCAATGCATATATAGTTGGAGTACATCATTTGCACATTTCTTTTTCAAAATCAAAGAGCCTATTTGATTGGAATTGAACAATTTGTAGAAACTGAATGATGAATTACCCCACACAAAAAAAAAAAAAGCCCAATTTGGTGTACATTGGCAGGAAAAACGGATACTGGAAAGTGGTCGGAAGGATGAAATTAACAAATTAAAGTTCCCTCACATTCTTATTTGGATAGCACCATAATAATACGTACCAGGATACATTCCTAAACCCTTCATCAGCCCTTAACACGAAATACATACCAAGAAACCACATATCAAACATGCATATTAGTCATATTTGAGAATCACTAAGATAGATTCTTGCAGATTCACAGCAAAGCGGGCACAGTAGTTGGCGCATTCTATGATATTATATGTAAAGTACAACAACCTCATGCATTAACTTTGGGTGCCCAGCCTGCGATAACGTATTCTTTTGCACCCTTTGTTTTCTCGAAAGACTCCCGAGAAAAGAGCAGCTGTCAAGTGGGGAAAAAAAAAGGTACAGCACATTAGCCAATTTCGGTTATATATATTTAACTAAGAATTCAAGATCTTGCACATTCAGGGGCACTTTTTGGGCAGATACATATATTCATGCATGAGAAACTTGAAGAATCGAAACATACAATTAGTATGGGATGATCTGATTCTTGCTACACTGTGGAATTTCTACGTGCAATATAATCAAAACATGTTCCATAACGGGACAACCATGGTTTAAAACTTTCTACATAACATTAGATCAGATCATGATTTTGAAGTGAGACTATAAAGCTTCAAACTCATGATCATTTTTTTTTTGAGATAAACAAACTCATGATCTTATAATGTCATTGAACAGATACGACCACTTTTAAACAGTTGACAACCTCAGAACAGTCAACTCTCTTGTAAGAATGACTAAAATTGACTTGTTAAGTTGCATAACAATTGCATGCTACACATCTATAAAAAGCTAACACCAATTCTCACAGTATGCGAAATTATCAAAAATGCAGATTTTCTAGTGCACTTTAAAATAAAGATTCAACATTAAAAAGAGGCACGCTTATGTTAACAAGGGAGTTCATAGGTGGAAGAACACGTAAACAAAATTGATGACATGGCGTTGAAAATCCAATAAGATAATGTCGATATTAGATGGACTCATTGGAATATGCACTGTTCATTGATGCTTACATTATATGGAAGAGGCAAATCCAACAATTGGTACAGGCCGAAGATTAACAATCAAAAGAGAAAAGTATAATTGGTACCTATCACAAATCTTCTATCAAATTATAAATGATAGTCATCGGATTCAGGATTTTCATATTCACTTCAAAGCTCGAGATAGAGCTCTCCCCAACAGAAAAGAAAAGATGCAGAATAGTAAAGATTCGAAATATAACAAATATAACATAAATTGAACAGGGGAAACACAAGTCTCATTGAAGATAACTATGCTGAGTTTGTGTTTTAACATTTGAGTC
This sequence comes from Rehmannia glutinosa, assembly GCA_016081115.2. NCBI lineage: Eukaryota > Viridiplantae > Streptophyta > Magnoliopsida > Lamiales > Orobanchaceae > Rehmannia > Rehmannia glutinosa. The sequence continues at coordinate 70,033,907 of CM071936.1, forward strand.
TGTTTTTCTAAATTCAGTGTACGGTATCTGTCAACTTTCATGAAGTACCCAAAAAACCCGTTGCTCATGATTAGGCACTTTATTTGAAGTCAATTTATAGTTTTAGAACGCTGATTGGAGATACAAGTTATTTACAGGATTAGCTTATGTTTTCAAAATTGTTCTCACTCTTTCTGTCTCTCTCGTTCTCTTATATATATATATATATATAAATATTTATGTATTTATAAATTTATATATAGTTATATAACCGCAAAAACTATTTCTAAAAACAAAATACATATTCTATGTATAGATATATAGTCCATACTCTTAATCATTCATTAGTCATGATTAACACCTAATTATTACATATGAACTATCTGTGATTTGATCCTTCAACCACGACCTACTTTACGAAATGATGTATAGAAAAATAAAATGCTGGACAGAGTAGAATGTAAACAAATCACGTAGTCGAAACAACAGCAATTATTGTTCAGGACCACAGATGAGCATGGGAGATTAAGTCTAATATCAATACTACATCACAAGAAGACGAGAAGATGAGAAGCCGAGAGGAAGGGGATAGAGAATAAAACATTAAGATACCTTCATGTAGTTGTGAACGTGAGTCAAGCTTTCGGGAATAGTCCAACCCTTAAAATGCCCGAGACACACATCAAGATGGTAAAGCTTTGGCGCCAAACTCAAATCAACAGCACAAATATTTTCTCCATTGACATATGGTCCCTGATCATATATACAGAAGAAAATTTTCATCAGCAAAGACAGATAATGCAAATTATTGAGAACTTGTTTTGTTCCCTAAAATTTTGTATTCAGTTCAATGTCTAGTATTCTAAACACAGAAATTCACACCTTAGCTTTAAGGTGCTCATCTAAGGCCTTCAATTCATTAAGCAAAACTTCTTCTGTACCGTCAGTGGGGTCTTTGCTCTTCAAGAACTTGACAAAAGAAGGGAACAATTTCGAGCCCCTGCAATAAAATGTCAAAGATAAGAAATTAGTAACATAATAAATACATACAGTAAAAACGCAGAAAGCCCTACATTCAATTTCAATAATGAATCCCATCCCAAACCAAAATAGTTGTGACAAATTAAACTAATATAGGAACGATGACAACTTAAAGTATAGTTGAGAAACACTAAGAATTTTCGGCATGTTTGTGATGTCAATTAAACAAGTCATCATCCATTTAGCAAAAAGATAATATATATATATATATAAGTCACTCTATTTTGCATACTAGAATAGCCTCAAGAGTCCTAATTTAGCAGGCAGTTAGAATAACTGAGTTCAGGTAAAAGTTAGGCAAATGAATTGAATAAATTTAGCATAACAAAGAACACAGAATGCTTTCTAAAAAAAAGAATCAAATAAATGAAGCAGCTAATCCGATAGGAGAAGAAGAAAGATTAACACAAGTAGCAGGACAAAAAAGATTAGAGCCAAACAATGATTCAATGATACTGAGAAATTAACACAATAAGATATAGACACGATGTACACATATATATAAAGCTATAGCGAATGGATTAATAACTTAAGCACACTAAAATATGTAACACAAGTGGTACAGCACAAACAAAAATTTAAAGGTGATCAATGCCTCCCAGCAGTGATTAGATTTTCAAGAAAATACTTGATAAAACTGAGAGAATTAGAAAACTGGACTGAGAAAAGACAAATCCAAAAATTAGTCATTTTTCATATTTGTGTAACTTTATCAGAAACTGCAAACAACTAAAAAGTGCCTCATGGTGCCCAAAGCATGCTGGACACACCGACTACCCAGTCTGAAGTTTAAATTTATTTTTTTATTATTTGTGAGAGACCAATTCAGATTAATGATTAATTTGTTCCCCCCCACCCCAAAAAAAAAAAAAAAAAAAAAAAACCATAGTCTCCCATAATTGAAGCTAACAACTTATATCTACTGCCATTCCCGTAGTCAAAAGAACAAACACACACATGTATATCTGAATAGACACTTTCTAGCTAGAAGTGGAATTGAAATCTCGGCAACAGAGAGGCAGTTGCTTTGTTGAAGACTTAGAAGAGTTTAAATTAAAAACCGTTTTGAAACAATTCTCAATGTCTAAGGGCTTATTTTATCCTAATATTCCGAAAGATAAAGCAATGTGACAACTGTTAGTACATCTACGCCTAAAATCATCAACTCAAACAATAAACACGAAATAATAAACTGACATAAATCACCAATCCAACATCATAATTTGATTCAATCAGCACGAGCTCCATCAAAATTTCAGAACATACAAGGAATATAGTAAAATAATAAATGAATATAAACATGAGAAGAAATGAACGAATGAATTCATACACAGATGAGACTTCGGAAGGAGGAGACAAAGAAGGGTCCGGATATTTCTCTTCAACAATACCAACAATCACATCAGAGTCAGCAATCCATTTGTCATCAAATTTTATCACCGGAACCTTCCCTTCTGGGTTCACTTCCAAAAACCTAAAATTCCCATCAGAAAAGGAAACAAACTCTCATAACAAGCGCAACAATAATAAAAAGGAAAAGACATCCAAAAACTACAACTGACGCTGAAATCAGTAGCAGTTAAGCATATACCATTGAGGCTTGTCGTCGGTGTTGATCAAATGCAGCTTATAAGGGACTTTCTTTTCTTCCAAAGTCATCAGCACCCTTTGGCAAAAGGGACCTGAGATAACAAAAAGAAATCATGAGAAAAAACTTAAAACACATGACGAATCGTACTAGGGTTTGCGTTCCTATTTGGTTTCCAGTAAACAGAGAATTATAAAAAATAAAAAGAGAAAATTACAATCGCCAAGAATGTCGGGGGCGCCTGTAGCAGCCTTAACGCAGAGCTCCACAGTCATGGTCGGATTGTGAGTGCTTGGTTTTTCGTGAATTTTCTTTTCGATGGATATTGAGAGTGAAAATTGGTACAGATACAACAAAACTACAATAGCAAGTGAAGATATCTAGGATCTTCTATGCATTTAAGTACGAGAATGTGATGCCGATGATTGTGCCTTCCGCATTTAATTCTGGGGCAAAAATGCATAAAGTTCCTAAATGTTTGCTTATGATTGCAAAACATTTTTGAATTTATAAATAAATAGTTTATTTCTCAAAGTTAAATATCTTAATAAAATTGTCCTCAATGTGATAAATTTTTATAGTTTTCAATATATATCTAGGAAAACACCCTTTTGTTACATGTGATTTGTGCTAATTTTATGAAATTTGAGATAATTTTTTAAAAAAGATTGTATTTTGGCTTGTAAAAAAACGAAGACTTTTAATTCTTAATTACTTTGTTACAGCCGTTTTCACATTAATGTTCCACAAATTAATTGTATATTTCAATGAATGGTTTTAAAATTTTTGAATTTTAAAAATCACTTAGTTAATTGTGCTAGTTTGATTAATAAAAGTATCCAATAAACATATCTTCCATTTTTATAGTTTACTTTTTTAGATTATATAGATAGATTATTTAGATTATACAGATATAAGTTTTGATTTTTGAATTATTATTTACCTTTTAAATTACAATAGTCTGTATAGATAGAATCTTTGATTTACAAAAAAAATAGATTGTGTAGATAGAATATTTGATTTATACATAGACATAATCATTTTTGTTATCTTTTAGATTATATGAAAATTATATATAATATAGGGTTGTTAGATGGATAAATATTAAGCTGCCATGTGGAATTGGGAGAAGAGAAATTGACACATATCAGAATGAGGTGATGATATTTGACATATTTGTTCTTTTCATTTAGTATATAGTGTTGATATTGAATTATCCAAATAGAATTTTAATTTTTTTTTTATAAAAGCTACTTTAAATTATAGTTTAAAGTATCCTAAGTATTTTAAATTTTAAAAATACATATAAATAGTATAAAAATACACAAGAAAATACAAAATATAAAAGTATTTTGATTATTTAATTCATAGTTTAAAGTATTCTAAATCATAAGAAAATAAGCTGGAGAAGAGAGCACTTGAAATCATATACTTCACATATTGAAAAGTTACAGCAAAGCTCAAAGGATGGCTTATTTATACTGCAGGAAGAAAAGGAAAACACAAAAATTTTTGTCAAACCGTCTAACGGGTCTGACCCGTTAGACGGATCTGACTCGCGACCCGAATCCGCAATCCAGTGGCATTCTTGTGATTTCCACCCACTAGTTGCATTTTTGTAACTTCCGCCCGGCTAGTAGCAGTTTTGTAATTTTCAACGTGGTTTTTCAATTTTCAGCGGGCATTTGATACATCAAACTCTTTAATATTTCACTGAACCGTCCATTATTTGCATGTGACTTCTTAATTCTCGACTTCTCAATTCTCGTCATCACATTTCATTGCAAAAACTCTCACGTAACTCTTTCGAATCGGAAGTTTTGGTGCATTGGTGCGTGAAGTTTCGAAGATCTTGTAGCATTTTCGTTCGAGTTTTTTTTAAGACCCGCCGATTTGCGGTTTTGAAGTTCGTGTTTGTTTCAAAACAACAGAGATCATTCGTGTTTAGTCAATAAGGTAATGTTTGCTTCATGCTAGGGTTTTTTAAGATTTCTGAACTTTGAAAACGGTAGTTTCGTCGAGTTTTAATGTCTAGGGTTTAAAGTTTTGTGGCGATTTGTTTGATATTTTCGAATTCGAAACCCTAGTTTCTGGTTTTTGGTAGGTTTTTTGTTATTTATGTTGTTTATGTGTTTTTGTTTACTTCAATGATATTGTTACTGAACATTTAAGTTATCCAAACATTTTATGTGTTTCCTAATCTTTTTTAAATGTATTAGTAGTTAGTTCTGTTAGGAATTTTATTGTTTAGATTTTGATGAATGCCATGTAAAACTTAGAATAGAAAGTTGGCTCCCCAATTCTTGTTGTAAATTGTATTGTAACAATTAGAGTCGCCAAGCCGAGTTAAGTCGCCTACGCCCAACATGCAAGAAGACAATCAAGGCTTGAAGGAAAACTCTGTTGAGAGACAATTTGAGTCTGACAAAGAAAGAAGAGCAGACAGAACTCGATGAAGAAGAAGCGGTGAGATGCGGTGAGTGGAACATCAGTCAAGTCAACTCAAGAGAAGCCAAGTCTCAAGTCAAGACGGAAGAGTCATCCATGATTGGAAGTCGACTCTAAGTCACCTGGGGAAAGCAAGGAAATGCGATCAAGTCGAGATAATCGTAAAAAACCGTTCTTGACGTAAATCAAGAGATTTACTTAAACAAGTAATATCTCCATACCACCTTTCTTGGAGTGCTCGATCCCGAAGCGTGCAAAAGGAATGAACCAATGGGAAGCACTACACCGTGTCGAACTCCGAAAAGGTGATAAAACAATTCATACGAGGAAATGGCAATTCCAAGCGCAAGCCAACGATCGCAAAGTGACTTTCAAAAATGAGCCTATCTCTTCAACGGGCAAATTTTTGAAAGTTCACTATAAAAGGCCGAGGAGTTTGTTTGAGAAGAAGGATGAATGACACACACGTGAGATATACAAGCTTATCAAAATCGAAACCTCAAGCTACATTTCAAGTACATCAATCCAACACTTACCCGTGAAGGAAAGAGAACTTCAATCAGTTGAAGAGGAAAATACTGAAAACAAGGGGTCTACATTCCGGAAGGATTGTAGAAAGGTTCAAGGTGAACCAAGTCTTAAGCTTTTGGAGGGCTTCGTGATCAAATCCAAAGTGCTTGAGCAAGTGAGTCAGTAGTAGCAAGCAAATTTGCCCTGTGAAGAAGCCGAGTCGCACGAGAAGCTTGGTGAGTGATCAAGGCGTCTCGGATCGAGTCCCAAAGGATCAAGTTTTGTTGTGATCAAGACTTGTATCCGGACTGTTACCACTTTGTAAACCGATCATTACCTAGTGGATTCCTCCGGGAGTTGGAGAAGAGAGGAGTAGAAGAATTACCCCATCTTCGAACCTCTATAAAAATTTTATTGTGTCATTTACATTTCAAAGATTTAAATTTCGCACTTTTAATCGCTTATATCTCTTGATAAATTTGCTATCCACTTGATAATTTATAAGTACTAAATCAAGTGTAAAATCTTGCTTAATCAAAACATAAGGGTGTTAAGTCTTCCAACAAAAAACAAAACCACGGTTGAGTCAAATTATAGCCAACATCCGAGTTACTCTATTAACTCATTTCAATTTGATGCATTGAGAGATTAACTCTTGAGTGACTAATTCGATTGTCCATCAAGGACACATTTGTGTAGAACTCAGAGATTTAAAAGGACTAAATCGAAAATTTGGTAAGGTTTATTCAACCCCCTTCTAAACCTTACACTTACACCCCTTGGGACCTACAAGTGGTATCAGAGCGGTTGGTTCATTGAACCCTCCGCACCGGTTAGTTCTTGAACTAGATCTCCAAACTTTTCAAAGTCCGCTTTAGTACTTAATCTTTCAAAACTCTTTTCTATCATTAAAAGTTATTATCATGGAAGCAAATCTAACACGCATTCCTATGTTCACTATTGAAGAATTTGATGATTGGAAAATTCGTATGCAGGCTCATCTATCAAAGATTACATGATGAGATGTGGATAGTGATAGAAGATGGGCCTCTCGCAAATATTAAAGGTGAACATAGGCATTATCGAAGAGTTGCGGTGAAGGGGAAGAAGATCGACGGACGGTCACCATGGTTGAAAAACCAAGAACCGAGTGGACAAATGATGATGAGAAAAAGATACAACCTGGACAATGTAGCCAAGGACATTCTTTACAAAACCTTGGACAAAGCCATGTTCAATAAAGTGAAATCTTGCAAAACGGCTAAGGAAATCTGGGACAAACTGACATTGATTTGTGAAGGCTCAGAGCAAATCAAAGAAAACAAACTATCGGTGGTGTGACAAAAATTTGAGAACTTTAAAATGATCTCGGAGAAAATGCGGATCAACTGGATGCTCGGTTTACGTAAATCACAAATGAGTGTCTACACTTGGAAAGGAATATACACGAAGGAAATGTGTATGAAGATCCTAAAAAGTCTTCCACTGAATGGGAAATGAAGGTCATGGCATTGAGACACTCCATGGACCTATCAAAGACATCCAATCATGAGTTATTCTCGGACCTCAAAGCCTACGAGTTTGGTGAGAAGGAAAGACCAGGAAGAGACAGATGTACCCAAAACAATTTGCTCTAATTGTTAAAGATGGGAAGAGAGCCGAGGTCAAAGAAGTCATTGACCCGGAAGAAATAGCCCCTGATGGTTAAAAGGTTCAACAAGTTCTTCAATAAGAACTACAAGAGAGGAAAGGGCGAATCTTCCGAGAAGACACTCGGCTCCCTCTAAATCAAGGGAAGACAGGCCAACCAAGAGAACAGATCATCAAAAAGTTGAATATCAAAGGGTCGACAACTCAAGAATGGAAAGAGTCGATCAAAAGTGAATATCTATGTTGGAACTGTAGACAACCAGTCACTATGCAATTGATTGCTCATATCCTGTAGTCAACAAGTACGGGGATGAAGAAGAAAGAAAGGTCTTCGAAGAGAAAGAAGACAGAAAAGAAAAGGGCAATGATGGCGCAGAGATGCCGAGACAACCAAGTCGGGAGGGACGGTGACTCGAGAGCGATGAAGCCGACTACTCAAGTGACTCGAACGAAGAAGCCTTGATCCGCTTGATGGCCAAAGAACAAGATCAAGAAGATGAGGTACAATCTAACTCAACAAGCTCGGACACTAGTGATAGTGACTATGACACACACACTTCATCACCTACAGATCTTTATGATTCATTAGGCAAAATGATGAAAGATTTTGAGCACATTAAAACCTCACACACACTATTGAATGAGGAAAACAAACCTACTCAAAAGTCAAAACTCAAAGTCGACTAAGGAGCCGAGTACTCTAAGTCAAATAGTGATGAGAATAAAAGTTTAAAAGGCTGAAAATGCTAAAATTAATAGAGAAATTGTGCTATAGAAAAGAGGGAGAATGACCTCAAGAATGTTATTGTCTCATTCACCAAGGCATCTAAATCATTGGATGATCTTATTATGAGTCAAAGAGAATGTGGAGACAAGACAAAGCTTAGGATTTAATTCCTCTATGCTATGTCAAACCTCAAGAATAATTTTGGAAAAAGGATCTTCAAGTCATGAAGAGTCCGAAAAATCCAAAACTATAAATGTTGCACACACATTCGCTCCAAAGCACAATAATAAGCAAAGCGGCCTTGGTTACAAAGGAAAAGGAAAATGACCCGAGTTGAGAGTCTTTGAAAGGGCGGTGAGAAGAGATTCAAACCGAGTCCTCGGCAAACTCCAAACAGAAAATACTCAGTAAAAGAAAAAGCGAGCTACCAAAAACCCTTAAAATCCATAAAAGAAATACATATAATGGGAATGGTAGAAAATATCCAAGCAAGTGATTGGAATAATGTGAACTATCAAAGATAGACTTATGGAATATAAGCCCAAATGGCAAAGGCCAGAACTCAACAAAGGCCATTCCAAAAGTATAAGAGCTTTCATCAAAGACACATATGCACCTAGGCACTACACTCAAAGACACCACAATTACCCAAGAAAGGCAATTGCTAAAACACATATGCAGCATACAGACAAAAGAGACAATTTGTATGAACCTAGACTCCCCAAGCAATTTGCCATGATTAATTATGATTATGGCAGCGATAGATGGCAACCTCTTAGAGTCAAATCATTTGGCTATAGGTTGGTTGGATCATCTTATAATTCTAACCCCTCGGGACCCGGACAAGCATGGGTACCTAAAACTTAATTTCCTTGATTGCGAGTTCAAAGAACGGTGAGTGCCAAGGAACCTGGTACATGGATAGTGGTCATTTCCGGACATATGACAGAAATAAGAGAAATCTGTCAAAATTCAAGGAAGTCAAAGGAGCAAAAGTCATATTTGGAGGAAATGAAGCTCAGGTGAAATAAAAGGCATTGGATCCATCAAGAGGAATGGATTAGAAATCACGAGATGTTGCATATGTTGAAGGACTAAACTTCAATCTACTAAGCATCACCAACTTTGTGACAAGGGCTACAATGTTGGATTCAACATGGGTATATGCCAAATCAAGGATATTGAATCAAATGAAGTTGTCTTTGCCGCAAGGATGTAGACGAGAAAAAATATGTATGTAGTGGATTGGTCAACCGCAACACCCAAAGACTGTCTCTACTAGCAAAGAGCACAAATTGAATCAAGTTGGTGTGGCACAAAAAGTCGAGTCACCTGAATTTCAAAACAATTAACAAGTCGGCAAGAAGTCATCTTGTGGAAGGACTTCGGACTCGATATACAAGAAGGAGAGTATATGTGATGCATGTCGAAGGGAAAACAAATCAAGTCGTCATTTAAAGAAAAGACATGCCCATCCTCAACAAGAATATTGCACCGCTTCATATGGATCTATTTGGCCCAAAGTGGAACCGGCCAAAGATAAGTGGAAAGAAATACACCTTGGTGGTAGTAGATGACTACTCAAGATATACATGGACAATTTTCATGTGTAAGAAGAAAGAAACTCTACAAAAACTACCACACGGTGATGAAGAGGATTCAAAACGAGAAGAGTCAAACCATTATCAAAATAAGATCAGACAGGAACCGAGTTTGTCAATGGAATAATAACTCGATTGTATTGAGAATGGTATTGGTCATGAACTATCACAGACAAGGACTCCACGTGAGAATGGAGTTGCGAAAGAAGAAATAGAACCCTCAAAGAAGCAAAGAAGGACCATGTTAGGTAGGCGGGGTTACAAAAAGATTTTTGGTCAAGCAATCAACACGACTTGCTACACCCAAAACAGGATGTATGATAAACAGACGGTGACAAAGACTCCTATGAAACTGGATCGGAAGAAAACCAAATGTTTCATATTTGAGAATATTTGGATGTAAATGCTTCATTCACAACAATGGCAAGGACAACCTAAAGGCCTTTGATGCTAAAGTCGATGAAGGTATCTTCTTAGGATACTCGGTGAAAGCAAAGCTCTGAGAATACTCAACAAAACAACTATGGTTACTGAAGAATCCATTCATGTAGTATTCGATGAGCCAAATGTAAATGGAGAAGACATTGAAAAGTAAACGATAAGTTGAATCATCCAACTATACGAAGAGTCCCTATGTCAAGTCAAGGAATTATCAATTGAGAAGAAGATGAGATAGTGAATCTCAAAAATCTGCTGGAAAATTTGCGGCTAAGTGATTACGAGAGAGTCGATAACAAAGAACACAACCGCAAGTCGATCAACCCAGTTAACTCACTCCAACCTCGATGTAAGATGGCCGAGAGACCATCCACGAGAACTTATCATTGGAAATATAAGAGAAGGTGTCAAGACAAGATCGAACTCAACAAGAAGCAATGTTCACATGCTTCATCTCGCAAATAGAGCCAAAAGATGTGTCACAAGCATTGGACGACACACATTGGATTCAAGCTATGCAAGAAGAGCTGAATCAGTTTGAGAGAAATAAAGTATGGGAATTAGTGCAAAGACCCATACATCAAAATGTCATTGGAACCAAATGGGTGTTCAGAAATAAAATGAACGAGGAAGGATCTGTGGTAAGAAACAAAGCAAGATTGGTAGCCAAAGGATATTGCCAAGAAGAAGGAATAGATTTTGATGAAACATTTGCTCCTGTAGCAAGATTGGAAGCTATAAGGATGTTTCTTGCCTATGCAGCTCACAAGAACTTCATTGTATATCAAATGGATGTAAAAAGTGCATTCCTAAATGGCTTATTGGAAGAAGAAGTGTATGTTGAACAACCTCCAGGATTTGAGCAGAAGACTCTTGGAGACAAGGTATACAAACTCAAGAAAGCCCTGCACGGATTGAAACAGCACCCAGAGCATGGTATGATACCTGTCACAATTCCGATCGAAAATGGATTCACAAAAGGAAAAGTAGATGAGAACACTTTTTTAATTCAAGACAAGAAGAGTATCTTTGCTTGTTCAAATATATGTGGATGACATCATTTTTGGATCCACTAACAAAGAGTGTGTGAAAAATTCTCAAACCTCATGCAAAGTAAATTTGAAATGAGCATGATGGGAGAGCCGACATTCTTCCTTGGACTTCAAGTGAAACAGTGAAGGATGGAACCTTCATAAGTCAAACAAAATACACCAGAGATTTAATGAAGAAATTTGGTATGGAGGAGAAGTCTTCAGTAAAAATACCAATGAACACATCACCAAAATGGACATGGATGCGGATGGCAAGCACTGTAGATCAAACAAGATCTGAGCACTTATTGGATCGCTGCTATCTCACAAAGAAGCGGAGCCGGACATCACCTTTCTTTGTAGGTGTATGTGCAAGATTTCAATCTGCTCCAAAAGAGAGCCATATGACAAAGCTAAGAGAATATTGAGATACTTGAAAGGAAGCCAAGAAGTAGGCCTATGGTATCCAAAGGAAGGTGGATTCAAGCTAATTGGCTATTTGATTCTCGACTATTTGCCGATGCAGAGTGGGACAGAAGAGCACTTCAGGCACATGTCAAATGCTAGGAAACAGACTAATTTCTGGTTTAGCAAGAAGCAAAACTCAATAGCCACCCTCAAACGGTGGGCAGAATACATAGTCTGGCAGGCATTGTTGTGCCCAAATCCTATGGATGAGACAAAGGTGAGAGACTATGAAGTTGAAGAAAAAAATTCCAATCATGTGTGATAACACAAGTGCCATTGCAATCACTCAAAATCTGTGTTGCACTCAAGAACAAAACATATTGATGTCGGATATCATTTCATAAGAGATCATGTTGAAAAGAAGGACATTATCTTGGAATATATCTCAACCGACAAACAACTAGCCGACATCTTCACAAAACCATTATGTGAGTCAAGATTTGAAGAACTCAAACATGAGTTGGGGTTAATTGAGTGGTGACATTGATTTAATCAAAGAAGAGAATTAGAAGAAAAGGAGTGAAAAAGAGTCGAAAACAAAAATCATTTCAAGAATCATGTCAGACGTAAAAACTACACCAAGTCGGTGATATTTGAGTCACTAAGAGAATGCGAGAGTAGAGTTAAATCGCCTAAGAGATAATTTGAATAACCTATGAGCTAAGTGACAAAAACGCCATCGTTTTGACTAAGCGGGAATGTTTTAAGGAACACGTCAAAGATATTGATGATGTGTACGGACATAAAGTCGCACACTAAGCTTATGATTGGATATAAATCTTTGCCGCATTAAATACGAGACGTGAAATGCTCAATAGGCGTGCGAAATCCAAGCCGTTGATTTCGATCACGATTCAAAAAAAAAAACCGCCCGCACGTCGCCCTTTCATAAACCATATTTAAACCTTTTTCATCCGTTTCTCTCTCACACTTCTAAAAACTGTTCAATCTCTTTCTCTCAAAAGGCAAAGGCAAAATACTCTCGAAACCCTATCAACCTTCAAATCAATTTCGAATTTTTCTTGATATAATCCCGAGAAATGGCACCAACCTATGACTTTACCAAGCTAGGAAAGCAAATCCACACCGGTTCGGCGGTGGATTTCGACGGAATGGTAAAGCAGGGTCCGACAACACCCTGGTGAAGAAAATCGCCTGAGAAGTCGGGAAACGACCGGACTAAAACCGTTTTCTAACGGAATATCCTATGACCTATGTGGAGGAGGTCGCACAATTCTACGTGAATGCCGAGATTCACGATGAGGGAATCAAGTCATCTGTTCACGGGAAGCGGTGACTATCACGCCAAGGATTTGGTGAATATTGCTCACTACCAAAGCAGAAGGAGCAACCGAGATTAAGGAAGCTGATGTCAACTTGGGACGCGATGGAAAGAGATAGCCAAGTCCGACTTTTTGCCGATAAAATTATATACACAAAGCAAACAAGAGAAGCACAAGGAGGATTATCACAAATTGTTGGACATAGTTGCCAAATGTATCGACATCAAATTTGGCACTTTGACCAAATCAAAGGCAAAGCGATTGTGATGGCCGCAATCATCGAGGAAAAGAAGATAAAATGGGCTGAGTTTATCTACAGCAGACTCGCGAACGTGGGGAACAAGTCCTTCAAAGAAGATGGGTCATTTGGAGGATCCTAGGATATGGCCACGGTGATTGGCGGCTATTGGAGGTGAAAGGAGTACCTCTTAGACATGGGAAGGCTTTCCATGTTAACAAGAGGATGTTGAGCTAACCTCTCCGGTGCTCGGAAGCGAGCTTACGCCAAGAGAGCCGACACGATGTGGGAATCATCGGTGACCTCAAGACACATTTGCTTCCTCTCCACCAAGAAGAAAGTCGCCCCTACAGTGCTAAGAAGATCACGCCCCTGACAAAGAAAGAAAACCAAACATGCTCTCGCCCTGCAGAGAGTCACCGCCCCAAAGCCGTGTCACACCGCCCCCGGCCGTGTCCGCCCCTGCAGTTAGCGGTCGAGAAGGACTCCCAAATACCTTCTCCGATCGTCAAAAGGAGGAGAAGCCCGACAAGCCTAGACGGCCGGCTCCTCGAAACAAACACAAGCACGCCCCCCGCCCAAGACTCAGAGGACACCGCCACTGTAAATTCCCCGGTACAAACCAGAGACGAAGAAGACTTGTCAAGCGGTCGACAGAGAAACCGGCTAAGTCGATTACTCGGCTAGCACATATACCGGAGACTATCGGGAAGTAGAGTCTCGGATGTAGTTGATGAACAGCCCAAGTCTCTTTCAAGGCGATCGCAGAGGCAACCGAAGACACACAGTAGCTCATCGGTGAAGCACAAGAAGAACCAGCCCAAGCGAGATAGTGATGTAATGATCCTCTCTCCACCTTACCCGGACATCCAAAATCGTCTGCGTGAGTGGAGAAAATGGAAGCCGAGCAAGTCGGAACAGTTCAACGGCCTGAATTCATAGAAGAAGAAGAGGAATCGCTAAATTTCCTTGGATTAACTCATGTGCTCGGCTACGGATGAAGACAATCGCATAGACATTCTCGCAGATATACAAGGACAAGGAGAGAGAAAAGCAAGCTGAAAAAGCCGAAGCACGAGAGAAGGCAAGCATCGCCTCTATCTCGGCACCCGTAACACACACATCCTCTCCTTGATGTCTTCTCCGAAAGTGACGAGGAACAGGAGAATGTCACGCCACGAAGAGTTGCAAATGCAGCAAGCATTGCATGAATCAAGAATCCTTCACGAGCAAAGACCGATGGAGGGACAGGGAGTCCTCCGAACACACCGAAATCGATCCAATGGGAGTGGTTCAAAGAAATAGCCACCGATGTTCTTTGCTACCACTTCCCCACTCACTCAAGAAGGCAATAAGGGGAATGGCGATGAAACCGGGACAATGGGGACCCCAATCGAGCCAACCCCTATTGAAGGTGTGCTACCACCGCCCCAACGGTGAACCATCAATTGAAACAGGGAGTTTGGACACGAGTGACCCCACTCCAAGTCACTCGGTGGTGCGCCCGGGGGGAAACTCCCCTCCACCGGCAAGGTCGGAGGATGCTGCGCAGATGACTCGACAAAGAAGCAAGGAGGCGAAGAAGAGAAATTCCAATCACAAGAAGAAGAAAGCAAGTTGCCATCAACGAAGCTCAGGCGATTGAGACTGTCTCGGTGAAAGGCTAATGACGCCGCTGATGAAATCGAGGCGAGGAAGGAACAGACTACGGGAGTTAACACTGGCGATGAAAGTGCAATCCATGGGGTTGAGACTCCAATGGATGCCATCGTAGAAGACCCTAAGACACCGACATGCCGAAAGGGAGGACCAAGCCTCGCAGCAGAGAGCTATTTGGAGGAAATGAAGGCCACGGGAGGTTGAGACTTCCGGGGTAAAAAGGTCAAGTAGAGAACATCCCTCCCGCAATCATCGACCCATCCGAGAAGGAGATCGGCGCACTTCATGATTCCCAGGACAACCCCGATGTCACTTTTTCCGGGATCAAGGCGAAGAAGAAGTTGAGTCAACCCCATGACAAATCCAAAAGACTCAGTGCGGATGTTCCAGGCACGAGCAAGTCGATCCCAAGACTACTCGTCAAACTTTTAACTTTGATGATGAGCCACCACTAGAAATCTCATCATCGTCCGATGACGCTTGATAAGGCCGAGAACAAGTCTCTTGAAATGGAAAAATCAGTGAGACCAACGGCTGTTAAGACAGTGAGGCTCGCCAGTTTCGGGTCTACTTCACAACCAAACCCCAGTGAACCAGAGACCACCGCTCCGGCTCCTCAAGCGCAGCAGGATCGATTCCCAAAAGAACTTCACGCGCACCGCTCATCATCGAACAGATCCCCGGTCGGCGGTGATGAATCTTTTGTGGAATCTTTCCCTTTCTCACTTTGGAGATACGAGAACTCCACGAAGAGTCGAAAATGAACAAGCACGCTATCACAAACCACCTCCTGTTCTCCCACAGACACCATTGTTCGGTGATTATGACTTCGATCTTTGTATGGCCATCACCGCAAGAAGAATTGAAGTTCGAGAAGTGTTCAAGGCACTCTTTCTTTGAAGTTGAACGGATGGAGAGGCATCAAGCCTCTTTGGACATGCGCCCTGGACAACAGAGATGCCACCCTTACGGTGACTTAAGAGGCATAACAGTTCGAATAAGGGAATGGTGGCAATAGCAAAGAAACAATGCGTGTGGAACAGTGAGATACTTCGGACAATTGTTCAACAAGTTGGTGTGGAGAGTGAAAATGCCGATGCGAAATCGAAGTCGAGGAACACATTGAGCATATGCATGAAGCTCACACCGCCGAGATCAAGTCGCTGCGTGAGCGAAATGCAAATGATATACAACGTTTGGAAGAACACATGATAAGAAAATTCAGCCTTCTCACGGCCGAGATGAAGCCGATTTCGGCAGAATCCAACGCTACTCGCTTCGTTCAATTCCGTCGCATACAACGCAGCAGACTTGAAGCAGTAATTCAACCATCGAAGACTCGACTTCATGCTTGCCAAGTTTCTGGGGTTCCTCTATCCTTTGATGATGCCAAAAAGGGGAAGAGGAATACCTTAAAGCAAACAAAATCAAGAAAAGAAAGGAGAATTTGAGAAGGGAAAATCGGTGAGGAAGTCCTAAAACAGAAGAAAGGAAAACTTGTTGGGGAAGGATCAGCAGATGTAACATTGATGATTGCACAAACCCCCAACAAGGTCCTCATCCACACGGTGACATTATGAGCGACAAACTCCGTGACTCTCGCCACTCCAACACTTTGTATCTATGGCCGAGAAGAGAAAAGCAATTGAAGCGAGGGATGAAGGAAGTGGAAGGAAGAATGGATGCCAGGGTGATGAACATCTTGAAAGAACATGGAGGCATTCCGGTTGACAGAGACACGTATGCCATTTGGATGTCGGGGACAGAGCAAGATCGAGTTGACGAATTCAAAACGCTCGAATCAAGGATATTTTGCAAATATGTCCATGGCTCAAGCTTGGGACTCAGATCGGGAAAAGGGTCTCACATTATGTGAAGAAGCCGACAGACAATGAGACTCCGGCGATCCTCTCTCTGGTCACTCGCTAGTCAATCACCAGGAAGAAGAAGACCCCAATCAAAGATACGCCCAGGTAGAGGAAAAGCGGCTGATGGAGGAAGAAGCTTCGGAGACCAGGCCCCGCCCAAGAATATTGAATACGTAGATCCGGGAAAGAAAGGAGGGATCTTGGGGCCGGGCTTGACCAAGTGGCGAATTTGCGAGTGGCTAAAACTAACGCCGAGTATGCAAAGAGAATAGAAGAAGAAAACAAAAGACAAACTCGGCTATGGCGGGAGAGGGAGAGACAAGAAAGAACAAGGAAAGATGAAGCCGCCAGGAAGGCATATGAGAAAAAAAAGAAGGCAAATTGACGGCGAAGAAGATCTTGAACAAGATGAAAAAAGGAGACAGCGAAGGAGATGAAGTGTTCTTTGTCCAACCCTTCGTGTATTTTATATGTAAATACATACAATGTAAGTCTTACGTAATAAAGTTATAATTTTTCTATTTTTTGTGAAGACAATTATATATTCCGATACACCTTGTAATCATTGTGTTAAGTACAAGAATGATATGATCAATAAAAAGATTGATTCTCGTGCATACATTCTATGTCAATACACTATCTCGTATGTATCTTTGTTATTTGCATCTTTGTATGATTTAAGTTTTGGCATCATCAAAAAGGGGGAAATTGTTAGGAATTTTATTGTTTAGATTTTGATGAATGCCATGTAAAACTTAGAATATAAAGTTGGCTCCCCAATTCTTGTTGTAAATTGTATTGTAACAATTAGAGCCGCCAAGCCGAGTTAAGTCGCCTACGCCCAACATGCAAGAAGACAATCAAGGCTTGAAGGAAAACTCTGAGAGACAATTTGAGTCTGACAAAGAAAGAAGAGCAGACAGAACTCGATCAAGAAGCGGTGAGATGCGGTGAGTGGAACATCATCAAGTCAACTCAAGAGAAGCCAAGTCTCAAGTCAAGTGACGGAAGAGTCATCCAATGATTGGAAGTCGACTCTAAGTCACCTGGGAAAGCAAGGAAATGCGGTCAAGTCGAGATAATCAAAAAGAACCGTTGTACGTAAATCAAGAGATTTACTTAAACAAGTAATATCTCCATACCACCTTTCTTGGAGTGCTCAGTCGAAGCGTGCAAAAGGAATGAACCAATGGGAAGCACTACACCGTGTCGAACTCAAAAGGTGATAAAACAATTCATACGAGGAAATGGCAATTCCAAGAAGCGCAAGCCAACGATCGCAAAGTGACTTTCAAAAATGAGCCTATCTCTTCAACGGGCAAATTTTTGAAAGTTCACTATAAAAGGCCGAGGAGTTTGTTTGAGAAGAAGGATGAATGACACACACGTGAGATATACAAGCTTATCAAAATCGAAACCTCAAGCCTACATTTGAAGTACATCAATCCAACACTTACCCGTGAAGGAAAGAGAACTTCAATCGAGTTGAAGAGGAAAATATCGAAAACAAGGGGTCTACATTCCAGGAAGGATTGTAGAATCTTTGATTTACAAAAAAAATAGATTGTGTAGATAGAATATTTGATTTATACATAGACATAATCATTTTTGTTATCTTTTAGATTATATGAAAATTATATATAATATAGGGTTGTCAGATGGATAAATATTAAGCTGCCATGTGGAATTGGGAGAAGAGAAATTGACACATATCAGAATGAGGTGATGATATTTGACATATTTGTTCTTTTCATTTAGTATATAGTGTTGATATTGAATTATCCAAATAGAATTTTAATTTTTTTTATAAAAGCTACTTTAAATTATAGTTTAAAGTATCCTAAGTATTTTAAATTTTAAAAATACATATAAATAGTATAAAAATACACAAGAAAATACAAAATATAAAAGTATTTTGATTATTTAATTCATAGTTTAAAGTATTCTAAATCATAAGAAAATAAGCTGGAGAAGAGAGCACTTGAAATCATATACTTCACATATTGAAAAGTTACAGCAAAGCTCAAAGGATGGCTTATTTATACTGCAGGAAGAAAAGGAAAACACAAAAATTTCTGTCAAACCGTCTAACGGGTCTGACCCGTTAGACGGATCTGACTCGCGACCCGAATCCGCAATCCAGTGGCATTCTTGTGATTTCCACCCACTAGTTGCATTTTTGTAACTTCCGCCCGGCTAGTAGCAGTTTTGTAATTTTCAACGTGGTTTTTCAATTTTCAGCGGGCATTTGATACATCAAACTCTTTAATATTTCACTGAACCGTCCATTATTTGCATGTGACTTCTTAATTCTCGACTTCTCAATTCTCAGTCATCACATTTCATTGCAAAAAACTCTACACAGAACTCTTTCGAATCGGAAGTTTTGGTGCATTGGTGCGTGAAGTTTCGAAGATCTTGTAGCATTTTCGTTCGAGTTTTTTTGAAGACCACAGTTCCTTTGCGGTTTTGAAGTTCGTGTTTGTTTCAAAACAACAGAGATCATTCGTGTTTAGTCAATAAGGTAATGTTTGCTTCATGCTAGGGTTTTTTAAGATTTCTGAACTTTGAAAACGGTAGTTTCGTCGAGTTTTAATGTCTAGGGTTTAAAGTTTTGTGGCGATTTGTTTGATATTTTCGAATTCGAAACCCTAGTTTCTGGTTTTTGGTAGGTTTTTTGTTATTTATGTTGTTTATGTGTTTTTGTTTACTTCAATGATATTGTTACTGAACATTTAAGTTATCCAAACATTTTATGTGTTTCCTAATCTTTTTTAAATGTATTAGTAGTTAGTTCATTAGGAATTTTATTGTTTAGATTTTGATGAATGCCATGTAAAACTTAGAATAGAAAGTTGGCTCCCCAATTCTTGTTGTAAATTGTATTGTAACAATTAGAGGCCAAGCCGAGTTAAGTCACCACGCCCAACATGCAAGAAGACAATCGAAGGCTTGAAGGAAAACTTCTGAGAGATTTGAGTACAAAGAAAGAAAAAAGACAGGAACTCGATGAAGAAGCGGTGAGATGCGGTGAGTGGAACATCGATCAAGTCAACTCAGAGAAGCCAAGTCTCAAGTCAAGTGACGGAAGAGTCATCCATGATTGGAAGTCGACTCTAAGTCACCTGGGGAAAGCAAGGAAATGCATCAAGTCGAGATAATCGTAAAAGAACCGTTTGCACGTAAATCAAGAGATTTACTTAAACAAGTAATATCTCCATACCACCTTTCTTGGAGTGCTCGGTCCGAGAAGCGTGCAAAAGGAATGAACCAATGGGAAGCACTACACCGTGTCGAACTCGAAAAGGTGATAAAACAATTCATACGAGGAAATGGCAATTCCAAGAAGCGCAAGCCAACGATCGCAAAGTGACTTTCAAAAATGAGCCTATCTCTTCAACGGGCAAATTTTTGAAAGTTCACTATAAAAGGCCGAGGAGTTTGTTTGAGAAGAAGGATGAATGACACACACGTGAGATATACAAGCTTATCAAAAATCGAAACCTCAAGCCTACATTTCAAGTACATCAATCCAACACTTACCCGTGAAGGAAAGAGAACTTCAATCAGTTGAAGAGGAAAATATGAAAACAAGGGGTCTACATTCCGGGAAGGATTGTAGAAAGGTTCAAGGTCAACCAAGTCTTAAGCTTTTGGAGGGCTTCGTGATCAAATCCAAAGTGCTTGAGCAAGTGAGTCTGTAGTAGCAAGGCAAGCCTGCCTGTGAAGAAGCCGAGTCGCACGAGAAGCCACTTGGTGAGTGATCAAGGCGTCTCGGATCGAGTCCCAAAGGATCAAGTTTGTTGTGATCAAGACTTGTATCCGGACTGTTACCACTTTGTAAACCGATCATTACCTAGTGGATTCCTCCAGGAGTTGGAGAAGAGAGGAGTAGAAGAATTACCCCATCTTCGAACCTCTATAAAAATTTTATTGTGTCATTTACATTTCAAAGCATTTAAATTCTCGCACTTTTAATCGCTTATATCTCACGATAAATTTGCTATCCACTTGATAATTTATAAGTACTAAATCAAGCTGTAAAATCTTGCTTAATCAAAACATAAGGGTGTTAAGTCTTCCAATGAAAACAAAACCACAAGTTGAGTCAAATTATAGCCAACAATTTGAGTTACTCTATTAATGTACTCAATTTGAGTCTCTTGAGAGATTAACTCTCTTGAGTGACTAATTCGATTGTCCATCAAGGACACAATTTGTGTAGAACTCAGAGATTTAAAAGGACTAAATCGAAAATTTGGTAAGGTTTATTCAACCCCCCTTCTAAACCTTACACTTACACCCCTGGGACCTACAAGTTCATATAGTATTAGTTGTTATCATGTAAAGTATTAGCAATGATGTCTTTGTTTTTAGTCCAGTTTTTTATTTTGTTGTTTTTTGTATTTTGTATTACTTGTTACTCTCAATTAGATTAGTTGTTACACTGAAAAGTATTAGTCCAAAACCATAGGTCCTGCTCTTGTAGATGTTTTTGTGCTGTTGTTTTGTTGTTTCTTTTAAATGTATTAGTAGTTAGTTTGAATACTATTAGTGTATATTATGTAAAGTGTTAGTAATTATTAGTCCAAAACCATAAGTATTACTTGTTTCTCTGTTTTTATGTTGGTGGTGTTTGGCATTTTGTATTACCACTTACTCTGAATAGTATTAGTTGTTACACTGAAAAGTATTAGTCTGAAGAGTTCTAGTTTTTACCCTGTAAATTATTAGTTATTGATTTCTGTGGTGTTTATATTTTTGGTGTGTGCAGTAACAAAATGGTACGTACTAAGAACCCGACAAAGAGATCAAAAAAGGATGAAAATGATTATATCCCCCCATTGGCTTTGGTTCCATACGAGGACCGATCCTCAAGTGAGGAATATATTCCACCAAAGAAGCAGCAGCAAGAGAAAAATGTTGTAGTGAAAAAAAAAAAAAAAAGTGTACTACACTCTTTTAACAGTTTTTAGTGTCTGCAATGTAAAGTATAAGCAGTAACTTTTTTTTTTATATTTTTGCAATGATTTTGTCACACAATGTAGACCACGTGGTCTGTGTGAAGTGGTATCCAAGTTTACTGTTGCTCAAAAGAGAGATGTTGAAGCCATTGGTTTCAGAGGGCTATTGAAGATGGCTAGGGTGAATGCAATCCCCACAAAAATGCTGAGGTGGTTAATTAGCAACTTCAATGGTACAAGCCAGCTTCTTAGGATTGATCAAAATAGGAGTTTTGTGGAGATGGCGGAGGATATTTGTGACTGTTTCCTTCTGCCAAGGAATGAAGGTTGTGACGTTTTAAGAAATAATGAGAGTTTAGCTCTAATGGAACGCTAGGTACAAGTTTAAGGGAGAAGTTAGTTTGAAGTCTTTTAGGTCTGTTATGGAGAGTATGGTGGACGGCGGTGATGATTTTAAACGTTTTTTGTTTTATTTTCATTGTCTTCATTCTTAACACCAAGTGCCAACAGGAACGTGGACTTTGGTGTTTTACGTTCAGTTGTTGAGGTGGAAAAAATAAACCAGTTGGATTGGTGCACACATGTTCTGAATAGGCTGTGTGTTGCCGTGAACAAGTATAAATCAGGGAATGTTAAGAATGTCAGCGGCTGCGTTTTGGTTCTGCAGATCTTGTGTTTTCATCGGTTGAAATGGCAAGATCGTGCGGAACCCACAACCCTACCATTGATACATCATTGGAATACCGAGAGAATCAAGAACAGGGTTGCGGAAGAAATTGCAGCCGGGGAATTTGGACATGGAGAGTTTCTGACAGACACATATCCCGTGTCTCATAGGAAAGGGCAGAGTGCGAAGAAAACTCATGGCGAGGGAAATATTGGTGAGGAAGAAGAGCGAGTAAAAGATGGGCAGGACGGGAAGAAAGGTGAGACAGATGAGAGAAAGAAACATGAGAAGGATGATGACAGCGAGGACTGTGAGTTGATCGAATTGATCAAGTACAAGCTTCCAAAGGGAGAGATGGTGGATTAGGAGATCCACAAATTGGCGAAGGATGTAAGATAAATGTTGTTATATGTATTATTATTTACTGCAAAAGTATTAGTAGTTTTCTAATGATTTCTGCTGTTTTGTTTTGCAGGAAATGAGTGAGTTATTCATGTTGTTGAGGAGGGACATGAATGTTATATTTCATGCGCACATGAAAAGGTCCAGGAAGCTGCAGGCACAATTCACTGAAAAAGAAACTTCATTGTCTCCAGCTGCTGAGTTGTCTGAGACTCAACAGTTTTTTTCAAGTGCAAAGCTACATGAATATGTTGATGAGGTTGTCAGCAAATTTGAAAGAATGAAGAGATTCATTGACCCTTCCATGCCCCACTTTGAGATTCTGACCCCGGAAGAGGGTGTTACACCTGGGGTGAATAAAGATGCCCCTGCTGCGCATGATGATGTAATACTTGAGGAGAAGGAAGAGGTGGAGGATGATAAGGAAGAGGTGGAGGATGATGAGGATGACAAGGAAGATTTGGAGGATGACAAGGAAGATTTGGAGGATGAAAAGAAAGAAATTCATGTGAATCAAGATGCCATTGATGATTGTGTTGCATCCCTTGAGAAAGATGATGAAGAGGAGAATAATGAGAAGGATTTAGTAGCAATTGCTGAATCAGGTATTAGTTGTTGCACTGTAATGTATTAGTTTTTACATTATAATGTATTAGTTGTTATTCTATTAGGTATTAGTTGTTGCACTGTAATGTATTAGTTTTTATACTGTTAGGTATTAGTTGTTGCACTGTAATGTATTAGCTATTACACTATAATGTATTAGTTGTTATATTGTTAGGTATTAGTTGTTGCACTGTAATGTATTAGTTGTTGCAATGTAATGTATTAGTTGTTACACTATAATGTATTAGTTGTGATACTGGAAGGTATTAGTTAGTTGATACTAATAGTTTACCATTTTTTTGTGGAAACAACTGAACGGTGGCCCATCCGTGAGAAGAAAGCTTTCAGGTGTTCATTCATGAAAAAAGACAACAAGAATTTTACTGGTGTTGTGTTGTCAAGGAAGCAAAAGGATGTGGCTGACTACTGTTTCTTCAATCACAAAAGAAAGAAAGAGTAAGTAATGTTTCAACTGCCAGTTTTGATATGTTATTTGAATAATATTTTATTCATTATTAACTGATGTAAGTTATTTTTTTCAGTCGAGATGAACCAATTTTTGCACATGGTGGTGTTTCTTACGTGTCGCTGGTTGATATGCACACGTTAAATGATGGAAGTTTGATCCACATCAGTATAATTGATGCATGGGCATTGCTCCTTAATAGAAGAACTGTGGATGCAAAGAGGAGGAAATGCTTTTATTTCTATGCTCAGCATTCTGTAAGCAAACAATGTTGTTTTTTTGTTTTTGATGTATTGTCATGCTCTACATTAAGTAATGGTATGTTTAATATTGTGTTTTATTTTCAACAGTTATACATAGGAAACATTGTTGAAGAAATCCCTGGTAGAGATTGGGGAAAAAAATTGAGAGATTGTCGGGTTTACTGGATGAGAGCAGTAAGTGTGATGGACTTGAGTGAGTTTGGCTTGGTAAGAAATCATTTTTATTTCTATGTATTAGCTATTATATTGTAAAGTATTAGTTGTTACACTGCAATGTATTAGTTGTTACACTGCAACATATTAGCTATTATATTGTAAAGTATTAGTTGTTATACTGGAAGGTATTAGTTGTTACACTTAAATGTATTAGCTAATATTCATTTTTTCTTTTGTTGAAACTGAAGATTTTTTTCCCAATTTGCTTCAAAGACCATTTTGTGGATGTTGTCATCAATTTTATTGCTGGCCAGGTCCAATATCTGGACAATTTGGTCCACCACGAGGCTGCTGTGGAAAAGTACAAGAAGCTTGGGACTGTTGTGGTAAACTAATTTTTCTTATGATTTTTTCACTTGATCCAGCAAAATAATTAGTTAATATTCTTATGTTTTTTTTTACTTGATCCATCAAAATAATTTTTCTGTACTGGCGAAAGAACTAAGTCATCCACGAGCCCAGGAGGTTGAGCGTTTTCCTAGGGAAAATATTTCTTTCAGCTGGCAAGGCCTCGCAAACAACGTGGATTGTGGTGTATTTTTAATGCACCACGTGAAAAATTTTATTGGGCAAGTCTACTCAAAGCCAGATTTGAAACTGGTATGATTCTTGCTGAAACAAATATTGCTTATATTGATCCTTTCCTATATGATTTTTTTTCATGACTTTCTTTTTTGTGTTTTTTTTGTAGCGCAATGTACGGTGTGCTTTAACGGCATCATTCTGTTCTAGAATTCTGTTGAACCCGTTGAATGAGAAACGAGTTCAACTTGAGAAAGATGTTCTTGAATTTGTGAGAGCGCTGAAGTAGCTTGAAAAATTATTATCAAGTAAGATTTTATTGAACCTAGAGTCAATTTTATTAGTTTCACAGTGATATGTTTTGTTGACATAATGTGTTTACAATGTAATGGTTCTGAAGATTGTTGGGTGTTTGTGTTTTAGAGGATGGTTGGTACAGGGGATTACTTTCTGGCTGGATTTTTGAATGTTACGAAAAAACAATTTGATGTAATGTATTCTGATGTAATGTAAAAAATATTAGCACTGCCTTTTGTTAGCCGTAGATGGTTGGTACAAGGGATTATTTGAAGTACAACTAATGAATTAGTATTGAAAGTTGAAATTATTATTATTGAAACTTGAAATTATATGTATGTTTTTTCATGTGTTTGTCTTGAAAAAAAAATATTTGCTCAATAAATGTATTATTTGTTGAAAAGAAATGTATTAGATGTGGAACATAAAAGTATTAACATAAACGAATAATGTTTTTATGCAGACTACTTGCTGAGGGCTTTTTACAAGCGGTTGCAAGTATTATAGGTTCAGGTATGTTTTTACAATGCATTAAGTTAAATGAATAAACAATCCTAGAACAAGTATTATAGGGTTCAGGAATGTTTTTAGAATACATTAAGTTTCAATAATAAATAATCCTAGAACAATAAAACATGAGATATGTTAAAAAGTATCACACACAAATAAGAAATGTATCAATAGATACGTTACAATGTATTAGTCACCTGTACAAGTATTATAGGGTTAAATAATATATAATCCTAGAACAATAAAACATGAGATATGTTAAAAAGTATCACACACAAATAAGAAATGTATCAGTAGATACGTTACAATGTATTAGTCCCCTGTACAAGTATTATAGGGTTCAATAATAAATAATCCTAGAACAATAAAACATGAGATATGTTAAAAAGTATCACACACAAATAAGAAATGCATCAGTAGATACGTTACAATGTATTAGTCCCCTGTACAAGAAAAGTGGCACAACCAACAATGTTTTTATAGAACATGAGATATGAAAAGACATCGAAATAAGAATGTATCAGCAGATACATTGGAAAGTATTAGCAGATAAGTTACAATGTATTACTAGAGAAGTGAATTGTAAACAATAATCAAGATTAAGTACAAATAATCAACCATTCTAAAGTGGGTTTTAGAGCCGAACTCCTTGAATAATAAACAATAATCTTATTTTTCTTAGGATTAGGGGTTTTCAACCCGAACTCCCTTGATGTGTTTGTTTGATGTGTCAACACTCTTATTTTTCTTGTTTTTTTCAAAATGCCCTTTCGCTCTTTGTTTTCTGCCCTTTGTAACTGAACGAGTAGGATCTAGGAAATTAGTAGAAGAACTAGAAATCTCAATTTCAGCTACAAAATTCATTGTAACAGCCATCAATTCATCAATTGCCATAGAATCCCGGTTATAACCATCTTCAAGGATTCTTGCTTCCTCATTTTCTTGGCATTTCAATACCAGATTATAATACTTGCGCGCCATTTCATGACGCCAAGGAATGCAATCCTTAGGCCTGTTACTCTATCCAATTCCTCTATCTAATCTATCCCATAAGTCATTTTTTGCAAACTTTATCCACCTTCTTTTGATATAACAATTTTGTATTTCAGTCACCGAATTCACATGAAGGACCCGTAACGAATGACAACATAGTAAACCACATTCCTCAAATTTCTTGCAAGAGCAACTTATCAATTTAGTTGCAGTACAAAATCTCATTGTATGTGAACCAACTCCATCATCATTTGAAACGGTATAAAACATGATGTCGCTCTCAAAATGTAACATTGTACCATAAGTGGAAATTGACTTTAAAATTTCATCTTCAAAATCTTTAAAAAGTGTCAATGTGTATACATCAGAAGCATGCTTCAACAGTCCAGTCAATGGTAATACAGATGTAGGAGCCGCCCTTGAACACTGAAATTCATCCTTTGCTTCATTGCTCCTCCAACGTTTAATTGTTTCCTTGAAAATCCCATAAAAGTCAGTCAAACTGGTTGTTTTCTTTGCATTAAATCCAATGGCATAGTTTGTAATTTCACTTCGCTGTGACGATAATATTCCAGCAGAGAAAAGTCTTTGTTAAATGTTGTACACCACTTCTCTCTTAAATCGAATAACCTCTTAAACCATGGATGGTTTTCTAACCCATTTTCTGTAATCATTTTATCCCAACAGTCTTGGAATTCTGCTTCAGTTGTGCACCCCGATAAACACTTGGTAAATGCGTCGTTGAAGCATTTGTCGCCTTTCAACTTCCCGAACCGGCTTACAACATTTTGGTAGAGGTGCCATAAGCATAACCTATGTTGTGTTCCTAGGAAAACCTACAAAAAAAATAATAAACAAAACAGATTAAAAGTATTATATATAACAACTGGATGTATTAGTATTAAAAAAGAAAAGTATTACATATAAACAGAAAAGTATATTTTTGAATATAAACTGAAGTGCAGTTTTTAAGACAGAGCACAGGACATTGAAAAGTATTACACACGACATTGTAATGTATTACCATTAACAAAGAAAAGTATTTCACATTAACTGAAGTGCAAATTGTACAGTAATATTTTACCTTTTCAATTGAATTTCTAATTGCTAAATCTTGATCTGTGAAGATTGATATAGGGCATTGACCTTCCATTGATTTCTTAAAAACTTCAAAAAGCCAATCGAATGATTCAGTTTTTCCATCCGCTATGAAGGTACAACCAAACATCACGTTCTTCCAATGATTATTAATCCCAACAAAAGGGGCACAAATCAAATTATACCAATTTGTTCGATATGTTGTATCAAATACAACAACATCACCGTATATCTTGTAATCCTCCTTCATCATCGATTCCCTCCAAAACAGATTACACAATCTTCCCATATCATCTAATTTAACTCTGAAAAAGAAGTCTTGATCTTCAACATCTTGTTGGTACAACATGTCAATCAGCGTTTGTGCATCGTCTGCCTCAATTGCATTCATTTTGAAATGATTCACAAAATTCAAGTGGTCCTTCATTGTATGACCAATGCACTCTTCACCCCCTACATCTTACGCCATGTATCGGAAAGATTCAGTGGCTCTCATTCCCGAAGAAATCATCTCCCCAATAGCATTAGCCTTTTCAGTGGTAATCACCCTTTCAGAACGATGCAAATGACTCCACTCTTTTCTAGTGAGTTCGTGGTTGTGCAACATACTATGGTCAACAATTTCATAAACACCATCCCTGTTCAATTTTGTCCTTAATGATGCCCTACATCCTGTTCGTGTATTATAAATTTTTTATTTTTTTCTCAATGGTATTTATGGATCTTGTAGATGTCACGCCCCGAATAATAATAATCCAAACTAATAAATTAATAAAACATAAGTAAAGGTCACAAACTCAACTCCATCACGGTTATAGGATACCAATTACAAAATACTTACTTATCGCCTATTACAAGCCAAAACAGCGGAAGTCTAATATCATAAGTAGGTTTCGATAATAGATACCAAAGTGGCTTATTCATGCCATGATCAAAGTACTTAGAGAAAATTAACTATTATAAGCAGCCAGAGCCAATGCCCGGATTACTCTTGGATTGGGGTGTCCGGATCATCTTCATTATTTTCTGTAAATAATTTAGAAAACGTGGGGTGAGCTAAACGAGCCCAGTGAGTGGGGTTGGGGAATGCATAAAAGTTTTAAGAAATCAAATTATGAAATCCTGTGTGATGCATGTTATGTGCACAATGGAGGTTAAGTAGAGTAAATATCATTTTCAAAAGACGAACCAAAATTTTATCAACTTACGACAAGTCATCAAAAATTTCTGAAAAGGAAAATATTATAATGGTGAGACGCTACTCAATAAAGACACAAGGCCGATGTAGAATTTACACCGCACCTTAATGTTCCGGTTCAAATTGATTTTAAAACGGACAAGGTTCTATGCCCCATTTTAAAATCTAACGATCGGGATTATATAACGATAAACACGAGGCCGATGTGGAATACCACCGCACCCCATTGCGTTCTCCAACGCACCAGGCCGAAGCCTAACAACTTATTCCTCCCGAGTGGCTCGACGACTCTTTAGCTGTGGGTTTAAACCCAGAGACCGTCATATTCCAGAATATACCAATACTACGACCCAAGTTCCGCCGCTGTCTCCGGCCCAACCAAGAAAATGGGAATAGGCCCATGTGTAGTCGAGCAAACATCAACAGGCAACCTATTCGATTATTTGCCCGACCTACACATGCCGATACGAGTCGATAGACGGTCTATGATTACAAAGAGTTCAAGTATCATTTCTATACTAATCTATGTTGTGTACAATTAATATAACAATCACAATATAACAAATGGATTAAGTAACAAATCATAAGATAAGTGAGATTATTTAATCAATATTCAATTTTAGCACAAATATATTCTTTAGTGATTATATCTTCTATCCATTATTTTCTATATTTTTAATGAAGCTAATCCATCATCATCTTTAAAAAATGTAGTAACAGTAAATTAAAACCTACTAAGCAAGAATTTAACAAGATTATTTTTCTAATTGTCATGCAACCATACCCAAAAATAACCATAGTAAATTCAAATTAAACATGCAAACCATCATATTGACTACTCATTTAAGTAACATCAATTCATGTAACTTCATGATTTTAAATCTGTTTTAAGTAAAGAATAAATAAAGTTTACCCAAATAGAATTAAGATTGGTTAAATTTTTACCCACTTGTTTTTTTTTTGTTTGATGATCATGAAGCTATGGCACCAAGAGTGGCTCGGCTCCTACACCAAGATTTTTTTTAGTCTTTTAGTCAAATTATTTTTAATAATTAATATTAAGATTTCATAATATATATAGAATAACTACATAAAATTATCAAAGTAGTTTAATTATTGAGAAAAATAATATTAGATAGAAGAAGAAGAAGAAAGGAAATGAGGCTGGAAATAAATGGCCTTACTAGCCATGGCGCCCGGAGGCAGCGGCGGTCCGGCGACCGGAGGGCAGCGTCGGTCTGGTGTTTTCCGGTAGCCCAGGACCAATTTTTCCGACCAACTCACTTTTTAAGACTTTAAAATAAAATATAATAAGATATATCTTATTTTTAATAACAAGATATAAAATAAATTTGAAATAATGGTATCAAAGTTCATAGATTTAATGTTTTTATTAACATGCAAATGTTCTTGGTGTTATTCCTCAACCTTAAGGTGTAAACCTTAGTGGTTATATTGGAATGGCCTCATTGAACCAAAAGACTAAAAACAATCTTAATAAATATATTATTTCAAAATAGTTTGAAAAAGAATATTTGTAATATATGGTGAAATTAATAGATCTAGTGATTTTAATAACATGCAAAAGGGTCTAGGCAATTTTCCCTCAACCTTAAGGTAAAACCTTAGTGGTTTATTTGAGAGTAGCCTCATTGAACCCAAAAGAGAATAATATTTGAAAATTAAAGTTTAAAATTCGAAATAAATAAAAGATTATACAAAACAGTCCAAACAAAATAGGAAAATTATCTGGAAAAATAATTTTAAATTTCAAAATACAAAAAAATATTACAAGAAAACAGCCCCATACCCCATAGGAAATAATACTTGAAAAATGATTTAAAATTCGAAATAATTAAGTAAAAAAATATTTTATTATTATTGTTATTATTTTTAAAGAACACAACCCCATTTTTAAAATTTGAAATAAAAAAAATATATAAAATAGCCCCCAAAATAGGAAAATAATATTAGGGAAATAAATTTAAAATTTTGAAATACTAAAAAAAAAACAGTATATATGTAGATATATTTTTTTTTTTAAAGAAATAGCTACAAATACCAATAGGAAAAGAAATACTTGAAAAATAAATTTGAAAATTCGAAATAATAAAGAAAAATGTAGAAACAGCCCTAAAATTTCTAATGGGCGATGGTTTTGGTGTTTTTCCGGTGGTGGTGCTTCACCCTCAACCTCAAGGATTAAATCCCGTAGTCTTATTGGGTGAACTCCATTTTTTACACTTTAAAAACTACCAAAACTAAAATAAAACAGAAAAATAAAATATATACATATATATATATCATATGAACTAACCACAAGAACAAGGATCTTGTCCCCTTTATGCCATCGCGACGGCTTCCGATGATGGCCGGCGGCGTTCCGACAGCAATGGCGGAGGGATACAAAAAAAAAAAAAAAGAGGGAAGAGGGGAGAAGAAGGGGAGAAGAAGGGGAAGGAAAGAAGGAAAAAAGAAAAAAAATATGGGGAGGGACTATTTTTCGGCGGCCGGGACGGGGTGGTGGCGGCCGGCGCCGCTAAAGGGGTGGAGGGGAGGAGAGAGCTTCACCTTTTATTATGTGATAGTGTGTGTGAAATGCTGAAAATTGTGATTAGGGTTAGAGTTGAGGATATATGTAGGGGTCTAAGTTGGGTAGGCTTTTGGTTTGGGTTGGACTTGGAGATGGGCTAGGCTTGACAAAAAATAAGGCTGGAAAAAAAACTGAAATGGTCAAAAATTACGTCTAAAGTTTGGGCTAGAGATTTAATCATAGGATAAGTCCAAAAGAAATGTATGCATAAAATATAACAATTGTATAAGATTAAATAAATTAGTCATAAAAAGAATATAAATTCTAACTTATATGAATAATTAAAATTATAAAATAAAGTCATATTAGTTAAAGGAAAAATATATAAAGCTATAAAAAATTAAAGTATACCACCAAATAAGATAAATACCTAGAATATCTCGCGGTTAGTCGATGTGGTCTTATATACTCCCCTCCTTCAAAGAATTTGGCCCCCAAATTCTTTTTTGAAATATTTCTGGGTAATTTTTGATCATATCTTCCTCCAACTCCCAAGTAGCATCCTTAGGTTTATTATGCTTCTGCCATAACACCTTCACTAGAGGAATTCTTTTTCCGCGTAATTCCTTAATTTGATGGTCAATAATTCGCAATGGTTGTTCCACGTATGATAAATCTTCTTGAATCACATGGATCTCTTCTTTGATGATATGCGTTGGATCCGGGTTATACTTCTTAAGTCGGGATATGTGGAATACATCGTGCATCCCTGCTAATGCCCCCGGAAGGTTAAGTCGATAAGCCAAGCTGCCAATTCTCTCCACAATAGGGTATGGTCCTACATACCATGGACTCAATTTTCCGCCTTTTCTAGATTGTATAAGACCCTTTCTTGGTGATAATCTCAAAAATACCCTATCCCCAACTTTAAATTCTAGATCCCTTCGCCTATTATCTGCATAACTCTTTTGCCGACTCTGAGCAGTTCTTATTCTCTCTTTAATGAGTCGGACTTTTTCCATTGCTTCTTGAACTAAATCTGTTTTTGCAATGGCTATCTGAATCCCTCTCCTCTGTTTCGGCGTCCATTTGTCATCTATCTCCCAGTGTACTGGAGATCTACATTTTCTCCCATATAAAGCTTCATATGGCGTCATACCAATAGTTGATTGATAACTATTGTTGTAGGCGAATTCTGCCAACGGAAGATGTGAATCCCAACTTCCGGAGAAATCCAGTGTACAAGCTCTCAACATATCTTCTAGGGTCCGTATCGTCCTCTCAGACTGCCCATCTGTCTGTGGGTGAGCAGCAGTGCTAAAACTTAATTGTGTTCCCAATCCTTCATGGAGACTTTTCCAAAATCGGGATACAAATCTTGGATCTCGATCTGAAACAATGTCAACTGGTACCCCATGCAATCGAACTACCTCCCTTATGCATAACTGAGCTAATCGTTGTAAACTCTCTGTCTTTCTGATAGGTAAGAAGTGCGCAGATTTTGTTAATCGATCCACAATCACCCAGATTGAGTCATGGCCGCTTCGAGTTCTCGGCAAATCAGTAACAAAGTCCATTGTAACTTTTTCCCACTTCTATTCGGGATTTGCCAATGGTTGTAGTAAACCGGAAGGTCTCTGATGCGGACCGCTTTCACACGCTGACAAGTCAAACACTTTGCCACGTGTTCAGCTACTTGGTTTTTCATATTCACCCACCAAAATTTTTTCTTCAAATCATTATACATTTTATTACCGCCAGGGTGAATCGTATACCTAGAGTGATGAGCTTCAATTAAGATCTTATTTCTGAAGCCTTCATCATTCGGTATACAAACTCTATTCCCTGAATCTCATTATCCCGTCGGTCCCTACTACAAAATCCGGTCTCAACCCTTGACAAGCTTTTTCCTTTAATGTCTTAATTTTCTCGTCGTTTTCTTGTGCCACTCGAATCTCATCCAATAGTTCCAGCTTCAAAGATAAGTTGGCACACAAGAGATGGGCTCCTATTTTTCTTGGGTTCCAACCACTCAATTCTTTGAGGGAATCCCACCCCCGTATCATCTATCTAGCCAGTTGGGCTTTTCTACTCAAGTCATCGACGACTACATTAGCTTTGCCTGGGTGATATTGTATATCAAAGTGATAATATTCCAACAATTCCACCCACTTCCTTTGCCTCAAGTTTAACTCTTTTTGCGAGAAAAGGTACTTAAGACTCTTATGATCAGTAAAGACCGTGAATTCTGCCCCATACAGATAGTGTCGCCATTTCTTTAGAGCAAACACAATCGCATCCAACTCTAGATCGTGGGTGGGATAGTTTTCTTCATATGGCTTAAGTTTTCGAGACGCATAGGCAACTACCTTACCATGTTGCATTAACACTGCGCCTAGTCCTTCCCTTGACGCGTCACTATAAACCACATAGTTCTCTAGCCCTTCAGGAAGGGCTAACACCAGTGCAGTGGTGAGTTTATTCTCTAGTTCTTGAAAACTAGCCTCACACTTATCATCCCATATGAATTTAACATGTTTCTGAGTCAATCTTGTCAATGGGCTTGCAATTTTAGAGAAGTCCTTAATGAATCTACGGTAATACCCGGTGAGTCCCAAGAAGTTTCGAATGTCTGTTACCGTTTTGGTCGTTTCCATTCTAGTATCGTCTATACTTTCGAGGGGTCCACTGCTATCCCTTTACCAGAAATGATATGGCCCAAAAATACGACTTTACTAAGCCAGAATTCGCATTTACTGAATTTGGCGTAAAGTTGATGTTGTCTCAAGGTCTCCAACACAATCTTCAAATGTGTCTCGTGTTCCTCCCTCGACTTAGAGTACACGAGTCGTCGATAAAAATTACGACAAAATGATCTAGATATGGTCTAAACACTCTATGCATCAAATCCATGAAGGCTGCTGGAGCATTCGTTAACCCAAAAGGCATCACTACAAATTCAAAATGACCATATCGAGTTTGAAAGGCTGATTTAGGAATATCTTCTTCCTTGATTCTTAGTTGATGATATCCTTGTTGTAAATCCAACTTTGAAAACACACTCGTCCCCTGAAGTTGATCAAACAGTTCGTCTATTCGTGGTAAAGGATATTTATTTTTGATGGTAACATTATTGAGTTCTCGATAATCAACGCACAATCTCAACGTACCATCTTTTTTCTTTACAAATAGTACCGGGGCTCCCCAAGGTGATGTACTAGGTCGAATAAATCCTAGTTTGAGCAGCTTTTGTAACTGAGTTTTCAATTCTTGTAACTCTAGTGGGGCCATCCGGTATGGTGTCTTAGCAATTGGTGACATACCCGACAAAATTTCAATAGTGAATTCAACTTCTCTATTCGGGGGTAGTGAAACGAGCTCTTTAGGAAATACATCAGGATAGCCTGACACTATGGGTACCTCATAAATCTCCTTTTCGCTACAGGGTTTATTGATAATATAAGCCAGGTATCTTCTTGCACCTTTTGTTATTGCTTTCCTAGCCTTGATGGCCGAAATAACTGGGACCATCTTAACTCGTGCTTTTCCAGACATTAGTACTTCCGGTTTACCAGGAATACACAATCTTACTTCCTTTGTGTGACAATTCATATTCGCATGATGTCGGGCTAACCAATCCATCCCCAAAATTACATCATAATCCAAAATTGGCAAGACAATTAGATCGATAGAAAAAGAAGCATTTCCAATCATGACACCACAATCACGAAAAACAGAATTAGTTATCTGACTAGCTCCCATAGAAGTGACAACTTCTAATGAATATGGTAGCGATTCCATGCATGCATTCAGATTGTAGGTGAAGTGCGGTGCAACAAATGAATGCGCTGAGCCAGGATCTAGCAAAACTCTAGCGAGGTGATTAGATACAAGGAGCGTACCTTCCACCACGTCAGTTGATTCCTGGGCTTCTTGCTCGTCTAGTGAAAACACTCGTCCTTGCATCTTGGGATTGTTAGATAAATGTTTTTATCATGTTTTTGATGATTTTGTTTAACTGAGTTTTTACACCAAAATAATGTTTTAAATGTTGTCCAAATACTCCCAATTGATTTAAAATATTTTTACTAATTTTTTGGAGTATTTCTTGAAGTTTATTTTTGTCAAAAATTGGACAGTACTTCTGTTTTGAGGTCAACCGGTCGCCCTAGAGGGCAACTCGTGCCTGAAAGTCGAAACTTGAAACAGAAAATAAAATTGTGAATAAAAGAGGGAGGTCGACCGGTCGACCAGGGGGTCGACCGGTGTGGTCGACCGATGGCTGCATGTTTGCCAAACTACATAACTCATTTATGTATTATTTTTAAGGACCTCAACCGGTCCAACAGGGGGTCGACCGGTTGGACCCCCCGTCGACCGGTCCCCTTGTGTAAAATAGTGTGATCCAGTTTCAAATTTCTATTTCTACTCGACCGGTAGACCTATGTTTTTGACAGCAAAATTCAAACCATTGGACAACCATTATCTGCAAGATTTACTTTAACAATTTTGTACAATATTTCTACATCTTGTGATCTTCTTTTTGTAGACAAAAGTGGAGATGGAGGAGCCTATGTTGGAGATCCAATCTTGAAGACTCTCCTATAAATAGAGGAAGACTTGAAGCAAACAATACACAACATACAAGCAAACACACAACAAGAAATCTGCAAATTCTCCAAGCTTTCATATTTTTCACTCTTGTTGTAATAGCCTAAGTTCTTGCACTTGCACAATCTTGAGGTCTAGGCTTTTTATTCTTGATTACTCTTGCACTCAAAGTTTGTATACATCATTTATTGAGTTGTAACCTTCAATTTTTCTATCATCCAAAAGAAGATATCCTTGTTAGTGTTCTTGTGGTAAGAACACACTTGGGTGATCTTAGGTGTTGAAGAGTGTGGTACTCTTCATAGGAGTTGAAGGAAGATTGTGGTAATCTCCTTGAAGGTGTTGTAAGAAGATTGTGGTAATATTCAAAGGTGGTGTTGTATTAATTGTGGTAATTAATAAAATCTTTTTTCTTTTTGAAATTCATCCCGGAGATACTGGGGTGGTAGAAGATTAGGCCCTAGGTGGGTTGAACCTCTTTAAATCAATGTGTGTTGTTTATTTTCCGTATTTATTGTTTTATTCTTGCTTGTTCATTCGAGAAAGAGGGCGAATTTTGAAAAACCGGCATAATCTATTCACCCCCGCTCTAGATTATCGTAGCCACTTGGACTAACAGGGATGACCTCCACTATTGTCCCTAGCCATTGGATTTGGACACTCTTTGAACAGGTGTTTGTCGCTCCCACATCGAAGACGCCTCCCACGCTTCCTCCAGCAAGCATCTGAAGTGTGTCCTGGCCTCTGGCAATGAGAACAGTTCAGTGGCACTGGTTGTTTCCCCTTTTACGCTACCGTACCCATCCCTTGCTTCTGCTTCGATTGAATCGGCTTCGCAGTCTGTCCTCCAGAAGGGCCCTTTGAACTCCCAATATTCCCTTTATATTTGGGCTCCAACCGCGTCAATCCGCTTTCAATTCTTGCGGCAGCCTGAACCGCAGCTTCGTACGTAGTAATCTCGGTAGCCAATAGTTGTTTCTGCAATTCCAGTCTGAGGCCCATAGTAAACTTGTACAGCTTATCCTCTTCTTCTTGCACTAGTCCTGGTGTATACTTGGATAATCTGTGGAATTCTGCTTCGTACTAAACAACTGACATTAATCCTTGCCTAAGGCGGTGAAACTCGTCCCTACGTGCTTCCCAAACAACTTTAGGAATGTCATTTTATTTAAACTCCTATACAAAATTTCCCCATGTCTCTCTAGTCCCGTCTTGTGTCCATTTTTCCTCAACAGTTCGCCACCAGTTGCGAGCTGCCGCTTCCAGACGAAATATCACCAAGGTAAGTTGTTGCTCTTCAGTGTACTTCAAAGCAGCAAATATGCTCTCAATCTTTTCCAGCCAATCCTCGGCTTTTATGTCATCAGGTTCTCCCAGAAAGGCTGGTGGGTTAAATCGAAGGAATCTTTCCAGCACCCGATCATGAGTCTCGATAGCGGGACCGATAGGATGTTGCCCAGTTGAGTTTTGCTGCTGCAAATACACCAACAACTGTTGTAGCACTTGAGTGTTCAGATCTGGTTCTGCAGCAGGGTTAGGTGGATTTGGATGTTCTGGTTCCGACATTTCGTTATGTAGAGGATATGGTTCGTATCTAGGATGCAGACGTGGGCGTCCCCTACCTCTTCGTTCAACCATCAGCTGAGAGTTACAAAGATGAAAGGTTGTTAGAATGTGTTATTATAATGTTACCAAATGTATACATTAACAGTAACATGTCACAACACGAAACAAAATTACAAAAGTAGGAACCTTGCCCTCATTTATATATGTACCATACATAACTTTTGACAAAGAGAAAACATAGATAAAAAAGGCACCTATTCTAAGAATAAGCTAGCTAACTAGGTCAGTGTGACTATCATATACATTGCCTGTACAGTAATATAGACAAAAACCTCAGTCCTACGTTGTAATGAAAACATATATACCCATCATATAATATAACTAATCTACGGGTCTATCACTATGACCCCATCCGAGTCAACCTCCCACATCATCAAGTCATCATCAGAATCAGAATCCTCGAAAGGCTCCTCCTTGGAAGAGGAATAAGGAACCACAGGAGGTACGACCAATCCAGGTATATCCGCGTAGAGACATATCGCCCTCGCCCTGATAGTCTCTCGCTCCTGCTCACGCTGTGCCTGAACTGTGAGCAACTGCTGGGTCACCTGATCAATCTGATAGTTGCAATCCTGTAAGGTCGCATGAGTCAGGGCGAGTTGCGCCTCCAACTGAAAAGTGTACTGTTGTTCCTGATAAAACAACTCTTGCATCTCGTCGCTATGAGCAGAGTAATAGTCAACAAGATTATCTAAGTACTGGACATGCTCAAGACAACGGGAGTGACCACTCGATCCTATGAGGTCCATCCTACATGATGAACACCCCATCAGTTAAGAAACCGAACGAGAATACATAGGGCATACTAATCCACCGACCAACAAAATAAGTAACCACCAAGTCCTACGCACTTATAGGCCGACCCAAGAAATAAAATAAAATAAAATAAAATAAAATAAAATAAAATGAAGTTATTAATATCGGGATCCAGTTGGGTTATACAACCACAGGCCGAAGATCATATCCCGGGTTTGCTTAGATGTAGTTTCCTACACCCAAGCTCTGATACCACTACTGTCACGCCCCGAATAATAATAATCCAAACTAATAAATTAATAAAACATAAGTAACGGTCATAAACTTAACTCCATCACGGTTATAGGATACCAAATACAAAATACTTACTTATCGTCTATGACAAGCCAAAACAATGGAAGTCTAATATCATAAGTAGGTTTCGATAATAGATACCAAAGTGGCTTATTACATGCCATGGTCAAAGTACTTAGAGAAAATTAACTATTATAAGCAGCCAGAGCCAATGCCGGATTACTCTTAGATTGGGGTGTCCGGATCATCTTCATTATTTTCTATAAATAATTTAAAAAACGTGGGGTGAGCTAAACGAGCCCAGTGAGTAGGGTTGGGGAATGCAGAAAAGTTTTAAGAAAACAAATTATGAAATCCTGTGTGATGCATGTTATGTGCACAATGGAGGTTAAGTAGAGTAAATAGCATTTTCAAAAGACGAACCAAAATTTTATCAACTTACGACCAGTCATAAAAAATTTCTGAAAGGAAAATATTATAATGGTGAGACGCTACTCAATAAAAACACAAGGCCGATGTGGAATTTACACCGCACCTTAATGTTCTGGTTCAAATTGATTTTAAAACGGACAAGGTTCTATGCCCCATTTTAAAATCTAACGACCGGGATAACATAATGATAAACACGAGGCCGATGTGGAATAACATCGCACCCCATTGCATTCTCCAACGCACCAGGCCGAAGCCTAACACTATTTCTCCCGAGTGGCTCGATGGCTCTTTAGATGT
Source organism: Rehmannia glutinosa (assembly GCA_016081115.2). Taxonomy (NCBI): domain Eukaryota; kingdom Viridiplantae; phylum Streptophyta; class Magnoliopsida; order Lamiales; family Orobanchaceae; genus Rehmannia; species Rehmannia glutinosa. The sequence goes on from CM071936.1 coordinate 70,073,187, forward strand.
GGGTTTAAACCCAGAGACCGTCATATTCCGGAATATACCAATACTACGACCCAAGTTCTGCCGCCGTCTCGGCCCGACCAGGAAAATGGGAATAGGCCCATGTGTAGTCGAGCAATCATCAACAGGCAACCTATTCGATTATTTGCCCGACCTACACATGCCGATACGACTCGATAGACGGTCTATGATTACAAAGAGTTCGAGTATCATTTCTATACTAATCTATGTTGTGTACAATTAATATAACAATTACAATATAACAAATGGATTAAGTAACAGATCATAAGATAAGTGAGGTTATTTAATCAATATTCAATTTTTGCACAAATATATTCTTTAGTGATTATATCTTCTATCCATTATTTTCAATATTTTTAATCAAGCTAATCCATCAACATCTTTAAAAATGCAGTAACAATAAATTAAAACCTACTAAGCAAGAATTTAACAAGATTTATTTTTCTAATTGTCATGCAACCATACCCAAAAATAACCATAGTAAATTCAAATTAAACATGCAAACCATCATATTTACTACTCATTTAAGTAACATCAATTCATGTAACTTCATGATTTTAAATCTTTTTTAAGTAAAGAATAAATAAAGTTTACCAAATAGAATTAAAATAGAATTAAAATTGGCCATACTAGCCACTTTTTGGCAAATTATTTTTAACAATTAATATTAAGATTTCATAATATATATAGAATAACTACATAAAATTATCAAAGTAGTATAATTATTAAGAAAAATAACATTACGGAGAAGAAGAAGAAAGGAAGTGAGGTCCGCCATACGCCATGGGAGGACAACGCGGTCCGCCGTCGGAGGACAACGTCGGTCCGGTGTTTTCCGCCAGCCCAGGACCAATTTTTCCGACCAACTCACTCTTTAAGACTTTAAAATAAAATATAATAAGATATATCTTATTTTTAATAACAAGATATAAAATAAATTTGAAATTATGGTATCAAAGTTCATAGATTTAATGTTTTTATTAACATGCAAAGGTTCTTGGCATTATTCCTCAACCTTAAGGTGTAAACCTTAGTGGTTATCTTGGAATGGCCTCATTAAACCAGAAGACTAAAAAAAATCTTAATAAACATATTATTTCAAAATAGTTTGAAAAAGAATATTTGTAATATATGGTGAAATTAATAGATGTAGTGATTTTAATAACATGCAAAAGGGTCAGCAATTTTTCCTCAACCTTAAGGTAAAACCTTAGTGGTTTATTTGGGAGTAGCCTCATTGAATCCAAAATAGAATAATATTTGAAAATTAAAGTTTAAAATTCAAAATAAATAAAAGATTATACAAATAGTCCCAAAAAAGAAATAGGAAAATAATCTGGAAAATAATTTTAAATTTCGAAATACAAAAAAACAATATTACAAGAAAACAGCCCCATACCCCATAGAAAATAATACTTGAAAAATGATTTAAAATTCGAAATAATTATTTAAAAAAATATTTTATTATTATTGTTATTATTTTTAAAGAACACAACCCCATTTTTTAAAATTTCAAAATAAAATAAAAAAAATATAAAACAGCCCCCAAAATAGGAAAATAATACTAGGGAAATAAATTTAAAATTTTGAAATACTAAAAAAAATAGTATATATGTAGATATTTTTTTTGTTAAAGAAATAGCTACAAATACCAATAGGAAAAGAAATACTTGAAAAATAAATTTGAAAATTCGAAATAATAAAGAAAAATGTAGAAACAGCCCTAAAATTTCTCATGGGCGGCGGTTTTGGTGTTTTTCCGGTGGTGGTGCTTCACCCTCAACCTCAAGGATTAAATCCCGTAGTCTTATTTGGTGAACTCCATTTTTCACACTTTAAAAACAACCAAAACTAAAATAAAACAAAAAAATAATATATATATATATATATATTTATCATATGAACTAACCACAAGAACAAGGATCTTTTGTCCCCTTTATGCCACTGCCGACGGCTTTCCGATGGTCGCGGTCGTGTTTCTTGCAAAGAAATGGGAGGAGGAAAATGCACAAAAAAAAAACAGAGAGGTAAGAGGGGAGAAGAAGGGGAAGGAAAGAAGGAAGAAAAAAAAAAAAATATGGGGAGGGACTATTTTCCGGCGGCCGGCGCCGCTAAAGGGGAGGAGGGGAGGAGAGAGCTTCACCTTTTATTGTGTGATAGTGTGTGTGAAATGATGAAAATTGTGATTAGGGTTAGAGTTGAAGGTATATATATAGGCGAGAGCTTCACCAAAATAATTGTATGCATAAAATATAACAATTGTATAAAATTAATTAAATTAGTCATAAAAAAATATAAATTCTAACTTATATGAATAATTAAAATTATAAAATAAAGTCATATTAGTTAAGGGAAAAATATATAAAGCTATAAAAATTAAAGTATACCACCAAATAAGATAAATACCTATTATATCTCGCGGTTAGTCAATGTGGTCCTTACAGTAGATCTCTCGCAGGAACATACAAAATATTTTTCCGTCACAACACCAATATCATTGCATCTCATAGTTGTTTTACGAATACTAAATCCAAGTTGCCGAGCATAATTGCGATACAGTGTATATATTTCTTCAACACTATTGTTCTTCATACCAATAACTGTTATATTTAAGAAGAAAATAATCAACGAGGAAGGAATGTATGAAAAATTATGACACTTTTTCAAAATTAAACACAATACTTTTTGCATGTATTCTGTTATATCAGACTTTTTAGCTTTAGCAGCTTCTATTGGAATGATGTGTTCCCCCTGCTCTGTGTCGTTATTTCCTTCTTCATGATCATCACATGAATCTGTTAGTGTTATTACACCTAAAAGTAAAATAAGTTAGGAACAACTAAGAAATAAAATACATAATATGATGCATCTAAAAGTCTGATACATTTATTTGATACATCTAATACATTGGAATGTAATGTGTAATACTTATCCACAAATTTATGCCATTTAATATTAAAACAGAGACTTACACGAAGCTGTAAAATCTGATACATTTATTTGATGCATCTAATACATTGGAATGCAATGTGTAATACTTATCCACAAATTTATGCCATTTAATAATAAAATAGAGACTTACACGAAGCTGTAAAATATAATACATTTATTTGATATATCTAATACTTTGGAATGCAATGTGTAATACTTATCCACAAATTTATGCCATTTAGTAATAAAACAGAGACTTGCACGAAGCTGTAAAGTCTAATACATTTTTCTAATACATCTAATACATTAGAATGCAATGTGTAATACTTTCTACAAAGTTGTGCTTTTTAATTATAAAACAGGAGACTTTCCACCAAGCTGTAAAGTTTAATACATTTTTTTAATACATCTAATACATTTGAATGCGACGTGTAATACTTTTTAATAATGAACCGAATGAAAAATACACAACATTCACTTTCGTTACCTCTGTCATTCTTCAAGTTGTCTCCAGCTTCCATTGTCGCACCTTCTTAAGGTTTTTGTCCAATGTAGATTTAACTACTAAGTAGTTGGAATATAGACACAAACTAATACCTATTAGGCTCAACGCAAACACATAGATTGATGGTTGTGCAACGGAGGTGATGGTCGACGGAGGTGGTGGCGTCAATTTGCAGAGATGGCGGAAGGGGAAAATATCACGTAGTGTAGGTGCGCACCGGTGGATGCGCCATGATGTGGTGTTTTTTACGCCTCCTTCGGTATTGTCTTTCGTCGCCGTTGTGGTTTTTTTAATGGGAATGTGTTGCGGCGCTGGTTGTGGTTGGAGGAGGAAGAAGCTGGGAAATTAGGGCTCCAATCACGAGATGTCCGAATGGGATTTTTTCTGTTTTTTTTTTCGCGGATCCGGGTCAGCGAGATGGGTAGGATATTTGACCCATCTAACGGATCGGCAGGAGACTAGCTCAAAGGAAAAATGTAATATGCTAAAACATGCTTATGCTAAAAATGTGAGCTAACTAACTAAACGGACTGACAGTTGTATGATATGTGTGATACGTGTGATACTCTTAACACCCCCCCAGTTGGGCATTTATACAAATCCACCATGCCCAACTTTGAGAGAAGTGTGCAAAACAGACCAGGCCCCAATGCCTTAGTAAAGAGGTCAGCTAACTCAAGATTGGAACCAATCTTTTGAGGAGAAACAAGCCCAGCCTTAAACTAATTTCAAACCAAGTGACAATCAATCTCTAAGTATTTGGTACATTTGTGGAAAACTGGGTGGGTAATAATGTAAAGGGCCACTTGATTGTCACAAAGAAGAGGGATAGGCTTAAGTAAAGGAATCTTCAAATCATCAACCAAGTAGGTGAGCCATAATATTTCACAAATAGTGGTACTCAAGGCTCAATACTGAGGAATGGGACATCGTTGTTTGTTTCATGGTCTTCCAGGAAAGAAGAGAAGAACCAAGAAGATGCAAAACCCAGTAACAAACTGTCGGGTAGATGGACAAGATGCCCAATCAGCATCACTATAGGTCGTGAGATGCAAACTACTGGCTGAGGCATAGAAAAAGCCTTCGGAAGGACATCCTTTTAAATATCTCAAGAGATGAACTGCAGCATCCCAATGTACGTTGCAAGGGCTGTTCATAAATTGGATGAGTTGCTGAACACTAAAGGTAATATCAGGACATGTCATATTCAAATAAAGCAACCTTTCCACAAGCATGCAATATTTATCAAGATCATTCAAAGGAGTACCAGAACCACCAGTAAGCTTCAGACCTGGAGGGAAGGGAGTAGAAACAGGCTTACAACCCAACAAACCAATATCTTGTAATTTGTCAAGAATATAGTTTCTCTGATGGAGATAAGTACCCTTTGTAATTCTTACTATTTCCAACCCAAGAAAGTATTTAGCGGGCCCCAAATCCTTGATAGTAAAGAGAGAGTCAAGGTAGTGTTTGATAGCAACTATATCATCTATGTGAGATCCTGTAATTAGAACATCATCAACGTAAATCACTAAGGCAAGAAAAGAGTCGGTGATCGCTTAGTGAACAAGCAATGATCATGCATGGATTGCACAAAACCAAAAGCAAGCAATTTCCCATAAAATTCAAAGTGTTCCATTGGCGAGATGCTTGTTTAAGACCATACAAACTCTTCTTCAAGTGACAGACCCTACCAACTGCCCCTCTTGATAACCCTCTGGAAGAGCCATATAGATATCCTCATCTAGGAAGTTGTGTATGAAAGTATTGGTAATACCTAACTGATAAAGATCCCAACCCTTGATAGTAGCAATGGCAATCAAAAAACGAACTGTAACCAACTTAGCAATCGGTGAAAAACTGTCAACATAATCAACACCAAGCTCTTGGTGATATCCTTCAGTCACAAGTCTGGCTTTGCATCTCTCAACTGTCCCTTCAGGATTCAATTTCACTTTATACACCCACCTACATCCTATGGCCTTCTTACCAGGAGGTAACTCAGTCAAATATCATGTGTGATTTTTCTCAAGGGCTTCTAACTCTGCAATCATTGCCTTAATCCATTTAGGATTAGTCTTTGATTGAGCATAAGTAGTTGGTTCCTGTATTTTAGATACGTTTGCTAGAAAAGCAACATAGCTAGCAGAAAAAACAAGACATAAAAAGCAAAGGTAGAAATAGGATAAGAACTTGAAGAAGAGTGACATGTAGGAAGAGAGGCAGCATCCACTATGGCCAACTATTCCATTTCATTCTAATGTAACATAGTCCTAAAAGCTGGATGGGAGTTTAACATGCCTAGATGGTTTTCTAAGAGCAATGGGCATGGAAAGATTAGTAGAGAAAGTATGAATAGGGACTGAAGAAGAACTGGAAGAATGATCTAGCTAAAAAGGAAAGAAATGGGGAATGGATGTCTCAGTTGAGTGAGAGGAAGGAGTGGAAGGGAATTCAGATTGCATAAAATGGACTTTTTTGGTAACAAGAATTCTCTTTGTGGTAAGATTATACAATTTGTAACCTTTCATCCCACTTTCATATCCTAGGAAAATACATTTGTGTGCTCGAGGATCGAATTTGCCCTTGTGGGGCAGAATATTAGTTGCATAAGCAGCACAACCAAATGGCTTTAATAAAGTGTAATCAGTAGTTTTCCATAAAGTAGCTCATAAGGAGATTTCCAGTTTAAAATGGAGCTTGGAAGTCTATTTGTAAGATAGGTGGCTAAGAAGAGAGAATGACCAAAAATCAATAGGTAGCTTGGATTGAAATAAAAGTGCTCGGGCAGTCTCAAGTAAATGTCCGTGTTTGCGCTCTACAACACCATTTTGTTGAGGTGAGTAGGCACAACTCCGCTGATGCAAAATCCCATTGGTTTTGAATAGTTGACTACACCACTGACTTATAAATTCCCCTTCATTATCAGATCCAAAACTCTTAACAGAGACAACAAATTGTGTTTTGATCTTGTATAAAAATTGACTAGAGGGAACTGACTTTTATGACTCATAAGATAAGTCCAAGTACATCTTCTATGATCATCAATCAAAGTGAGGAAGTAGGAAGTATGAGAAAACAATGTCCCTGTATGGAAAGGTCCCCACACATCCATATGAACTAACTCAAAATTAGAAGCATCACAGGTAGTTCTCAAAGCGAATGGTAACCTGTGTTGTTTAGATATGTGACATATCTCAGAATTTTGCAACTAACTTTGAGTAGAATCATTCAAGAAATGTTTTAAAAACTCCAGATGTAACAAAGTACTAGAAGAACCATGACCAAGACGTTTATGCCATATATCCAACACATTATTACGAGAAAATGAAATTGAGGAAGAATTACAAGATACAGAATTCTGTGGGGAAGCAAAGTAGGAAGGAACATGACCAGTATGCAACACATACATCTTGCCAATTGCCTGACCAGTGGCTATCACCTTCTCAGTCCTCAGGTCCTGCAAAATGCAATGAGAAGGGTAAAAAACACTTTTATAATTAGAATCTTTAGTAAGTTGAGCAACTGAGAGTAGATTATACCTAAAGAAGGGTACTAACAAGACATCCTTAAGGACCAAAGTCTGTGAAATCCTTGCCTCACCAGTATGTGTGACAAGTTTAGAGGATCCATCAGGTAAAAAAACAGTAATATTATTGGTGGTGGGGGTAAGATTATTCAGAAGAGAGGAATTGACACACATGTCCTTGCTAGCACCATTGTCTAAAATCCAAAAATTACTACCAATATGCTCAAATGTACTCAAGGCAAATTGAAGCTCTGTGGTACCTGTGTAGCCTGCAAAGTGAACAAAGTTACCACTGATCTCTGTACTACCAGTACCCAAGGTAGCCATATATTTTGCTATTTCTACATGGATTAAGTTGGCAATATCTCAAGTGCTTCTCTTCTTTGTCAGTGCCTTATCTTCCTTGTCAGTATCTACCTCAGTCAAATTTGCAACCACTGAATTTTTATGATCCTTGAATCTCTTATACCAATCAGGATACCCATGCAACTTAAAGCATTACTGAACCTCATATTCACTGAAATGGCAATGACTGCATGTCAACTTAGCCTTCTCTTCTTTAGTCCTCCTAGGCATTCCCCTTCCTCTCATGCCATTCCATCCATCTGTCCCAATACTACCTCTGTTATTACCAGAATTGTAAGTGTGTGTCATCGTAGCTGCACCATCCAATCCTTCAGTAATCATCTGGTTAACATTTCTGTGTCTCTCAATCCGCAAGATCATAGAGTTTGCTTTATTAACATCAGGCAAAGGATCCATCATTAGAACCTGACTTCGAGCTTGCTCAAAGGACTCATTTAAACCCATGAGAAACTGTATTAGTTTAACATTTGCATCATTAGCACACCATTGCTTTCCAGCTCCACATGTGCAACTAGGCAAAGGCACTAAACTGCTATATTCGTCCCAAAGTTTCTTAGGTCTAGTGAAATATGCGATAATTGTGTTAGTACCTTGACTAATGCTCGCAATCTCCCTTGTAGTTGATACATTTGTGGTCCATTACACTGACCAAAACGTTGCTCAAGTTCATCCATTAATTCCTTCAAAGTTTATGCGTAAATGAAATCATTGACAATATCTTAAGATATAGAATTTAATAACCAACCAGTAACCATAAAATCTATTTTCTACCATCTCTCAAAATCATCTGAAGTTTCATATGGTTTAGGAATCTTACCATTGATAAATCCAAGCTTCATTTTAGCTCCTAAGGCGATCAACATTGATCTCCGCCTCCGTAGATAATTGTTTCGATTGAGTGGATTAGTAACTAAAACCATACCTGGACGGTCAGATCCATGTAAGTGCAGCAGATCGCCATCTTTCTCCACTGTCTGATTCACAAACATCTGAAGCTCCTGATTTGCACCAAACTGTGTATTCCATGGATTGAGATGCGTCTCCATTAAAAGTTCCTCTAATCAAGTAATGCTATAGATGCCATGGAGAATTTTTGAATCTAAATCATAAGAAAATAAGCTGAAGAAGAGAACACCTGAAATATCATATATTTCTCATATTGAATATTACAGCAAAGTTCAAAGGATAGCTTATTTATACTGCAGGAAGAAAAGGAAACATGTAATATGCTAAAACACGCTTATGCTAAAAATGTGAGCTAACTAACTAAACGGACTGACATTTGTATGATATGTGTGATAAGTGTGATACTCTTAACAGTGTTAACTAATAAATCCTAATTAATAAATTTTTATTCAAAAGGGTTCGGAGCTCAAAATGGGGCCTTTCCTGCTGGTTTTTGGTTTGGGAGTTGGAGTTTCATATTTTCAATTTATAGGAGTTTAAAATGCATTTACATTGTACTCAAAAGAATTTCATTTACATTAAATAATTAGTACTTTATTTCGAATTAAACTTGTAATACTTTTTCTATTTATAATATTTTTTTGCTACATTAGTTTGTTAAAAATTGATAGTAATTATTATTGGAAATAATAACTTAAATATATATATATATATATAAAATAATAGGGTCACTTATAAATAGTAGCTCGAAAAATTTTTCCGCCTAAACCACCCTCCCGAAATAATAATATTTAATTAGAGTATGTAAAGTGTCACGCCCCAAACGGGACGCGACGAACGATCCACAACTTAAATACAAATGAACCAACAGTCCAGACAAATATCAATGAGAACCCAATAAGACAGAGTCTAAATAGCAAATGAATCAAATAACAAGTACGAATAAATCTTTTAGTCTACAATCCATCATCCAAGTTACAACCCGAAAATCAACAAAATATAGCATCTTAAAGTCAAAGGTCATATGCCCTCAATTACAAACCCGAATGGAATGAAAAACAAAAGTTCGACAACAATATAAGAAAAGAGTCCAATCAACAAAGAAGAAGCCGTAAATCCAACCAAAGATAGTACAAGGTCTCAATCCGAGCGGTTCAAAGATCTCCAACGAAATCCTCATCTAAGGTTAGAAAACATGTGGGGATGAGACAAAAATCTCGATGGATGGGGTGATTGTGTGCGAGTGTGGCGCAATATAGTTAATGTGAGAAAACAGATTATATGAAAACGCGCGTGAGTATGGTGCATGATTTCACACACATTCACAAGCGTCGTGATAAAATAATACAATAGTATATTTATACGGTTCAAGATTCATTCATGGTCACACAGCACTATGTGAATCGGTCACAGACGGTAGATTGCGTGCGGAAGTGTAACGCCAATCCTATGCAAGACCAATAATGGTTGCGTCACGGATTTGTAGCGCCAACCAATGCAAAAAGGTAGCGGTTGCGTGCACGGAAATGTAACGCCAACCAAAACGGGACGATAACTCCGGAATCGTGGATCGAGCGATTCCTTCGTTCTTCCTTGTAACTCCCGGTCAAGTATGGTCCAAGACCGGCACCTTATCGCTCCGTAGGCAAAGACAAAATCCACAGTGGAGCTGGCAAGGCTCGGATATGTCATAATCATGATTATACCTCGATACTACGACCGCTTCCCTTGGACAAACTCCGTCCCTCGCGGGATTAGGGACGATGGGGCCGGAAGAGTGGAATAGCAGCCAGCGCCTTGTTCCATCCTCGACATATCCATTCCGATGTGAGCTCGACACACCAAGTTGACTCGCAAAAGTAATTATAATTACAAAAAATCAACCAGCAATGAGTATTATTGATTCGGGAAGCAGTTTAGGAAAATTTTTGAAAACGCGAGTGGCAATTATGGTGTTGATGGAGTTTTTGGATGAAGATGATTATCGGAAGGATAAGCAACCTTGAATATCTTGAAAGGTTAGGTGGGACATAAGTCCCGTTATAGATTCAATTCGCAAGGCGGGAAGTCGCTCCGCGATCGGGTATTGTCGGTCAAATTGATCCGATAAGTCGATGGTTTTGGGAAAGTATAATATTTAAATTAAATCTCCAAGTCAGAGAGTCCAGGGCTATTTTAGTAAAAGAGAAAATAATTTGAGTTAGGTCCTTTATAAAAGAAAAATTGTAATTTAGCCCCGTGTTGTAAAAACTAACACTTTTGGGGTTAAAAATTGAATAATTAAATATCCCGACCTTGAAAAATTATGAGGTCAGTTCCTAAATTCTCCAAATTGTCCAGAGATTCAGGTTTTTAAAGTTTTATGGTCAAGTTTTTATAAAAATCTCACATTGGCCCCAAATTTGTAAAAATTGTCAATTCGGACCTTAAGTTTTAAAAATTCGGAACTCACAAACCGGAAGGGCTTTTAATGTGATTCCAGTTGGAAAATGTCACTAAGCTCCTCATCTTTTCAATGTCTACTGCTATCACAAGCCTTTTTTTTTTAAGCCTATTATAGGGGGGGAGGGTGTTTGAGAAGGTGCTGGGCGCCTGGGCACACCGGTTGGTAGGATATTGGGACAAAAGCAGTTTTTAAAAGCAATATGTGTAGGTCCTTCAACTTTTGAAAATATCATTTTTGTCCCATTTTAAAATAATTGCCTTTAAGGCTTTTAGGGGTCCAATTGTTATGTAATTTGAACCTTGGGTCCAAAATATAATTAAGTTATAGTTAAGTTAGTATTTCCAGGTGCATGGGCTGCATAAGTCCTGGAAATTTCATTTGGGTCCTCAAGTTTAATATTTTACACATTAGTCCCTCAATTTTAGAAAAATTACTTTCCAAGCCCTAACCACTTGGATTTTTGGAATACTTTTAAAATGTGTCATTCCCAGTAACTTAAGAGTAAAAATTTCAAATTTAAAGTTTAGGTCTGGTACATTTTTAAAAATTGCAAAGTAGCCCTTAAACTTTCAAAATTTTACAATCTAGTCCTTGGGCTTTTAAAGGTTGATTTTATTTATCTTAAAACTCTTAAAACTTTATTAAAATGTCCAAAAGTCATTTTTGAACCTGAGTACAGTCCCAAATTTTGAAATTTGCAGAGGGGTCCTTTAACTTTTATTTTCTTGCAATTTAGTCCACCAACTTTCCATTTTTGCATTTTTAAGTCCAAAATTGAAATTTAATCAATTATGCTCTACTTTTCCAGGTTATAAGTCATCCAAAACATAGATTTTAAAGATCATACACATGCATGTCCAATACATACAAAAATTCATCAATTAAAACATTAAGGTGTACATGCATGCACCTAAAATTCAATAAATAATAATTTTGAGCAACTCTTGAGAATTTTCATGATTTGATATATAAAATTGACATACAATATATAATTATATATATCTCAAGGCTCATGATTAAAGTTTCTACATGCATTTAATCAAAACACCTAAAAGTTGGAAAAATAATTTTTCCACCCACCTTAAATTTGGAAATTGTGAAATAAAAGGATAATTTCACAATTTTTGGATGAGGCTTCTTAGGTCAGCCCCTAAGTCAAGAAAATATCAAAATTTGGAGTTAGAAAAATGAGAGAAAAATTAAGGAGAAAAAGAAGGAAATAAGGAAATGAAAAGGACTACACTTTACCTTGTGTAGTAGATGTTTGGAGACTAGTTGAAGTTCAAAAATTGGAAATTTTGGCTCAACTCCAAAATCTCCTAAGGTCAGCCCCTCTTTCTCAAAAATGAAAAAGGGGTGTTAAAATTTGAAGAAAAATAGGAAGAGTAGGGAAGAAGGGGTCTAGTACACAATTCTTACCTTGTAGTCTAGTTTTCTCTACTATTTTCTTCTTCAAGCTTGAGGTCTTTCTTCAAAATGTTGTCAAGTTCAAACCTTCAAGTTCTTCTAAATGTACCTCCAAAACCAAATTCAAACTTAAGTTAGGAAGGTGGAAGAGATGAACAATGTGATATCAAAAAATGGATTGAAGCTCAATTTTCTTACCTTGTATGATGATGGTTCGATTTTTATGAAGAATAGGGAGGAAAATATTGAAAATTTTTCTAAGTATAGAAGAAGAAGGTGAAAGGAAGAATAGAGAGAAGTTGGGAGTTTAGAGAGAAGGAGGAGGATTTTTGTTAGAGGATAGATGTGTTAGATGAAATGAGATGAATTTTTTGACAAAATTTGGCCATATGGCCGTCCACTTCATGGAGAGAGGGGGAGAGGATTTTGATCAAATTGTGTCTTGTAATTTGTCTCTTTCATGGAGACAAAAATGCAAGTCAAAGTGTGGGTCAATTGGAATTTGAGAGAAATAAGAAGAATGTTGGGAAGAATGGAATAAGTTGGGAAAAATAATAATAAAGAATTGGTGTATAAGATGATGTGTATAATGTTTGAATTAATGATATAATTATACACAAGATGACTAATATATGGTGTAGGTGTACAAGAGTTGGATGATATTTTTATCCCAAAAATACCACCATGGCCGTCCACTTTGAGGGCAAATTGGTAATTTCATATTTTTTTTGTCCCAAATTTGATGATAATAGATGAAATATATCAATCTCCAAAATATTTAGTGATTTCCTTGATCACTTGTAAGTCTCATGATCACTTAATCTAAATCAAAATCTTAATTCTATAAGGTAAAAGTCTCTAAAATAAATAGTCTCTTAAAATTCTAAGGTGGCTAATAAATACAAAAATAGTAGTAATGATCAATCAAGTGATCATAAATGAGGGATAGAATTAAACAAGATCATGATCACAAATAATTAAATAAAATGAAATAAAATACAAAATGTATATATTATTATTAATTACCCGTCAAAATGACGTGATAAAATAGTCGATCAAATATTTAAACAACAATAAGGATCCATTAATAGCTTCGGAAAAATCGGGGCCTCACATAAAGTCAATATATATATATATATATAACAACTCATGATATAAAAGTTAGCTTTATAAATCTACCAATGTATAAATCGTTATATTTATCCTTTTTTAATTTTTTAATTTTTTTTTCATTTTTGATCCATTTTTGACGTGTATATATATGTATATATATCGAATTAATCGTCTTTTTACGGTCTTCAGTTTGACACCAATATTGCATATATAAAATAAAATATAAACATACAAAATATAACATATATTTACTCGAAATTTTATTTTATAATGGACTTAAAAATTATTCATTTAGGCTATTGGACATCAATTTGTATATTCATATATTTTGACTATTTGTAATATATGTATTGCTGTTATTCTGTCTTAGCCCATTTCTTCATAATTCTATAGAATTGTATTTAAGTTGATTAAAGACAATTAAAAAATACTTATATTAATTGAAAAAATATCTCCAAATATATACCCAAATAGTATATATATTCATATATTCATACGTAGCCTACAAATCAATATATAATTATATATATATAAATAAAGTCACTTATAAATATTATTAAGAAATATTTTTCGTCCATTTCACATTTAAAAAAATTATAATTTGTATAATAAAAAATAAAAAAATGTTGGTTTATTGAAAGACATTTTTTGGTAGTCAACTTTTAAGGCCAATTATTAAACTTTAATATATTTTTTCAAATTTATGTGCGTGCTGCATTAATTATTTATATTTATCTTTTCTTTTTTTGAAAAATATTTAATATTTTCTTCCATTTTTTGATCCATTTTTACCGTATAATATAATAAATTAATTATTTTTTACAATCTTCACTTTGACACGCATATATATATATATATATATATATATATATATATAGGGGGAAGATCAAGTGAGACCATGTCTCTAGGTGAGACACAATGGACTAATCTCAACCATCCCCCACTATTAATCAATGAGTATGATTTAATGGATAAAAAAATATTAAAATATTAATTTAATCAATATAAGGGTAGTAGGGTAAAATAACATAATAAGTTAGTTACAAAAATGGAATCAAATCTCTTTCTCTCTCATACATCTCCCAATTTCCCCAATCTCACGTCTCTCTCTCTCTCTCTCTCTCTCTCTCTCTCTCTCTCTCTCTCTCTCTCTCTCTCATTCCTCCATTAACGCAAATAAAGAAAACTGTGAAGAACTCGAAAATTACAGAGAAAAAAAAAAAAAAAAATCGGTGCAATATTACAGAGAAATAACGAACAATTAGTTCGAAAACTAAATATGCAACAAAACTCAACTAAATATGCATTATTTGAAAACTATCTATGCATCATAAAAAAACTATTATGTAATACAGTATATCCAACTATGCAAGACGTCATAAACTATGCAACAAAATCAACAAACTATGTATTATCTAGAAACTATCTATGCATTGTGGAATAACTAAATATGCAGTACATTATGTAACATCCCATTTTTATAATTTCCAAAAGCAACATCCCATTTTCATAACTAAATATACATTATATTGAACCTATTTATGCAGTGTAGTATAATTACATATGCAGTACGTTATATTCAATTATGTCTTGTTTTCGTAAAACAGTGCCAACAAAATAACTAAATATGCATTATTTGATGTCTAATTATGTAGTAAAAGAACCCTAACTATGCTGTAAAATAAAAATATTTGGAAAAAAAATAGGTTCCTTAAAATCCGCCACAAAATCCGGCAGTATCAATTTCAACCCATAAAATCCGCTGGGACCACTAATTTGAATTACAAAATTACAATCTTACCCTTAAAATCAGCGAAAATTAGGAAATAATTAGAAAAAACTGAATTAATCACATCCTTTCATTTTTTAAGATCAATGGATAAAATGAGTCCACACTGTCTCACCTAGGGAGGGTGGTCTCATTTGAACCAAATCCTATATATATATATATATAGGGGAATGGTTATATGAGACCAATGTCTTAGGTAAGTACGTATGACCAAATCTGGATCATAAATCAACAAATTTCAATGACTAATAATAAATATGCTTAAAATATATAAAAATACCTATTTAAATTGATAAATGGGGTATATTAGTCCAAACCTATCAATCATATCCCATGAAATTAGGGAAGTTGCACACAACAACATATATGTTATCTTACCATCTAAAACCATAACAAAATTACGTAATATTTGTAAGCAACAAATATACAATGTCTAAGCAACATATTTGTCATCAATAAGCAACATGGTTGACATAAAAAAACAACAAAAATATATATATACAAGACATGACCTATTTAAATCAACAGATTTGCACCCATCTTAGCAACTTTGTCTACTTAAATAAGCAAAATAATTGTCTTCAATAAGCAACACAATCCACATAAAAAAGCATCCTACTTACTTAGCAACATTGTCTGCCTAAATAAGCAACATATTTGTCCTTGATAAACAACATAGTTGACATAAATAAGTAACAAAATTACATATATACATAAAAAGACAAATCAAAGGGAATAGTTTGTTGTTGCAACACTTCTGCCTAAATAAGCAACATATTTGCCATCAATAAGCAACATATTTCGCACATCGGAATGCGACAATATTAGTTGCAAGTTTGACTGTGAAAGGAAAGAGAGAATTTCATAGATACAGTTTCAAACATATCCAAAAAAAAAGCAACATATTTGTCTTCAATAAGCAACATATTTGTTTTCAATAAGTAATATATTTCTCACAGCGGATAAGGTCAGAGATATAGTTTCAAACAAATCCCAAAAAATCCGAAATATGAACGGGCACTACCAAAAAGAACTCACATTTTTTTACTGATATTCAAACAAAATTACCTACATATCCTTAACAACCATTAATTAAATATAAATTAAAATAAAATTCAATTAAATCTGCATCGTTAAAAAGAAGAGGTCAACGCTCCAGATTTGGTCTCACGTACTTATCTAAATTATATGGACTCACCAGATCCAAATCCTATATATATATATATATATATGAAGGGAGATCTCTATAATAGTACCTCCAAAGTTTTCCTGCCCATTTTGATTTACTATATAAAGTAATTAAATTCTGTAAAATAAAACGTTGAGTAATGTTGACAACTATTATATTTACTTTAATTTTGACAGTTGCGCTATATTTTCATACTTTATATATATCCAAATTTTGGCATTATATTTTCAGATCATAAAAAATGGTAACATTTGTGATCTCATAATTTTGATAATTATTAATTTTCATACTTAAATAAAGATCAATTTTAATTATGCAATTTGTATCTTCAAGATTTAATACATCTATATATATACACACACACAAAGAGATACTATTCTTAGGATAGTCACTTGAATATTTTCCCGCCTAAATGATATTACTAAAAAAAGTAATAAAATTATATTGAAAAATAAGAAATAACAAATGTATGGGATTTGATTGTTTTTTATAGTCAGCTTTACTTAAAATAATTTTTTTTAAATTATATAGAAAAATAGAATTATGCAAAATAAACTTTCCAAATCTGTGTGTGTACTGCATTAATTATTATATTTGTCATTTCTTATATTTTTAAAATTAATAACTTTTTTAGTTTTTAAACATTTTTACGTGTAATAGATATAATTAATCATCTTTTTACGATCTTCAATTTGACACCAATATTGCATATAAATAATAAAAAATAAACATAACAAAAAAATATAAGGTATATTTATCATTATTTTGTAATAAACTAAAATTATGCGTTCGGGATATTAGACATTAATTTATATATTAATGTATTTTGGCTATTTCTGATGTACATATAGTTCTTATTTGGACATAACTCACATCTTCATAATTATATAGCATTATATTTAAGTTGATTAATTAAAAATACTTATTTTAATTAAAAAAAATATCTCAAATATTTATCCAAGTTTATATATATATATATATATTACATATATCCATACATAGCATTAAATATTTATATATATATATATATGTGTGTGTGTTGTGTGTGCAAGATTTTTTTTTAATAAATATGAAATTATATTCATAATAGTTTTTTTAATAGAAAATTATTTTTTATATTAATGTACTTTTCATGTAAATAGAAAAAAAATTCATATTTGTCAATTTATTTTGGTATTCAACTTTCAAAGTTGTACAATGACCATTAGATATAAAAAAAATTGTTTGATATTTCTTGTGATAAATGTGTATATATATAAAATAGAATATTTTTTATTTTTTTGAAATATGTTATTTTTCCCTAAAATTATGTTATTAAATATAAAACATGTTTTTTGTTTGATTCTTTAATAATTATGATAATTGTTCAATTTTCTAAACCCTAAAAAGTATTGGAATTCGAAATGATTTTATTATTAATCGTACTGAAAATACAATGTACTAAATATTTAAAAACATTGGACAGTTAAGATTTTTTTCAAGCGTTTACTTTCTTATAGATAAATATGCTCAATAAATAGATTCAATTCACATTCATAAAATTTTATATCAACCAAATATTTGTATTTAAAAAATATTTTTTCATAATTTGAAATAATTATTTTTCTTTAGTTTATTCAGATAATTTATAATCAAATTAACTATCTTATATTTTAATTATCTATTGAAATTCTAATTATTTTGCAAATCACTAAAAATTATTTTTATAAAATTAAAGTTCATGCATTGCACGGTCTGAAACATACAAAATATGAGAACTTGAATAGAGAAAAATATTTAGAAAATCCAAATAATACAATATAAATCCCCACAATAAAATATCAAAAAATTACAATTTGACTTATCAATTGTGAATAAATAAAATTATTGGACGTAGTTATCATATATATGTATTAATTTTTAATTTATTGCACAACCAACTTTGGAAAAATCTTTGCCTCTAATTTACACATACAAACAACTTTTGAAAATAATTTTGCATCTAAATTAACTACTACAACCTTGAAATGACACCAATTTTCATACTTCTTAAGAATCTAAACATGACTAAAACGAAATGTGCGAAGAAGTTGTGCCTTGTGTGATTTTATGAAAAATTAGTTTTCGAAAATCGAGCACAAATACATGGTTTTGAATGTACTTTATTCCATGTTTCTCAAGTACGATATTTTTCTTTTTGACTTCATCAATAAAAAATATCCAATAGTATTTATCATGTATTGTCTAATGCTGTTTAATAATTATTACAATGCACGAGATATAACTCATTGAACTATTAGGAAAATGCACAAAAAGAAGGGGTTATTGACTAGTTCTAATTAAAATATTTTATTTATTTTACTGCTATTAAATAATATTTTATATAATAATCGCAGAAAAATAAATTGCATCATAAAAATGGTAATGTTAGTGACCTCATAATTTTGACAGCTATTATCTTCCATACTTAAATAAAAATAATTTTTAATTTCTGAAACTTGTATTTTTGATATTTTATACATTTCTAAATAAAATATTTTATTTATTTTTCTACTAGATCAAATAATATTTAATATAATTCTTGCACAAAAAATAATTACATAATTTTTGTGTTCGTTTTTTAATTTTTGATTTAGGTGATCGCATACTTTTATAATTCAACTAATATAATATTGGTTTATTAAAAAAAATTATAATTACTACTTGCCATAAGTATGTGTGATGTTTAATGAATCATATATGTAGTACCAGGATTATATCAATGATATCATCGTTCTAATATTGGAATGTTCCAACAAAAAATACCTATTTATTTATGAAGCTTTTTGGTTAAATAAAAAATAATAATGAATAATTTCCATAAACATGAAACTAATGGCATAATCAAAAATTAAAAATATGGATATTAAATTACACACAACTTAAAATTCATGTTTAAATAAAAACTAATATAGCATTTAAGAAAATCATTCAAATATGAAAAAATATATCAAATGAAATCGCAGGAAAACATCATTCAATTAGCCTATGAAAAAATATTATGGTAATTATATATATGGACTGGTTTTTTAAATAAGTTGAGTATTGTAAATCCCATTAAAATCGGCAGTGATAAATGGAGTACCTTTTGGCATATCCAAGATTTATGGGAAACATGATTTTTTCTTAAAACTACCGTCACACATCTCTGTATTATCATGCCCCAAAAGTGGAGTCGCGACACAACGGTTCACTTACGCCAGTTCTCCCTTCTAAAAATATAATCCACCAAGTATTTAAACAACATTAATACCCAAATGGACATAGTTCATCATCACTTCTTAGTAACAGAGTTAATAGTCGCAGCGGAAATACTATTACATTCCAAATTGTCTAAACGAAAGAGGTCATACGCCCCTCTATTACATCGAATGAAATAATTGTCCAACATCAAAGCATAAATGAAATTTAAGGTTAGAATATCGAACTAAGTCTAGGGATCACTCCGTCGCTTGGTCATCTTCGTGGACGTCATCATAATATGGTGGATCATCAGCTGGCCGTTGAGAAGGTGGGGGTGAGACAAAAATTCTCAGTGGATGGGTGATCGTGTGTAAGTGCGGCTTATATAGATGCAGGAAAAACAGTTATATGAAGAATGCATGATTCATGACGCGTGCGTCACACGCGATTCACAAGCAACGTGGTATTCAAAATAATATAGTTTTATATAGTTTGATGAAATAGTTCATGACCATTCAAGCACGATGAATACATTGCAAATAGTTCAAGTTGTGGTTGCGTACGGAGTGTAACACCAACCCAAGCAAGTAGTGGTTGCGCACGGAGTGTGACGCCAACCCAAGCAAGTAGTGGTTGCGCACGGAGTGTGACGCTAACCCAAGCAAGTAACATTGGAACCATGTGGATCAGACAACGATTCCTCCGTTCTACCTTATGACTCCCCAAGCACGTTTGGCACATGGCCCATGTCTACCTTATTACTACCCGGGTGAGACAACTCCAACGATTATGGCTAGCAAGGCCCAGAGTGTCATAATCATGATTATACCCAAACTACGACCCACTTTCCTTGGACATTCCGTCTTCAGTTGTGGGATGAGGATGATGGGGCCGGAGATTGGAATAGTAGCCGAGCCGCCTGGGTTCCATCCTGACGTATCCATTCGACCGTGTGAGCTCGGGCGCACAAGTTGACTCAAGCGCAATTAGATTCGTAAAAAGTTCACATCATGTTAACAAGGTAGTCGAGTAAAAGCGTGGCGATACGTATAAAGCAGTACAAGATTTCAAAAGTCAAGATTGGTAATTTATTGGCGGGGAGACGCACGGGCCGTGCATGGGCGCACGTGCTGCCCATGATTCAAGTCGAGAGGACAAAACTTTCTTCGAATGGACGCACGGGTCGTGCGTAGAAGCACGATCTGCCCGTGCGTCAATTCGAACCTAAAATTTTAATTTTGGATCTCACAACCGGGAGGAATTTTGATGTGATTCCACTTTCAAAAAGTATCATGTGTAAAAGTAGGATATTGGGACAAAACAATTTTGAAACAATGTCGATTTAGATCCCTTATGTTTCAAAAATTTCATTTCTAGTCCAAAATTTAATTTTTGCCCTTACGCATTTATTTGGTGTTCGTTTGTTATGAAATTTGAACCAAAAGTTCAAAAAATGATATAAAATTTAGGTTACAAAATTTTCCAGGTGTCTGGGATGATTATTTTCTGAAAATTTCCTTTTGGTCCTTAGCAATTTGAATTTTTACACTTTTGTACTTAAAGTTTCAAAAATCGGTTTTCTCAACCCAAACCACTTTAACATTTTAAAATTTCTCAAAAATATTTGTTGTTCAGTTTTAAAAGTCAAAATTTCGAAATTTTCAAAGGGTCCCAGAACAATATTTTTAAAAATTCAATTTTTGCCCCTTAAACTTTCAAGTTTTCAAATTTAATTCTTCTTATTTTAAAATCTTTAAACTATCATTATTAACATAAAATAATAAATTTTATCATTAATACAGTCCAAATTTCGAAATTTACAGTTTGGTCCTTGGATAGTTTTCGAAATTTCGGTTTAGTCCTCAACTTTGCAAAAATTGCATAAATGGCATATTTGTTCAAACTCGAGCACAAGGTCATACATTCCAGAATATATATCAAGCATAGAACATGATTTTGAGCATATAACACACTCATTATCACAGTAATCAAGAGATGATCAAGAATTAAAATATTGATGCATATATGTCCCTATTGTGCAAGAAATCGAGATCATGCTCATTATGTGCAACTTCTTGAACTTGATACATATCAAAATATTACATATGATAAAGATTTAGTAAAGAAAACATTTTAATATACTACATGCATTTTATCAAAATTATTTGCTTATTTTTCAAAAGATTTTCACCCACCTCGTAGTAGTTTTTTTCTCGGGTTGATCTAAATGGAGTCATCTTCCTTGTATCAATTTCTTGACTCAAACTCTTGAAGGTCAGAACCTAAATGGTATCCAAACCATATTTTGGTGTTAAAATTAAAGTCTCTAATCTAAAGAAAATATACTAAGACCAAATGGCTACTACTTATCTCAATATCTTCAATTAGTCTCAAAAATGTTTCAAGCTTCTAATCTTCAACTTGAGATGGTGTAGGTCAGCCCCTAAGCTCTAAAAATTCATATTCTTGAGTCAAAATTAATTTTTCATATTGTCAAGAAGAAAAATACTAAACCATAATTTTCTCACTGCCCGTTCCCTGCTTTTTGTGGTTGGGCTAATCTGTTTCCACCATCGGCAATTGACGGAAAATCCTTATACTTATGTTAGGCACTTCCACACTTCAAACACTTCCCATGTTTCTGCCAACACTCATCAACAGTATGTCTGACCTTATGACAGTAAGCACACAGTTTGCTTTCTATCGGTTTCTTTACCTTATCCACCTTCCCACTATGATCCCTTTGAAATTTAACTGGAGGCATAGATGTTGGTCCCACAGCTGGCCTCTTGAAGCCACTAGTTTTCCCTCTGCTAACATTCCGATTCTGCTGTAGTGTTTCGTTACGATTCAAACCCATTTCCACACGAGAGGCAGCCCTAACTGCAGCAGAGTATGTATCTATTTCTACTATCAATAGCTGTCTCTGGAGTTCTAATCTCAGCCCTCGAGTAAACTTATAATATTTGTCCTCCTCAGTACTTATGGAGCCCAAATCATACTTTGACAGTCGGTGAAACTCGAATTCATACTGGGCCACTGTCATACTCCCCTGCCTTAAACGGTGAAATTCGCCACATCTCGCTTCTCGGAACACCTGAGGAATGTATTGGTCCCTGAATTCCAACAGAAAGTTGTCCCATGTCCTTCGGGTTCGGTCTTGTTCCCACCTTCTTTCCACAGATTACCACCAATCACGAGCAGCAGATTCAAATCGGAATACCGCTAAGTTAACTTGTTGTTCCCTGGTATATCGTACGACAGCAAAAATGTTTTCCATTTGTTCAAGCCAATCCTAAGCCTTGGTATCATCCGGTTCCCCCTGAAAGATAGGTGGATTGAAATGCAAGAATCGTTCCAACACTCAATCATGTGCTTCCCCCACTGATTCCTGCACATTTTGGTTCTATCCAGTCTATTGTTGCATAAACAGTAAGATCTGTTGAAGGGCTTGCGCAGTCAAATCGGGCCCTACAGCTGGGGAAGGTGGTGGACTTTTGAGCGATGGTGTTCTCTCTTGCGGAGGGTTAAGGTTTTCCCTGTCCACGTTACGAGGTCTCCCGCTGCCTCTTTGACCAGCCATCTGTGTTTAGAATGATTACCATCCACTCACTTATGTAGATAAAATTATGAGCTATTGTACAACGATCAATGATGCGTAATATCTAATATGACGAACAATTATTATGAATATAAGTACCTTCACAAAAGACTTGCAAGAGTTTTGTTACAGACATTGTATTTAAAGATAACATCTTAGTCAAATGACATATAATAGCAATACAACACTTCGCACACAAAGTTTTGCAATTACAGGGGTGGAGGTAAAATGCAAGTACAATCAAATAAGGCTAATCTAATCGATGATGGCACTATGATCATCATCGTCGATGTCATCATTTATATCATCTTCTGGAGCAGGATTTTCCTGCCATTTTTCTGGGTCTGGTAGCTCGTCCATTAGGTCCATTTGAGGTTCATCATCCAAATCTTCTTTAGGTTCTTCCTTAGGATCCTCTTCCTGTTCTCCTTGATTTTCCGGGGCTCCCTCCGGAGCGATATTGATTGCCTCTAAAACCCGGTTTCGCAGTAGTTGAACCCGGGCTTGGAAATCTGCCTAGTTCAACTCCATTTGTTCCTCCTGGTTTTCTATTTGGATTTGTAGGGTCGTGACTTGATTTCGCAATAATGTTTCTGTCCCACCCAAGTTGTGGATGGTACCCATGTGTTGTTGTATTTGTTCCTCAAGATCCTGTATTGTTTTACGCTGATGGTCAACTTGGTGTTTGCTTCGATCGATCTTTTCTTGCAGCTCGTGGTTAGTCAAAGCAACTGTTTTTGATGTTTTTTGTTCTCCCAAAAGGCGTCCCATGTTTCTTGATCGAGTCGCTCTTGAAGTACTTGTATCTGGGCTTCACGCGCTTGTATGGTTCTACGATGTTCCTCAAGTTGGGTAACTAGGGTGTTTCCTGTAGGCATCAACATGCGCAAACTGTGCATGCCAGTATGAGGCTGCGTCCGTATGGTAGTCTCTCTCAGTGGTTAATTGTACACCATTGACCAGGTCGGGAATTCGGATGCCATTCCTATACAAAACATAACTAACGTTTGTCAAAATCTAGGAAATGATAATATTTAAGGCATGAAGTTTGGTAAGAAATTACGCACTCAGTCAAGTCTACTATGTAGGAATTTATTACAAGTGAACAATTAATAATATAGTCTATCATTTCTTATGGTTTCTAATTATCAAGGAATTATTTGTTATGAACGATCTAATAGTGGTGATTCCCATTACAGTCGAAGGGTCCTATCCTGGTTTAGCTCGGTGTAAGTTTCCTTCTTACTAGTCGAGCCTGATACCATAACTGTCACGCCCCAAAAGTGGAGTTGCGACACAACGATTAACTTACGCTAGTTCTCCATTCTAAAAATTTAATCCACCAAGTATTTGAGCAACATTAATACCCAAATGGACATAGTTCATCATCACTTCTTGGTAACAGAGTCTGTAGGTCCCAAGGGATGTGAGTGTAAGGTTTAGAAGGGGGGGGGTTGAATAAACCTTACCAACTTTTCAAATTAGTCCTTTTAAATATTCAGAGTTAATACTTCACAGCTGTGTCCTTGATGGACAGCTAAGTTAGTTAATCACAGAGTTAGTCACTCAACAGAATCGATCGATTTGTTGATAGAATAACTCATTGTTTTGACTAAAGACTTAACTCATTGTGATTTATTTTCATTGGAAGACTTAACACCCTTGAATTTGGTTAAGTTTGTTTTAATACTTGGTTTTAGCACTCAGTTGATTATCAATTGGATAGCAAATTTATTAGCAGATATAAAAATAAGATGCAGAAATTAAAGTGCTGAAATGTAATGACACAATAAGTTTTTATAGAGGTTCGAAGATGGGGTAATTCTTCTACTCCTCTCTTCTCCAACTCCTGGAGGAATCCACTAAGTATTGATCAATATACAGAGTGGTTACAGTCCCGATACAAGTCTTGATCACACGGTGACTTGATCCTTTGGGACTCGGTTTGGAGATGCCTTGGTCACACAAGTGGCTTCTCGTGACGACTCGCCTTCTTCACAGGGCAGCCGCCTTTGCTACTACAGCCCACTTGCTCAAGCTTCTTGGATTTGATCACGAAGCCCTCCAAAAACATGATAATCTTGGTTCGACCTTGAACCTTCCTACAATCCTCCGTGGAATGTAGACCCCTTGATTCTTCAAAAATTTCCTTTTAAGCGATTGAAGTTATCTTTCCTTCACAGTGAGTGTTGGATTGATTTCCTTCGCAATGTAGGCTTGAAGATTGATCTTGAATGATTTGAGAATAGTTTTGGTTACAGTTCAAATGTTTTCTTGAATGTTCGTTGTTCAGGTAATCAAGGTAACCTCTTCTCAAATACACTCCTCAGCCTTTTATAGTGATCTTTCAAAAATCGCCCGTTGAAGAGATAGGCTTATTTTTGAAAGTCACTTGTGGTCGTTGGCTTGTCTTGTTGCGAGTCCTTGGAATTGCCACTTCCTCGTATGAATGATTCTTTGACTTTTCGAGTTCGACCAGTGCAAAGTGCTTCCCATTGGTTTATTCTTCTTGCACGCTTCTCGGGACCGAGCACTTCAAGAAAGGTAGTATGGAAGTATTACTTGTTTAAGTAATTCTCTTGATTTTTACGGCAACGGATCTCTTTCGATTATCTCGACTTGATCGCATTTTCTTGACTTCCCAGGTGACTTCGAGTCAGCTTCCAATCATTGGATGACTCTTCTGTTACTTCAACTTGAGACTTGGCTTATCTTGAGTTGACTTGACTGATACATTACTCAACTGCTTCTCAACTGCACCTTCAGTCGAGTTCCTGTCTTCTCTTCTTTGCCACACTCAGCTACCTCGCAGCGGAGTCTTCCTTCTTATCTCCAGTTGTCTTCTTGCATGTTCAGGCATAGCTAACTTAACTCAGCTCGACCAGCCCTATCTATTATAATGCAATTTACAACAAAATGGGGTGCCAACTTCTATTTTAAGTTTTACATGGCATTCATCAAAATCTACAAAATAATTTCCCAACAATTTCCCCCTTTTTGATGATGCCAAAACTTAAAACATACAACAATGATTAAATAGAAATGATACATACAGACAAATGCAGAATCATAGAATGTATGCTTAGAATCGATCTTTTATTGATCATAACATTCTTGTTCTTTACATAGCTGTTTACAAGGTGTATCGGAGCTTGAATCAAAAGAAAATGTATCAGAGCTTAAGTGGACCTTAAAGTATCCATGCTGTTTTATATCTACACAAGTAGAAATTGTACAATTTTATTCGATGTACAGAAGACATACATAAAATCTATTTACATAGTAAAATACATGAAGGGGTGGACAACAACACTTCATCTCCTTCGCTGCCTCCTTCTTTTATCTTCTTCAGCTCTGTCGTCTTCTGACCTTTTTCTTTTCTTCTCATCTTCAGCTGCCTTCTTTTTCTCATACGCCTTCTGGGCAACTTCATCTCTTTCTCGTCTTTCTTGTCTTTCCTCCCATAGCTGAGTTTGTCTTTTATTTTCCTCTTCAATTCTCTTCACATACTCAGCATTGTTCTTAGCCATTTGCAGTTGGCTACTTCGTCAAATCATTTCAATAGATCCCTCCTTTCTTGCCTCGGATCTATGTACTCAATGTTTTTGGCGCAGAGATCTAGGTCTAAAACCTCTTCCTCCACCATCGCTTCTTCCTCCGCCTCCGGGCGTGTATTGTCTTGGGGCCTTCTTTTTCCCCCGGTGAGTGACTAGCAGAGTGACCGCGATAGTCTCATCTCTGTCGCCTTCTTCACATAGTGTGAGACCCTTTTCCTAGTACAAATCCCAGGCTTGAGCCGTGGACATATTTGCAAAGTATCCTTCAGATGCGAGCGTTTTGAATTCATCAATTGATCTTGGCTCAGTTCCGGCATCTAAAATGGCATAGGTGTCTCTGTCTACTGGAATGCCTCCATGTTGTTTCAGAATATCCATAACTCAGGCATCCATCCTTCCTTCCACTTCCTTCATCATCGCTTCAATTGTCTTTCTCTTTTCACCATAGGTAGGTAGAGAGTGTTGGAGTGGCGAGTCACTAGGAGTTTCTTTGATAATATCACCGTGTGACAAGACCTTGTTGGGGGTTTTAGCGGTCATCAAGGTCACATCTTTCGAACCTTCCCCTCAACAGATTTCCCTTTCTTCTCTCTTATTACTTCCTCATTTTGTCTTTCCCTTCATGACTACTTCCTCCTACTCGACCAGGATCCCTTCAACGCCTTTAGGTATTCCTCTTCCCCTTTTTGGCATCATCAAAAGAGAGAAGAACCCCTAGAAACAAGCTAGCAAGAAAGAAGTCTAGTCTGTTGATAGTTGAGTTACGTCAATCTGGCTGCGGAGTAAGTCGCACGGAACTCGAGCGGGTGGCGTTGGATTCATTTGCTACCAACTTCATCTCGGCCATGAGGACCGAATTTTCGATCCATATTCTCTTCCACATGCAGGAGCTCGTTCTTATTATGTTCACGCAACAACTTTATCTCTCGTAGTATGAGATTCATGCATTTGTTCAATGTCTTTGTTGCAATTTTGTCTTTGCATCAAGCATTCTCGGCCCCCCGGACTAACAACTTGTTGAACAATGTCTGAAATATCGAGCTTGTTCCACACGCATTGTTTCTTTTTTGTTGCCACCACTCACGGATCGACTATTATGCCTCTCAAATCGTGAGAAGGTTGGTGTCCCCGTTATCCGACCTCATGTCCGGTGAGGCCTGGTGCCTTTCCATTTTTTCTATCTCAAAGCAAATAAGGCTTTGAACACGCCCCTAACCAATTTGTCACCTCTGTTTGGTGACGACAAAGTAGCGTCAAAGTCATAGTCACCGGAACAATGGTGTCGATGGAATAACAGGATCAGGTGCGTGGAAGCGCTCACGATCTTTAGTCGATTCTTCGGGAGGTCGGTACCTCCAGAGAGAAAGGAAATGATTCTACGAAAGGATCATCACGGCAATCGGAATTGTTCAATGATAATTGGTGCTCGTGAAGTCCCTTGTGGAGTCGAACTGTTGCGGCTTGGGAGCCTACGCGAGTGGACTGTTTCTTTGGGGTCTATTGTGAAGTCGACCCGACTTTGTCGAGCATCATTGTCTCAACAGCTTCGTTGGTCTCAGCTGGTTTTTCCAAATGAGTTGACTGGTCCTCGGCCTTATCAAAAGTGTCATCGGACGATAATGAGATTTCCATGGGTGGCTCATCATCAAAGTTGAATGTTTGGCGAGTACTCTTGAGGTCAGACTTACTCATGGTTGGAACATCCTCAGCTGAGTCTTTGGGATCAGTCACAGGGGATGCCTCAACTTCATCGTCTCCTTCCAATTCCAGAAAGGTTACATCAGGATTATCCTGGGAATCATGAAGAGCACTTATCTCCTTTTCTGATGGATCGATGATAGCATGAGGGATGTTCTGTGCTTCAGTTTCTCTACCCCGGGAAGTCTCAACCTCCCATTGGCCTTCATTACCTCCTCGCAGTCTCAATCGCAATGAGGCCTTAGACATCCCTTTCGACAATGTCATTTGTCTTGGGGTCTTCTAAGGTGGCATCCATTTGAGTCTCAACTCCATGGATTGCACTTTCATCGCCCATAGTGTTAACTCCCGGGCAGTTCCTTCCCGTGCCTCGATCGCCTCAAAGATCGTCATTAGCTGAGAAGCGTTGGCACTTCAGAGACGATCACAACAATATCTCGAGCCTCGTCGTGACAACTTGTTGTGTGTTGATTGTTGTTCCTTCTCCACTTCGCCTCCGAGATGCATTGTGGAGTCACTGCAAAGATCCTCCAACCTTGCGGTGGAGGGAGTTTCCCCCGGTGGCACACCGGTGAGTGACTTGGAATGGTGTCACTCGTCTCCGGACTCATTTGTTTCCACTGAGTATTCAGCCATTGGGGTAGGTGGTAAGATACCTTCATTAGGGGTTGGCTCGACTGGGGTCCCCATAATCCCAGTTTCATCGCCAGTTCCCTTAACACCTTCCTCTGAATGAGCTGGGGAAGTGGTGGCAAAGAACAATGATGGCAATATCCGCACCACTCCCATTGGGTCTATCTCCAGCTGTGATTTGGAGGACTCTCCTGGTCCCTCCATCATTCTTTGCTCATGAAGGATTCTAGATTCTTGCATTGCTTGCTGCATTTGCAATTCTTCTATGGCGGCAATAGAGTCCAGATCCTCATCACTTTCTGAGAGGACGTCAAGGTGAGGGTGTGTATGATCGGTGTTGCCAGTGAGAGGGCAGATGCTGGCCTTCTCATGTGCCTCTGCGTCCTCAGCTGCTCTAGCCCGTTCATTTTCTTTTCGAATCTGTAGTATATTGATGCAATTATCCTCGTCAAGGGCTTGCAGCACTGTGTCCACTTCAAGAAACCTGAAGAGTTCTTCTTCCTCAGCAATGAACTCTGGACTTTCAAACTGCACTCTGGATAGACCCAGCTTCCATTTCTCCACACTCGCAGACAATTTTGGATGTCTGGATACAATGGAGAGTACATGATTACATCGTCTTCATCATTCCCTTGCTGGCCCTCATTTCCAGAGATTAGGGGTAGCAGACTTCGCTGCTCGACACCCTCAGTAGCCTCTATTACAGGCGGAGACACAACCCTATCAACAGGTGATTCGGTTGTCTCAGCCATTCCTTGTTCCTCAGTTGTTCTGTCTACAGCTGTGTCCTCGACTTGCCTCTGCTGATCGGCCTCAGCAGACTTGGCCGTTTCATCGATCACTTCTGGAGACTCTACTTATCCAGCAGTCTCGGGTATCTTCTCCAGCTGAGTGACAAACTCAGTTGTCTTCTCGAGCTCGGAGAGCTTGGGAAGTCTTCTTCTTCTCTTTGTTTTTACCAAAGGGATATCTGGCTCCACTTCCTCTGGTTCATCGAAGGTAAATGCCTTCGCAGATGTCTTAGAGGCAGCTGCCTTCCTTGTTGTGGCAATCCTCTTCTTCTTGATAATGGGGAAGGGGTTAATGGTTCCTTCTCCATTGCGGCTGCAGGGGCAGGAGCATATTTTTTTTTCTTTGCTGCAGGGGCAGCAGTCTTTTTAGAAGCTGTAGGGGCAGCCTTTTTCTTTGGAGGAGAGAAAACAATCAGTATCTTTGGTTGGTGATTCCCCTCACTCGTATCGACCCTCTTGTTTACATCCTTCTATGCGCCAGATAGGTTTGATCTGAACATCCTCTTGTTTACATGGAATGCCTTTCCATGTCGAAGAGGGACTCCTTTTACCTCCATCAGTCGGCCAATCACCGGGCCGTATCCTGAGGAACCTCCAAACGTTCCATCCTCCTTGAAGGATTTGTTCCCAACGTTCGCGAGTCCTTTGTAGACAAACTCAACCCAATTCACCTTCTTTTCTTCAAGGATCACAGCCATTACGATCAGCTTAGCTTTAGACAGCTGGTCAAAGCTGCCAAATTTGATGTCTATGCATTTGGCAATGATGTCCAACAATTTGTGGTAGTCCTCTTTCGGTGACCTCTTGTTAGTTTTGTGTTAACCACTTTTGCAAAGATAGTTGGACTTGGCTACTTCCTTCCAAGTAGCAAATCAGGTCGACCTCAGTTTCATGAATCTCCGACACTCCTTCCACTGGCAATATGCAGTGTTCAGCCAAATCCTTGGCAGTGATGGTGAACTTCTTTCCATGAACATAGGACTTGATGCCCTCATCGTGAACTTCAGCGTTCACGTAGAACTGTGCAACCTCTTCCACATAGGTCATCAGAAACTCCAACGTTAGAAACGGTTTCAGCCCAGACGTTTCCAATTTCTCAGCAATCTTCTTCACTAGGGTGTCGACGGACCCCTGTTTAACCATACCATCGAAATCCACAGTAGACCCGGTGTGGATTTGCTTTCCTAGCTTGACAAAATCATGTGTAGATGCCATTTCGAGATGTTTTACCGAAAGAAACTTGAAAACTGAACTGAGGATAGATAGGGTTTTGAGAGAAAATTTTTGCTTTTGCTTTTGAGAGAGAGATGAACAGTTTTTGGTAAAGTGTGAGAGAAACGGACGAAATGATTTAAGTATGGTTCATGAAAGGACGTGCGGGTGGTTTTTGAAATTTGATCAAAATCAACGGCTTAGATCTTGCACGCCGATTTACATTTAATTTCTCGCATTTAATGCGGCAGCATTTATATCCAATCATAAAATTGGCGTGCAGCTTTAGCTTTGTACACGTCATAATTATCTTTGCCGACGTCATTCTTAAAAACATTCCCGCTTAGTAAAACGATTGCGTTTTTGTCACTTTGCTCATGAATGACTCGGCTTGCTCCTTAGCTGATTCAATCTTTCTTTCTTTGCTCTCCTAGTGACTCTTTTGTCGCCTAACTCGTCTGACTAATTTTCCGATACGGTGATTCACTTAGTCAATTACTTAATTCACTCTTTTTCCTCTTTTCATGTTTCATCTCTTTTCTTTGAGTCTTCTTAGTGTCAACTCAGCTCAATTAACCCTAACTCATGCTTGAGTTCTTCAAATCTTGACTCACATAATGGTTTTGTGAATATGTCAGCCAACTGCTTATCAGTTGAAATATATTCCTAGGTGATGTCTTTCTTTTCAATATGATCTCTTATGAAGTGATATCTCGACATCGATATGCTTTGTTCTTGAGTGCAACACAGGATTTTAAGTGATTGCAATTGCACTTGTGTTATCACACATGATTGGAATTTCCTTTTCTTCAACTTCATAGTCTCTCATTCTTTGTCTCATCCATAAGACTTGGGCACAACACTTGCCCATGACTATGTATTCTACTTGTTTGTAGAGGTGGCTATTGAATTTTGCTTTTTGCTAAACCAGAAATTATCCTATTTCCAAGCATTTGACATGTGCCTCGAGGTGCTTTTCTGTCAACTCTACATCCAAAGATAGTCGAGTCGAATAACCAATTAGCTTGAATCCGCCTTCCTTTGGATACCATAAGCCAACTTTTTGGCTTCCTTTCAAATATCTCAAGATCCTCTTGTTTGCAGTCATGTGGCTTTCTTTTGGAGCAGATTGAAATCTTGCACATACACCTACGCAAAAAGTGATGTCCGGCCCGCTTGCCGTGAGATAAGCAATGATCCAATAAGTGCTCAGATCTTATTTGATCTATAGGCTTGCCATCCGCATCCATATCCATTTTTGATTGTTGTATTCATTGGTATTTTCTGAAGACTTCTCTTCCATACCAAATTTCTTCATTAAATCTCTCGGTGTATTTTGTCCGACTTATGAAGGTTCCATCCCTTGTTTCACTTGGAGTCCAAGGAAGAATGTCAGTTCTCCCATCATGCTCGTTTCGAATTTGCTTTGCATAAGATTTGAAAATTTATCACACAGCTCTTTGTTTGTGGAACCAAAAATGATATCATCCACATATATTTGAACAAGCAGTATACTCTTCCTATGTTGAATTCTGAAGAGTGTTCTGTCCACTTTGCCTTTTGTGAATCCGTTTCGAGTCAAAAATTGTGACAATGTATCATACCATGCTATGGGTGCCTGTTTCAACCCATATAGAGCTTTCTTGAGTTTGTATACTTTATCTCCAAGAATCTTCTGCTCAAATCCTGGAGGTTGTTCAACATACACTTCTTCTTCCAATAAACCATTGAGAAATGCACTTTTTACATCCATTTGGTATACAATAAAGTTCTTGTGAGTTGCATAGGCAAGAAACATCCTTATGGCTTCCAATCTTGCCACAGGAGCAAATGTTTCATCAAAATCTATCCCTTCTTCTTGGCAATATCCTTTGGCTACCAATCTTGCTTTGTTTCTTACCACAGAACCTTCCTCGTTCATCTTGTTTCTGAACACCCATTTAGTGTCAACATTTTCATTGGTGGGTCTTTGAACCAATTCCCATACTTTATTTCTTTCAAACTGATTCAGCTCTTCTTGTATAGCTTGAATCCAATGTGTGTCATCCAATGCTTGTGACACATCCTTAGGCTCTATTTGTGAGATAAAGCATGTGAACATTGCTTCTTGTTGAGCTCTGGATCTCGTTTTAACACCTTCTCTTACATCTCCAATGACTAGTTACGGTGGATGGTCTCTCACCATCTTACATCAAGTTGGAGTAAGTTAGCAATTTGGATTGATCGTCTTGCGGTTGTGTTGCTTTGATCAGCTCTCTCATCATCACTTAGCCGCAAATTTTCCAACTGTTTTTGATACTCGGCTATCTCATCTTCATCCGGGTTTATAATTCCGGCTTGACTTTAGCATATGGACTCTTCTCGCATGGTTGGATGATTCAAACTTATCGGTGACTCTTCAATGTGTTCTCCATTTACATTTGGCTCATCAAACACCACATGAATGGATTCCTCTGTAACCATAGTCCTCTTGTTGAGTACTCAGTAGGCTTTGCTTTCATTTGAGTATCCCAAGAAGATACCTTCATCGACTTTAGCATCAAAAGCCTTTAAATTATCTTTACCATTGTTATGGATGAAGCATTTGCATCCAAATATTCTAAAATATGCAACATTTGGCTTTCTCTCCTGTCCAAATCTCATAGGGAGTCTTTGTTTTGTCTGTTTATCATGCATCTATTTTGAGTATGGCATTTGTGTTTATTGCTTGACCCAAAATCTTTTAGGTAGCCCTGCTTGACTAACATGGTCTTGCCGCTTCTTTAAGAGTTCTTTCCTTCTTTCTAAAACTCCATTTTGTTGTAGAGTCCTTGCTTTCAGATAATTCATGACCAATACCATTTTCAATACAAGATCGAGTGATTATACTATTGACAAACTCGGTTCCTCTGTCGATCTTATTTTGATAATGGTTTGACTCTTCTCATTTTGGATTCTTTTCATCGATTGTGGTAGTTTTGCAGAGTTTCTTTCTTCTTACACATGAATATTGTCCATGTATACCTTGAGTAGTCATCTACTACCACCAAGGTGTATTTCTTCCCACTTATGCTATTTGGTTCAATGGACCAAATAGATCCATATGTAGCAGGGTGCAATATTCTTGTTGAAGATGGACATGTCTTTTCTTTGAATGATGATTTGATCTGTTTTCCCTTTTGACATGCATCACATATACTTTCCTTCTTGTATACTGAGTCTGGAAGTCCTTCCACAAGATTACTTCTTGCAAGTTTGTTAATAGTTTTGAAATTGGGTGACTCGACTTCTTGTGCCCAACCCAACTTGATTCAATTTGTGCTCTTTGCTAGTAGACAAGTGCTTGGTGTTGCAGTTGACCAATCTACCACATACATGTTCTTTTGTCTGCATCCTTGCAACACAACCTCATTGGATTCAGTGTCCTTGATTTGGCATATACCCATGTTGAATCCAACATTGTAGCCTTTGTCACAGAGTTGGCTAATACTTAACAAATTGAATTTGAGTCCTTCAACATATGCAACGTCTGTGATTTCTAATCCATTTTTCTTGATGGATCCAATGTCTCTTATTTCTCCTGGAGCTTCATTTCCTCCAAATATGACTTTTGCACCTCTCGACTTCCTTGAATTTTGATAGATTTTTCTTGTTACTGTCATGTGCCTGGAATACCACTATCCATGTACCAGGTTCCTTGGCACTCAATTTGCTCTTTGAACCCGCAATCAAGGAAGTTAGGTTTTAGGTACCCATACTTGTCCGGGTCCCGAGGGGTTAGTATTGTAAGATGATCCAACCAACCTATAGCCAAATGATTTGACTCTAAGGGGTTGCCATCTATCAGTGCCATAATCATAATTAATTTTGGCATATTGCTTGGGGGTTCTAGGTTCATACAACTGTCTCTTTTGTCTGTATGCCTATGTATGTGTTTTAGCAATTGCCTTCTTTGGGTAGTTGTAATATCTCTGAGTGTAGTGCCTAGGTGCATATGTGTGCTGATGAAAGCTCTTATATCTTTGGAATGGCCTTTGCTGAGTTCTAGGCCTTTGCCACTTAGACTTATATTCCATAGGTCTTTGCTGAAAGTTCACATTATCCCAATCAGCTTGGCTTGGGTACTTTCTACCATTCCCATCATATGTGTTTTTTTTATAGAACTTCCGGGGTTTTTGGTAGCTCTGTTTCTTCTTTACAGAGTATTTCCTATTTGGAGTTTTTGAGGAACTCATTTGGATTTCTTCTCGCCTATCCTCTCAAAGACACTCAATCGGCTATTTTCCTTTTCCTTTATAACCAAGGCCAGTTTGCTTGTGATTGTGCATTGGAATAAATGTGTGTGCACCATTTGGAGTTTTGGATTTTTGAGATACTTCATTACTTGAAGATCCTTTTTCCAAAATCACTTTTGGAGCTTGACATAGCACAGAGGAATTAAATCCTAAGCCTGTCTTGTCTCCACATTCTCTTTGACTCATAATAAGATCATCCAATGATTTAGATGCCTTAGTGAATGAGGCAATCACATTTTTGAGGTCATTTTCCCTCTTTTCTATAGCAACTATCTCTG
This sequence comes from Rehmannia glutinosa, assembly GCA_016081115.2. NCBI lineage: Eukaryota > Viridiplantae > Streptophyta > Magnoliopsida > Lamiales > Orobanchaceae > Rehmannia > Rehmannia glutinosa. The sequence continues at coordinate 70,108,631 of CM071936.1, forward strand.
CTATTAGCTTAGCATTTTCAACCTTTAGACTTTCATTCTTATCAGCTATTTGACTTAGAGTACTCAGCTCCTTAGTCAGCTGTGAGTTTTGGCTCTTGAGTAGGTTGTTTTCCTCATTTAGTAGTGTGTGTGAGGATTTAATGTGTTCAAAGTCTTTCATCATTTTGCCTAATGAATCATAAAGATCAGTGGGTGATGAAGTGTGTGTGTCACGATCACTATCACTAGAATGACGAGTGTGATGAATTAGAGTGTACCTCATCTTCTTGGTCAGGTTGGTCTTGTTCCTTGGCCATCAAATAGATCAAGGATTCTTCTTCGAGTCACTTGAGTAGTCACTTCACTACTCTCCGAATCAATTTGTGTCTCTTGACTTGTTTGTCTCAAATGATCTCTGCAGCCCAACATTGTCTTTTTCTTTTCTTGTTTTCTTTCTCTCAAGACCTTTCTTTCTTCTTCATTCCTATATTTGTTGACTACGTGGATATGGGCAATCAATGGCATAGTGACCTGGTTGCTAGTTCAAAGATAGATTTTCAACCTTTTGATCGACTCTTTCCATTCTTGGATTATCGACCCTTTGATATTCAACTTTTTGATGCTCTGCTCTCTTGGTTGGCCTATCTTCCCTTGACTTGGAGGGAGCCGAGTGTCCTCCGGAGGATTCGCCCTTGCCTCTCTTGTAGTTCTTATTGAAGAACTTGTTAAACCTTTTAACCATCGGGCTATTTCCTCTTGGTCAATGACTTCTTTGACCTCGGACTCTCTTGCCATCCTTAACAATTAGAGTGTTTGTTTTTTGACAAATTGTCTCCTCCTGGTCTTTTCTTCTCGGCTCAAATTCGTAGGCTTTGAGATCCGAGAATAGCTCATGGTTGGATGTCTTGGATAGGTCCATGGAATGTCTTAGTGCCATGACCTTCATTTCCCATTCGGTGAGAGACTTCTTAGAATCTTCATACACATTTCCTTCGTGTATATTCTTTTCCAAGTGCGAGATAGCTCGTTGGTAATTTCTGTGAATCGAGCATCCAGATGATCCAAGGTCTCTCCTGCGATCATTTTGAAATTCTCAAATTTCTGTACAACAACCGATAGTTTATTTTCCTTGATTTGCTCTGAGCCTTCACAAATCAATGTTAGCTTGTCCCAGATTTCTTTAGCCGTTTTGCATGATTTGACTTTATTGAACATGGCTTTGTCCAAGGTTTTGTAAAGAATGTCCTTGGCCACATTGTTCAAGTTATATCTTTTTTGTCATCATTTGTCCATTCGACTCTTGGTTTTCAACCATGATAGTGGGAGCAACATCCTCTTTACCTTCACTGCGGCTCTCCTTACAGATGTGTTCACTTTTAAAATTTGCAGTGGCCCATCCTCTATCACTATCCATCTCATCGTGTAATCTTTGATAGATGAGCACGCATACGAATTTTCCAATCATCAAACTCTTCAATTGTGAACATAGGGATGCGTGTCAAATTTGCTTCCATGATAATAACTTTTCTTTGGTGAAAAGAGTTTTGAAAGATCAAGTACTAAAAACAGACTTTGAAAAATTTGGAGATCTAGTTCAAGAACGGTGCGGAAGGCTCAATGAACCAACCGCTCCGATACCACTTGTAGGTCCCAAGGGGTGTGAGTGTAAGGTTTAGAAGGGGGTTGAATAAACCTTACCAACTTTTCAAATTAGTCCTTTTAAATATTCGAGTTAATACTTCACAAATGTTGTGTCCTTGATGGATGACTAAGTTAGTTAATCGCCAGAGTTAGCCACTCAACGGACTGACCGAGTTTGTTGATAGAATAACTCAAATTTGTTTTGACTAAAGACTTAACTCGATTGTGATTTGTTTTCAGGAAGACTTAACACCCTTGAATTTGGTTAAGTTTGTTTTAATACTTGGTTTTAGCACTCGATTGATTATCAATTGGATAGCAAATTTATCGTGAGATATAAAAATAAGATGCGAGAAATTAAAGTCTTTGAAATGTAAATGACACAATAAGTTTTTTTAGAGGTTCGAAGATGGGGTAATTCTTCTACTCCTCTCATCTCCAACTCCCGGAGGAATCCACTAAGTATTGATCAATATACGAGTGGTTAACAGTCCGGATACAAGTCTTGATCACACGGTGACTTGATCATTTGGGACTCGATCCGGAGATGCCTTGGTCACACCGGTGGCTTCTCGACGACTCAACTTCTTCACAGGCATTTGCTTTTGCTACTACAGACCCACTTGCTCAAGCTTCTTGGATTTGATCACGAAGCCCTCCAAAAACTTGAGACCTGGTTCGACCTTGAACCTTCCTACAATCCTCCGTGGAATGTAGACCCCTTGATTCTTCAAAATTTCCTCTTCAAGCGATTGAAGTTATCTTTCCTTCACAGGTGAGTGTTGGATTGATTTCCTTCGTAATGTAGGCTTGAGGATTGATCTTGAATGATTTGAGAATATTTTTGGTTACAGTTCAAATGTTTTCTTGAATGTTCGTGGTTCAGGTAATCAAGGTAACCTCTTCTCAAATACACTCCTCAGCCTTTTATAGTGATCTTTCAAAAATCTGCCCGTTGAAGAGATAGGCTTATTTTTGAAAGTCACTTGTGGTCGTTGGCTTGTCTTGTTGTAGTCCTTGGAATTGCCACTTCCTCGTATGAATGATTCTTCAGCTTTTTAGAGTTCTGACCCAGGTGCAGTGCTTCCCATTGGTTTATTCTTCTTGCACGCTTCTGGGACTGAGCACTTCAAGAAAGGTAGTATGGAAGTATTACTTGTTTAAGTAATTCTCTTGATTTCTGTGCAACGGATCTCTTTCAGTTATCTCGACTTGACTGCATTTTCTTGACTTCCCCAGGTGACTTCGAGTCAGCTTCCAATCATTGGATGACTCTTCTGTTACTTCAACTTGAGACTTGGCTTATCTTTAGTTGACTTGACTGATACATTACTCAATTGCTTCTCAGCTGCACCTTCAGTCGAGTTCCTGTCTTCTCTTCTTTGCCACACTCAGCTACCTCGCAGCGGAGTCTTCCTTCTTATCTCCAGTTGTCTTCTTGCATGTTCAGGCATAGCTGACTTAACTCAGCTCGACCAGCCCTATCTATTACAATGCAATTTACAACAAAAATGGGGTGCCAACTTCTATTTTAAGTTTTACATGGCATTCATCAAAATCTACAAAATAATTTCCCAACAGAGTCAATAGTCGCAGCGGAAATACTATTACAATCCAAATTGTCTAAACGAAATAGGTCTTACGCCCCTCTATTACATGGAATGAAATAAATTGTTCGACATCAAAGCATTAAGGTTAGAATATCGAACTAAATCTAAGGATCACTCCGTCGCTTGGTCATCTTCGTGGACGTCATCATAATATGGTGGATCATTAGTTGGCCGTTGAAAAGGCGGAGGTGAGACAAAAATTCTCAGTGGATGGGTGATCATGTGTAAGTGTGGCTTATATAGATGCAGGAAAAATAGTTATATGAAGAATGCATGATTCATGATGCGTGTCACACGCGATTCACAAGCAACGTGGTATTCAAAATAATATAACTTTATATAGATTGATGAAATAGTTCATGACCATTCAAGCACGATGAATGCTTTGCAAATAGTTCTAGTTCAAGTTGTGGTTGCGTACAGAGTGTAACGCAACCCAAGCAAGTAGTGGTTGCGCACGGAGTGTGACGCTAACCCAAGCAAGTAACATTGGAACCGTGTGGATCAGAAAACGATTCCTCTGTTCTACCTTATGACTCCTCAAGCACGTTTAGCATATGGCCCATGTCTACCTTATTACTACCCGAGCGAGACAACTCCAACGACTATGGCTAGCAAGACCTAGAGTGTCATAATCATGATTATATCCAAACTACGACCCGCTTCCCTTGGACACTTCGTCCTCAGTTGCGGGATTATGATGATGGGGCCGTAGAGTGGAATAGTATTCGAGCTTCCCGGTTCCATCCCGATGCATCCATTCCGACTGTGAGCTCGATGTACCAAGTTGACTCAAGCGCAATTAGATTCGTAAAATTCACATCATGTTAACAAGGTAGTCTAGTAAAAGCGTGGCGATACTTATAAAGCAGTACAAGATTTCGAAAGTCAAGATTGGTAATTTATTGGCCGGGAGACGCATGGGCCGTGCGTCAAGTCAAGAGGACAAAATTTTCTTTGAATGGACGCACGGGTCGTGCGTAGATGCACGATCTCCGCCGTGCAAGCGTCAATTGGAACTGAAATTTTAATTTTTGAATCTCACAACTGAGAGAGGGCTTTTGATGTGATTCCACTTTCAAAAAATATCATGTATAACAGTAGGATATTGGGACAAAATAATTTTGAAACAGGGTCGATTTAGATCCCTTTATTTTCAAAATTTTTATTTATAGTCCAAAATTCGATTTTTGTCCTTACGGGTTTATTTGGTATTCGTTTGTTATGAAAATTGAACCATAAGTTCAAAATATTATAAAATTTAGGTTACAAAATTTTCCAGGTGTCTGGGATGTTTATTTTCTGAAAATTTCCTTTTGGTCCTTAGCAATTTGAATTTTTACACTTTTGTACTTAAAAGTTTCAAAAATCAGTTTTCTCAACCCAAACCAATTTAACCTTTTAAAATTTCTCAAAAATATTTGTTGTTCAGTCTTAAAATCAAAATTTCAAAATTTTCAGAGGGTCCCTGAACAGTTTATTAAAAAATTCAATTTTTGCACCTTAAACTTTCAAGTTTCCAAATTTGAGTCCCAAAAATTCCAAGGATGGGTCTTTGTCACGCCCCAAACGGGACGCGACGACGATCCACAACTTAAATACAATAACCAAACAGTCCAGACAAATATCAACGAGAACCCAATGAGATAGAGTCTAAATAGCAGCGGAAATAAATAACAGATACAAGTTACAACTTAAAGTCTACAATCCATCATCCAAATTACAACCCGAAAATCAACAAAATATAACAACTTAAAGTCAAAGGGTCCTACGCCCTTCAATTACAAACTGGAATGGAACGAAATACAAAAGTCCGACAACAACATAAGAAAATAGTTCAATCAACAACAAGAAGTAGTAAATCCAACAAGCGTAGTACAAGGTCTCAATCCAGAGCCGGTTAAGCATCTCCAACGAAATCCTCATCTAAGGTTAGAAAACGGTGGGGATGAGACAAAAATCAGTGGATGGGGTGATCGTGGTGCGAGTGTGGCGCAATATAGTTAATGTGAGAAAACAGATTTATATGAAAACGCGTGAGTATGATGCATGAATTCACACAGATTCAAGCGTCGTGATAAAATATTTAAATAATATACTTATACAGTTTAAGAAAACAGTTCATGGTCACACAGGCACTATGTGATTGAGTCAAGACAGGTAGGATTGCGTACGGAAGTGTAACGCCAATCCCATGCAAGGCAAATAATGGTTGCGTACGGAAATGTAACGCCAACCAAAACGGGTCCGATAACTCCGGAATCGTGTGGATCAGACAGCGATTCCTTCGTTCTTCCTTGTAACTCCCCAGTCAGTATGGTCCAAGACCGGCACCTTATCGCTCCGTAGGCAAAGACAAAATCCACAGTGGAGCTTGCAAGGCTCGGATCCGTCATAATCATGATTATACCTCAGTACTACGACCTGCTTCCCTTGGACAAACTCCGTCCCTCAGTTGCCGGATTAGGACGATGGGCCGGAAGAGTGGAAGAGCAACCGAGCTGCCCGGTTCCATCCCCGTCGTATCCATTCCGACTGTGAGCTCGACACACCAAGTTGACTCAGCAGAGAGTAATTACAATTACGCATATCAACCAGCGGCATCAAGTATTATTGATTTAGGGAAGCAATTTTAGGAAAATTTTTGAAAAACGCGAGTGGCAATTATGGCGTTGGTGGAGTATTTGGATGAAGATGATCATCGGAAGGATAAGCAATCTTCGATATCTTGAAAGATTTAGTGGGACATAAGTCCCGTTATAGATTCAATTCGCAAGGCGAGGAAGTCGCTCCGCGATCGGGTATTAATCGGTCAAATTGATCCGATAAGTCAAGGGTTTTTTGGGAAAGTAAAATAATTTAATTAAATATTCAAGTCAGAGAGTCCACGGCTATTTTAGTAAAAGAGAAAATAATTTGAGTTAGGTCCTTTATAAAAGAAAAATTGTAATTTAGCCCCGTTTTGTAAAACTAACACTTTTGGGGTTAAAAATTGAATAATTAAATATCCCGACCTTGAAGAATTATGAGGTCAGTTCCTAATTTCTCCAAATTGTCCAGAGATTCAGGTTTTTAAAGTTTTCAGGTCGAGTTTTTATAAAAATCTCACATTGGCCCCAAATATGTAAAAATTGCCAATTCGGACCTTCAGAACTCACAAAACGGAAGAGCTTTTAATGTGATTCCAGTTGGAAAATGTCACTAAGGTTAGTAGGATATTGGGACAAAAGCAGTTTTTAAAATAAATATGTGTAGGTCCTTTAACTTTTGAAAATATCATTTATGTCCCATTTTGAAATAATTGCCTTTAAGGCTTTTAGGGGTCCGATTGTTATGTAATTTGAACCTTGGGTCCAAAATATAATTAAGTTATAGTTAAGTTAGTATTTCCAGGTGCATGGGCTGCATAAGTCCTGGAAATTTCATTTGGGTCCTCAAGTTTAATATTTTACACATTAGTCCCTCAATTTTAGTAAAATTACTTTCCAAGCCCTAACCACTTGGATTTTTGGAATACTTTAAAATATGTAATTCCCAGTACCTTAAGAGTAAAAATTTCAAATTTTAAAGTTAAGGTCTGGTACAGTTTGAAAAATTGCAAAGTAGCCCTTAAACTTTCAAAATTTTACAATCTAGTCCTTGGGCTTTTAAAAGTTGATTTTATTTATCTTAAAACTCTTAAAACTTTATTAAAATGTCCAAAAGTCATTTTTGAACCTATGTACAGTCCCAAATTTCGAAATTTACAGAGGGGTCCTTTAACTTTTATTTTCTTGCAATTTAGTCCACCAACTTTCCATTTTTGCATTTTTAAGTCCAAAATTGAAATTTAATCAATTATGCTCGACTTTTCCAGGTTATAAGTCATCCAAAACATAGATTTTAAAGATCATACACATGCATGTCCAATACATACAAGACCTCATCAATTAAAACATTAAAGTGTACATGCATGCACCTAAAATTCAATAAATAGTAATTTTGAGCAACTCTTGAGAATTTTCATGACTTGATACATAAAATTGACATGCAATACATAGATTATATATATCTCAAGGCTCATGATCAAATTTTTTACATGCATTTAATCAAAACACCTAAAAGTTGAAAAATATTTTTCCACCCACCTTAAATTTGGAAATTGTGAAATAAAAGGATAATTTCACAATTTTTGGATGAGGCTTCTTAGGTCAGCCCCTAAGTCAAGAAATATCAAAAATTTGAAGTTAGAAAAATGAGAGAAAAATTAAGGAGAAAAAGAAGGAAATAAGGAAATGAAAAGGACTACACTTTACCTTGTGTAGTAGATGTTTGGAGACTAGTTGAAGCTCAAAAATTGGAAATTTTGGCTCAACTCCAAAATCTCCTAAGGTCAGTCCCTATTTCTCAAAAATGAAAAAGCGGTGTTAAAATTTGAAAAAAAAATAGGAAGAGTAAGAAAGAAGGGGTCTAGTACTCAATTCTTACCTTGTAGTCTAATTTCCTGTACTATTTTCTTCTTCAAGCTTGAGGTCCTTCTTCAAAATGTTGTCAAGCTCTATTCTTCAAGGTCTTCTAAATGTACCTCCAAACCAAATTCAAACTTAAGTTAAGAAGGTGGAAAAGATGAACAATGTGATATCCAAAAATGGATTGAAGATAAAATTTCTTACCTTGTATGATGATGGTTCGATTTTTAGTGAAGAATAGGAGGAAAATGTTGAAATTTTTTCTAAGTATAGAAGAAGAAAATGAAAGAAAGAATAGAGAGAAGTTGGGAGTTTTTAGAGAGAATGAGGAGAATTGATTTGGAAGATCAAATGTGTTGGTGAAATTTGAGATGAGAGTTTTGTGTAATTAGGCCATATGGCCGTCCAACATAGTGAGAGAGGGAGAGAAAATTTTGTTCAAATTGTGTCTTGTAATTTGTCTCTTGCATGGAGACAAAATGAAAGTCAAAGTATGGGTCAAATTGGAATGTTGAGAGGAATAAGAAGAATGTTGGGAAGAATAGAATAAGTTGGGAAAAATAGTAATAAAGAATTGGTGTATAAGATGATGTGTATAATGTTTGAATTAATGATATAATTATACACAAGATGACTAATATATGGTGTAGGTGTACAAGAGTTGGATGATATTTTTATCTCAAAAATATCCATTTGGCCGTCCACTTCAAGGGCAATTTGGTAATTCAATATATTTTTTTTTGTCCCAAATTTGATGATAATAGATGAAATATATCAATCTCCAAAATAATTAGTGATTTCCTTGATCACTTGTAAGTTCCATGATCACTTAATCTAAATCAAAATCTTAATTCTATAAGGTAAAAGTCTCTAAAATAAATAGTCTCTTAAAATTCTAAGGTGACTAATAAATACAAAAATAGTAATAATGATCAATCAAGTGATCATAAATGAGGAATAGAATTAATGATGTTCATGATCACAAGTAATTAAATAAAATCAAATAAAATACAAAATGTATATATTATTAATAATTACCCGTCAAAATGACGCGGTAAAATAGTCGATCAAAAGTATAAACGACAATAAGGATCAATTAATAGTTTCGGAAAAATCGGGGCTTCACAGTCTTCTTATTTTAAAATATTTAAACTATCATTATTAACTTAAAATATTAAATTACATCATTAATACAGTCCAAATTTTGAAATTTATAGTTTGGTCCTCAGATAGTTTTCAAAATTTTGGTTTAGTCCTCAACTTTGTAAAAATTGCATAAATGGCATATTTGTTCAAACTCGAGCACAAGGTCATACTTTACAGAATATATATTAAGCATAGAACATGATTTTGAGCATATAACACACTCATTATCATATTAATCAAGAGATGAGCAAAAATTAAAATATTGATGCATATATGTCCTTATTGTGCAAGAAATCGAGATCATGCTCATTTTGTGCAACTTCTTGAACTTGATACATATCAAAATATACATATGATATAGATTTAGTAAAGGAAATATTTTCATGTACTACATGCATTTTATCAAAATTATTTGCTTATTTTTCGAAAGATTTTCACCCACCTCGTCGTAATTTTTTTCTTGGGTTGATCTAAATGGAGTCTTCTTCCTTGTATCAACTTCTTGACTCAAGCTCTTGAAGGTCAGTACCTAAACGATATCCAAACCATATTTTGGTATTAAAATTAAAGTCTCAAGTCTAAAGAAAATATACTAGGACCAAATGGCTACTACTTACCTTCAAGCTTCTAATCTTCAACTTGAGATGGTGTAGGTCAGCCCCTAAGCTCCAAAAATTCATACTCTTGAGTCAAAATTAATTCTTCATGTTGTCAAGAGGAAAAATATTAAACCATAATTTTCTCACTTCTTGAGTTTCTTCTACAAACTTGTAGTCAAGTCTAGGTCCCTTGATTCTTCAAGAAATTCCTTTAGGAATACCTCAACAAGAAGGATTCATTATATTAGGAATTAGAGGTAGATGTTGGAAGTTTCAAGAAGAAAAAATGAAGATGAAAGAAAAGAATTTTCTTACCTTAATTGTTGAAATTTTCGGTTCTATTGGAAACAAATGAAGAAGAAATTATTGTGTTTTGTATTTAAGTGTTGAGTGAAATTGTGTTGGAAGAGTTTGAGAGTTGTAAGAGGATGAGATGAATTTTTCTTCCTTAATTCTTCAAGTGGCCGATTTTCTTGTAGGAGTTGGAGGAGGCACTACTACAAAACTGAGCTTTTACATCAGGGGTTTACATCGGTTCACCAATGAACCGATGTAAATAAACACCCGGTGGCATAATTGTTAATTAAAAAAGAACTTTACATCGGGTTTTATATAGAACCGATGTAACACTCTACAAAAAATAGATTTTACATCAAGAGTTTACATCGGTTATTAACGAACCGATGTAACAAAAAACCCGGTGGAAAAATTGTAAATTTTGAGAGAATCCTACATCGGGCATCTAATGAACGACGTAGATAGATTTCCCAAATCTTTTCTTAACCCTCTTCTCTCTCTCTCTCTCTCATACCCTTCAGCCGTACGTTCTCCATCTCCGCCCAAATTTGCACCCTCCCTAAACCCTCACGTTCTATGTCTCCTCTCAAATCTCCCATGGCGCTAAAGTAATAATCGCCGACATCGAGGTCTCTCTCGAAATTGATCGCCAACTCATTATCACGTACGTCCATACCTCGGAATCAAACTTCGAAACCCTAATTAGCTCCACGGTTTCAAATCATAGCAAACTCGACATCCTCTTCAGCAACGCCGGGGTCCTCGGCGACCAATCGAAGCACAAGAACGTCCTCGATTTTGATGCCAACGACTTTAACCAGATCATGAGGGTCAACGTTAGGGGCATCGTGCTATTATTTTCTACTCGAAAATAGAAGGTAGATCTCCTTTCTCTCGGCCGATTTCACAGGTATTTAGTATTTCGTTTCCATTTTTTCCCAAACTTGAGTATGATAAGATTTGTTGGTTTTAGTTCTTAATGAAATTATATGTATAGAAACAAAGTCCGCATCCGGAGTTGCTAAATTAAAGGGATTTTCCATGGAAATTTTCGGGTATTGAGGATTTTGTTCAAGTTATTCTTTTCTAAATTTCTAGTGTTTAAGCAATTCACATTTAATTGACCTTTTTTATGAATAGTTGGTATAATATGAGTTTTTGTTTCTAGAAAATTTGGATGGAAAATAAAAGTGAAATTATTGTATTGTTATTTTGGTGTTTAGGTTAATATGCATGCATGAATTTGATTTGAGATATGTTTCTTTTACAATGAAATAAATTCTATGTGTAATTGCACTGCATTTATTTTAACCCCTGAAAGGAGTAAATTTGGTTAGCAGAAGTAATTTGCCGCTCCAGGTAGCTTTGCTTGAGAAAAGATTAATTTGAGCGTGTAACCTACTGACATTTCTCAAATGTTGGTTATAATGGCAAAGTAGTCTAAGGATTGTTGTATGATCTATAATGTTGGTTATAATGGCAAAGTAATTTGGGCGAACACATACTTGTCGAACAAGAGTTTAGATCACCCACTTTGCTGCCTTTTATTGTGGTTTTTCTTGTTGCATTTTTTGTTCACCAGGTGCTTGTTATAATTTCCCAATGACCTTTCTATGTGAATTTCGAAATCTGCTCCTTGTACTCTCTTGATTCTAGGGTCCAGTAACATTGCAAGATATCATCGTATAGAAGAAATCTCATCTGATATTGTATGTTTTTATTTTTGTTATCCTGGTGGTGTGTCTTTAAGTTATTCTATATTTTTTTGTGAAGTAATTTAAGTTATTCTTCAAATCATGTTGGTTTATCATTCTGGATTAATTCTTTTGCAGGTTTTGCATTTGCTTCGAAAATATTTGGGTGAGTCAGTCCATGGGCAGTTGGCAGAGGGCTTGAGAATTAGTGTATGGAAAGATGTGTTTTGGAATTTTCATATGTTTTCTTTTATGTTTCGTGTATTTTTGTTCTTTGTAGCTTTATGGTTGTGCTATCTTATTTCAGTAATTGAAATTTGATAATTAAATTTGAAGAGTTGGTGTTGAGTTGCACACAAATAAATTTTTTGTTTTACTGTACTTCAAATACATGTTGTTCCTCCTCCATCTTGTGGGGGAAAACCTTGCAAGCAATTTTGTTTTTTGTTGTAGCTAGGTGAGTAGTGAGTAAATGCCAAAACTAGAACCCCGCAGGAAAATTTGATTGAACAGTCAGGCTGTGTATTATAACATACCTTCACGTTTAGCTTTAGTCTCCACTTATCTCGTGCTTAATATCGCTTCTTGGACAACTATTCTCTCGAATCCAGTTGGGATTCGATGCCCTTTTTTCATATACTGGTGCTCCTCTGTGCATATTCCATTGCACCTCTAGAAGAGAGTTTTTCTTCCTTTGCAACTTGATTACTTTAGATCCATAAACTTTGTATACAAAATAAATTTATGATTCAAGCCATCAGGAACCTGTGATTTTGCATGTAGTTCTTGTTTCTCTCTCTTTTGATTTCGACTTCTGTTCAAACTTCTGAAAAAACTGAAGTATGATAAATAACGCAAAGGCATCAGAAATAGTGAAAGAAACTTTAACGAGTTTTTGATATATAAGTATGACAACATTCGACTTACCTCTTTACGTTTTGCTGCTCTTTCTTCACTCTTAAAGGTGAAAGAAGAAGACGCGGTCAGTAATCGTGATTTGCCTCCAATTTCAAAGTTCAGGTTCCAAATGCCTTTGCAGAGGGTGGTTTCTCATGTGTTTATTTAACTCGAGATGCAATACAGGGTTCCAAGCAATATGCATTAAAGCACATCATATGTAATGATGAAGAGTCAGAGGAACTGGTGATGAAGGAAATTTCAGTTATGAAAACACTTAAAGGGAATCCTAATGTTGTCACTCTGCATGCCCATGGTTATTGTGAGAAGTCCCTGGTTAATGTGCTGGAGAGCAGAGGAGCTGGGTTATTTGAGGAGAAGCAGGTCCTAGAAATCTTCAGGGATGTTATGCTTTCTTTAGATAGTCGCATGTTATGCTTCTGTTTGTTTCTGCTCACATTTTTCTACTGTGAATTGGAGCTTAAAGGCCCATTAATTTACAAAGCACAAACTTCAATATTCTGATATTGTTAAGCATTCCTTCTAGTGTTTTGGCATCTAGAAATGATTATTTGGAAAGACTTGTGAATTTTCATTCATTATTTCTAATGTTTTAGGGTGTCTAGAAAACAATATTATGAAGATTTACCATGGTGCTTTCTTCCACCCAAATTCTTTATGTTTTGGTTTAGTGATATCTATAATTTTTCTATGTTTTTGCTTTGCTGAAGAGACTTGGAACCTTTTTCTCATTTTGACTTATTGCTCATCATTCTGAGTTGGATCACATATAGAGATTTGAAGGCTGAGAATCTTCTGCTGGGGTCTGATGGCTCGTGGAAGTTGTGTGATTTTGGTAGCACTTCCACCAAATGTATCCACTATAAAAAGGTAATTAATTATGCAATGCTTAATTTTTATAAGTACTTTTTTATTACATATTAGGCCTCTTAATTAATATCCATGCCAATTATTTTTAGGGTTAATTACAAAAAGTACCCTTGAGGTTTAACCTAATTACAAGAAAACCCAGCTAACTTTCAAAATCACAAAAAATACCCTTGAGGTTTTATTTTGTCTAACATTTACCCCCTTCATAACGAAAAAATATTTTAAAATCCCCCCTCATATTTATAAAAATGTTACAATATACCCCTTAATTTTAACACTGAATCAAACCTTAGGGGTATTTTTGTAATTTTGAAAGTTAGCTGGGTTTTTTTGTAATTAGGCCAAACCTCAGGGGTACTTTTTGTAATTATCCCTTATTTTTATGCAGGCTATTTGAAGAGAGGGATCAAGATGGAGATAAAGTTATATCCTTCTCTGAGCTCAAAGATTTTCTACAAGAAATCAATATTAAAAAATTACAATCAGACAAGGATAGCACTAGTGCAGAGATTATGAAGGAATTTGATATTGACAATGACGAGAAAATAACAATGGATGAATTTGTCAATGGGATGACAAAGTGGCTTGATGATACTAAGGATGCAATGAATAAAAGATATCATTTAGTTAAATCACTGAAGGGCTTGTACCAGGTAATTATTTTCTGTTTTAAATGGATAATATAGTAAGCGACAATTTATTGAAAGAAAATAGTTTTTATCAATATTATTGACCGAAATCCCTCTAATTATTGCTACAGATTCTTAAACATTGGATTCAAAAGAAAAGGGAAGAACGTGAAATGATGAAACATCTGGTTCCAGATATTTTAGAACATCTTCAGAACTCTGTTTATGGGAGCCTTTTGACAGAGAATGGCACTCCAAATGTTACTGTTATAAGAAGGTACCTTTTTTCCCCTCAAATTATTGTGTAGTTTGCAAAAACTTATGCTTTTGGAGAAAATTATTTATCGTAGCATAAGCGAAAAGTGGTTGAGAATCAAAAGTTAGCAGTGTCTACAAACGAAAGCTAAAAGTTGGATAACTTAAAAGAGTGTTGGTGAACAAGTTGTGAATTTTTTTTATTTAACCACAAATACAAACTGAATTGAAGTGGAAGTTGAGATTTGAAAGTAATAACTGATGGGGTGTGGACTAGTCAAAATTTTGTATTATATTAGGTTGAGTATTTTTAAATTATGGTTCTTATATTAGTTGATTGTTCTTATAGTGTTGATATTTTTTGGATTTTCTTGTAGGTTGATTTATAAAGAAGAATCCAAATTACCAAGTTGGCATATGGTTTAGGAAGAAACCAATTAATCTTGTATTGATTACCTTGTGTATTCTATTGAAAGGATTTTATATATTGTATTGTAAACATGATAATCCGTTTTGTTGTTAAATGATTGACTTAATTAATATTGCAATTTGTTGTATTGTTAGTATATGGTGTTTTTGTTTAAATGTTGTCGTATTGTTAGTATATGGTGTTTTGGTTTATTATTGTCGTATTGTTGTTGCGAGTTGGGACTGCGTATTATTTTACTAATTATATATATGTGCTGGCACGGCCTATTTGGAAAAAGAAAATAAGTTTTTACATCGGTTATTATAGAAACCGTAGTGGAATCTCGATTTCTACATCGGTTGTTCTAACAAACCGATGTAAATAGTCCATTTATTACACCCGTTATTACAACGAACCGGTGTAAATAGTCCATTTCTTACATCGGTTGTATTCTACCCGATGTAGAAAAAAAATTTCTACATCGGTTCCATGACCGATGTAAAAAAGCCCCCTATTCAACTACGCCTGATTCTACATCGGTTTGAAAACCGATGTAGAATGTGCCCCAGAACCGATGTTAAATAGGTATTTTGTAGTAGTGAGGATTTTTATTTTGTCTGAGTTAAATGATAGTTAGTGGGGGAATAATTAGGGGGTTAGGGTAAAAAAAAACTAGATTACTTTACTAGGGACATGAAGCCAAAAACTAGGTTTTAGGGGGAAATTTAAAATTTATTTGTTTGACCAATTGGGATAGTGGGGATTGTAGGATAATTTTTAGATGTAGGCTTGAAAAAAAATATGAATAACCTCCCCAATTTAATGGTATTTTCAAAAATTAGGAGGAAAAATATTTGGTTTTCTTTTCTTTTATAAAATTGAAGGAAAATAAAATGTATAAATATCTATAATTAAATATTTAGAAATTTAAAATTATGGATGTGAAATAACAATTATGTATTTCCGGGAAAAAAAATAGATTGAAAGTTTGTTGGGAATGAATTATATAATAAGGTGAAATATTTGAGTAAGGATTGGAATATACTCCTAAATTATCGAGGGTCCAATATTTCTAAAGTTGTAGTCAATCGATCAAGTATTAATACTAGAGGAGAATATAAAATCGTTAAGCTGGAAAACGAGGAAGACGTAATTGACGTTGGAAGAAATAAATAAAAGTCGGGTCGCGTTTCATTAATAATAGGTTCGTGATACATAGCCAAATAAAAAAAATCACTACACAATGGCGTATCTGACGTTGCTAAAATTCGTGGCCTCACATGTATCTTCTCATGCCATTAACACACCATATTAACTTTTCATAGTCAGAGAAAAAGTATAGGAAGAGGCTCACCAAGGCAAGAAAAAAGCAAAGGAAAATTCTCGAAAATTTGGAAGATTGTGACGTGAAGGTTGAAGGATTAAATCGTAAGCACCTTTTTTTAAAGATTTTGATTTATCTAGATAATCTTTGACATGCATTTTTATTACTTTTTTTTTTTCTTCTGTTTTTCTGCAATTTTATTCGCATGTGATTCTTAGTAGGTGGTTATGTAGAAGATTTGTTCGTTTTTAACTTGAGAAATTATTTGACTTTTTTGCTCAAGTTCATGAATTTTTTTGTATGGTGTGTGAGGTTTTTTTAGTATTTTGTACGATCAATAATGTATATAATTAGTTGAGTATTTTGTATGGAGTCCCACATGCAATGGTGGTTTTTGGCAATTTTCCCTGGCAATTTATTATTAACAGTGTCCGTTGCATATCTAGGTTTTTTGTGGAGACTATTATACGAATGATGTATAGATATATTTTGTTTGTTGCAAATTTAGCATTGTGACACTACATAAACAACATATAAGATACATCAAAATCATGTCGAGCTAACTACACGATTTTTGGAGTGTTTGATTCTGTATAGTTTTTTAGTTGCTATTTTTGTTTACGGGTTTGATGGTTTATGGGTTTGATGTATAGATATAATATTTTTGTTGCATATTTAAGAATGTGTCTGCTTGTATATCTAGGGTTTTGCGTGGAGCCATATGGATGTTTGATGTATAAATATATATATATATATATATATATATTACTTGTTGTATATATAATATTGTGACATTGCATAAATAACACGTAGGCTGTTGATATACAAATCATGCCGGGAGAACTACATGATTTTCGGTAATTTTTTATTATGTCTAGGTTTTTAATTTTTATTTTGTACATATATTTGATGCACATATATAATTTTTTATTGCATATTCAGTATCCGACGCATATATATATATATATATATATATATATATATAATAAGAGCCGCTTCTTAAAATAGTATAGGGAAATTTCCCCGCCCATTTGTACAGCCTTTAATAACGGTCTGACTCTGTCTGAAAATGGAAAATTTTAATTATCTTCAATTTCGCTTCTATATTTTTTGCACATGTTGACTTATTTAATAAATAGAAAATTTTAATTATCTTAAAGGTAATTGAATTCTTACAAGGTAATTTTTTAATATAAAATCACAAGCGTGATGCATAGTAATCTTCTAAATGGAATGTTTTACTTCTATTCATGCTGTTTGATTTCTTAAATGAATATTTTAATGATATGTGTATATATGGTACATAGACAACTCAAATCATAATTTTTACAGTATAAATTTTGTTTGGCAAGTAATACTAAATTAAATAAATTATTACTTGCCAAATATATTTATCTTTACAATATATACACATATCAGGAATCAAAAGAAATAACACTTATCGAATTCTTTAAAAGGAATTTTTTCATAATTAATAAATCACACGCTCAAAGAAATCTCCATTAATTTGCTAGAAACATAAGTAAACGTGTTTTTTTTTTTTTAAATTTGGAGGGTGTATAGCCAATTGAATTGATAGGATAATTAATAAATCACACGCTCAAAGAAATCTCATTTTGAAAGGACTTTTAGAGAAATGAGAGGCAAAAATTGCAGTCCTAACTCAGATGAACAATCATAGACGATTTTTGAGGAAAATGAGAGGCAGCGTCGGAAATTGCAACCCTAAATCAGATGATTTGTTTAGTTTCTATTAGGTAGGTCTTTTTTTACTTTTAATCTGGACCGTTTGTTTAGCAGTCATGTCGCAATCTGGAGTATTTACATTAGACCAACTCCAACCCAACTTCAAATCCCACACCAAAACATTACACCAAATTTGATGTAATACAAATATTCTATCTTTGCCCTCCAATTTCTTCTACTTCAAACTTTTAATTCCTATTGTATTCTATATTTGATATATAATTCATCTGTAACATGATTTTGGTTATTTAAATGTTGTATATAGTTATTATTTTAGATGAACAATTAATAAACAAAATTACAATATAATTAAAAAAGCATCAAAGTCTATCATAAAATATTTGTTTTTAAATATTTATTTTGTCTATCATAAAATACGTGTGGGATGAATATACTAATTTCGAGAATTAGTAATGTATTAATCTTCTTTTGTCTTTAAATATTTATTTTAGGTTTGTCGTTTTTATTGTCTAGTGTGCAATTTATTATTTTTATTTATTATGATATTAGTTGTAATATTTATTTTTCAATATAATTAATTAATATAATATTAGTTAAATATAAGTTTTTATTTAGTTACATTAATAGTAATAAAATATAAGCAAAAGAAATAATTGCATAAACAAATAAATTTGTTACTCCAAAATGAAAAGAAAATAATAAAATACTCATTTGGCGTAAGATTTAGTATAGTGGGTTGGAGATGGTTTTTGAAAAATTACACCAAAACACCAAATTTGGTGTGATTTTCACACCAAATTTGGTGTCATGGGTTGGAGATGATCTTACAACTTTCATATTTAGTTTGGTTTATTTTATGGGCTTTAGCTCATTGGGTTATGAAAATTCATCAATTGGGCCAATTAATATAAAATTATTGAGCCTTTTAATTTGGTTTTTTTTTTACAATATGGGTATTTTCTTGGTGATCTACTTGCCGAATAATTAAATATTTATTTTTTTATTTGGCTAAAATATTTTTTAAATTTTTTAAGAAATCTCTGATATACACTAAAATAACTTTTTCGAATATTGAAAGTATATCTGCATTGTTGATATAATGTAAAAAGTATTTTCCACATTTTCATATTTATTTTGAACATGCACTTGATATATATGTGATTGTTCTAAATTTATTGTTTAACAAAATAGAAAGAATTTGTAAACAAAAACACATAAATTGTAATTGCAAAGGAAATTTTTGAAGGATCACGTATAATTGTTTTAATTTTTTCATTACAAAATGCAAAAAAAATCTATTTTATTTCTCTATTAAATTAGATAAATAAGTCAAAATTATTTCTTGGAAGAGGGAAGCTGTTGAATATCAATAAGTTTTACAGAATAAATTAAGTAGGTGAATATATTAATGTAATTGCAAATACCTTTTCATAAATTACAATTTTTTTTTCCAACTATTCTTCAAAAAACTATGAGATAAAATAACCATTTTTGTTGATATAACGGTATGAGGATGATGATTACGAAGCTTGACAAACATGTACTCGAATCTAAAATTCTCATAGGAGCCAATGTCGATCATAAAGTTAAAATTCCGTAAACGACACTGACCCCGTCTGATCTCAGTATTCCCTTCAAGTTCCAGTTAAGGCAGTTTCCTCATATCCTATATATGCCATGACTGGAGCTGTCAATTTCAGGCCAGCCCGGTATTTTTACCGGGCTAGACTATAATATCCTAGGCCCGAAAATAACCGGGGCCTCAAAAGCCCTCCAGTCGGTCCAGTGTTTTTAGTATATTTTCCATGGGTTGGGCCAAGTTGGGCTCTAAAATTAGTGGTCCATTTATTATGTGGCCCGGCCCGTTTGACATCTCTAACCATGACAATAAACAAAAGCCAAGGACACACACTCTCTCTCTCTCTCATGTTTGTCTTTATCTTAAGAATCCGTTTTTCAGTTACGGCCAATTATATGTTGCAATTTCACGAGTAACCAATTGTAACAGGTTGGAAATATTAGTTTGTGGAGATGATGTGAAGCCCTCGATTTTTTTTATTCGAACATGTACTTACTGTGTCGTCTTTGTACTTTTGACAATTCTACCGCGTCGCTTTGACGGGTAAATATTAATGATAATTACATTTTTGCCTTAATTTCCTTATTTACTTCTTGTGATCATAATCATTTATTAATTTTATTTCGCATTTATGATCACTTGATTAATCATCATTATTGTTATTTGCGTATCTATTAGTCACCTTAGAATTCTAAGAGACTATTTATTTTAGAGGTTTATACCTTATAGAATTAAGAATCCGGATTAGATTAAGCGATCATGAGACTTATAAGTGATCAAGGAAATCACTAATTATTTTGGAGATTGATATTATTCATCTATTATCATCAAATTTGGGACAAAAAAATATGGAATTACCACAAATACCCTTAAGGGGGACGGCCATGATGGGAAATTTTAGGGTAGAAATATCTTCCAACTCTTGTACACATACACCTTATGTATTCATCTTGTGTATTATTACACCATTAATTCAAATCTTATATACAATATCTTATACACCAATTCTTTATTATAAACTTACCCCACATGTTGGAGGCTTCCCAACATCCCATGCCAACATTCTCCTCAATCCCTTCAATTTCATCCTCCCATGCAAGACCTCATCTTGACCAAGGTCCTTGTCCCTCATGCAAGCTACACCTTTCAAGCCATAGAACAAAACAAAATTTTGTTCCCCTCCCCACCCCATGTGGACGGCCAAGAGGCCTTAGTTGGGCAAGAAATTTGTTCAAGTTTCATTCATCACTTCATTTCACCAACATTCATCTCTTCAAGCCTTGAATCTTCTTACTTCTCTCTAAAAATCCTCCTACCTCTCTCTACAATTTTCTTCTCTTCTCTTAAACACTTAGTAAAAATACAAGAACTTTTCCTTCTACTCCATCACAAAAAATTCGAACACCCCCCCTACACAAGGTAAGAAATTTTGTTCCTCTTCTTGTCTTGATATCATCTAACTATCTCCTCTCACTTATTAATGTAAGTTTGGATTTTTATGTTGAGGTTTACATAGAAGACTTGGAAGATACTAAGAGTCTCACCATCACCTTGAAGAAGACTTTTAGACTTGAAGAAATTTGAAGGATTTGGACTATAAGGTATGAAATGGGATTTTTGGTACCTTCTTCTTCTCCCCTATTAATTTCGAATTTTAACACCAAAATTATCATTTTGAGGTGTTTAGGGGCTGACCTTGGAGCTTTGGTTAAGAGCTGATTAAGTTCTTAAGAGACTATCAATTTTTTACTACAACTTTCAACTACACAAGGTAAGTGTGGTACCTTTGGCCCATTCCTCCTCTTTTTCCCTCCTTGGTTCAATTCTTCATTTTCTAACTCAAAACTCCTTGTATTATTTGGCTTAGGGGCTGCCTTAAGTGAGGATTAAAATCCTCAAGGTCTAGTGACACCACTTTACACCAATCAACCGAACAAACAAGGTGGGTGGAAAAATCCTTTCAACTCCTAGGTGTTTTAATTCATAAAAATGCTTGTAGTATTTTGTTATTGAGCATTTGAGATATATATTATGTATTTCATGCTATTTTCTTGTATCAAGTTGAAAAATTTCTCAAGTGTTGCTCAAAATGCGATTTATCGAAAATTAGGACATACATGTACACTTTATTGTCATATTTGATAAATTCTTGTATGAGATGGTTATGTATGTGTATGACTCTTGAAATATATGTTTTGTATGACCTATAACCTGGAAAAGTCGAGCATAATTGATTAAATTTCGATTTTTGGACTTAAAATGCAAAAATGGAAAGTTGGTGGACTTAATTGCAAGAAAATAAAACTTAAGGGACCCCTCTGTAATTTTCGACTTTTGGGACTGAACTCAGGTTCAAAAATTATATTTTGACATTTTAATAAAGTTTCAAGATTTTTTAGATAAATAAAATCAACCCTTAAAAGCCCAAGGACTAGATTGTAAAATTTGAGAAGTTTAAGGGCTATTTTGCAAATTTCGAAACTGTACCAGACCCTAATTTAAAATTTGAAATTTTAACTCTTAAGGGACTGGAAATAACATATTTTAAATATATTCCTAAAATCCAAGTGTTTAGAGCTTGGAAAGTAATTTTATAAAACTTGAGAGACCAAATTGTAAAAGATTAAACTTGAGGACCCAAATGAAATTTCCAGGACTTATACAGCCCATGTACCTGGAAATACTAATTTACCTATAACATAATTATATTTTGGACCCAAGGTTCAAATTTCATAACAATTGGACCACTAAAAGCCTTAAAGGCAATTATTTCAAAATGGGACAAAAATGAGATTTTCAAAAGTTAAGGGACCTATACTTATGACGTTTTAAAACTGTTTTTGTCCCAATATATCACTAACCTTAGTGACATTTTCCAACTGGAATCACATTAGAAGCCCTTCCGGTTTGTGAGTTCCGATTATTTTAAACTTAGGGCCCGAAATGACAATTTTAACGAATTTGGGGCCAATGTGAGAATTTTATAAAAACTCGACCTCAAAACTTTAAAAACCTGAATCTCTGAACAATTTAGAGAATTTAGGTACTGACCTCATAATTTTTCAAGGTCGGGACATTTATTTATTTAACTTTCAACCTCAAAAGTATTGGTTTTGACAAAACGGGGCTAATTGTAAATTTTATTTTTATAAGGACCTAACTCAAATTATTTTCTTTTAAAGAAACAGCCCTGGACCCTCTAACTTTAATATTTAATTAAAATATTTTATTTTCTTAAAAATCCCTTGACTTATCGGATCGTCTTGACCGATTAATACCCGATCGCGGGGCGACTTCCTTGTCTCGTGATTTCGAATCTATAACGGGACTTATGTTCCTCCTAATACTTAAGATATCGAAGACTACTTATCCTTCCGATAATTATCTTCATCCCGATAACTCCACCAACGCCATAACTATCTTGTGCAAATTTTTGAGAACTTTTCATGAACTGCTTCCCGAATTAATAATACTCGACTGCCTGGTTGACTACCTGAACGTGTACTTAATTTCCTGCCTAAGTCAACTTGGTATGTCGAGCTCACAGTCGGAATGGATACGTCGGGGGATGGAACCGGCAGCTCGGCTGCTATTCCACTCTCCGCCCCATCGCCCTAATCCCGCAATCGAGGGACGGAGTTTGTCGGGAAGCGGGTCGTAGTACTTGAGGTATAATCATGATTATGACAAAGCCTTGCTAACTCCTTTGTGGATTTTGTCTTTGCCACGGAGCGATAAGGTGACAGTCTTGGACTATCTTACTCGGGAGTTACAAGGAAGAATGAAGGAATCGTTTGTCCGATCCACACGATTCTCGAGTTAATCGGACCCGTTTGGTTGGCGCTACAAATCCACGCAACCGCTACTTGTATTGCATAGGTTGGCGCTACAAACCGCACGCAAATCCGTTACTTGTCTTGCATAGGATTGGCGTTACATCCGCACGCAATCCTCCTGTCTGCTTGAACCATAGTGCCTGCGTGACTATGAACTATTTTCTTAAACTATATAAGTATGTTACTTAATATATTTATCACGACGCTTGTGGACTGTGTGTAAAATCATGCATCATCTCTCACGCGTTTTCATACAACTAAATTTCTCACATTAACTATTTATATCGCCACACTTGCACACGATCACCCCATCCACCGAGATTTTGTCTCATTCTCTCCTCGTTTTCTAACCTTTAGATGAAGAGTTCAAGACATCGAGCCTACCGCAGATTGAATCCCTATCCGTGATGTGGAGCGACATTTCCTTTTACTTTTATTTGTTGTTGGACTCCTTCATTTTATTTTTGTTTGACCGTAAGTTAATTCGGATAATCTTTTGGGTTGTATTCGGATACCGCGGACTTTAAGATTGTAATTTGTACTCGTGTTTATTTTAATTCGCCGCATTAGACTCTATTTCACTTGGATTTTGGTATCTTTGGTTTAGGATTGTTGATTTATTTCTGTTTAAGTGATTGATCGTTGTCGCGTCACGTTTGGGGTGTGACTGTTATGGTATCAGAGCTCGGCTAGTAAGATGGAAACTTACACCGAGCTAACCCAGGATAGGACCCTCGGATTGTGTTGGGTAATACCGTGACTTGACTAATTAAGTGTGAAATCAATTTCAAAAATGGCATAGAACCATATTATTGATGTTTAGGTTAAGCTAAAATTTATATTTGGAGAATCCCTAGTCATACTTGATTTGACTTAGTCGACCTTTGATCGACTTTCCTTAGTCATTCTTTCCTTGTTCTTCTTATCTTTCCTTACATCCGTCTAATCCGCTCGTTTTGTTTGACAGATGGAGCCGGCACCCCCAACTTGGTGGGACGTAATAGAAGCTCGTTTTGAATGGGATCACTATAAGGCCTTGGAACTTCATTGGCGCCAGGCATTCCTACGGGCCGACTCTGAGCTTACCAGGGAACGACAATGCACTCGTGAAATGGGACACCTCCTGACAAAGAGTCAAGAAGAGAAGAATAACCTTACCCTCATCGTTAAAGACCACGAGGACACCATCCGCGCTCTCGAGGACCAAATTCAGTTGATCCAGGAACGCTTGGATAATACTCGCGAGAAGATGGAACGTGCCAAGGAAGGTCGCACGAAGTGGAGAATGGAGGCGCACATGTCAAGAGACACCATAGGACGCCATGAGGAGACCATCAACAAACAAATGCAAATAATCGAGGAACTCACGCATGACTTAACCCAGCGGGATGCGGCTCTGGAGGCTGCCTTAGCAGCTAATGTGCCACCATTGCCACCGCCCGAGGCGGAACCAATGCCCGACCTTGAGGCCGATAATGAAGAGGATCCCGAGGAGGATCCTGAAGAAGACCCCGAAGAGGATCCCGATGAGGATCCAATGGAAGATGAAGAGCCCGAGGTGCTTGAAGCCGCCCCACTCGATGATGCTCCGGGACTAGAACAGTGGCTAGATTTCGCCAACTGGCCTAATGTTGAGGTGCTACCTCAGCCCGATCAAGTTCCGGTTATGGACGAGGCCGCTAGTGATGATGACGGCGACCTCACTGAATAGATAGCTTTTGTGATAGATAGTATCAGGCGCATATTACCTTTCTGTTGTATTTTGCTTTTCGTTGTACCATGATTTCGGATTTACCATTGATTCTGTATTTATATTGTATGAACTCATTTGGATGTATTCAAATTTTCACATTAATGGATATATCTTTTCTACACGTTCTATGTCTTGTGAACTTATGTTGCTCTCCTTGCGGTATAACTTGTTTACGCGAATATTTATTGGAATCATTCATTTTTGTATTGTAGCTAAACTCCAGATTCATGGCTCGAAACCGGGGATGCGGGAGACCCCGCCGTATACCCCAAAGGAACGATGATGCGCAAAGGGATCGGGCACCCTCCCCCGAATTGCCACCACCTCCTCCGCCAATCGCAGGAGATAACCTAACTGCAATAGCCTTACAACAGATATTGGTTTTCATGAGGCAACAAGCGAGCCTCGTCGGCCCCTAACCATGAACCTACTCGAGAGACGAATGACCGCACCTTGGAGCGGTTTCTGATTCGACCCCGACTTTCTTAGGGGAACCGGATGACGTGAAAGCGAGAAGAATGGATCGGAAACGGAGAATATCTTCAATGCTCTCCAATACTCAGGGGAACAAAAGGTTACGCTCGCCGTGTTCCGACTAGAATCAGCTGCTCGAGATTGGTGGAGAGCAGTTGAGAGAAAGTGGGAACAGGATCAAGTAGATAGAACATGGGAAAATTTCTGGCTGAATTCAATGAGCAATACATTCCCAAGTCGTGAAGGAGTCACGCAGGGATGAATTCCATAAATTGAGACAGTGGAACATGTCGTGGCCCAAGATGAGTCTGAATTCCATTGGTTATCCAAATATGCCCTAGGAACAATCAGCACGGAAGAGGACAAATTGTATAAGTTCACACGGGGATTGAAGCTGGAACTCCAGAAACAACTTTTGACTGTTGAAACAACAACATACACACTTGATAAAGTAAAGGCAGCTCTCCGCATTGAGTCGGGACTTAATCGCATTGGTCGATTCAAATTTGAATAGGCCATCAAACGATCTCAAAAGGACAGCAGTGGGACAACCATCAAGGTCGCCTTTGTTAAAATTCGAAGGGGCCAGTTGTTAAGACAGAAAAAGGGAAAGGACCGATACAGGGAAAACCGGGCCAAGTATGTACACATTGCCAAAAACCGGGACATATCGCCAATGATCGTTGGCGTAAACATGGAAGGTGTTTACGCTGTGGTAGTAATCAACACCGGTGAAGGATTGCTCGAAATACGAAGACCGAACCAAACAGGTGACCACGGGAAGCCGGCTAACGGCCAGGGTAACCGGGCAAGGATGCCTGCCGAGCATTTGCACTAGCCGGACATGAGGCTCCGGGAGGCAAATGGACGTGGTGGAAGGTACGCTTCTAGTATCTAGCCATTACGCTAAAGTACTATTGACCCCGGATCAACGCATTCATTTGTCGCACCACATTTTGTACACAAGTTGCATGCATGCATGGAACATATGCCTATAGGTTTAGAAGTATCCACTCCTATGGGCGCAAGCCGATAATGGATATTATCTATAATGCATGCGAAGTTAAAATTGATGAGATAAATTTCCTGCCGATTTGATCTTCCGCCTATATCCGAATACGACATTATATTGGGAATGAATGGTTGTCGCACACCATGCACAAATGGATCGCCATCGCAAGTCCATTAAACTATGTGAACTCGATAAGCCCGAAGTGGAAATTTCGGGAAGAGCACGAGTTAAGATTGCCCCAATCATTTCAAAGCAATGAAAGCGAGGAAGGCGATCACTAGAGGGGCACAAGGGTACTTGGCGTTTGTAATTAACAAACCTAAGGTTGAGACACAAATTAATCAAGTACCTATAGTATCGGAATATACAGATGTATTTCCACAAGAACTCACCACTGTCCCTCCGGGATAGGGAAGTTGAGTTCACCATCGGTATTACCAAGAACCGCCCGATCGCGTAACGCCGTATAGAATGGCTCTGTTGAGTTACAAGAGTTGAAGACACAATTACGAAGGCCGATGGATGTGGGATTTATTCGACCAAGCACGTCTCCTCGGGGGCACCGGTACTATTTGTCAAAAAGAAAGATGGCACATTAAGACTCGTGTATAGACTATCGCGGACTTAACAAAAAGCGTGACCATCAAGAACAAATATCCCCTCCCGAGGATAGACGAATCTGTTTGATCAACTTCAAGGAGCGACGGTGTACTCAAGTTTGATTTACAACAAGGATATTATCGATTAAAGATCCGTGGAGAAGACGTTTCTAAAACAAACATTCCGGATCGATTATGGACACTACGAGTTTGTGGTGATGCCTTTCGGTCTGACAAACGCACTAGCAGCGTTTATGGATCTAATGCATCGAGTCTTTCAACCTTATTTGGATCAATTCGTAGTGATATTCATTGATGACATACTCGTATACTCTAAGTCTAAAGAGGAGCATGAGCGTCATCCGAAAATTGTTTTAGAGACACTATGAGAACACAAGTCGTATGCCAAATTCAGCAAGTGCAAATTTTGGCTTAGTGAAGTCGCATTCTTGGGACACATAGTATCCGTCAGGGATCGCCGTAGATCCTTCGAAAGTACAGACAATGGTTGAATGGAAACAACCCTAGTCCGTAACGGAGATCAAGTTTCTTAGGACTATTTGGATATTATCGAAGATTTATCCAAGATTTCTCCAAGATAGCCGGACCACTCACTCGACTAACCCAGAAGCAAGTCAAGTTTGAGTGGAATGACAAGTGTGAGGCTAGTTTCAAGAGTGAAGAAACGACTTACTACGACTCAGTCTTAGCCCTTCCAAAGGGAACAGAAAACTTTGTCGTCTACTGATGACGCATCAAAGGAAAGGATCGGGAGCAAGACTCATGCAAGAAGGAAAGGTCATTGCTTAGGCATCACGGAAACTCAAGCCGTATGAAGCCAATTACCCAACGCATGACTTGGAATTGGCAGCAATATTGTTCGCATTAAAGAAATGGAGACACTATCTCTACGGAGCAACATTCACGGTTTACACAGATCATAAGAGCCTTAAGTACCTATTCTCTCAGAAAGAACTCAATTTGAGGCAACGGAGATGGATGGAGTTAATAGAAGATTATCACTTTGATATTCAATACCATCCCGGGAAAGCTAACGTAGTAGCTGACGCCTTGAGCAGAAAGGCGAGTTTAGCTAGACTAATGATTCGAGAGTGGAGATCATTAGAAGAATTGAGCACTTGGAATCCGACGAGAACCAGTGTTCGAATTTCATGTGCTAATATTTCAGTTAAACCCGATCTACTGAACAAGATCAAAGTAACACAGGGGATTGACGTGCAACTTCAAAAACTAAAAGAGAAGATACTCAAAGGAGAAAGATCGGAATTCTCGTGACAGGAAGATAGGATCATCGATTTGGAATAGAATTTGTGTACCGAGTGATGAGCAACTTAGGAACAGAATCCTTTCGAAGCACACCGTTCGAAATACACTATACATCCTGGAGGAAACAAGATGTATAAGGACTTGAAACAAAGACATTCTTTGGTGGGTAAACATGAAGAACCAGGTAGCGAGTTCGTTGCGAAATGTTTGACTTGTCAACGAGTAAAAGTTCGAACACCAACGACCATCCGGTTTATTACAACCGTTGAGAATTCCCGAGTGGAAATGGGAACACATAACGATGGACTTCGTGAGATCTACCAAGGACCGGACTAGGCGATGATGCTATTTGGGTAGTCGTGAGACCGACTCACGAAATCGCACATTTCTTACCCATGAAGAAAATCGACAGCTTGCGAAACTTGCACAAATTTACATCCGAGAGATCATCCGATCGCATGGAGTGCCGGTCGACATAGTGTCGACAGAGACCCGAGGTTTGTCTCAGTTCGGAAATGCTTACATGAGGAATTGGGTACCTCGCTAAGTTTCAACACAAAGAAGACATCCGCAAACCGATGGCGACCGAGCGAACAATTCAAACCCTAGAAGACATGTTGCGAGCCTGCACATTGGATTTTCAAGGAAGTTGGGATTCGCACTTACCATTGGCCGAATTCGCTTATAATAACAGTTATCGAGGCCACGATTGGGATGGCACCCTACGAAGCTTTGTATGGACGAAAGTGTAGATCCCTCTACACCGGGAGATTGATGACCAATGGACTCGAAGGAGAAACGGAAGTCACCCTCGATTCCAAAGGTCGACTTAGTTCAGGAGGCCATGGAGAAGGTCAAGTTGATCAAGGAGCGGATCCGTACAGCTCAGAGCCGCCAAAAGAGTTACGCGGACAAGAGGAGAAAAGACTTGGAATTTGAAGCCGGAGATGAAGTATTTCTCAGACTCTTGCCACGAAAAGGATTGATCAATCCAAGGAAAGGGGGCAAATTGAGTCCGAGATATATTGGACCTTACAAAATTTTGCAGAGGATCGGAAAGTTGGCCTACAAACTTGAGTTACCGGCACAGTATACGGGAATGCACGATGTATTCCATGTGTCGAGATTGAAAAAGTGTCAACCAGATCCCGAGCATATCATCACTCGTGATGCTCCTCCTCTAATGGAGAATTTATCTTACACCGAGGAACCAATCGAATCATTGATCAATGATACGCGTCGATTGCGTAATAGAGAGATTCCAATGGTTAAAGTTGTATGGCGGAACCACAACCGAGACGAAGACGCAACATGGGAGACGGAAGAAGACATGAGGAATCAATATCCAGAGCTATTCTGAAGAGAATTTGGGGACCAAATTCTTTTAAGGAGGGGAGAATGTGAAGCCCTCGATTTTTTTATTCGAACATGTACTTACCGTGTCGTCTTTGTACTTTTGACAATTCTACCGCGTCGCTTTGACGGGTAAATATTAATGATAATTACATTTTTGCCTTAATTTCCTTATTTACTTCTTGTGATCATAATCATTTATTAATTTTATTTCGCATTTATGATCACTTGATTAATCATCATTATTGTTATTTGCGTATCTATTAGTCACCTTAGAATTCTAAGAGACTATTTATTTAGAGGTTTATACCTTATAGAATTAAGAATCCGGATTAGATTAAGCGATCATGAGACTTATAAGTGATCAAGGAAATCACTAATTATTTTGGAGATTGATATTATTCATCTATTATCATCAAATTTGGGACAAAAAAAATATGGAATTACCACAAATACCCTTAAGGGGAACGGCCATGATGGGAAATTTTAGGGTAGAAATATCTTCCAACTCTTGTACACATACACCTTATGTATTCATCTTGTGTATTATTACACCATTAATTCAAATCTTATACACAATATCTTATACACCAATTCTTTATTATAAACTTACCCAACATGTTGGAGGCTTCCCAACATCCCATGCTAACATTCTCCTCAATCCCTTCAATTTCATCATCCCATGCAAGACCTCATCTTGACCAAGGTCCTTGTCCCTCATGCAAGCTACACCTTTCAAGCCATAGAACAAAACAAAATTTTGTCCCCCTCCCCACCCCATGTGGACGGCCAAGAGGCCTTAGTTGGGCAAGAAATTTGTTCAAGTTTCATTCATCACTTCATTTCACCAACATTCATCTCTTCAAGCCTTGAATCTTCTTACTTCTCTCTAAAAATCCTCCTACCTCTCTCTACAATTTTCTTCTCTTCTCTTAAACACTTAGTAAAAATACAAGAACTTTTCCTTCTACTCCATCACAAAAAAATTCGAACACCCCCCCTACACAAGGTAAGAAATTTTGTTCCTCTTCTTGTCTTGATATCATCTAACTATCTCCTCTCACTTATTAATGTAAGTTTGGATTTTTATGTTGAGGTTTACATAGAAGACTTGGAAGATACTAAGAGTCTCACCATCACCTTGAAGAAGACTTTTAGACTTGAAGAAATTTGAAGGATTTGGACTATAAGGTAAGAAATGGGATTTCTGGTACCTTCTTCTTCTCCCCTATTAATTTCGAATTTTAACACCAAAATTATCATTTTGAGGTGTTTAGGGGTTGGCCTTGGAGCTTTGGTTAAGAGGTGATTAAGTTCTTAAGAGACTATCAATTTTTTACTACAACTTTCCACTACACAAGGTAAGTGTGGTACCCTTGGCCCATTCCTCCTCTTTTTCCCTCCTTGGTTCAATTCTTCATTTTCTAACTCAAAACTCCTTTTATTATTTGGCTTAGGGGCTGCCTTAAGTGAGGATTAAAATCCTCAAGGTCTAGTGACACCACTTTACACCAATCAACCGAACAAACAAGGTGGGTGGAAAAATCCTTTCAACTCCTAGGTGTTTTAATTCATAAAAATGCATGTAGTATTTTGTTATTGAGCATTTGAGATATATATTATGTATTTCATGCTATTTTCTTGTATCAAGTTGAAACATTTCTCAAGTGTTGCTCAAAATGCGATTTATCGAAAATTAGGACATACATGTACACTTTATTGTCATATTTGATAAATTCTTGTATGAGATGGTTATGTATGTGTATGACTCTTGAAATATATGTTTTTTATGACCTATAACCTGGAAAAGTCGAGCATAATTGATTAAATTTCGATTTTTGGACTTAAAATGCAAAAATGGAAAGTTGGTGGACTTAATTGCAAGAAAATAAAACTTAAGGGACCCCTCTGTAATTTTCGACTTTTGGGACTGAACTCAGGTTCAAAAATTATATTTTGACATTTTAATAAAGTTTCAAGAGTTTTTAGATAAATAAAATCAACCCTTAAAAGCCCAAGGACTAGATTGTAAAATTTGAGAAGTTTAAGGGCTATTTTACAAATTTCGAAACTGTACCAGACCCTAATTTAAAATTTGAAATTTTAACTCTTAAGGGACTGGAAATAACATATTTTAAGTATATTCCAAAAATCCAAGTGTTTAGAGCTTGGAAAGTAATTTTATAAAACTTGAGGGACCAAATTGTAAAAGATTAAACTTGAGGACACAAATGAAATTTCCAGGACTTATACAGCCCATGTATCTGGAAATACTAATTTACCTATAACATAATTATATTTTGGACCCAAGGTTCAAATTTCATAACAATTGGACCCCTAAAAGCCTTAAAGGCAATTATTTCAAAATGGGACAAAAATGAGATTTTCAAAAGTTAAGGGACCTATACTTATGACGTTTTAAAACTGTTTTTGTCCCAATATCCCACTAACCTTAGTGACATTTTCCAACTGGAATCACATTAGAAGCCCTTCCGGTTTGTGAGTTCCGATTATTTTAAACTTAGGGCCCGAAATGACAATTTGGGGCCAATGTGAGAATTTTATAAACACTCGACCTCAAAACTTTAAAAACCTGAATCTTTGAACAATTTAGAGAATTTAGGAACTGACCTCATAATATTTCAAGGTCGGGACATTTATTTATTTAACTTTTAACCCCAAAAGTATTGGTTTTGACAAAACGGGGCTAATTGTAAATTTTATTTTTATAAGGTCCTAACTCAAATTATTTTCTTTTAAAGAAACAGCCCTGGACCCTCTGACTTTAATATTTAATTAAAATATTTTATTTTCTTAAAAATCCCTTGACTTATCGGATCGTCTTGACCGATTAATACCCGATCGCGGGGCGACTTCCTCGTTTCGTGATTTCGAATCTATAACGGGACTTATGTTCCTACTAATACTTAAGATATCGAAGACTACTTATCCTTCCGATAATTATCTTCATCCCGATATCTCCACCAACGCCATAACTATCTTGTGCAAATTTTTGAGAACTTTTCATGAAGCGCTTCCCGAATCAATAATACTCGAGTGCCTGGTTGACTACCCGAACGTACTTAATTTCTGCCGAGTCAACTTGGTGTGTCGAGCTCACGTCGGAATGGATACGTCGGGATGGAACCAGGCAGCTCGGCCGCTATTCCACTCTCGGCCCCATCGCCCTAATCCCCAACCGAGGGACGGAGTTTGTCCAAGGGAAACGGGTCGTAGTACTTGAGGTATAATCATGATTATGACAAATCCGAGCCTTGCTAGCTCCACTTTGTGGATTTTGTCTTTGCCTACGGAGCGATAAGGTGATGGTCTTGGACCATCTTGCTTGGGGAGTTACAAGGAAGAATGAAGGAATCGACAGGTCTTGGACCATCTTGCTCGGGAGTTACAAGGAAGAATGAAGGAATCATTGCCCGATCCACATGATTCGAGTTAATCGGACCCGTTTGGTTGGCGTTACAAACCGCACGCAACCGCTACTTGTATTGCATAGGTTGGCGCTACAAACCGCACGCAACCGCTACTTGTCTTGCATAGGATTGGCGTTACATCCGCACGCAATCCTCCCGTCCGCTTGAACCATAGTGCCTGCGTGACTCCGAACTAGTTTCTTAAACTATATAAGTATGTTACTTAATATATTTATCACGACGCTTGTGCACTGTGTGTGAAATCATGCATCATCTCTCACGCGCGTTTTTCATACAACTAAATTTCTCGCATTAACTATTTATATCGTCACACTTGCACACGATCACCCCATCCACCGAGATTTTTGTCTCATTCCTCTCCCGTTTTCTAACCTTTAGATGAAGAGTTCGCCAAGACATCGAACCTACCGCAGATTGAATCCCTATCCGTGATGTGGAGCGACATTTCTTTTTACTTTTATTTGTTGTTGGACTCCTTCATTTTATTTTTGTTTGGACTGTAAGTTAATTCAGATAATCTTTTGGGTTGTATTCGGATACCGCTAGACTTTAAGATTGTAATTTGTACTCATGTTTATTTTAATTCCGCTGCATTAGACTCTATTTCACTTGGAGTTTGGTATCTTTGGTTTAGACTGTTGATTTATTTCTGTTTAAGTGATTGATCGTTGTCGCGTCACGTTTGGGGCGTGACAGATGATACATTGAATGACAAACAGACGAATAATGTTATGTACAATGAAGCATTCCAAAAATTTTAATTTTTATTTATAAAGATGTAACCTCATTTTTTTCAATGTGTATTTTATATATTTATAGAATTTTATATTCCATGTAGGTTGTACAACTCATATGCATTCTATTTATATAATCCAATATATTACACTTCGTGCATCGCACGGGCCAAAAACTAGTTATTTATTAAGACAGTAAATATAATAATTTTCGAACAATTTTTTGTTGTTGTTTAAATTATGCATCATTCATTAGTTTTTTATGGAACAATTCTGCATTATTTATAGAACACTTTTTCGCGAGTGTTGGCCCCAACAATATTTTGAGATAGGACTTTTTTGAAATTGTTTGTGTGTAAAAAGTAATACATATTTTGCCTGAATCGTATAATATACATCGAAAACCCTTTATTTTTACAATATTACTCATTTATTTATGCATATCATTTCAGGGGAAAGTTAGCATTCTGAGGTTGTAAAAAATGGTTAACTCTAAACTAAAGAGGGAAATTTTGATGGGGGGATAGTGCAGGCAAGAGGGAGGGAAGTTCTGGTGCCAAAAGGGCGAAGGGTGGCAAATCTGAAGCCAAGAAGGCGTGGAAGCTCAAGCATCCAAAGGTCCTAACAGATCTAATCCTGCTCTGTTGGTTAAGGCGATGGCAGAGTTTAGTAATTTTCAGAAGAAGTTGTAGTCGAAATGGGCTTTGGCGGGTTGTTGTTGCTTAGGATTACTGAATACCCTACTCGTCTGATTTATTGGTTGATTGATAATTTCAATCCAATTAGTTGTGGGTTAGTCTTAGCTCAGGGTAGATTTATTCACGTTGACTATTCAGATGTAGAGAGGGTGCTTGGTTTTCCAAATGGTCCAATTAAATATACATCAATGTATTTTTTTTTGTGATTTAATAGCATATGCTAATTCTTGAAATAATTGTACCATAACATCATCAAATTTCGGATCATGTACACCAGAATAGAGTTATAAATACACCAATTTATTGATAAAAATGCAACATTACTGCAATCACATTTTTTTTTATTCAAACAATTTCACCACCAAACAAAATATGCAACATATTAGACGTATATATACATCAGTATATTGTTAAATATGCATTAATACGATATGGATTCGCCCCTTGAATTTTATGTCACTTTCATATCATTTTTTGCTAATTCATGAAATAATTGCACCATGACATCATCAGATTTCGTATCATATGCACCAGAACAGAGTTATATATACACCAATTTATTGGTAAATATGCGACATTACAATAATCACATTTTTTATTCAAATAATTTCACCACCAAACAAAATATGCAACATATTTTACGTATAAATATATCTATATATTGTTAAATATGCATCAATACGATATGGATTTGCCCCTGACATTTAATGTGACTTTCATTTCATTTATATATTTTAGGAATAGGAATCAGCTATAATCACCATCAAAATTCAGTTCATAGTTAAATATACATCAGTTCAACATAATTGGACCATAACATCATCAAATTTCGTATCAAATACACCAGAACAGAGCTATAATACACCAATTTATTGGTAAAAATGCAACATTAAAATAGTCACATTTTTTTTAGGATTCAAACAATTTTACCACCAAACAAAATATGCAACATATTATACGTATAAATACATCAGTTCATAGTTAAATATACATCAATACAAATTTATAAATGGACCAGTCCGATAATCATATATTTAAAAAACATCGACAAATAAATTTTGGATTTGGTATATGAAATCTTTTCTTTTAGAAGCATAAATGATTGATCATGCAACGTTACGTGTATACTTATCGGAATCAAACTCTTCAGCGTCGATTTCATTTGTGCAATTATCCTGGATGATTTCTTCGACGACAGCTACGTTTTATTGATTCTGGTCTTTTTTTGCTTTTTGTTCTTGATGTTGTTGTTGATGGATATGTATGTTACAGCCGTGAGTTTTTCTGGTGCAGGTTTCTGAATTTTGATGGTGATTATAGGTGATTCCAATTCCTAAAATATTGCTAATAGATAAGGTAAGTAGATATCATTAATTATCTTCAATATGGACGAAAATCATGCAACATTTTGATTAGACAATTTCGCCCCTATGCTAAATAAATGATAACAACAATTATATATTTAATCTTTGTATCTCATCCATCTATTGATTTGTTATGACGGTCAAGATAAGTCCTCACGGTCTCACCCCAAGAGATGGTCTCACAAGAACCATCCCCTATATATATATATGAAGATATATATGTTGACACTGTTCATATTCATTCTTGCATAACTCAATTTTTATCGAAAATCATCAGATAAGAAATTAGATTTCAATCTAAAAAAATGGTCTCAATATTGACTCATACCAAAGACTTAAATATTATAAAAACACAGTGGCTATGAAACTCCATTTGTGCATGTCTATGAGAGGTCAGCGTCTAACGACAAAACACAAATACACAGTCTGGAATATGTTATCCGCGATGATGATGTATGATAATATACTTATTTATTTGTTTATAATAATGAAATTGCAAATAGAAATCAATTAGCTAATGTTAATTTTAAATTTAAATATACTCATTGTTGGGGACAAAATACATTGGACAATCAGAAAAAGCACATGTCAAACAATATATGAAGCATCTAACTGAATGATGTATCTATGCAACATATATGTAACATGATATATGATTTTTTTATATATGTATGAGTTTTATATTACATATAGATTGTACATCTTATATGCATTCAATTTATATAATCGAATATAAAACTTCACGTGCATCGCACGAGTAAAAAACTAATTATATTTTTATTGAAGAAAGTTGAAATTGAATTTTGGATGCAAAATATTCAAAAAACTGTTAGAAACTACAAGATTGGTATGCTAAATATTTGATTGGGGCGGTAGGGGGTAAATGTTACGTATATTAGTTCAGATGGTGTTTCCGACAATAAGTGAAGTTTAGAGAGTTTATGTTATTTGCAGACAATTTTTATATGAATTGATTTTTGAATAGGGAGCCGCCATTTGCACCCTCTTTTCTTATAAATACACTCCCTCCCTATTTTTATAAAATTATAATGACTTAAAATGACTATTATGCCCTTATTATCAAAAAATAAAATCTAAATACACCCAATCTTTTTTTTCAATTGTTCTTCCCTAGGGTTTAGATATAATTTTTTTTTTTTCTGCTACATGTCATTTTTTATAGATGATCGTGCCACACTTTTAAATATGGCACGATCGTGCCACACTTCAAAAACAGGGGTGGCACGATCGTGCCACTATTATTTTCCAGAAAAAAATGGCAACCGTGTCACCCTTTTTTTTGAAGCAAGATCATGTCTATTCGAACGTGCGAGAAAAATGCACGAACCTGAAATAAAAAAACCCAATATTTATAACACCATTTCAAACCCAACCTATAAAACTTTCAATCTATCAATAAAGACTCATTTTCGATCTTAATGCTAATTAAAATAGCACGATAGCGAAAAGATAAAAAATTATCTCTTAAGCCCTAGAGGGGAAAAAATATTTCTGGGAAAAAAAAGATTGGGTATATTTAGCATTTTTTTATAGTAAGGGTATAATAGTCATTTTAAGACATTTTAATTTTGTGAAAAAAGGGATGGGGTGTATTTATAAGAAAATGAGGTGCAAATAGTGCCCCCTTTAAAATAATCACCTTAAATAGTACTGAATCTATATCTATATCCACATATATATATATATATATATATAAGGATTGGTTCAAATGAGACCAATCCCTTTAGGTTAGTCCATAAGAACACTTATGCACTCTTGATTTAAAATTTTGGATGGTGCAGATCATTTTAGTTAATTTAGGCATATAAGGGTATAATTGTACTTTTATATTTAATTAGTTATGTTAATTGGAAAGTTATTAGCTATTTTTAAGGAAACATAATCCTACCTTTTCAGTTACCCGATTTTTAGGGAGGAAAAATCATCAACTTCAAGTATTTTTTTCAAAATTGATACTTATTTCCGCCATATTTGTGAACAGTCGTTTTATTGCATACTTAGTTCAGTGGACTTGTATACTTAGTCATGTTTTATTGTATATTTAGTTCAGTGGATTTGTATACTTGGTTCAGTGGAATCGTATTCTTAGTTATATAAGTAGTTTAGTAAGTAATTTAGTAAATTTGTATACCTAGTTCTGTGGATTTGTATACTTAGTTCAGTGGAATTGTATACTTAGTTATATAAGTAATTCAGTGTAATTGTATACTTAGTTAAATATTTCTGTATACTTAGTATTATTTTAATGTATAGTTAGTTCAATTTAATTGTATACTTAGTTAAATGTTTCTGTATACTTAGTAAAGTTTTAATGTATAGTGTAATTGTATACTTAGTTAATTGTTTGTGTATACTTAGTAATGTTTTAATGTATAGTTAGCTTAGTGTAATTGTATACTTTTAATTAATTGTTGCACGATTTTGTTGCCATATTTGAATAAATTGCAGGTTCGAATGGGAAGAGAGAGAAAGGAAAGTTGAATTGCTTGATTATGGGGACGTGATACAATACAAAATCACGTCCCCTAATTTTTAGGAAGCGGTTACTATATTTAATTTCCTAGATTCCTATTTTATCCCTCCTGTTGTATACTTACTTATGAAATGCTGTATATATTGTAATATATTTTGGCCACTGATTTACTATTTGGATGGTGTAGATTTAGTCTTATGGACTAACCTAGGAGGTGTTAGTCCAAGTGGCTACGATAATCTAGAGGGGGGGTGAATAGATTATGCCGATTTTTCGCAAATCACCCTCTTTTTCGAATCAACAAGCAAATGACAAGAATGTAAATGCGAAAATTAAACAACATTCGTTGATTTAAAGAGGTTCAACCCACCAAGGGCCTAATCCTCTACCACCCCAGTATCTCCGGGATGGATTTCAAAAAGAAAAAAAGATTTTATTAATTACCACAATTAATACAACACCTTGAGGATCACCACAATCCTCTTACAACACCTTCAAGGAAATTACCACAATCTTCCTTCACCACCTTTGAAGAGTACCACACACTCTTCAAACACCTATCACTTAGATCACCCAAGTGTATTCTTACCACAAGAATACTCACAAGGATGTCTTGTGTTGAATGATAGACAAAATTCAAGATTACAACTCTATGAAACCAATACAAAGATTGAGTGCAAGTGTAATCAAGAATCAAAAAGCCTAGACCTCAAAGATGTGCAAGTGAAAGTACTTAGGCTATTACAACAAGAATGTAAAAATGAAAGCTTGAACAATTTGCAGATTTCTTGTTGTGTATTTTGCTTGTGTGTGTTGTTATCTCTTGTGTCTTCAATTCATCTTCTATTTATAGGGAAGTCTTCACTAACATAGGCTCCCAACATAGGCTCCTCTATCTTCACTTTTGTCTACAAAAAGAAGATCACAAGATGTAGAAATATTGTACAAAATTGAAAAGTAAATCTTGCTGTCAAAGAATTCAAACGGTATAATTTTGCTGTCACAAAATAACATAAGGCGACCGGTTGCCCTGTATAAGATTTCGACCATTTTGAAAAAGATAGTGCGATCCAGGTACGGGTCGGAGGGGGTGCAACCGGTCGCCCCCTAGTTGGACCGGTCCCCCTCCTCTTTTTTTGTACAGAAAATGTTTCTGTTTTAACTTTGTGTTCTTCAGGTACAGGTCGACGCTTTGGGCGACCGGTCGACCTTCAATTTGAAATGTTGTCTGATTTTTGTCAAAAATAAACTTCAAGAAATACTCCAAAAAATTAGTAAAAATATTTTAAATCAATTGGGAGTATTTGGACAACATTTACAAATATTGTTTTGGTGTAAAAACCAATATAAACAAAATCATCAAAAGTGTTGTCCAATTTTAATCAAATTAAAAACTTTAAGAAATACTCCAAAAATTAGTAAAACCATTTTAAATCATTTAGGAGTATTTGGACAACATATAAAAACATTGTTTTGGTATAAAAACTCATTTAAACAAAATCATCAAAATCTTGATAAAAACATTTATCTAACAAACTCCCCCTTTTTGATGATTACAAACCAAAACAATTTTTAGAAGGTCGATTTTAAAACAAAACAAATTTTCCGGTCTAAAACAATAATCCATTACAAGCAATATTTATCATAAGTACAAACACACAAGGATAGGAGCAAAGTTTTTTTTAAAATCATTTTTGCACAAGCTCCCCCTATCAATATGCATATCAAGAACAAGTATACAAGCAACAATTAAAAGCTAAAAGTTTAGCTTTTACAACTTAAGCTTGAATTCCATGATCTTATAAGCTCCCCCTGTCACAAGACATCATTAGTCAAGCATAAAAGTCCATAATACATCACATGGACTAAGTATTGTTCACAGCTTATGGCTTTCAAGAGCCCTAGCTTATAGCTTTTCTTGCGAGCTTATTTTCGCTTCTTGAGCGTATGAGCGTTTTCCTATTTCCCCCTTTGGAATCATCAAAAAGAATGTTAGCACGATAAAAACATCATATATTCATATCAAAGTGCGCAAATTTATCGATTTATCGAGCTTTTTGAAATTAGAAGCTTAGATTCCAAATAAAAGGGAAAAATTTGATCAATTGACTTGCAAAAGCTCATTTGATTGATAAAACATGATCTCTATAAACTTATAAGACTTATCAAATCGAGAGAATCATGTAGGTGATGAATTTTTCATTAAAACATTTCGTCGAACACTTGTCGTGCGTCGAATAAAACTAGAAGTTTAAAACGCCTTTGAAATTCATTTAAGCCAAAAATTTTCATCACCAATTCAGTTCAAACAACATTCAATACATCATAAATATTAAGCTCATCACATTCATATGAAACTAGCATCAAGAATTTTGCAAATAAGTCAAAATCTCAAGGGTTCAACCCAAATGAGTAGAGGGAGTAGAATTCTTACCATTTGATCGGTGAAGATGAGCTATAATGATGATGATCATGCAATATAATGTTCATGTTGTGAAAAAGATGCATGAAAACCATTTTTGAATGAAATTTGAGTGAATTTAGCAAAGGGGGCGAAAAATGGCCAAAATGTGTTAAAGTGACGAATGCTAAAGACAGAACCATTTTAATCCAAATTATAGCCTAGGGCTGGTCGAGGTTGAGGGCGACCGGTTGGCGTTGGGCGGCGGTTGCCCTCAACCCTTTCACCCCACCACTGTCAGTTTTTCCAAAATCCGAATTTTCAACCAAAAATCCGATTTTTCGCCCCTAAGTTTTAAAAACGTGCAAAATGCAAATGTAAGCCTCATTCAATATGCATTATGCCTAACCGAGCTCGTATCGATGCAAAAGTCTCGGAAGATAGCGGTTTTGTAATGATGTCCGCTAATTGGTCTTGAGATGGTACAAAAGATATCTCAATTTTTCGTTTTGAAACACAATCCCTTAGAAAATGATGTCGAATCTCAATATGTTTAGTACGGTTATGATGAACCGGGTTTTGAGCAATGTTTATAGCGGATATATTATCACAAAAGATAGGAACACTTTCAAAAGAACATTTATAATCCGCTAAGGTTTGTTTCATCCAAAGAAGTTGTGTACAACAAAATGCCGCGGAAATATATTCGGCTTCGGCCGTTGAAAGAGAAACACAATTTTGCTTCTTTGAAAACCAAGAAACTAGGCAATCGCCTAAAAATTGACATGATCCGGAAGTACTTTTCCGATCATCAATATTTCCCGCATAATCCAAATCACTATATCCTATAAGAGAAAAATATTCATTCTTTGGATAGAATAAACCATATTGAATAGTGCCTTTCAAATATCGAAAAATCCTTTTAACGGCACTCATATGAGATTCTTTAGGATTTCTTTGAAAACGAGCACATAGGCATACGGCATGAAGAATGTCCGGTCTACTTGCGGTTAAATAAAGTAAACTACCAATATACCTCTATATTTGGATTCATCAACCGACTTGCCTTTTTCATCTTTGTCAATCTTGACGTTTGTTGCCATTGGGGTAGAGACGGTTCTTCCTTCTTCAATGCCAAATTTCTTCAAAAGTTCCTTTGTATATTTTGATTGAGAAATATAAATTCCTTCTTGGCATTGCTTAATTTGAAGTCCAAGGAAGAAGTTGAGCTCCCCCATCATGCTCATTTCAAATTCCCCTTGCATTAACTTAGAAAATTTCTTGCACAAGGATTCATTAATAGCACCAAAAATAATATCATCAACATAAATTTGCACAAATAAGCAATTTTGCCCTTTTTCAAAAACAAAGAGAGTAGTGTCAACTTTACCTCTTGTAAAACCATTTTGCAAAAGAAAAGAGCTAAGTCTATCATACCATGCACGGGGTGCTTGTTTCAAACCATATAAGGCCTTTTTAAGTCTATAAACATCATTAGGCCTAGAAAAATTTCAAACCCGGAGGTTGTTTTACATAGACTTCTTCTTGAATAATACCATTTAAAAATGCGGATTTCACATCCATTTGGTAAAGCTTGAAATTTTTAAAACAAGAATAGGCAAGTAAAATACAAATAGCTTCTAAACGTGCTACGGGTGCAAATGTTTCATCATAATCAATACCTTCTTCTTGACAATAACCTTGAGCTACTAACCTTGCTTTGTTTGAACAATATTGCCTTGGTCATCGAGCTTGTTCGAAATACCCATTTTGTACCAATAATGGTTTGAGATGGAGGACAAGGTACTAATTCCCATACATCATTCCTTTCAAATTGATTCAACTCCTCTTGCATTTCTAAAAACCAATCCTTATCTTCAATGGCTTCCTTAGAATTTTTAGGCTCTTTTTGAGATATAAGATCTTTCTCGGCAAATTTTCCTCGAGTCATTACTTTATCAAGGGGATCACCAATAATAAGATCTTTTGGGTGATCTTCCTTAAATTTCAATGCTACGGGAAGATTCGAAGTATCACCTTTATCTTCTTGAGGATCATTTGAGCTTGAAGGTTGATCATTTTGAGTTTCATTTTGAACAATGGGTTCAACAATATCCTCTTCATCACTTTCATCATTGGGTATCCTTTCAACACCCGAAGCTTCATTGAATTTGACATGGATGGATTCTTCAACAACCCCACTAGTCTTATTCTAAACCCGATATGCTTTGTTCTTGGTTGAATACCCCATAAATATTCCTTCATCGGCCTTAGGATCAAGTTTGTCTAATTGATCCTTATTATTCAAAATAAAACATTTACATCCAAATATTTTGAAATAACTAATATTTGGAGTTCTTCCTTTCCAAAGCTCATATGGAGTTTTATTCATTTTAGGACGAATATAAACTCGATTAATGACATAGCAAGCGGTACTTACGGCTTCGGCCCAAAAATATTTTGGAAGTGAAAATTCATTTAACATGGACCGACTCATTTCTTGAAGTGTCCGATTCTTCCTTTCGGCTACTCCATTTTGTTGAGGTGTCCTTGGAGCCGAAAAATTATGACTATATCCCTTGGTTTCACAAAAGACTCTAAATTCACCATCAAATTCTCCACCTCGATCACTTCGAATAGACTTAATAGTATCTTCCTTTTCATTTTCAATGAGTCTACACAACTTAACAAACTCATTAACGGCATCGCTTTTATTTGTAAGAAATAGAGCCCAAGTA
This sequence comes from Rehmannia glutinosa, assembly GCA_016081115.2. Taxonomy (NCBI): domain Eukaryota; kingdom Viridiplantae; phylum Streptophyta; class Magnoliopsida; order Lamiales; family Orobanchaceae; genus Rehmannia; species Rehmannia glutinosa. The sequence continues at coordinate 70,151,931 of CM071936.1, forward strand.
TATCTAGAAAAATCATCAACTATAACAAAAGTGTAATGTTTTCCACTTAGACTTGTCTTTGTACCAATATCCCCATACAAATCAAGATGAAGCATTTGTAGGGGTTTGGTAGTGGAAATTTCATTTTAGGCTTAAAACTACTTTTAACTAATTTGTTCTTTTGACAAGTGTCACATAAGCCAAGATTTTCAAAATTCAATTTGGGTAGTCCTTTTACATGTTGGTTTTTGTAAATAGTTTGCAAATTTTGTATCCAACATGTCCAAGTCGCCTATGCCATAAACTAGTTAAATCATTATTGGCGACAAGACAAGAAACATTTTGACTAACTAAATCACTTGTACAAATTTTGTAAAGATTGCCTTTTCTTATTGCTTCACAAATAATTTTATCATTTTTGGAAATAAGGCATTTTTCTTTATTAAAAACAACATTATAATTTGAGTCACAAAGTTGGCTAACACTTATCAAATTGAACTTAAGCCCTTCTACTAAATGAACATTACTAAGAGAGAAAGAAGAGTTACCAATTTCTCCATTTCCAAGAATTCTTCCTTTGCCATTGCGAACATGACCATACCCTCTTCTTGGAGCTTGATGTTGGTAAAAAGTTCTCTTTTTCGGTCATATGGCGTGAACATCCGCTGTCCACGAGCCATTTTGAATCTTCCATTGTTGTTATAGCCCCTATAACCTACAAAGGAATTATTTTTAGGTACCCTATAATTTTGGGGTCCATGGGGGTTAGCCTTGAGACCTTTAGGTCTCCAATAATAGCTAAAATTATTCTTCAATTTAGAATTGCTAGCATAGTGTCCATTCTTACCACAATAAAAACAAGTAATAATACGAGGACTACTAGCACGTACAAAGGTTGGACCTTGGTCTTTTTTTCTTAAAAGCATTTTGAAAAGGTTTGTAACCAAGTCCTAATTTAGAATGCTCACCTCTTTGTGCATCTAAAATTTTTGTGACTTTATCCGTACTTAAATTGAATCGATGCACATCCTTTTTCAAATTTTCAATATCATTTGTGAGCGTTTGTTTTTCAGTTTCAAGAGTACGAACCATAGTAAGAGTAATAGCATGAGCCTTATCAAGAGAATCATAAGAAGTAAATAATTTATCCTTTTCTAGTTTAAGCTCTTTATGCTCCTTTTTCAAATTCTTGTATTTAACAATCAAAATTTGAAACTCATTTTGCAATTCATCAAAATCACATTGTAATTCATCAACTAGGGAAGAAGATGAAGCATTAGAGCGTACCTCGGTATTTTCATCGTCTATGGCCATAAGACCATGTTCGGATTCTCTTTCTTCGTCGGTTGTTTCAAGTAATTCATCCCAAGTTTTGACGTCCGCATTTAACGCCTTCTTTTTTCGGAAAAGGCTTTTTCTTCTTTTGTCCCTCTTCCGCTAATTTCGGGCAATCGGCTATGTAGTGCCCGGATTTTCCGCATTTGAAACAAGAATTGTCTCTTGGCTTTCTTGCTTTATTTTTGTTTACAAATTTTGCAAATTTTCTAACAAGAGCCGCCGTTTCTTCATCATCCACATCACTAGCATAATAAACATTATTAGAAGAAGATGCTAAGCCTTTAATAATATTTTGCGTACCCGGTTTAGAGGTGGATGGTTGAGAATTTTTCCTCTCCTTGAGATATACTTCATAAATAAGGAGATTCCCAATGAGCTCATCAAACTTGAGTGTCTCAAGATTTTGAGCTTCCGTGATTGCCGTCACCTTTTCGGACCATGAGCCGGGAAGGGCATTTAGGACTATGGTCACCTTATCTTCTTCGGAGATGACCTTTCCAAGAGCCACAAGAGGATTGACAATGTTGTCAAGCCTTTCCACCATTTTTGATATACTTTCACCATCATGCATATTGAAAATCAAAGTCTTTCACAAGCATTGTTTTTCTTGCTTGCTTCACTTTCTTTGTGCCCTCATAGATGGTTTCTAATTTTTTCCAAACTTCATGTGCCGACCGTATGCCTCTTATGCGATTATATTCGGTCGCGGTAAGAGAGCAATGTAAAATGTTTAAGGCCTTACCGTTTAAAGAGAAAGCCTTCTTGTCATTTTCATCGTATTCCTTGAACGGCTTGGGAGTCGTGGTACCATCCTCCAATTTTGTTGTTGGTTGAGCAACTCCTTCAATGACCACATTCCAAATATCAAATCCGCACCCTTGTAGAAAGCACTCCATGCGGTCTTTCCAAAATGCGTAGTTGTTGGCGTCGATAGTGGTGGCTTGTTGGTGGAGGCGCCGGTGGTGATATAAGCTTCATTCGTAGCCATAGATATTTCCTCTTTACTCGGAACGAGCTAGCCAAAGAGTTTGGCTTTGATACCACTTGTTAGTCCAAGTGGCTACGATAATCTAGAGGGGGGCTGAATAGATTATGCCGATTTTTCGCAAATCACCCTCTTTTTTCGAATCAACATGCAAATGACAAGAATGTAAATGCGGAAATTAAACAACACTCGTTGATTTAAAGAGGTTCAACCCACCTAGGGCCTAATCCTCTACCACCCCAGTATCTCCGGGATGGATTTCAAAAAGAAAAAAAGATTTTATTAATTACCACAATTAATACAACACCTTGAAGATCACCACAATCCTCTTACAACACCTTCAAGGAGATTACCACAATCTTTCTTCACCACCTTTGAAGAGTACCACACTCTTCAAACACCTATCACCTAGATCACCCAAGTGTATTCTTACCACAAGAATACTCACAAGGATGTCTTGTGTTGAATGATAGACAAAATTCAAGATTACAACTCTATGAAACCAATACAAAGATTGATTGCAAGTGTAATCAAGAATCAAAAAGCCTAGCCCTCAAAGATGTGCAAGTGAAAGTAATTAGGCTATTACAACAAGAATGTAGAAATGAAAGCTTCAACAATTTGCAGATTTCTTGTTGTGTATTTTGCTTGTGTGTGTTGTTATCTCTTGTGTCTTCAATTCATCCTCTATTTATAGGGAAGTCTTCACTAACATAGGCTCCTCTATCTTCACTTTTGTCTACAAAAAGAAGATCACAAGATGTAGAAATATTGTACAAAATTGAAAAGTAAATCTTGCTGTCAAAGAATTCAAACGGTATAATTTTGCTGTCACAAAATAACATAGGGCGACCGGTTGCCCTGTATAAGATTTCGACCGTTTTGAAAAAGATAGTGCGATCCAGGTACGGGTCGGAGGGGGGGTGCGACCGGTCGTCCTGGGGTGTGACCGGTCGCCCCCTAGTTGGACCGGTCCCCCTCCTCTTTTTTTGTACAGAAAATGTTTCTGTTTTAACTTTGTGTTCTTCAGGTACAGGTCGACGCTTTGGGTGACCGGTCGACTTTCAATTTGAAATGTTGTCCGATTTTTGTCAAAAATAAACTTCAACAAATACTCCAAAAAAATAGTAAAAACATTTTAAATCAATTGGGAGTATTTGGACAACATTTACAAACATTGTTTTGGTGTAAAAACCAATATAAACAAAATAATCAAAAGTGTTGTCCAATTTTAATCAAATTAAAAACTTTAAGAAATAGTCCAAAAATTAGTAAAAGCATTTTAAATCATTTAGGAGTATTTGGACAACATATAAAAACATTGTTTTGGTATAAAAACTCATTTAAACAAAATCATCAAAATCTTGATAAAAATATTTATCTAACAGGAGGGTGGTCTCACAGGATCCCCTCCCTATATATATATATATATATATATATATATATAACAACATGTTCCCCTAAAAAAAACAACATGTTTCCTTTTATGTTTTCCCACCTAAAAGCACATTCTAAAAATAATTTCGATATATTTATATAAAAATAAAATTTGTTTGGTAGCTTTCTAAAAAATTGTAATAACTATAATAAAATTTTTGCTTTTTATTTCCATCAACTTCAGTATGATATCATCGAATTTAGAAAATTATATTTCGTAATAAATATTGTATCAATTAGAATCATACGATGAATAACAAATTTCACTAAGATTTGAAAACACAGTTGACTTTCCATTTTAAATTCAATCAATATAAATTGTATACCTTATTCAGATAACTTATAAAAAGTAAATCAACTTTAATTGTGTTGGCCAAGTAATGTGTGCATTAATTTTGTATAGTGACAACCTTTTTCAACATATAATACGATGTTGTATAGTGACAAAATTTTGCCTAAGTGTTGCAATACCTATTATAAATAAAATGTGACACTCATTTATTTATTTCTTCCAACGTCAATTACTCATTCCTTATTTTCGAGCATACCGATTATATTTTCTCCTCAAGTATTAATTCTTGATCGACTATTTATGACTTTAGTAAAATTGGACCCCTTGATAATTTAGGAGACTTATTTCACTAAGTCTCATATATGTCCGATAGAATTAATAACTCGATTTTAGAATAAGTGATTATGGGACTCATAAGTGATTGTGGGACTTATTATCCATTTGGGATTTATATTATCACTAATTATCATAAATTTTGGGACAAAGAAAAAAATAAAATATCATGGTACAATTTTTATAGTGGACGACCAAATGGGTATTTTGTATAGAAACACATTTCAATCCTTATACAAATATTTCACCTTATTCTATAATACATTCCCAAACAACTTCCAATTTATTTTAAAAATACACATTATTATTATTATACATCCTTATTTTTATCCTCCTATATATTTATATATACTTATAATTAATTATTCATAACTTTAACAATAAAGAAAAGAAAAACAAAAAAAATATTTTATCATCCTACACCATGTATTTCGGCCACAGGGGAAAAATTAGGGGGAATCTACTTATTTTTTTACCTCCCAAAAACTTTGCTACAATTATTAAGAAAACAACAAAAAAATTAAAAAAAATATAATCCTACTACAAGACTCCAACTTTCGGCCACTAGGGGTAGGGGGAATCAATCCAAATCTTTTTTCCTCTACAACAACTCATTGATTCCCCATTACATTAAACAACTACCAAAAACAAAAACATTATCCTCCTACTTACCCATATTTTTGGCCATCATGTGTTGAGGGGGGCGGGGAATTAATTTTATTTTTCATCTTATCACTCACAAACTCTTCCAACATCCTTCCTCTCTAATACTTGAACAAAAATATCCTCTCCATCCTCTCTCTAGACCGAAAACATTGAGCAAGGTAAGAAGAAATTTTTCATCTTTCATTTTCAATTCATCTTCTTAAAACCTTATGTAATGCCCGGGGCTGAAGAGGGCGGGGAGTGATCGCCGGTGCAAGAAGGCACGGTCAATGATCGACTCGTGGCAGGCTTCCAGGCGGAGGGGAACATGAATGAACCAATCCCACACCCGAATAAGAGGAGATTCTGAGACTGTGTAGGTATGGGACTATACATTTGAGGAGAGCTTAAAAGATTTGATAGGTACTACTCATACCAACAAGATGCATCTTCTTTTCTGGTGCTCATCTCATAAAAACTCCAAAGTTAAGCGTGCTTGTCCTAAGTAATTATGGGATGGGTGACCCCTTGGGGAGCTACTCTCAGGGTGCTTGTGATGAGGACAAAGCGCGCTGGAAAGACTCGTGTTGGTTTGTGGGGACAGTCGTCGATCTAGAAGGCGGGCCATTACAGATGGTATCAGAGCGGGACCTCTCCTAGTACAATGTTGTTTGGGGACGAACCAAGCGGAAGCTGGTGGGCATGTAACGCCCGGAGCTGAAGAGGGCGGGGAGTGATCGCTGGTGCAAGAAGGCATGGACAATGAGCGTCTCCTGCAGGCTTCTAGGCGGAGGAAAACATGAATGAACCAATCCCACACCCGAATAAGAGGAGATTTTGAGACTGTGTAGGTATGGGACTATACAGTTGAGGAGAGCTTAAAAGATTTGATAGGTACTACTCATACCAACAAGATGCATTTTCTTTTCTGGTGCTCATCTCATTAAAACTCCAAAGTTAAGCGTTCTTGGCACAGAGTAATTATGGGATGGGTGACCCTTTGGGAAGCTGCTCTCAGGGTGCACGTGAGTGAGGACAAAGCGCGCTGGAATGACTCGTGTTGGTTTGTGGGGACAGTCGTCGGCGGGCCGTTACACCTTAAGCTTATTTCATTAATCTTCTAACTTGATGAATCTTTCTTATTGAGGTACTCCTAGAGGTTATTTTCTTGAAGAAATAATGAAATATCAAGACTTGGTTCTAAGCTTGAAGAGGATATTCAAAATCACTCTAGAAAATAAGAAATTTAAGGTAATAAATTGTGATTTTTAGTATTTTTTCTTTTGACAACTTAAGGAATAAATTTTGACTCAAGGATTTGAATTTTTGGAGATTAGGGGCTGACCTATAGAGCTCAAGTTTGAGGATAGAAGCTTGAAGAAAGAAATTCATTTTTGGAGACTACCTGAGGATATTAAGATAAGAATTAATCAATTTGTGGTAATATATTTTCTTTGGACTTGAGACTTTAATTTTAACAATGATTATGGTATCATTTAGAGGCTGAACTTAGAATATTAGGACCAAGAGCTTGGATTCTTAAGAAGATCTTCATTTTTAACCACAACCCGAAAAACTACTACGAGGTGGGTGAAAAATATTTCTACAAAAATGCATCATTCTTTCTACTAGTCCATAAAAATGCATACTTATGTAATAATATTATATTTTATGAATTATAGTAAGTATTTATGAGATTCGTGGTTTAATAAAATTTCGAGAAAATAAAAAGATGAGTATGATATTATTGCATAAATTGTTGATAAAATACTCATCATTATGTTTTTATGATTTATGAAGCTATGTATGTTCAAATATGTTTTAGATATATTTATTATGATTTTTTATATATTATTAGAATTCTGGACTTGTAACTTGTACAAAGAAAATCGAAGCTTGGGCTATTTTTGTAATTATTGTGAAATATGTGGCCAAAAGTGTAAATATAAAAAACTTTGATGGACTCCTCTGAAAATTCAAAATATTGGACCAAAGACTCTGTAAATTTCATATATGAAGTGACTTGAAAGATTGGGACCCCTTCCGGGCAAGAAAATACAATAAGGAATAAGTTTGATATCAAAATGTAAAATTGTAAAACTTAAAGGACCAAAACTGTAATTTTCAAAACTTTGACAGTCAAGGTGCCACAAAATTTTTCTGAATTATATATTATGGTATTTTGAACCTTTAGTTCAAATTTCATAACCATCCTACTTGAAACGAGCCTTTAACGACAAAAAATCACTTTTGGGCTAAAATTATAATTTTCGAAAATGAGGTACGTAACTTGCTAATTTTTCAAAACTGTTTTAGCCCAAACTTACTACTATCTTAAGAAGTTTTTTGAATAACCTCAAAATCCTTCCCGGTTTAAGATTTACCTAATTTTAAAATATCAGGCCAAAAACTGCAATTTTTGGAAAATTAGAGGGCAAATCTGCAAATTTTATAAATCTGTTCCGAGTCTCTGAAAATGATAACTCTATGGGAATTTAGAAAATTTTTGAAACTGGGCTTACGTTTTTTCGAGTCCGGAATTGAAACTTATCAAATTTTTAGAATCCAGTAAGGAAATATTCTCCTTAGTAAAAATAAATTTTATTTTTTATTTTTTTAAATTTGCTAAGGACCTTGAAATTGATATTTTCAAACTCGGTTACCTTATAAAAAAATGTTAGATATATTTTCATACTTATCTAACAAAAAAAATATTGAGCTTGAACATAACGCACCGAACCAAATATCAAAACCGGCTAGATTATCCGCCGGATAACTAGACCGCGAGTTTTAAAAATAAATGCCGGATATTGTGTGACCAAAATCACCCTGGACTTGCTAAATAATTTTATCAATTCTCTCGAATGAGCAAACTTATAAAGATTAAAAGTGTAATTGGAAGTGAAATTTTGAAGTGAAAATTTTAGTGAAACGTAAAGTGGAATTAAAGTGAAATTTTGAAGTGAAGAGTTAAGTGAAATATAAAGTGAAATATAAAGTGTAATTTGAAGTGAAAGTGAAAGTGAAATTTGAAGTGAAATGTTAAGTGGAACTGCAAATTAAAACGAAAGTGAAAAGTAAAGTGAAAATTTAAAGTGGTATACCGGCTATGGCCCTATCCAAGTGAAGTGGGATATTGGCTACGACCTTATCCAAATTAAGTGGAATACTGGCTATGGCCCTATCCAAGTGAAATGGGATACTAGCTACGGCCTTATCCAAGTGAAGTGGGATACTGGCTATGGCCTTATCCAAATTAAAGTGGGATACTGGCTACGGCCCTATCCAAGTGAAGTGAGATACTAGCTAGGGTCTTATCCAAATAAAAGTGAAAGTCAATTTAATAAGACAATAATAATGCTTAACTAATTCCGACCAATCTAACATAATGGTTAATGGAAATCGTAATAAAAATAACGAGAGAAAGTCATATGCACTCTCATGCATTGATTTCCATGAAACTCTTTTTCGTGCATAAATAACGAGCCACACTCGCACACCGACACCCATCCACTGAGAATTTTTGTCTCACCTCACCTCTTTTATCAACCAGAAGATGAAGAATCGTATCGGGACGTTGGTGGCGACGACTTCCAAGACGTAGTCTAGTTTCATTATTGAAATTTGGATTTGATAAGACGATGGATGTTAAATTGTAATGGTTTAGACTTTGAACTTATGTAATGTAATAGCATAGGACTCTGAGGTACAATTATGATGTTGTATGATATTTTCTTTTGGATTCTGCTGCAACCATACTCTGACATAGTTATTCCCTTATTTATGCCTAATTGGAATTTTATCGTTACTATTGATGTATGTTGAAGGATTATTAAGCCGGCTTGGTAATCCGGTAATCCGGTATAAGTTTTCTAATTTCGTGTCACGCCTTCTATTTTTGGGGCGTGACAGTTATGGTATTAGAGCTCGGTTTGTAAGAAGAAAACTTACACGGAGCTGACCCAGGATAGGTTCCTCTGCCTGGGATTGGGTACCACTACTAGATGACCTAAGTTGAATCTTGGATGACTATTTTAATTCTTTGGGTTGTCATAGTGTTAAAATATCCGGATATTCCTCGGTTTGGACGTTAGATGATTTACAAATTTCATGATTTGAAGGTTATAATGCCTCGATATGATCAGACTTGAAGTATATAAGGTTATCCCTTGATAGTATATGATTTGGTTATGTGATATATTATTGGGATCTAGATACCTAATGATATTACTTCGGAATAATGATAGTATGGGACTCGCTAAGTATGATTACCGATGATAGTGCCATTACGTTAGTCATTCCCAAATACTTGTATAAGCTTAAGTAAGAAAACGTTTACTTGCGGTTTTGGTCTCACAGATAAGATACGTTAAGGATGTGACTATTATAGGATCTCGACTAGATGTTACCACTAAATATTCTCTATGTTATGATGGCTATTGTTCACTAAGATTGGATAATGACTTTTTGAGATTATTCATACTACTATTGTGATTTAGATACTCGTCCGATATTTGAATTAGTTGTTAGTTAATTTGGTCAACTATGATTTAATTTTCATCACTAAGTATGGATTAATTATAGGGATGGGATACTGAGACTGTGAATAGACTATCGTGGTCTTAACAGCGTGACCATAAAAAATAAGTATCCTCTCCCGATGACCGATGAACTATTCGACCAACTCCAGGGAGCCATGGTGTACTTAAAATTCGATCTACAACAAGGATACTATCAGTAGAAGATTAAGGGAGAACACATTCCTAAGACAACCTTCCAAACTAGGTATGGTCACTCCGAGTTGTAGTGATGTCATTCATATTGACAAATGCCCCGTAACATTCGTGGAACTGATGAACCGAGTCTTCCGACCTTACTGGGATTAGTTCGTAGTGACTTTCAACAATGACATACTCGTGTACTCCAAGTCAAGGGAGCATCACGAACATCATTTGTGAATCGTGATTAGAAGCACTACGAGAATACAAGTTATATGCCAAGTTTAGTAAATGCAAATTATAGCTTAAGGAAGTCACATTTCTGGGACATATAGTGCTTGGTGATGGGATTGCAGTAGACTCGTCAAAGGTGCAAACCGTTGTTGAGTGGAAACGACCGAAAGCTTGATGACCAAGATCGGAAGTTTTTGGGATTGGCAGGATATTACTGAAGATTTATCAAGGTATTATCCAAAATTGATGGACCACTCTCACGATTGACTCAGAAGCAAGTCAAGTTCGAATGGAAGGACGAGTGTGAGAATAGTTTTGAGGAACTAAAGAAATGACTCACAATCGCTCCTGCCTTGGCCTTCCCGAGCAGAATAGAAAGGGTTTGTCGTTTATAGTGATGCGTTAAGAGAAGGGTTGGGAGAAATACTTATGCAAGAGGGAAAGTAATTGTTTATACCTCATGGAAGCTCAAACCGTACGAGGCCACTACCCGGCGCTCGATTTGGAATTGGGAGCAATAGTGTTCGCATTGAAGAGTGGCGACACTACTTATACAAAGTAATGTTCACCGTTTCACAGATCATAAGAGTTTGATATATTTGTTCTCCCAGAAGGATCTCAATTTGAGACAGAGAAGGTGGATGGAGTTAATCGAAGACTATCAGATATCCAATACCGTCCTGTGAAGGCAAATGTAATGGTAGATGCCTTAAGTAGAAAGGCTAGCATCGCCAGACTAATGATTAGGGAATGAAAATCCT